>JABFEA020000067.1:20284674-20296735 GCA_019775915.2 Cyphomyrus plagiostoma
CCCCCCCCCCCCCCCCCCCCCCCCCCCCCCCCCCCCCCCCCCCCCCCGGCCCGGGCCGGCGCATGACCATGTGGGTGCGTGAGCGTGCATGTGGAGACGTCCTTCCAAATGGACACATATGGCTCTCGGTTTGTTTGCACCTGTTCCACACTGGAATCTGAATCAGAATCAGGTTTACTGGCCAAGAATGTTCACACAAAGAAGGGATTTTACTACAGTTGTCACTGGCTGTCATACACGCAGTAGATTGGAAATATGCATCTCCATCAGAGGCTGATGCGAATACGCCTCTTGATGCATTGCCAATGATCCAATACGTTAAAGATGCATGAAGCAACTACTAATGTGACACGGTAAGATTTACCACAATGCAGTGTGATTCCATTTGATTCAACACAATGCAATTCAATGCAATACAATCCAATGCAAATATAAAAGAATATTAAATTTTTGGTAAAAAAAATATTGGTCACATTTCCAAATAATAAAAGTATAGATCCTCTGCTACTAATTATATTAAATACCCAACTATTCCTGATTCAAAGATGTTAAAAGGGATGCATCCCGAGTTCATCCCAAATAACATGCTTTTTTAATCAGAGCAATCACATTGTGATCTTCTATGCTGGCGCACCAATACAAATTGGTAAATCTTATCATCCCTACAGAAGATACATGCTCGGTTAAAACACTGCCTGGTTTTTCTATGTTTCTTATTAATGAAGGGCTTCTTCCTTTCTTTATGGGACCTCAGTCCTGCCTCTAGGAGCCTGATATGAACAGTCGTAGCAGTGGACTTCACACCTATACTTAATGTTTCCCATTCTTTTCATCAAGTCATTTGATGTCATCCTCTGATTCATGAGAAACTGTTGGATAGGTTAACGGTATATTACCATTTACCATTATACAGTAAATTACCATTGCTCTGGGAATTGCTTTCAAAAGTCTTTAGGTACATTTTAAGTTGTTTCTGGATGCAGTCCATGAGTTTATTAAATTTAAAACACTGCTGGTAATTATATAATCAGCCAAGTAGATTTAAACGCTAAACCCTGAGTTTTGACATGCCAAGAATGAAAGCCCAGAGTACATCACACAGAAGGCCCAAATCTCAGTAAGGGCTTGGAACCACCACCCCCCTCCCCCCCCAAATACACACACCTGAGCTAGAAGGATGTCTGAACCCAGGAGGTGTAAACCCCCAGTGCCTCACATTCATCTCTGGATCTTGCAGTCCACTTCTGTCTGGACCAGCTAACAGTCTGGAGGCCGGCTCTGACCCCCACACTCAATTTGGGAAGAGGCTCCCCAGCTTGTTTCCATTGCAGGCCCCATTCAACCGAGGCAGGGGCGATTCCCCAGCGAGCTGCTCCCCCGCATGAGGTCTTAAATGAGATCACCCTGAAGAAAGCCACTCTACCCCGCAATCTATATCTACACCCATCTGTGTGCATGTCATCAGCTCTGCTTCCTGTTACTGCCACTCGCCCCACACGCCGGGCTCTTTAGCTAGCTTTAATGTCTAGAATGCACCTCTGGCTACCACACAGATAGGGGCACTGGGAAGTGGTTGAGTCCGTAGGGAGCATTTCAGAGCAGTGGACCGTGGTGACAGATTGAAGCCGTTTATAGAGGGTAGCAATGCTGTGCCCCCCATCTGAGCGAAACAAATATGCCCCGGCTCACGCCCATTCTCTGCCCGCCGTCTGCAGCTCTACATGCACCAGCCGGGATGCGGATCTCTGAATGGCTCAGCTCCTCTGGCCGCTGATGAGATCAGAGTGTAATGGAGGGGGTTGGGTGACCAGCAGCATGGGGGTGGGGAGGGGCTTCTGGAGCAAGTCATTCCTCTCTGTGAATCTTTGCACTTTAGCGGCAGAACCTGATTGGGGGCTTTGAAAGAGGTCGAGAGTTATGCTGTTCGGAGAGATCAGTAAGGATGGTCCATTATGAGAGAGGCAATTAAGGCTTCACAGTTGCTTTTTTACCGTGGCGGCATCAGAGCAAACTTAATTACCCATTTCAGAACTCACCAGTCCAAAAAAAAAACCAGTAGAAATCCAGCCTTTGCGGCTGAAATGAGAATCCATTAAAATGGCATTTGGCCAATGTGGTGCAGGCTTCATATCCTTATATAAATACTCCAAATCTTTGCACATTAAGATAAACACACCTACAGCATCTAAGCAAGCTTGCTGTACTTCCATGTCAACGAAACAAATGGTTTTTTTTTGTTGTCAAAGCCCGGGAGATCCAGCCCTGGGACGGTCTGCACTTGTGAAAGGGGCTGTATGTCAGGTAGGGCCTGAATCTGAGGTAATTCTGCGATTACAGCCTACATCTTACATTTGGTGTTACAGCCAGGGGTTTCGCCTAACAGCCTTTTAAGGGTATATGACCCCAAAGATGAACATGAGTTTGTAGTGGTATGTCTGAGGAAGAAGGGATGTTTGAACAGCAAGTATGAGTTTCCTGGCTTCTCAAGGACAATCAGGCCAATCTCTTATTTATCGTTTGTTCTTTTTTATGTCCCAGAACTACATAGTATTTATGGTGAAATGTAAGATATGGCTGGAGTTTCATCCGCACAGCTGCCTGTCTGCATATTTGCAGGCATGTGAGGTATACTCAGTGCAATGCTCCTCAAAGCCCTCAGACGCACGAAGAGATTCCATGTACACTGTGGCAAAAAGGTGTGCTGTTACTTAACATACTGGGACGGCGTTCATAATGGATTGTTGTCAGCCCGTGTGTCCGACATGTGTAATAGCCGGGTCATGGGAGCATGTACATGTGACACAGGGACTGTAAGGTGGAGGAGGGACTTCATCAGGAGTTTCGGAACTTAAACGAGAAACAGACCAAGAAGACAGCAGGTTTTGGCTCAGGCACTGAAAAAATGAGACGGACGTCGAGTTTACAAATGGGATCAGAAGGTCTGGCTGTCTGGTTTATTCTTCCGGTCAGGGGACAAACAGGGACTGTTTTATATTATTAGAGATAAACGAGGGAGCTCGCCACCTGACCCGTCCCCCCCCCAGCTCGCCTCACATCGGGCTTTGGGCAAATGGGTTCGGTCAGAGGTGGCTTCCCGAAACGGAGACGTCCATTACAGAGAGTTATTTTTCCACGGAGTGCCGGGTGACAGCTTGATGCAGCCCCGGAGTTTGCCTCTGCTTGTTTGCGTGCCCAATAACGATATTTGTGACAGTATAAATTTTCCATTCCGTCGGGGGCACATTTTAGGGTGCAGTCAGCCTTAACATCGCAGCTGTTTTCCCGCATTTTAATTGTAGACCCAGCTCGCTTCCCCGTGCTTTAAAATAACGTCTCGACATTTACGTAAAACTGTTATCCTGTTTTGATTTTATGACTTTTAATTTGCAAGTGGCTTTGCCCCGTAATTTATTTTAAGAGGCGAAGTTCGGAAAGAATTCATAACTGGAATATATTTTTATCTCCCTGTGTGTTTTTTTTTCCTTTTTTTTAGATCCCAGGCGCCTCTGATATGTTCCTGTTTCCTCCCAGTATGTTGCCCTTTGAATGATCTTACACTGGATGCATGATCTGCTCGTAAATATTTAAAACACCCGAAAGAAACAAATTATTCTTTCTCTGTCACTGCATAACTTTCACTGGGTTGAGGAAAAAAATTAGTCATTTCATTTTTTTTTTCTTTGGCAAAGTCATTGATACTAATGCACCAGGTCATCCAGGCATGCAAAAAGTCATCTCTGCATCAATCCGGGGCAGAAAACACTGTATCGATAACAGCTGGCTCCAACCCTTAATTCTGCACTGCTTTCCCCATAGTTGCTCTAACAGCTGTTGTCCAAAGCAGGCCACCCAATGCTTTTCTGTACCCAGCAGAGGCTGACATTTCAGGTCCAGAAAAAAAAATCGAGACTGAGATTTTGTTTCAACCAACCAGTTAAGTACTCTGTGATCCTGACTCTTCATACTCAACTAGTAGGTTGAAACAAAATCCTGGTTTGGATTTTTACTTTCTGGACCTGAATGTCCACCTCTGGTACGCGGATGTGCTTGAATCGGCCATGAATTTCAAAAAAGGTTTTGGATGTGGGTCGGTGAAGGCACTGCAATATGCAGCATACATAGAGTACAAAGAAGCAGAAATGCTATGGAAGTCCAGTCTTGCAGATGAATTCAGAGTGCTTGATAAAGAAACAAAAAGTTTCTGGAACAAAATTTACCCCAGTGGATATCACAGGAAGTAACACAGCTAGTCTCATCTGCAGTCACTGGAGTCAAATGCAGTGCTCTGTGAAAAATTCCTAAAGACTGAGTCTAGATAGGGTGTTTTGTGAATATTATCTGAAAGATAACAAAAAAAATAAGATACCAAAACAATGATCCGGTAATTTATTTAAGATTAAATAAAATGGGGGGACCTGCCCATGTAACCAAACAAATTTTAATTTCAATTAATCAAAGTCTGAGGTTCAAAGTTGATGTTTGCAGTCATAGAGTGTTTGTGTGGTCATTAATTTGAAATACTAAAAGGACTGGCTTATTTAGTGCTATCTTGGCAACAACCCAGCATGAAGAGCACAGGGGAAAGCTGTCACGGTGCCTTTCCAAAGGACGATCTGGATTTCTCGACTTTTCTACTGCTGCACCTTGGTTTGAGACATGGGTTCGTAACCTGAAAGTAGCAGCTGCAGTAGCCAGAGGCTCCCTAACTTTTCAGTCAGAGCTGCACTGTCAACTAAGTGAACATTATCAAACTGCTTAAGTGTGGTTTGATTGGTAATATCTTGTGGAAGAGATTAAACGTAAACATTTAATCTGCACTATAATACAGTCACAGCTGAGTAGTTTTATGCAGTGGTATTATCCCTGTTCAAGAAATTGCAACTTGAACTTCCTTTAAGGAGAAACATCCCTCATGAAGAGACTGAACAGTAAATATTTTTGCTGGTTATCAACTGCAGTCTGTAGGTGCTAAGTGCAGTTCCATCCAGGCTTCACACCAGCCTGTGTCCTGTGCTACCTGGGATGGCCTGCAGACCCCACTGCACCCCTGTCTGGGATAAGCAGATAGAGGATGAATGGATATATGATCAAGTCTGAATTGTACACTTTAGTTACCCTCAGAGAGGCTACCCGGTGAAAATACACATAGACTATAAGGTAGTTAAGTTTCTTAACTTGGGTAGGGTGGCAGTCCTTCACAGGGCACGGACACAGTTTGAGCAGCCTAGCCGCATGTTTTTGGATGGTGGGAGGAAACATGCAGAGAGAGAACAAGCAAACTCCAAACATATAGAACCGGGGGTGGGAATCAAACCCTCAGTGCTGGGTATGTAATACCAGGGTGCTGAGGCCCAGTGTGCCACCCCCTCACCCTCCATCACAAATGCTGTTCTTAAATTTTTTTTTCAAATCAACTTGGGTAAACCTTGCTTGGAATTTTTCAGCGAATGCAGCAGAAGCAGCGGAGAGGCCGACTGTTAAAATAAGGCTGTACTGGATTTAATAATTTAAAAAAGCGTGTTTTCACTGACACTCTTGTTACCCCACTCTGTCACTGTGCACTGCCATGTCAGAATATGACTTGCACTCCCAGTCATTAGACTGACACCCCCCATCCTGGGCTCACCCCCCGAGATAGCTGGAGGAGAGGCACATCGTCTCTGTGCAATGATTACCCCAGTCTCATTTTGACGACAAGAGGCAAACGGTGCCTCCAGCCTATTCAACATCAGATAAGAGGGTGTGGATGGAGCTGGGGAGCAGGGGGTTGGCGTTACAGCCCTTGTAAGTGCTTAGATGCAGAGTGAAAGTTGCATTGCAGCCTTGCTTCAGCCAAGGGGTGACTCAACTAGTGAAGTGTTCAAGTTACCCTCTAGTTCCAGACACAAATCCACCCACCTCATCCATCCATTTTCTACCTAACTTGTCCATCACAGAATCCAAGTGAGCCTGTGTTGTATTTCAGGTGACACAGAACACAAGGCAGGAGACACTTTGGTTGGGGTCCCTGTCAATTGCCCACACTGGTTCAACCATGGGATAACTGTTGACTCAGCCATTGAAGTGACCTAAGTCACGTTTCAGGCCAGACCAGGGCTTGACTGGGATTAAAATCAGCCCTGGACTTTTCCCCAGACCCACCACACATAAAAACCCTATGATAAACTCTGCTGGCCCACAAACCCATTTGGTCCACCAGGAAAAATCTTGGTATGCCATATGGCCAGTCCAGCTGAAGCACAGACAAGTCCAACCACCCAACCAACCATCAATCCACCCACCCATCCGTTGTAAGATAAAAGGAGGAAATTAACAGTTTGCTGTTTATTTGGATATTAGTTCAACTTGTTCAAATTATTAAAGATTCAATGTATTTCCTTACAAAATACAGTGATCCCCATCACATTTGAATTTTTTGACATTGGCAGTTTTGGTTATTTGCAAGTTGGCCATCAATACTTAAATGCTAATATCTTTGCAGCTTGCCAAACAGAGACATGCATAATCTAAAAATTACACTGAAAATAATTTGGATCGCATAAAACCACATATATTTGTCACGATCACGGAGAAGGACAAAACAGGAAGGTGGAAATCCAAAAGTAAATAGGTTTATTACCAGACATAAGCAGACAGCGACACACATTAATGACGGATCTGGAAATATTGACACAGACGGGGACTAAATACACAAGACAAGCTGAAAATAACAGGCAACAGGTGATCACAATCGGAAAGTAACACGAGGTAACGAGGTGGGCGTGGCACACAGGAGGAGCGAACGAGCAGGTCATGACATAACACCTCACTCCGGACACGCCTCTGGGGAGGCGACGAAAGAGACAAGACCAGGACCACAGGACCTGAAAAAACAAGAGCAAACACACCAACGGGACACCGGGAACAAAACCGAAACACAAAATAAGCAAGGACAGGAATCAAGACAGAATTTGACAAAGAACAGGAAACGCAGACAGACAGACCAAGAAGGGAGACAGGGGGAACACCGACAGGCGGAACAAAAGGGCCAGGAGTGAATGAAGGAGCCAGAGGGGGACGAGGAGCAGAGACAGGAGGAACAAAGGGACGAGGAGACAGAACAAAGGCAGGAGGACAATGGGGAGCCCAAGGGAACCCAGGCGGGCAAGGGAAGGCAGCCGCAGGGGCCGCAGGCGGACGGGAGGCAGATGGGGGGACCGACAAAGTAAACGAGGAGGGAGCAGAAGGGAACACCGGCGCAGGCAGGCAGGAGGGGGAAGCCGCGGCCGGCAACGCAGCGGGCGACGAGGCCCCAGAGGGGGACCCAGAGGCGATAGCAGAGCAGGAGCCGTAGGACCTGCAGGCAGTCAACAAGTCACCACCAGGGGAGGCACGGGCAAGCCAGGGGACAGGGGGTGGGTGGGACCCAGGCCCGACATTTGTGTCCCCTCCCCTTATGGGACACCGAAAGGTGGGGACCCAGTTGGGCTCCACCACATTGGGGCATTGGTGGAGTCCATCCACCACCAGAGACATTGGGGCTCAGTAGGTAGATCCCCAAATCGTCCCATTCAAGCTCCTCCTCTCCCTCCACCAAGGGAAGAGGAGCGATGGTGATACAGTCTGGGACCACCTCGGGGACAGAGTTCCGGGGTAGGCCAAGCCGGAGCCTTGGGCGAAGTGGCAGGGAGCTCGGGTGGTGCAGCAGTGACCACTGACTCTCAGCCAGCAGGGGGCGCTGCTGAGATAGGCAGGATGGGCAATGCAGACAGAATGGGCATGGTGGCAACAGCGGGCAGTGCCGTGGGTGTGGTGGCAACAGCAAGCAGAGGCCTAGGAGCCTCGGGTGGAGCAGGAGCCTCGGGCACAGCCAAAGGCGGGGCCAGTGCAAGAGCCCTGGGCATAGCTGCAGGTGGGACTGCAGCAGGCATTGCAGAGACAGGCAGGGCAGACGAGGTAGGTGAGGCGAGCCTGACGGGCAAGGCAGACAGGATGGGCAGACAGAAACTGCAGGCGGTGTTGCGGGTGTAGCAGTTGCAGCGGGCGGCGCTGGGACCTCAGGCGTAGGGGCTGCAGCGGGCGGTGCCGGGACCTCGCGCGTAGTGGCTGTAGCAGGGGGCGCTGGTGAGATGGGCAGGTCAGGCACAGGCAGATCAGGCACAGGCAGGTCAAGCACAGGCAGGTCAAGCACAGGCAGGTCAGGAACGCCCATTATGGCCACCAGGGTAGATGCCATTAAAGCGGGCATTGCCCCTTTAAGAGCTCTGGGGAACCAGGGAATATCGTCCCAAACAGCTCTGGCCCCTTTAAGGGCTAGACGTGTTGCCCAGAAATGATACACTGTAAGGGGTAGTGGTATTTCATCAGCGGGGCTGGCGAGGGATACCTGCAGGCTGGTAGCGGTGGCAACTTGGGTGGCAGGGAGAAAAGCAGGAGAGAGAGCATGCACTCAGGAAGATCACCAGCTCCTCTTGCTGACTTCGTTCTCTCCTCTTTTTAAAGTAAACAGGTTTATTACCAGACATAAGCAGACAGCAACGCACATCAATGACAGATCTGGGGAATACTGACACAGATGCGGACTAAATACACAAGACAAGCCGAAAATAACAGGCAACAGGTGATCACAGTCGGAAAGTAACACGAGGTAATGAGGTGGGCGTGGCACACAGGAGGAGCGAACGAGCAGGTCATGACAATATAAATATAAGTAAATGCAATATAGTGGTACCTCAGAACTCGAATTTAATCCGTTCAGAACTCCGGATCGAATCCGAAAAAGTTTGAGTTGTGATCGAATTTTCCCCATAATAAATAATGGAAAACCTATCAATTGGTTTCCAGCCCCAAAAAATACCACCTAAATATGTTTTTTTTAGGATTTGAACACAAAATGAACCGGATAAAACAAGAAGAGCATATACTGTACTAAACATATCTAAGCACATTTATCAAAACAGTAATTTGTGAAGTAAGAAAATAATGTGTAAAGGTAAAAAAAACAATGTGTCCTGCCCCAATCATCCTCTCTTTCCGTGTGCCATGCCCCCTCGGTGATCCGCTGGTTCTGGCTATTGTCATTAGTCCTCTGTATTTCGTCCGCGTTTCAGTTTGTTTCCCCGATCCAGTCATTGTATTGTCCATCTGCGTTTTGCCTGCTTTACCTGTAATTAAATCCTGT
Organism: Cyphomyrus plagiostoma; assembly: GCA_019775915.2. Lineage (NCBI taxonomy): Eukaryota > Metazoa > Chordata > Actinopteri > Osteoglossiformes > Mormyridae > Cyphomyrus > Cyphomyrus plagiostoma. The sequence continues at coordinate 20,293,835 of JABFEA020000067.1, forward strand.
ATTCCCCTATTCTCCATTCAGTCCCTGCTCGGCACAACAATATTATTATAATTAAACGTACTAATGGTTTATTATGAATATTAAAATAATGAATAAGAAATCTTTATTTTTAATTGTATTTGATTATATAATAAAATGTTTTATTTATTATATAATAATAATTACTGTTGTCTATCATTGTCTAAATGTATTTTTACTGTCTACATATATGTATTCAGCTAGTATAAACATGCAGAAACGTGCCGTGTGACTCATTTCCCCGCGCATACAAGTTATCTTAGATCAGCGTTCACGGTTTGACTTCTGAGAATCATATTGAGCTCTAGGTATTTTTTTTTAACTGGTTGGTTCGACTTTTAAGAAATTCTAATGAGTTCAAGAACTAAGGTACCACTGTATTTGTTAGTGTAAATGCATAGTATCTTTAATATTAAAAGTCTTGGCTTGGATACTCTGCACATCTTTGTCTCGGCAACTAGAAACTGTACATAGAGAGAAATGATTTAGATGGTTTGTAGATTTATAAAAAGGTCTTTATAGGAAATGACAGAGTAATCTAACATGCAATGTGTACAGTACAATACTGTTTGTTTAAAAATTTGTAATAAAGAGACGGTCAGGCTAGCAGAATGTTTTTGGATGAGGTTAATGGTGTGCAAGTATTATTTGTGAATTTTTGCATTTGTGGGAACCTTCCACACCAAACCTCACAGATGTGAAGGGGCCACTGTATTTGTTATTTGATAACTGGAATTAATGGAGAAGATACAGGAGCTGTCCAAATGTTTCCCAGCTGTAATCTTCAAACCTGACTTTAAAGCACGTAAAATGAGTGAAGCTGGATGCTGTCAGGTCGGCACAGGGAGCCAGGGTGAAGGAGGCGGGGTGAAGGAGGCGGGGTGAAGGAGGTGGGGTGAAGGAGGCGGGGTGAAGAAGGTGGGGTGAAGGAGGCGGAGTGAAGGAGGCGGGGTAACGGAGGTGTGGTGAAGGATGCTTGGTGAAGGAGGTGGGGTGAAGGAGGCGTGGTGAAGGAGCCGGGGTGAAGGAGGCGTGGTGAAGGAGCTGGGGTGAAGGAGGCAGGGTGAAGGAGGCGGGGTGAAGGAGGTGGGGTGAAGGAGGCGGTGTTGCTCGGCGTCCGCATTCCTGCTTTTCTAGCCATTTATCACAAAGCACAATGGGAATGATCAGGGATGGTGAACGAATGCAGCCGCTGCAATCACACCATCATTTCCTACTACTCTGCTTGAAATTAGTTGTCCCCTCACAACCCCCTTGGCCTTAGAACCGGGCCAAAAAAAGTAAAATCTCAGCTCAGATCTGGACATAACACCACAATTTTGTCCTTGTGACTGTGTCAGGGGACCCAGCTGAGACCCTGGAAATAACTGGTCAATCACTTCCTTTTACCCAACAAACTGACCAATCCAAGTTGTAAACATATACATATACATAAACGTTCATATTTCCAATAAATTAATTTTGATTTCAATCCAATTAATACCGGTTGTTCAAAACTAGAGCATGATCAGTATTTGGTGGACGCTTCCCTATGCAGGATTATTAGGCAAATTGTTATTACCATTAGAATGGGTCAAAAAAGGATATTACAGAGAGCAGAAAAAAGAAAATAGTAAAGTGCCTGTCAGGGAGATTCAAAACAATTGAAACTGCTAGACTTTTAAACATGATCACTGTGAAATCAAGTGTTTTGTGGCCGACAGCCAAAGAGGACAGAAGAAGCATGTTGAGAAAATAAGAAGCAAATTAACTACCAAAGATTTGCGGCAAATTAAATGGAAGTCTTCCAGACACCCTTTAGCAACAAGTGCCACCATTTTCCAAAACTGCAATCTGAATGGAATCTCTGTAAGTACTGCATGCAGTGTACCAGGTGACAAGGTCACAAAGGCTCAACTACAACGTCCACTCAACAAGAAAAAAGTTCAAATGTCAAGAATGGTAATGAACATGTTTCAAGACTGATTCTGCAACAGTCTTGTGTATAGATAAGATAACAGTGACTCTTGATAGAGCAGATGGATGGTCCAGCGGATGGACACCTTATTGAAGCACCAACAAGGTGGTAAAGGAGTGATGATGTGGGCTGCAATCATCAGTGATGAACTTGTAGGTTACAGGCAGCATAAAAATTAACTGCAATATCTACTGTCAATTTTGAGAAGACACCTTCTTTAGACACGAGGAAGAGGGGAAGTGGTGTGGGGCATGACAGAAGAGGTCTGCAACTTTCAAACGGTTATGATATGCATGCAGGTCAATGCCCCCTCCCATGCATCAAAGCCTTCCATAGCTTGGCCAAGAAAGATGACCTAATGATGACCAATCCCCCTTCGTTGCCTGACTTAACCCCCATTGAAAACAATTGGGTCTTGCTAAAGTGTGAGGTTTTCCAGAATGGCAAGCAGTGCACTAATCTGAGCAGCATCTGGGAGTGGGACCTAGCTGCGTCAATTAATATGAAATGTGATCAAATCAAAAATTTGACAGGTTCAATGGATAATAGGCTCATGATGGTCATTGAGAAGAAACATTAAATTTGGTAAAGTGGACTGTACAGAATAAATAACTAAACCTGTTTATCAAATAATTATTTCTGCGGATGATGAAGTGAGAAAAATCCATTTTCATTCTGATTGCCTCATAATTCTCCATACTGATAATTGATTGTTTTCCTTTTACTTTTGTTTGTGACAGACAAATGTAACATACAAATTCATTTTTATCACTCTGCCTGTGGTGGTCCGGGTGTGCGGGCAGTGCGGACATAGCAGAGACCAGGCAAAAGCACGATATAAAACGGGGTTTTTAATCTCACACTCGGACATAAACACGTTTATGCCGCGTCTGCCGGAACAGACGCTGGCGCAGACTTAAATACAT
>JABFEA020000067.1:20298976-20321950 GCA_019775915.2 Cyphomyrus plagiostoma
AAAAATAATTAATTAGATTACTCCGTTACTGAAAAAATAACGCCGTTATACTTAAACGCCGTTACTCCCAACACTGCTCGCAAGTGTAGAGAAATGTAGTTCACGATCAAACAAAGACCACATATTGCTAACAAGCTTCATGGACACTATCTCAGGTGAAAACAATCAGACTGTTTTATTTTTTAGTGTCAAACATAAAAGCGGCAACTGCACAGTCTGAAAGATAAGGTAAGAATTGTACAGAGAGTAGCACTAGAAACAAAACTAAAACTAAAGTTTTACAAACTAAAAGTAATTGAAAGGGCTTCCTTGTTCTTTGTATTGGGATCTGATGTCTCCCTTATGAGCAAAAATAGTCGACTAAAACTAATCATTTGTTCATTTGCTGCTTGTATATAGAATAATTTCCACATGTAAGCTTCTTTATTATGAATCTGTTCTTTCCACATTAATGTGATTCAAGTTGATAGTGTTTCAGTGTTGATAAGGCATGTTAAATGACAGGACTGGTCTGGCAAAATTACTGACAGCTGGTGATCTGTCCTGCCTCAAGTCAAAAGGACAGAATACGGCGCGTAAGGGAGAAGGTTTGGTAGTATGTTGCCCACAAATCCTACAGGAAAGCACAAGCAGAGCTACACTCAAACTTACAAAAGCTAGATTTGAAATTGGAGAAAGTAGATAAAATTTCATATTGTAGCACCAGCAGGACACATGTCCCAGCATGCCCTGCGTGGAATTGTAAGTACCCCTTGTTGTACTGTTATTGTTAATGTTGGCATTTCCTTATTGTCGCACATGTGTTTGTCTGTGTCTTGTGTACATCTTGCAGTTCGGTGTTTGTCAACTTTGTGTTTCCCATTATGTGTTTGAGTTTTGTGCGTGTTGGGTGCTTGTCATAGTCCTTTAAAGGACTGTTAATAAAGAGTGTGATTTCCCCGGCAAGTAAGTCTCCATGTCTTTCTCCAGCGATACGTTGGTCCACGTGGTGCCTCAATGTTTTAATAATGAAGGAGAAGTTATTATTCAGCAGAAATGCATCTTATGAGGCATTTATATGGTATGGGTAAATTTATTATGATCTTATACACTTACAGTGTGATTTTTATTAAATACTCTCAATGCAGTTGATAAACATGGATGTACACTAGTTTCAGACATTTTCTAAAGCAGGGAAATGAGAGGAATGGGAAGTTTTTCATCATAAGATGCTGTTCTTCCTTTTATGACGGTGATTAAAATACACAGTAATTAAGCTTGATTCTACTGTTGCCGAGAACCCATTTCATCTCAGCGTCTACTGACATATAAAACCACTAACATTCAATTAGGAAGATTGAGTTTCAAAACGTTCGTTATTTCAGCTCAATATCGATATACTGGCTAAATGGATGTAAGTTTATTTTCAGAAAAAAATATATGCATACAAATGGTTTTGAAACAATTATATATTATGTGAAAGAAAAAGTGTGGATGCAAATGGCATCTGTAGCCCTTCAATCCTGCAGCACTGTCTGTCAGGTCCGAAAAATGGGAAAAGCAATTTCCTCTTTAGGTCGGCGATTGCCAGAGCTTTTCAGGGACAGTCGAGGGAATCGCAGGGTCCAAGGGAACCAAGCCTTTTCTTGGCTGCTTGCCACCAGGTTCAGGAAGGATCATATCCGTGCCGCGAGTGGGAAAGTGGAGAATCAAGCGGATGGGAAAGAGATTCCGGTCTGCGGATGTGAAAGCAGAATTCCCTTTATCGGTCAGATTTGTCAAAAAGTGATGGATTAGCGATGTGGTCAATGGAGGACCGTGAGCTCCAACTCAAGCCCGCAAAGCACAGTTTCTCTCACACCCGGTCAGAGTGATCAGTGGACCTCCAGCTCATTCACAAATGACAAACCTTGGAACAACTTTTTCCTGATTACTTTGTGTACTAGATTCTCTGGCACTAAATAATAGATAAGCCATAAACACTGCTGAATTAGCAGTCTTTCATTATCAGGTAACCCAGAGATGTGATTACATTCATAGACTGATTTCGGTGCCTGTGAGTTCCCCTTTACACCTGTCCTAAGACCTCTCAGGAGACATGTCCCTACAACCACCTGTCAGATGATCACATCTGAAGAGCAACTGGGCCTCTTGCTGGTCCCTCACTCATCCCATTCCAACACTTAGCACCTCACTAAGTACTGCCCACCTCACCCCCTCCCCCACCCCAAAGCCAGCTCCTGCATCTCCCCCCTACCAGAGAACCTCTGGTCAAACTGTTTAATGAGGTGAAAGACAAGAAATCCATTATAGCGCGCGTGGAGAAGCCTGTTTGCCATTAATCAGGGCTGCAGGCCCCTTGGTGGCCCCGTCAGGTGACGGACGAGCACTGCTTTTGTTACCGCTTGCAGTCGTCACTGGTGACAAGCTGCCACATGCAGACGGCAGCCCACGGCTACATTTCTCCTCCCCGGGCCTCCGCTCCACACTGGCCACTGACGCATCACCTATTCCCCATCCAAATACATTGCTAACCGACGGCAAGCTATTGTTCCACCCTCTAAACCCAGCACTACCCAATGAGGTCACTGTTTCCCCACCCCCAAGCAGTCCTAACCAAAAACACATTGCTTTTTCTCTCTTCAAACACAGGCATAACCAATGACACAAAACTTTCTCCCTCCAAACATAGGTGCAACCAATGACATGACACCGTGTCTCCTTACAAACACAGGAATAACCAATGACACGACACTGCAAGATCTAGCCAATGACCCCACACCGCATCTCCTCCTCCATGTTTGACACTAACCAGTGACACATTGATGTTTCCCCACACCAAACAAGGACCTCTTAATGCAATGCAGCATCTCTTATAAGGCCAAGATAACTAGTGATATGATGTGACATCTCCCTCCAGACACAAACTGTATTGGTCACATGCCTCGGTGACACACTCAGGCACAAGATGCTGCTTCTCCCACCACTGTGAGCCTTTGCTGGTGAGCTTTATCCAGCGATCAGCCTACTCAGGTGATGCATGGAGCACTCATCTCAAAAATGACCTGCCCCCAGAAAGCAAGTCCAAAAACGGGAGCCTATCCACACGCCGGCTTTCAGAGGCTCAGAACTGAACTGGCCACCAGTCACATTACACATTTCCGTTTCATGCAGTCTTCCCTGTTGAATCACTCTCAGTGCCTTTGCCCTCGTTAACTCACCTGCCAGACCAGATTGGCCACCTCAGCACTGTCCTGTATCTGCCACATCTGCAGCTGGGCGCTGGCTGAGGGAGCTCAGAGAGATAGAGAAACTTTCTCACTCACGAATGAAACCCACATCCCACCTGTGAGGAGTCCAACTCAGCGGGGTCGAGGAACAGAAGATGCAGATAGTTATGTAAGTTGTGATTCAGAAATGTATGTGAAGGGAAACTTATATCCTTCCATCTTGCACACTGCTTATCCAGGACAAGCATGAACCATCCCAGGATAAATGGGGCAGCAGCCAGGCACCCTGGCTCTGTCATTCACTACTGGAAATCTAGAGACTCCAGTCCACCTAACTACATCTTTTTGGACTGGGGGGGAACCTTAGTACCAAGAGGAAATCCAGACAAAGCACGCAAACTCCACATACACTGAGCCTATGCTCCTGCACAGGAAGGGTGTGGATGTTTTCAGTGGGACAAGGTCGAGTGAAGTACCAATGAAATAAATTTCACTTCTGTTCCTCATTTGGAAAGAATTTCTCACCAAAACAAAATCCCATTTCCATCCTCCCAATACCATGTCACATGACAGGTGTTACAGGTTCCATTCCAAGGTTTCTGAGAAATTGCATGAACTCTGCTACCTTCTAGGTGCTCTCCATGCTACTCCAGAGGCTCTCTGTAGGTGGTGCTCTGCATGTGCACGTGCAGGCACTTTGATGAGATTTAGCCTGTAAATCAGCACACAGAGACCTATCCCGGACATACTGTGTAGCAGAACAACAGGCAATGTATTTTTACTCTGCCATAATGAGGATTAATGCCCCTTTCCCAGGGCTTCCCTTTGAGCGAGGAACACTTCCTGTCTGAGTGAATAATTAATCAGGAAACAGGATCAGTTGCATGTAAGTGTACACACAAAAGGAGCATGTATGCGGGTAAATAAAAAAAAACACAGGATATTAGTATTCGTTCCGGTCAATATGGAGAGACATTAGGGGGGTTTTTCAAGGTCTCTCAGACCAGAAGTTTCATCACATGTGCAGCGCAGCGGGGAAGATGGGAAAAAAAATAAATCTTTAATGTTTCAGGGAGTGTGTGCCTGACCCCGCGGCCTTCCCATTAAGGAGGAATTACTGCCACTCCGATGGGTGTAGCTAAGGTTTGGAGGAAGTTACCCTGATGCCCAGATCCCTCCATGGATGGGTGGAGTTTGTGCAGACCGGCGGGGGGTCAGCACTGCCAAGGAATCCTGAAGACTAGGATGAAACACCAGGGGTGAGACATGCGTGTGCCTGAAGGAGACATGAGATACACAATAGGTGCATGGAGATGGTGCCACACAGAGATGCTGCCACGCAGCAACGGAAACTAATGCGACGACCCAACTTGGGGGCCAAGCCTGTGCTGATTTCCAATAAGCCAAGCAGCCCCTTGGCAGTAATTACAGCTTTATGTCTCCATCAAACTTGAGTTTGTGTCACTTTTAACTTGGCAGAATTCAGACTCCTGGGGACTTTCAGGTTACCCAGAGTTTCTCAGACACCAGGTTTTCAAGTTATTCCATGGATCCTTCACAGTCTCGAGTTGGAGCTTTGACTGGGTCATTTGAGGACTGCATCCCAAACCCTGTTAAGTTTCAGCTGCCTCTCAGCAACATTTTCAATATCTCCTTTAACACAATGTTTTTTAAAAAAGTGAAATGCAATAACCAGTGGAAGATTAGCTTCCAGTTTTATGCATTTATTAAAAAGGTGCTTATTACCTCAGAAATGGTAGTGTGGTATAAGTTTGCATTGATAAAATCTTTTTTTTTTCAATAGGAATTTGGGATTTGCATGTGCGGAATATCAATTGTATTTTATGCACTCTGGTATTTAGGTATTAGTAACCTCTTGGGTTTCCCAATTACACCAGTAAATACATATTAATATTGTTATTGCTTAATATATATTTTTAAATGGCTTTAAGTTTCACCCATTTCTGTAGGCTAGGAAAGCAGGGAATTTCCTTAACCTTGAAATGAAATCTTCCAGCTCAAAATCAGCACTGATAAATGCATAATTACTATCTTGCAATGCATATCAACATATGAGATATTTAATAAATATATCCTTGTTTGTTGACCTGCAGTGAATCGCATCCAGGGTGTCCCCTGCCTCGTACCCAATGCTACCCTATGACGTAAGCTCAAGACACACGGTGACCCTGCTCTGGAGACATCTGTGGACGGATGGATGGATGGATGGATGGATGGCCCTTAGTAGTATATAAAGTAAATTAGCATACATTAAACTAAATAAATACTTCAGCTTTTTAACTCTTCAGCTGTTTAATGCTTGACCCTCATTATACCCAAAATTTGATCTATGACAGTATCTATGGCCGTAATGTTTAATTTCATATTTTAGCATGAAATTATGCATTATATGCATGTGTTATGTGATCACCACTCAATTCTGGTATTGAATGTGCTTCCCAATTACTGTAAAAGAATCATATTTATAATGTTTACAAAGCAATGACTTTATTAAAAAAAAAAGTTAAAAAAAAGTAAAAATAAATGCCATCTAAAACGTTTTTCATTTAGCAGCTTCCTGAGCCTCTCAGAAATTGCACTGCGGAGCTGACAGCGAGAATTGACAAAACAGAATCCAATCTACCAGGGAGATTTCTTCAGTGTTTCCTGTGGGCGTCCGCAAGCACGCTATTAACTTTAAATGCATTTATAATCGCCTGAAACAATCGTGCCGGGAAAAACAGAGGCGGGATCCGTGGTAACTATAGTGACCAGAGGACACCTGATGAATTAAAGCTCGGAATATGCATTGTAAATTTATATGTTTACATGATAAGAATATAATACATTTAAAGGAAAGCAGTTCATGGGCTTTTCCCATGCATTAAAGGGTGGGAAAGTAACCATGAATATTAACCTGGCTATCCATCAATCAACCCCTTCTCTATCCCCTTTGTCTGATCAGCAGGGCCATCCCACCTAGGGTGCCAACCTTTGATAAGGGGGCACAAAAGCATGTGAAAAAAATTAAGAGAAACACCTCTGGGGTTGGATTTTATAACAGCATAATTATTAACACTTGTTTAAGTATTAATTATTAATACTTTACTACTTTTTCTTAGGAAACAGACATGCGCTAGCTAGTTAGCAACCAGATACCTGTGCAACTGAAATGTTTTTTTATATAAATGAATCGACAAAACTTGTTTTCCTCTGCTTTGGGGGACGGGGAGGTTGGGCTCACCAGAATCTCCCTTAGGGAACACTGAGGATCAGCCCTGTTAGTCAGTGTTCAGTGTTGGGGGATTAATAGATCTTAGATCAGAATTAAGGGAGAGCTGTTTGTTTTTGACTGTTCAGTTTTTTTTTGTCTTTTTTTTGTAATGCAATAAATTCCTAAATTTGCATTCAGGGTGGTGATTATATATTTTCTGAGCCAAAGCATGTGATCATTTTACTTTTATATTACTTAGACTGAGAAATGGATTTTTTTTTATTATTTTCTATAAAATTCAATGCTCTCAAAAAGATCTTGAATTTAGTTCCCTCCTCAGTAATGCGATGTCGCAGGACGCAGCTGGTTGCAGTGTGGCGGTGCAGATCAACCTCGTGCAGATAAGAGCGATTCAAGCCGGCAAGGCTCTGGGCTGCACTAAAATAGCAAAACCCATTGGCTGGTGGGCGCCGATCTCATAGGCTGACCAAACAGCACCGCGGGATTTCATTTTAGTCCAATGAAAACCAGAACAAATCCGTCGCTGCCTTATAAATGCTATGCCGCTATGCACGGAGCCCAAATACGGGCGGGGTTAGCGTATGTCCGCCGCTGAGTCACCTGTTCCGTTCTCACAGCAGGAAGTGTATGCAGCACCTGTTCATCTTCTCAGTACCATCTGTCCATCGCAGAAGAGGGTAAATGATGAAGAGGTCAATTTTTTGCCCTTCTCATTCCCCACCCAATTCCAGTCCTCCAAGACGCCCCCCTCCCCATTTACAGTCTAAAGTGTTTGGGTTCCCATCTTTTAGCTGGAGAGATTAGGGGTCGTATGGAGGAATGGGCCAATCATTTAACCACGTCCACATGTGTAATGGTCCCATGCTGGAGTGTGTGTTCTCTGTGCACTATGCAGCACACTATACAGCACACTATGTAGCACACTTCACAGGACACTGTTACATGCTACTCAGAATTCCATGCAGCACCGTGAAATGCAGAGGAGCCCCGCATTCGGTTTCTCCTCATCACTGTTTCAATCCCATCCTGAGCTCTTATCTGAAAGTCCCACGTCCCACAGCAAACACCTCCCCAGCTCACTCTTTCCCAATTCAATTAATTTACTACGCAGTCAGAGTACAAGTCTTGGAGTGCCTCGCTACCACCCTGACTGATGGTGTTAATTACAGTTGAGAAATGAAAACTCCCATTCCCCAAATTGTCACACATGCACACAAAAAAATCAGCAACATCCTAATAACAAAGAAAGAAACAAAAAAAACACAAGATAAGGTGATTTTTACTCCTCAGTGACATTGGCTGACCGTTGGATGTCAGATGTTATGTGAGATCCTATTGGCTGTTGGCTAATAGAAGCAATTGGTAGCACTGGGCTGATGCCCACATGACAAGGGAGGTCCGGCGAGGGATCTCAGCCCACTCTGATTACCTCATTCCTCATCTTGTCACCTTTTATGGTGAGGGGGAGCAGATATGGGGCGACGTCCCTGACATGCTCTGCTCATGAACAGAGGAGGATCATAGCATGTTTCAGCAGCTTGCTGATAAAATCAAAACGTCCCTGTTTGTGTTTATTCTGCACCTTGCAGTCAATGAACTGCCATTACGTTCTGTATGTCTGGGCCCAGCTTTAGAGGTGCTTGAACCTACGTCCACCCGTCCACCTGATTACTGCTGTACCATGCCATTTGGCATTTCAGACTTTCTATTCCAAATCTGCACGTTAACCATAAACACAAACCTCCTCTAAATGTCTAAATGTGAAAGCTGCAGAGTTTAAAGCTGAAGATTTTGTCCGATACAAACCAATGATGTCACATTTGCAGGACATTTAAGTCTTAATACCCAGCAGGTTATGAGTTTAAGACCCAGGAATGGGTCTCTCAATACAAATAAATTAACCTGACCTGCTGTAACATGTCCATATACAAATTATGATTGGGTGAAACAGCAAGTTTAAAAAACAAAATAGTAAGTGAGTAAAGGCAGGAATCATGGGCAGGTGGTGAGCAGCACAAAGATTCCGGGGTCACAGAGGCTCTGGATGACAACCACAAGATGTGTTTTGGACAAAGGAATAAGAGCCGGCCTCTACATACCAGCCTTTTCTGACTTCACATCCTCTTTTTTAGCAAAACAAGATGCCCGACTGAGGCACTCCTTTAGCCTGTAGTAGAGGGCTAAGCTTGGGGTCTCTCTCCTGTACCATCCCTGCTTCCCATTTCACATTTCAGAAGTCCATCTTTCAGTCCCATGCCGTTACAGCTCAGGCATCACCTTCCAGGAGAAACAAAGTGTGTATGCTGAAACAGTACAGCTCACTTAATATGGGAAAACATCACAGTCAAATAAGGTTAATTGTTCATTAATATTAATTTATTCTGAGGATGAATGGATGAATGAAATATTCTTCCATGTCCTTTTTCTCCTCCTCCTTCATCTCTTCTGTTGAAGTACAGTGTTCAGATGCTGGACATGGTTGGTATTTACACGGAAGACACCTGAAATGCCACATCATTTCAGGAAGGACTTCTGTGTGTCAGCATAGGTGCCATTCTAGTAAGGGAATGTAGGCGGGTAGGGGCAGCCACAATCGGAAGACCGGGGGCTGTGGCAGGTTAAAATGATGTTACTTTGTTAAGGAGAAAGGAACCCTGGTGCTGGTGGCTTAAACCATGAGTCTGACACGTTGGAGACACCTGACATTATGATATAGGTGGAGGGGTTAATTCACGGCTGATTCTAGGATTTCACCCTTTGGGAAATACTGAAGTCCCTATTTTGGGGTCTGGAATGATCTATGGTATCATGTTCTTTTGATACAGAAAACTACCTTGGGAATGAAAAAATGACAATGACAATGACAATGAATTCAATAAATTGATATGAGAATTAGCACTGGTTCAGTCCTGAATCAGCATGAGCTCTGCTGGCAGCTTTTCCCCATTCGTTCTTGTACTTCCAGTGCTCCGGGAAATCCCTTGGAAAAAGCTCTCTCTCCCCCACCGTTTATTTGAACGCATGACATGCGCTACTGACTTAGGGGACCGCTGAGCCCTGGTCCGTCAAACCCAAGTGTCTGAACATGCCTTTTAAGTTTAATATGAGCTACATAAGCATGACATTCAAACCAATTGAATGCTGCTACTGAGATGGAACAAGAGAAATTTTAAAATAGGGGCCATTTTATGTAACCTTTATTGAGCTAATACACCCCTCTAGTAATGTCTGTACATATATTACATTCATTATATGCACGTTTGGCATTTTTAAGTGTAACACCAGCGTCAAGGGTCAAATGAAATATGTTGTGAGCCTCAAAGGTTTAGGACAACTGAGTTTCCATAAGTCACAGAATTTCTGAAAGCACATTTATGCCAGATCACTTAATCTGCCAAGAAGATGTATTGCTTCAGTGTCCTCAGTGAGGTGCCGATGTGAGATTCCTGCAAAATTGCTTAATTTTAACAGAGGAGTATCTCAGGGGTTGCTGAGCCACACATGGTCAGCTATCTGGCAATGTTTAATAAATTGTAGGTAGAAATTTCTCCGGGACCAAGGAAGATCATTTCCCAGGTCTGCATGATGTAATATGATATACAAAACCCTTTTAATAAAAGTGAACTCTCATTTATCATTATAGCCAAGGACCCATAGGTTGACTTTAGAATGTTTAAACATGCATTTTTCATCTCTGTTGGCTGTTAAACTTTACCTTAAACAAGACACTGAAATGGGAACATTCTGCAATGCTAATTTACACCAGTTACCATCATATGATAATATTACAGGAAAAAGCATGTCTTTAATTATAGTTTTTGATTAATCAGCATCACAGCATCACATTCTTTTGATGGAAGGGCCTCAACACCTGAGAGTCCAGCGTCCCTGTAATGGCCCTGAGGAAAAATGACTGCCCCCTACTGGGCCCACAAAGATGCTATTGACCCCAGCCTTGCCCTACTGCCCTCTGATTTGTGGACGGTTGCTGGGTAGCCAATGTTTTGTTTTGACAAAACCTAAATATTGTGTTCTCTCCAGTGTTGTTGCACGACACATAGGACACTCATATTTAATATCCCTACATAAACACAATTGACTGACGGGATATACAGGAGGTAAGTTAGTTACCCATGAGCGACATCAGCTTTTCCATAGACTTTATGCCTATTTTACAGTTCTCGGCAAGTCTAACAAACCATGGAAAAGTAGATTATAATTTCCCAGTCAGGGCTCATCCAGCTGTATTTCAAATAACTGAATTCATGAGCACCCAGGTGTTTGAAATGAATGTCCTTCAGGAGCCCACTTTCCAATAATCGCTGTAATTCTGACTGAAGATTTGACGAGCGTCGCCATGAATGAAACTTGGGGAAAAAAAAGTGCTCCACTCTGAAAGCACTTAAGGGAATGTGCTAAGGATTGTGGTATCACTGGGGAATATACAGAACAGGAGGACACACAGTAACACACACACACCCACACACACCTACATATGAGTATTGTAAACTGGCAAAAATAGAGGGACTTCACACGCAGAGACAGTCAATGGTTCATTCTGGTGTTCTTACTCACAAACCTCATGGGATATCTGTGGCATGGGTCCCAGTCAATGATGGACAAACTAGCCAGTGAGTTTTAAACTTATGCTGAAATTAAGTTCTGAACAATATCTGAGACTACAGACAAAACGGGTCTCTAAAGCAAAAAAAATAATAAATACCCCCCACTCCCTCAATTCATCTGAAACTGTGAGGATGAACAGCATCACGCCAGATCAGGGCGTAAATCATCTAGCCCTGATGTAATGGTATTCTGTTCATGTCCCTGCAATTTTCTTATTCAGCTCAAGTCTTGGAGAAGTCACCAATTGGCTTCTGGTTGATATCAGCCTCACCATTTAACTTGGTGTTTTTCTGTGATCTATGTAAGGGAGTATACAATGCACAAAGAATAAAAATACGAGTAAATTCATCAGGACTAAGTTCCGTTAAGTTCATGCTATATTCATGAAAAATAACGTATGTAAGTTATAATCCATCATGGGATCGCTAGCATGTCGATCACTTTAACTTTAATGTCCCGTTTTGGTTCGGTTTATATGTCGGATGATTTTTATAAACACTACTTTCGCTATACCTGCCGCTTACCGCGCAGTATTAAATCTGCCGACGACCGCCCCCACCCAAATAAATCTTATGGAACTTATGAATATAGAAGAACCAATTAATATTTTTCCAATGACACTCTGGAGAAAATCCATCTTGCTGCGACGGACGGAACCCTATTGGCTGCAATAACCACTTCACGAAATCTGCGTCCCCATTACTGGCCCCAACACCCCCACCACTTTCTCGTTAGCCATAGCAGGAATGTCAATGGGTTATTCGTCGTCCTTGTGGTAATGAATTCCTTTAAAATGATCTGCGTTTGCAAACGGGCGTGATGCTATGCGATGCAGAGGTCCCGGTGATATGCGTCCGGCGGCGCCGCTGTCCGAGGTGCTGCAGCGCGCGGCCCCGCCCCTCGCGGCCAGACGGCACGCGGACCACGTGACCCACTGTCCCTGCCTCCTGACAGTCGCTGGCAGTGCTCAGCGGGCGAAACAGGCTGCACCTCTCCTCTCCCAAAAGATACCGGGTTGTTTTTTTACCCCTCTCTCCCCCCAACAATTCCGTTTATCCTACTATTTGTACTTTTTGCTAGGACCAGGGGGGAGATTGCTTCAGGTAAAGGAGCATAAACCTCGATTTTTATTTTTCTTTAAAAATATGTTCACCAGTGCTTGAGTTTTTTTTGGGAGGGGGCAGTGTTGGAAACGCTGAAGATCTTTTTTTCTTTTCCCCTATCAGTGATGCAGTGATTCTAGTAAAAATCGAGGAGGGCTACGCGGAGCGTCCTTAAAGAAGTAGACTGGACTAAGATCGCGAAATGGTTCTTTAGAGGTAATAGAAGTTTAAGCTTTGATAGCTTTCTTTGCGTTGATCTTATCCTGTTTTGCATGGTTTGTAGATGATTATAAATATCTGCTGTGCGATGCTGAAGAATGATTTGGAGATGCTGTGATGATCCAGTGCTGGACTGTAGTGCAGGTAATAGAGAAGCTGTTTTCCTGCATGGATTTATACGAGTTCTTCGAACAGAAATGGTCTGAAAATATAATTTGTAGTATAATTTATGTAGAGATGAACAATACCTGTTTATAGAAATGCCAAGAGTTGTTTTTGTTTATTTTACAGATCGCTCTGATTGTAGCAGGGAATGTTTTCCTCGTTCTAGGCTATCAATGAAAAGATGATGAAGACAAAGATTTAAAGGATTGGAGCCTAACTGTGCTTACAGTTAACCTACTTGATATTTCATTACAAACGGTGCGTTAGAGTTGCGCGATACATTATTGTCGGTGTTTAAAAATAGGCTACCCTTTTATAAGAATGGATCATTTTGTTAAAGTAATTAGCCTACTTGAAAAGCTCCTATCGTCCAGTTGTTTGCCCTCTGGATCTCTATCGCTGGAAACCAGTAAGGGCAGGTTTGGGTGCATTGATGGATTTCAGTGATCGTGTGCATTGAATGCATTGCTTGTTTAAAGAGGAAAAAAACGGCGTTCAGAAGACTGCTTGTTCCCTGCATGCAGTTTCTGCGTGTAGGTTTCGTAGTGTCTGATTTAATTAAATCATTTAAATGCGGGAGGTGTCACGGTTTCGATTTGATACAGATGTACATTAAGACCTTAGGTACCTGCATTTTTTTAAGATTCGATCCACACACACACACACGCGCGCGCGTGCGCGCGCGCGCACACACACACACAGAGGAGCTTTGCTTGAACATCAGGATACCGTACAGAAACAGATACATAGCCGGTAAATCGATAATTTAACTAGCTTTCTGTCCTGGAAAACGAATCAGGTGTTAAATCTATGTTGTATTTTTTTCTTGATGAAGGGGGAAACACTGTGTGCCACGACCGTTTTGCAATGAGCACCATATGATCGCGACTCACCCCCGCCTTTACACACTCCTATCTAGCAGTTAGTTACTCTGACGCTGGCAGGCGGATTTAGACGCACAGCGGCTTTAAACAGGGGATATTGTGATGTGTGTATGTGTTAAAACTTATCGCGTAATGAGGGGAGCTTGAGGAGCGCATCTTATATCCAAGCGCAGATCTGATTGCAGGATTTTTCGTGAATAATGCTGACAACTGTCGTGAGCTTGGGAAGGCGACTTTCTTCTGTCTCTTGTTAGAGGGCGAAGTGGCGGTGTATCGCAGCACAATAAATAATTTTACATCAGTAAATTTAATAATTTTACATCGGTGCAGCGAATAGTTGCATGTTAATTGATAAGTTCTTTGATGTGCTTTTGGACGCAGAATTACGTTTGATCTCAGATTTATTTATTAGTTAATTGATCATTAAAACATTGGATTCGCTATGCTGAAAATCTGTAGTTATTTAAATGCCGGCACGAAATAGGCCTCTATGTGTTTTCTGTGTAAGGAAAGGTTACACGTGACGAAGCAAATGTTTCGGGGTCTGTTTATCGGCCATATCCAAGGCATTCATATTTTCTAATTTTAAACTGAGTCATTAACTATTTGATCTAATGTTATTTTTTTTTTAGAAACGAGCTAAAAATGTCACAATAATATTTAATCATTATATATAGCTTCGCCCGGGGCAATTTAAATAGGCATTTAAAATTATTTATTAGGGATATTAAAATGGATACTAGTATTACAAGAATAAACGGCATTTCCCCCAGGCTTTTTCTTGGAAATTGGTTTGTTATTTAATCCTTGTATTTCATGTTACAGTGTCGATTAAAAACACGTAAAGTTATATACAAAGATCTTTTTAACAACTAAAACCTGGGCAACTACCACTATTTTCTATTTTTTACAGATTGTCCGACATTATGTTCATTATGTTGAAACGGTTGTAAGCTTTGGGATCCAAGGTCGGCCTTGATCAGCTGGAAGGCCCTGCCCGGCTCCGTGTGTTTGACAGTTTGTGTTTTTCAGCATTGCTGGTGAAGGAGGCAACGCCAGAAGCCATAAGCAATGACTCTGTTCTCCTGCTTCACCACGATACACTGGATCTGACGGCTGCCTGCCTCCTACGTCCCCTTATATGGTCCAAAAAAGAAACAAAATATAAATAAATAGATAGATAGATAGATAGATATAAGGTACTCCACGATGTTCGAAAAACGAGGAAGAGAACTGATGGATATCTCCAACATATGTCGCTTCTAAGGAATCCGGATTATAAACTGGAAGAGAAGCAGAAAGAGGGCGGAGAGAAAACTCGTACTTTTTTTTTTTTATGAATGCTGCCAAACTTTTTAAGGTCTGAGAGGATGCTGCACGGTCATGTCTTTTACTACCGGAGACTTACGGACGAGTAGACTGCAGGTATGCAAACGGAGTCCTTAATCCATATCAACAATGCGTTAAAGCAAATGATTTGCTTTCCATAGTGAGCCGGGAGTACAGTTGTGCATCGTTTTAGTTGAGCACGTCTTCCTTTAGAACCCCTCATTTTTTCATCCGTCCATTAAAAAAAATCATCAGACCTACGACCATGGTGCTTGTGATGAGGCAAGGGGCTCATTTAATATGGTTGGGCCTGCTGGTGTGTTGCACGGTGGACCTAGGGGCTAGCTTGGAGTTCACGGGTGCCGAGGGACAGTGGGCCCGCTTCCCCATGTGGAACGCTTGCTGTGAGAGCGAGATGAGCTTCAACATGAAGACCAAGAGCTCGGACGGGCTGCTGGTCTATTTCGATGATGAAGGCTTCTGCGATTTTCTGGAGCTGCTTTTGCACAAGGGCAAGCTGAGCCTGCGCTTCTCCATCTTCTGTGCTGAGCCGGCCACTGTGCTCTCTGACACGGCCGTCAACGACAAAGAGTGGCACGCCGTGACGATAAGGAGGAACTTCAAAAACACGACCCTGATGGTGGACAAGGAGGTGAAGTGGGTGGAGGTTAAATCGCGGCGACGGGATATGACTGTCTTCAGCCACCTGTTTTTGGGCGGAATACCGCCTGAACTGCGCTCTCTAGCCTTAAAACTCACCTCTTCTACGGTAAAGGATCAGGTCCCCTTTAAGGGATGGATAAGAGACTTGAGAGTGAATAACTCGGAGCCGGTCCTTTTGAGCAGCGAAGGGGTCAAAGATGATATTTGCGGTGCTGAGAACGTGTGCTTGAACGGAGGAGTCTGCAGCGTCGTCAATGACGAGCCTACCTGTGACTGCTCGCAGACGGGATACCAGGGAAAGGACTGCAGTGAAGGTAAGACGTCTGGCTATATCTCTACACGTACCCCTTTGTGTGTGTGTGTGTGTGTGTGTGTGTGTGTGTGTGTTTGACTGGTTTCTCCTTCTCACGTAATGCTTTTCAGGCATCTCTGTACCTCGAAGAACCTGTACTACAAAAAACATCAACATGTCTCTCATGCATTTATAATAATAATAATAATAATAACAATAATTTTTTATTTGTTTTTTTGCTTATCTATCTATCTATCTATCTATCTATCTATCTATCTATCTATCTATCTAATCTTTATTTATTTATCAGAACACACAAACACACAGTTTCCTTTGTTGCAACTCCACCAGCAGAAGGGCCGGTCCCATACGTGGTATTGTGCAAACATTACGCATGTCGTCAGAGTTGTTTGTATGGATAATTACAGACAGCAGGTTCCTGCAAGACCTCATTAGCAATGCATTCAGGTGTTCCTTGTTCTCCAAGGTGTCTACAAATCACCTGTGCAGGTAACCAGGGATCGGTTGACCTATGAAGTCTTTCTCTCTGCTGGTTTGAACTGCACTCATTCACTCCCAAAGCTGCAGGGGTTTCACCTCCAACAACCAGATTAAAGCGAGAAGCATGTGAACTGCAGAGAATGTTTTGTGGTGCATAATTACAGTGTTACTTTTTGCATTCAAATTTTGGACAAAAATGTGCCTATAAAAAATAAAACACTTGTTGACCATACAAGAGATGCACAAAGTTAATGGTTAAGACAGAAACAGTGTGGTCTATGTGAAATATGCATGTTTCCATATATAGTCAGGGAATCTGAGGCAAATGATTTCATTACCATAGGGTTCATTTACAGTTGTATATACACATTGTTTCAGAATGCAAATAAGCTTAGAACTTTCTAGAAACTGATTAATGATAGCCAGGGTTCCATGCCAAGGACCCAAACGAGGACCCCAAAATTTTTGTATTTTTTTTTGTAGCTTTTAGGCTCCTCGGCCCACCTGCTTTGTTTTTACTCTAATGTGCATGGAAAGCGCAAGGCAGCTGTCTTTCATGTGCTTATCAGGATGATGACCTGACAGGGTCCATGGAGAGGTTCACGTAGGAAAGATCTGCACTGCAGGCTTTGGGAGAGCCTTTCTTGCAGTGTGTGTCCATCAGCAGCTTCTGTCCTGTGATATTTATGTCTGGTAACGTGACAATTGTGTCCAAGTGAGGGGAGATTTATACATTTGGTCAGTGCGCACTCCTGAGGTTTCGTGCAGGTCTTCAGCCTCTGCCTGTTCCTCAGACGCTTTGATTCAGGGATTTTTGTAGCTCACAAGGATCAATAATTCATCTCTTATTTAATTTTAAAGTGAGAAATCTTGTTTGGATGTTAATGCTTAGTTTTTTTCTCTCCTTGTGGATGATTCACTTTTGAAGTGCAGTCTCATCAGTCAGTCCTTTTTATTTTTTCAGTTTACTCCTGGGGAGTGCTTTTTAACCAGGGGCTAGTTTAGTGTTTTTAGTCTTTAAATTAATTTATTATTACTTTTTAATGAATCAGCCCAACCAAAGGATTATAATATAAGAAAGGAGCAATCCTGGTATGTAGTGCTCTGAGCTAAGAAACCATCATTGTAGTTGCTCCTGTCCCTAGTTTGTCCTGCTCTTGTGTCTCTGTGGTTTAACACTGGTGTTTGTTTCCCATAAGTTCTCAGGTTAATAAGAAATCGACTTTAGAAAATGGGGCCGAAAGCTGAAGGCAAATTGCTTTACGTGGTCTTGAAGTCCCTTGGAGGCATCGTTCATGCATTGCTGTATTGAAAAGGGCCTCCCATTGATTTTAACTTCTCGGTAATGTCACAAAGCAGCCAGATAACAGGTCATCCTTAGAAGAAGGAGCGCACTCAACTCACAGCCCTGCAATCTTGGTCCTGACTCTCGGCATCTCGCATCATATGCTAAACAACATCTTTGGGGGGGGGGACTGGTGCCTCTGAGGCTGTGCTCTCTGAAACATCACAAAGCCTTTCTCTGAGTACGACAGTCTCGGAGTTGATTTTAGCGCTTGAGAGGTTAAATGCAAGGTGTGTAGACTGCAGCATTATTTGTTTATAAACTCCTACCCTCCCCTCCATTCCAAATTTGCCCCTCATTCCTGCGAGTTGATGTTTCCAATGCTGTTAGCTGCCCTCCAAACGAGTGCTGTTTACTGTACAGCAAACACAGTCAGTGGAATGGGAAGTCAGTCAGGCTGAGTTACCCTGAGACCATTTTTAGTATGTCTGCCGTGCTCCAACGTGACATTTTCGCTGTAGATGGAATTGTCACCATAATAGGCCATGTTACACTATTCCACTGCTTAGTGCATCACTAGCGAATTCCTCTGAGAATCGCACATCATGAAGAAAGGATGCTTTGAATGTGGCGAACAGGATTGAATATTTAGATTATACACCATTTCATCGCGATGGCCTTTTCATGTAGGTCCTTCCTAAATTTGAGTTGTTCTTAATGCACTTTTAGTAACTAATTTATGGACATGTGCCAGTGAAAAAGGAAATAATACAGTAATGTCACACCACATTTTCCCGACATCTGTACAATACGTGATTTGTTCTAATGAAAATGATGCTACTGCTTGGGTAGGTAACCGCCAGCATGTGAAGTTAAATGATTACCTGACCAAGACATGAGTTTGAAATGGAATATAAAATTGTCAAATGATCAGGTGCCCTTGAAGTGTCATTTCAGAGTTTCATTGTCCTCCTTTAATCTTTTATGGGTTATGTGGGGTCGTCATGTAACCCAGAGCCTACAAACCTGTTAAATTTGAGCCAAGGTCTACAGTTGAAATGGAGAGTTCCTTGTTTGTGCTGAGGATTGTCTTGAGAATGGAATGAGAGGTTGGCTAGGGGGCGTTGGGGTGGGGTGGGGCCGGGAGAGATGCTGAGGTCGAGAAATCCCCTCATTAGAGTCCCAGAACAGGTAAGTTGATTAGGGACCCCGAGGTGGCTTCAGTGTGTGGCTTCTAAGCCACTGAGATAATTGGATTTTGTATGGGATTTGTGAATCACTATGATTTAACACAGCCAAACCCCAAATGTTACATTTCATTGCCTGGAAGATGTTGTTTTCGTTTGATGGCCGCACATGGTGTCAGGTTCTTGGCTCCATGCTCTTGTTTAACCCGCATAGGTGTTTACATTTGACTGTCCCGTCACACAATCAGTATTTGGATTCAGATCCCTCTGTCTCTACTAGCCTCTATGTTGCTTTTCACCTTGGTTACCTCCATGGCCAGCGTTTGAACTTGATTGTACTGGAAACCTAAATGCTAAACAGCAGGACGTTCGCTCTCAACCACGAGCTGTCATAATTCTCTCTTTTTATTTGGATCTTTAAAGCTCCCTTTAAGTTTTAATGATGACAGCTCTGCCCTAATCTCAGACATCCAGCGGTTCACCATCTGCAGGAACTGTGCAGATCTGAACTGTCAGTAAGCGAGTATATCTGATCTGTGGCGGTGACCTTCCTGCTGAATGAGAGGTGTGGGGAATCTGGTTGAGAGGGGGATGGGGGGCGGGGGGGGTGTTGGCCTTAGCCATCCATCTGGGTCCTCTAGTATCGGGCACGTGCCCGGTTCTTGGCAGTTCAGGGCACAGTGTATGATGCTCTTAAGTGTGAGGGCTATATTTCCATCATGCGCTCTATGTCCAGTGTGATCAGGCTGTTTGCTCCACTCTTGCTGATGAAAGAAAGGTGTAGAAGGATGTCTGCATCTTATCATCATGGGGTTGAAGATCTTCATGCCTTGGTTAGACTTAGGAGGGCATTATAAAATCTTCTATATATATCTTATATATTGTTGGAAATAGTAAATGCAAGCTTTTTGAGGTTCATGGCGGTCTAATGTAATGCTGATATCTGCTTATATTTTTTTGTCATGGACACTGTTGATTTGAGCTTACCCACCATTCTGTACCAAAAGCAAATTCCACCTGGTCATTAACATGAATCTGAATCTGTTTTTGAATCTGGTTCCTGATTTTATTGTTTTGGATTATAATTGTTCTATTGAGGTAATTATGTGGGTATTAAGTCTTGCTGTGTCCTACAATGCATGGGATTGAAGAAGCAGATTGTTGCCCCCGACAACGCAGCACTCCATCATTTCGTTGGCCTCATTCTTGTTCTTTTGTTTCTGACACTCGCTAAGCCATGAATAGCATCAGCCATATTGCCTAGACAGACATGTGTCAAGATGTGTTTGCGAAGACCGATCTAACGAGGACCCAAGCTCTGGGAGACGGTTACTGCAGAAATGCTCACCGTGAAACGCGTTTTCAGAGTTTATAAGGGTGTCGTGCTTAGATGGACTTCGAGGACATGTTATAGTTTTCATTGAATACTTTGACTTGTGAGGGTTAAATCCATCAGTTAACAGGCAGCCTGTCTTTTTCCAAGTCTTAGTTGGCAATCTCAATTTAATTTGTGGGATGATAAAATTGTTACAGAGTGGGAATGAATATGGCTGCAATTCCTGTTGGGGTGATGTTCTTTTTATCTGCTTGTGGAATACTTCCAAAAGTGTGATTCAAAATGGTGTCTTCCGTAGTCATGGAGACATCACTCGACCTATCGGAAAGCAGTAAATGTGTCTTGTAGCTGGGTAGCGCCATTGTTCAGCTCATCCCTTCTGCACTTTTCCGTGTGTGGAGTACCTTCTTACAGGGCGCTTATGCTGAATTCCTCAACCTGGATCACCTGCATAATTTATAGCCACTTTAACCCTCACAATGGCAGGCTGCCCCTAATGAGATTTCCCCCATAGAATATTACCACAAAGCATTCTTTTCAGCAAAACTTGAATTTGAATTACCGGTAATTAAATATATATATGTATCTGAAGTGGGAAATCTATTATTGGATGTTGCATTACTATGTTACATGTACTATTGGATTGCATTATTTTGTTACTAATTCAGGATAACCTAATATAGACCTTGTTTTAATTGTTTTATGGATATATGTGTAGGAATTCTTTATTAAGCATGCTGGGTCACAGTCGGCTGTGATGTTATATGTATCTAAATGACGATGACCCATAAACATGAAATAGCCCAGCACAGCAACTAGTGTGGGTGTAATGATACACAAAATTCAGGGTTTTGGTACAAATCTCGGTTTTAGAATTTTGGTACAGCAAGGAAAACTGTTTGTTTTGATATTATATTATTAAAACTGCCACAATCAAGACTATGAACAGTAATTAAAAGGCAATGCATTTGTTTGTGTTTGAATACAAAAAAAAGAGACACGACTTTTTTTTTGCTGCCCACCACCACCCCCACTCTTCGGAGGACCACTTTTTAACATTATGAGACACTTATTTTTAAATTGTAAAAGCAAATATGTAAAATATATTTAAAAATTAAAATATAACATCAAAAAAATTGTGATGAACTAGGCCCCGTCTAAATCCCACATGCTGTACTCCTGAGTATGGCCGTATATCTGTAGCGATAAACACCCTTCTATCCGTCATTTTTTATTTTTTATTCTCTTGGTCTGAATTTCCTGGCAGAAGCACCCTAGATGCCACGGGAAGACTTGCAGAGGCTCTTTCTGCTCCGGTCGTACAAACTTATGATGCTGTCTGAAATGATTTAGCATGTTGTGTGTGTTTCCAGCAGATTTCGGCATAGCAGAGCTGACAGTCTTGGTCTTATCAGCAACTCTGTTTTCAGTGTTGGTGTACTTTAGTGGGACACCAAAATGTTCTCAAACTACCGATTATGATGGCCTATAACCAGCATTAGCAACTCAAAGCCACAATTAGTATAATGTTTTCCATGTTGAACATCTACTTGAGAATTTAGGTTCCTCCATTGTCAAGAAATGAATATGATGTACGGAACAGTACGTGATGAATGCATATACTGTTGGTAAGAATGGTGATTATGGTAGTTGCAGTGGAGCAACGACATTGGTAGAAGGAATCGTACCCATAGTGGAGGTGGTGCTTACAGAGTTGCCATCTGTATTAACTAGCTAATCTGTGGCTGTTTTTTAGGAATTACAGTAAAATCCCGTTATAGTGGACTCGCTTATAATGGAATATCATCTTTAACGGACTAGGTCTGCTGGTGTTGGTGTTCTGTCGAGTCGAGCTATTTTGTCCAGTTACGCTACCGTAGTGCTAATCGATAGCCCTAACCCTAACTTTTACCCTAACCCCCCAAATAATTATAATAATCTATACCACAAGTGTCTGCTGGGGTATGGCATGAGTAAATGGTGTCCTGTAGTTGTGTTCTGGGCAAATAGGAACTCTGGATATAACAGACTATTTTTCCAGGTCCCTTGAAGTCTGTTAAAATAAGATTTTACTGTATAGTAACAGAAATTTAGTAATATATTGGCAAGAATAGATCAGAAATACTGGTACCAACATGTTGTGGTAGCATTAGCAATAGTAATAATTTGATCGTAGATATCTTTTTTTAAGTTACTGTCTCAGTAAAGGCAGGAAACTTTTAAATTCCCTCACAATTAAGTAATTAAGCGGACCATAAATTGACTAACCCTGGCCTGGCTTAAGTTGGAGGCTTTGAAAATGTCACTGTAGGGCATGCCGCTGAGATGATGCCAAGGTGATATTTGTTGTGTCGCCCAGCCGCTCCGCTATGCTATTTGCGCTGTCGATCGGCTGACATTCAGCCCCCCACCCGCCCCCCTGCAGTGTTCCTGCTCCGTCCCTGGAAGCCGCCGGGAGCAGCTGGCTACTGCTTGGACAGCCAGACGTTGACGGAGAATCCCGTGACTTCATTAAACGTCAAACCCCAGTTAAGCTCCGGTTTGGAGTGAATTTGTGCTATTTCCTTACGGTTAAATGGATCTCCGGAATTGTGTACGACACCACAACATGTCCACAGGCTTTGATTGAATTTAATTACGCTTAAATCAGGCCGGCTGGTTGTTAATTAGACAGATGCAGTGTCCGCTAGTGCATCGTGAAGTTTACTCCGTTCATTAAAATTTGCATTTTACACTCACACAAGCATAGCCACCCACACACTCCAGGTTTGTATCGATCAATTATAAAATTTAAAAGCTTTTTTGCTTTTTTAATATATATATATATATATATATATATATATATTTTTTCCAAACCGCTTATCCTACTGGGTCGCGGGGGGTCCGGAGCCTATCCCGGAAGCAACAATATATATAATATTATTCAGATGAAAGGATTAC
>JABFEA020000067.1:20322050-20334060 GCA_019775915.2 Cyphomyrus plagiostoma
AACCGCTTATCCTACTGGGTCGCGGGGGGTCCGGAGCCTATCCCGGAAGCAACAATATATATAATATTCTTCAGATGAAAGGATTACAGGATTTATCTGCCCACCCCCCCCCTCCCAAAGAGCAAACCCATACGCTGACATAAATCCCTTTGTTTGGTTGGGACAATTATTTAAATGCACTGGCCTGTGTCTGTCAAGCTGAACTTTTTCGCTTCTCCTGTGCAGATAAGCTATGGTTTGTAGATGGGTCTAAAAGGAGCAGAATCATACCATTGCAAAAATTACTATTCTGTATACTTTTGTTAGTTTAGTTACTTAATCTTAGTTTAGTGTGTGTCATCTGTCATGTAATATATGTATAATATTTACATAATGTTATGTTCCTCAGAGTGTGAGCTGAATGTTTAGAACAATCAGGTTTTTAGAGAAATACCTGGAACAGATGGATATCTAGGCATTTCTTGAAGGCAGAGATAGAGTCTGATGACTGGGTGTGGTTTGGCAGCTTGCTTAACCACCAGGGAACCATAGAAGAGAACTATCTAGAGTAGTGCCTGTGGTGGAGGAAGCTCCATGCGGTGTTGGTTTGCTGACCAAGGACGGCGAGATGGAACATAGATCTCGAGGAACCTTTTGATGGAGAAGGGTGCCTTTCCATTAATGGCCCTGTAAGCCAGTACCATGGACTAGAACTTGATGCAATCACCAATACTGAGCCAATAAAGAGAAACCACTGCAGAGGCAGGTGGAGTTCAGGGCCGATCGGAGTGTCTTGGATTGATGCCTGGCTCTCTCGTCATTCTCTGGACGTTGAGGGGAGTGGCGCTCCCTTTTCCCCCAGCTGAAGACGACCTCATTTTATTTTTAGCCCCATGTTTAGGGCAGAGCTGCTGCAAAATTTGGCAGATGTGGGGGGTGGTGATACAGTAAGACTTTAAAAAAGAAAGATTTTATTGCTGGCTAAAGGGAAATAATGTGGTGATTGAATTAAAGCAGAGCTGCTTGCCTTTAGCCTTTAGAAGGGATTTAGAAGTGTGAGTGTGTGTGTGCGCGCGTGTGTGTGTGTGTGTGTATGTGTCTGTTTATAACGGACAAAAGTAATGGTCTATTTTTTAATATGTAATTTTTGTAATTTTCTTCAGTCTTAACATATACACTAAGGCTGCCGCAATTAGTCGACGTAGTCAATGACGTCAACACTTTTAATGCGTCAACATTAATATTTTAAATAGATGCATTGTTTGAAAAATTTTAATGAAATTATATTTTTGATTTCTAATTCATTATAAGAAATGTTTTCCTTCAATATCACTATGTAATTATGGGAGTAGTTACCAAATTACCAAAAACGAAAAGGTAGGTTGTACACTGTGCAAGGTTTCAATGGCATAGTTCTATGCATGGGCTCTTGAAACACACAGGCCACAGCATGCCACTATAGGCAAAACCACCTTTGTCTACTCATGTTTATTAAATTACCACTACTATTTTTAATTTCTTCTCTCCTTGTAGCTGCTAAATACACTCGTTATTAATGCTGTAAACATTTCTGCCTGCTACCTTTAGATTTAAAAAAAATGTTTAGGCTAGAATTTGGGGTTATTCTACGTTGATTAATGTGGTGTGTGTGTTTGTGTGTGTTGGGCTTACTGGGACTAGTGTTATCTGTGTTGGACAGTAAATTGCAAAACGTATTGGCACACCACTAATATCTTTTTACTTTGCTTAACCACAATATCCCCTCTGTTAAGAGACATCATGGCTGCTGAGCTGTCCCTTTCTTCACCGTACTTATCATCTCTTCCATGGAATAACAAAACAGTTGCATGTAGCATGCTCCGCTAAATATAAGGATATACTGAATTTATACAGATTATTAACTTTTGAACATCACAATACGCCTCTCGTTAGTATTTTAAGCTTACTACTATTCTTCTTAAGTAATGTCGGTATGGTGTCAAACCCGGTGTCCATTATTTAAAGACTTGCAATGACATATACTTTGTTTATCAGAATAAAATTCACTTAAATGGAGGATAATTGTTTACATTAATTGACTAATCGGTAAAATAGTCAATAGATTAATTGATAGAAAAATAGTTGTTAGTGGCAGCCCTAGTATAGACCAGTGGTCACCAGCTTCAATAATTCCAGGGAGATTTGGCGCATTGTTTGCAGCTGGTACCTGAAGCTCCATGACCCTCAAAGGCAGCGGCTGTATGTGGAAACTGATAGATATACAGGAATTTTTCTTCTCCTGGTTTGACAGAATCATTCACTCTTTACCTGCTTGAGGAGCATGTTTCTGTAATTGTGGGTGTCAAAGTGGGGTTTCCTGGTGGATGTCGCATCTCCTCCTTCAGCTGGGACACCACAGGTGGATCTCACCATATCTTTAGCTTCAGGTTCAGGGCTCTGAATTTGGCAGACGTTGGAACATGGTGGACGGGGAGAAACTCCTGGGAGATGGAGGTGCAAGTATGTGGTGGCAAATGCCACGGCGGTGCCACATGAATGTCAAAGAAGGGCCACGCTATGGACCTCTGCTTCCTCTTGGGTACCTTCCGGTGAGTTTCAGCCTGAATGAGTCACTGGAATGAGGAATCCCCAGACATGGGGGAAAGAGGAGCCACGGAAGGAGACAAGTCGCACTTAGGGTTCAGTTGTTGATGCTTGCAGCAGTCAGAATGACCACCGCTGTGCAGTGAGAGGCTGCAAGCTGAAGACAGTGCCCGGTTTGATCTTGTCGGAGTGAAATTTGCTGTTTGTTGACACACAACAGTGTGTGTAGGCAGGCCATGGTCTGAGCCCCGAGTCTGACTGTAACTTAGATTTTGATTTCCCAGTGGCGATCTGGGGGGTAGGTGGGGGGAGGGAGCGTACGTGTGTGATCCAGTCTAGGATGCTTTTTGGCTCTTTAGTTTTCTAACTGCTTCAGGGAGTGACAGGTTTTCCGAAAGTGTCGTTATGATATTCGCATCTTGGGCTGTGACTTGCGGGCTCCACCCTGGGGGTGGTGGTATAATGAAGGTGTGACAGGTAAAAATGACGGAAGCGCTTGTTGTCTTTTTAATGCACGACTTGTCTATGACTTGGATAATTAAACTGTAATTAATATCTTAGCATTTTGTGTTTTGGGATAGTCTTCAGAGGAATGCTCAATTAATTTAAATTCCCTATTATTATTACTCCATGTCATCAGGTTTTGTCTGTGTTATTTTAATGGTTTGAAATAAATCCTCAGATATATTTGCTGTAAAAGTAATTATGTGTACAGATATTGTTAATGAAAATATATAGATGAAAATTACTGTCAGTACTCATTTCTAGATATTTGGGTATGATTTACTATCTGTTAAAATAAATAGTTTTCATTTGTACTTTCTGTTAATGATTCAAAGATATCCTGAATTTATTCATATTATTTTAAACATTTAAGTTGTATTTAAAATATTTACACATGTTTTAAGTCATCTGACTTTCAAGTGCAATTCAGTTTTGGATATCTCCAAATAACTTCCAGATATCTTAAAATATATCTTATTTATGAATACCTTTCGAGAGGAATTATTTTGAATTAGAACATCAAATATTTAAAGGTGTCTGCAAATCATTTAAATATGTGTGCAAATTAAAATTTGGTTAGCTGTGGTATGCCTGACAGTCCTTGGATGGGCCGCTTAACCGTAATGGGTTTGGTTAATATTCATTTGTGATGTGCTGTGGACCCTAGGAAGGTAACAGAAGTAATTGGCACAGGGTCATGTTTCTTACCATGCTTGGTAGAAATATGCAGCAAAGTATTACTCCTGGGCAAGAATACCTTTTTTTCCCCTGAAATCTCATTTGTTTGCTGATCATAGGCTCAGCAGCCCCATCAAAAGACTGGCGTTCACGAGATATTTTGTGGTAAAAGAAGATTTACTCCACATCTGTAATACCATCTTGGATATCGTCAATCCTAAGGATTAAGGTTATTAGAACTATAAGCTACTTGGCGATTATCCTGCAGGATCAGCGCACATGCAAGATGCGAAAGAACAGAGAGGCCTAAGGCACGTCTGCCCCCACAATCCCATTTGTCAGCCCGGTCGGAGATAACGGCCATCTTCGGGTGACTGGAGAAGACTGAAATAAACTCGGAGTAGGATAAAAACGGATATCTTAGCTGCGATACACTATATGAATACTGAGGATAATTATGGGCCTGCAATTCAGAAATCCACTTGGATATTGAATTTGGTTTTTGAGAATTGAGAAAAACTGTAAGTATTTTGGTCCAGGAGCTGCCAAAGCTTGGATTACTATCTGTTTGGTAGTCGTGTGTTTGCTGGCCGTTTGTTGATTCTTCCATACAAAAGTAAGGTGCCTGACTGGGAGAAGAACAGGAGTGTTCTACAGAGACCACAAAGACAACAGGCTGAAACGATCAGAGCTGAAATCCTACACTGGCCCTTTGCAGTTGCAGACGTTATTGATTCTCTCTTGTCGGCAGCATCCGGTCAGTCAAATGTTGCCTTTCAGTAGGTTGGGGAGAGTGTGTTTGCGCAAGTAAATGGGTGGGTGTGGAAAATGGATGTGGATAAAAGAAATTGTGTAGAGGATGTAGGAAGAGCTGAAGACGGAGCTGCTGCTTCCCCTTAATTGTGCACAATTCTGATGGAATGGTAATTCAAGCAAGGGATCGATCTGCTCTTTGAATTGTAGCATTGACCTTTTGGTGCTCTGCGCATATTTATCTGTTCCTCCTCTGGCTATCTGCTGCACATTTCCTTTTGGGACCTTGAGGCCCTGCATGAGCAATGAGAGGGGGTCAGGTATCAGGGTGTTTAACCATGAGGTATGAGTGTTCAACTGCCCATTCACATCCACCTCCAAACATCTTCTTGACTGCTGTGTGAATGGCTCGTGGTGCAACCTACTGTAAGTTGGATACAGCTTGCTGTGCATACAGAGCGGCTAGCATTTTAGCAGAGCAGTTAAATTGCTGGGCTTGTTAGCGAGCGGTTCTGGATGTCTTTTTTTTTTTCTCCACTGCTAGGAGAACTTAACTGCTATAGTGAAAGATCATTAGTAGCATTAAAAACTGCGAGGTCTGTAAGTGGCTAAAAGGGTCTGCCCTCGGCTAAAAGCAAATGAGTACAGATTGTGTGATGTCATCCTCCAGAAGTGATCAGATCATCCTGGTCAACTAATCAGGTTTGTGTTTTATAGTGTAGTGGCCTCTGGTGAGATGCTCATGGCTTTTGACCTTGATCCTAAGTTCTTGTGTCATTTTTGAGGTACAACTCTCCAGCAGGCAGGTTTTAACCCTTGAGTGGGCTTTGGCGATTCTTATGACTGCTGGAACCCAAGATTTCCTTTACCCTTCCCTACTGAATACATTGAGCCGTGCTTTCATTTTAAATTTATGAAATGATATATTGAGCATGGGCTTCATTTCACCTACATGGTCGCTCTTCTGTAGTGACTGCCTGAACAGGAAGTCAAAACCTATAACTGATAGTGTTTCTTAATTCAGACCATCTGAGAACTTTTTTTATACA
The DNA here is from genome assembly GCA_019775915.2 of Cyphomyrus plagiostoma. NCBI lineage: Eukaryota > Metazoa > Chordata > Actinopteri > Osteoglossiformes > Mormyridae > Cyphomyrus > Cyphomyrus plagiostoma. The sequence continues at coordinate 20,327,597 of JABFEA020000067.1, forward strand.
GCTAGACACTCCAGTCTCATTCAGTATCTTTTTATGTCTAATTCAAGTATAATCCTCTTTAATAAAATGAATTTTACGTGCGTTACATGAGTTACCTCTAACTTAACCTGCAGGATACTTAAGTCCTCAGTTTGATTACTATTGTTTTTCAAATGCAAGTGTTTGTGGGACAACTCATTGGCTTCTGTGTAGGGGAATGTTCTGAACAGCTGGAAGCTGAAAGGCACCTTAGGCACACAGGTGTATCTATGCACCTGTGAACTGCTGCATCTTTTCCCAGAACTTTCCCGCTTCTTCATGTCTTACCAGATCAGATTCAATATCAAGTTCTAGATTACCTCCGCGCTCGCTGTCTAGATGCAAATAAAGCTCATTAATTACTGAAAATTGTGTTACTGTAATGTGGTGATTACAAGTTTGAATAGCACTATCAACTGAGCTGATTCGCAAAGCAATTAGCTGTGTGCCTCAAAATATAAGTGAAGAAGGATGGAGTTCGTTTAACCTGTTAGAGTGACATTAATCTCTTATTTTAATTTATTTGCCGCAGCAGCAGCAGGATGTAGCCTGTGGTGTTGTTCGAGCTGAGAACTTTAAATAGTCCAGCCCATGTGTCGCTGTCAAGTGAATTATATGGCGTTACCAAACGTGCTGGAAACGGCAAAACAATGCCCCTTTGGTTTGGAGATTCCAGTTTGCCATGTCATGGACAACAGCCGGTGTTAATCCTACTGTGTTTTAAATGTTTCCCTCTTGTGACGCGTGAGCATCCCATGCAGATGCACCTGACATGGAATCAGGTTGGCCTCTGGATTCGGAGGGGCCTCCGTTGCACTTTGGCTGCGGCAGGTGCTCACACAGCAAAGAGATTAAAAAAAATATATCTCTGCCAGTGTATCATTTGCCTATCCTGGCGGGGTCCTGAGCCGTTAGATCGTGTACAGTTTGAAAGTCAGGTAAGGCGGCAATTTAAAAACTGATCTTAAGAATGTCAGCTTCACTCAGCGGGCCATGTTGTGACAGCAAACACCAGCCATCTGCACAAATGACAGCATTGTTTTAATGCCTTTAAATATCACAGGCACATTCAGCTGAATTAAACCTGAGGGAGGTACAAATGGAAGAGGCTGTGGGTGAGTGTCCTTTTCGTAGGGGATGGAAATGTCTGGCCTTATTCCAGCAGTGGGCCAGCACAGAGCCGACATCTGTGAGTTGCCTTTTCCTCCTTTACAAGCTTGTGTACAGACCCACTGTCCATTCGTGATATGAGCATAGCATTGTGGCTAGCTCCCTACATTTTCCTTTCTGGGCCTCCAAGTCGGCAGTCCTCGGGTCCCATAGGGACACGAGACACGCCCATTTATGTGCCCCATGTGTTTGGTGCTCGGTGAATGATGCAGACACATGAACACTAGTGAGATGCAATGAGCTCCCCCATTCTGTTAATTCATTTGGTAAATGAAGCACAGGCACTTCTCCGAAGCCCTCCGGCTGTCAGGTCGTGCGGTAAGTGGCATGGCGCCGAATCCCGCTTGACAGAGTCCGAGTAGACGAGGAGCGCAGTACATTAAAGCGTGGCTCTGAAAGCCCTTTTGAAACGGGGGCTGTGCCAGCTGGGGTGACACAAGCTGTTAGAGAATAACGTGTCAGAATGCGACTCCCCCCCGTAATGTGGGTGTCATGTCAAGTCGCTGTAGTGGCTGCCCCAAAGCTGATGTGTTGTTGGGTGATTTTGATGCTCTGGCTAACGGAGCAATGCGCTGTCGGCTGCCTTGGTGGCTGCTCGGTCCGTGGTGCCCGGCATCACCCTCCACACTTTCGCGTCCCCACCCCTCCCACCGGTCATGTGACAACCCAACTCAGCTTGACGCCTGGATTTAACTGACTTTAATTAAGGATTGTTGAACTACAATGTATCCAATGTTTAGATTTAAGCCATGTCTTTATTTTATCTATCTATCTATCTATCTATCTATCTATCTATCTATCTATCTATCTATCTATCTATATATAATTTGCTTGATTTAGTTTTTTGAGAGACATTTATGTCTTTTTATTTTACTGGGAAATTTTCCTAAGTTGTGTGCCCCATCCAGCAGAAATGTGGAGTGGAACCTGGTGATATTTTGTAGTTTCATTACTGGTTCAAAATTTGGTGAAAAATAAGGTAAAAGTAGCCAGTTATAAAATGTGGGCGAAGTGCGTCCTGATAATGACTGTCTATTACATTAGGTTTCTGTGAAATTACATACTTTTCTACACATGTGCATCTCTTACAATGATACACAGAGCCTGCAAGTGTTTGCGCTGTGAACTCATGGCGTTCAGCACATTCATAGTCGGGAACATTACCGATTTGCTTTTTGGTTTTGATCTGTTTGCTGAGTATGAAAAGCACCTGTTACCTTCTGTAAAATGTGGCGTGCCCCACTCTGACCCCCCGGATCACAGTCATTTCCGAAACACGGCCGTCAGCTGTAAGTCAGCTGAGATGGTTCCTGCTCGTGTTCGGGACACTGACCCCAGCTTGGGTCTGATGCTTTGATCTCCATCCTTTTGTGAACAAGCCCATCGATTTCCCGCATACACATTGCACTTTGGCCTTTGCTTTGTGTAAATTGATCCGTAGCTACCCATCCTCAAGAATATTGTTAACAGAGCAGTAAACCTGGGTATTTATCTTCTGATGCATCAGTCTCACTCATTTTATGAAAAATGCTCCTCTCACTGTTTGGTTTCCGCGCTCGGTATAGAGTTCGGGAGTGGAACAGGTGACGCCGGTAAGTCCTGGGTCAGTAACCACCGATCGGTCCCGACGCAATACCTGTGAGAGGTAGGAAACCCGCTTTTTTGTTTTTCAAACTGTCTGGCCATCTTTGCAGAGCTGTAGAGGGGTAGGGGGGTGCCACTCGGGGAAGGTGGGATCTGTGTTTCCTTGGATCACATCCCTGTGAGGTCTTCAGTTCATTTTCTGATGTTTAACCAAAAGTTTTCATTCCATTCAGTTTTTCGAATGGAATTAATGGCACTGAAATCCTATGAAACTGCACACACTCATGAATAAGCAGTAAAATAAAATTTTATTTTAACCCAATTTAACTTTAAAATGCTGCTTTTACATAAAAGTAATGGAATGTTTTTATGAATCCCATGTTTGACACATTTTAAATCTTTTTCCCTTAATGTTGTTGCATTTATCATAAATACATTCAGTTCTGTCTGTTAGTGATTTTTCGATGTACGCTTTTCACTGGAGAATATAAGTATTTCTTGCTCTGTAGTTGCTCTCTGGACACAGGAATTGTAAAAAACCATTTACTGACAGGTTTTTTTAAAAATCCTCCCTGTTCATGCGTGTGTATGTGCGTGCGTGCGTACGTGCATTTGTGTGTATGTATATTTTGTTTGTCTGTGCGTGTCAGATCCCCTTGCAATCTACCCCATACACATTTCATGACTTGCAGTGACGCGTAGTTTATTTTTGAAGTTGATTTAAGGCCTATCCCAAGTCCCGCCCCCACCGCACCACGTGTGCTCTCGGATTCTGATGATTGGTTATGGCCTTGAGCCCCGTCCTCATCTGAAATGCCCCCTTGGCTGGCGGTGGCTAGCTCCGTTTACATTAATAACAGGTGATTAGCGCCGCGGTCGCGGCTGGTGATCGTGATCCGTCTTGACAGAGGCAGGCAGGCATCACTGTAGGCCTAGCACTCCCCCCGTCCCCACACCCCTCGCCACTGCCGGCCGTGCTTCTCGCTTCACCGCAAATCCTGCTTGGAGCCTTGTTTTCACACAATCCACTTTCAATGTTACAAAGCATAAAATCAGCCTAAAATGGCTTTCCTGCCAATTCGCCCTGCTGTTAAGAGCAGTAATCTGTAAGGACAAATATGTATTTAATTTCCAGAGTGTGCTGGCCAGCGGCACTGGGGCTGTGTGTCACATTGACTAATAACATAATAACACGTGTGTCACTCAGCCTCGGCGTCGCGCATTCGCTCCGGTTCCTCAAAATGAGCCTGAAATGTGCCAGCACCCCCCCGCAGCCACCAGCCTGGATTCTTGGTTCTGCGTGGTTTATTTTCAGACGGTCTTTATCTCCGGTGTCTCTGTGTGCCGGTTTGCCGGGAGCTCAGTGCAGCCTGCTCCTCCTCCGTCTCTCTACGCGACCTGTATGGCGCCTGCCTCTCGCTCCCCTTAAGAAATGGAAAAAGAAGCGCGGCTGACATGTCCCGGGGTGTAAATGCACTCTCAGCGTGTAAAAATAATGCCCTAGATGCTGCTGCCTTTGATCCAGGCAGCATCCAGTCATCTTTTAGACTGAAGTTAAATCTAACGGACTTAAAATAACTAACTTGAGATGAACTAACTTAGTCTTTGAAACTGCGAGTGCTTCTCGTTGCCAGGTTTTTATTTATTTTATTATTTTTTAGCTCCCCCATCTGTGCAGGGGGGGCAGTGGGACACTTGCATGTTATGTTTGATGCCTTGCATGCTACCGACATGCAATGGCCACACTCGGTCTGCATGCAGCTTAATGAATGTCTTCCTCTCTCTTTTCCTGCCGGGCCGTGCTCCCAGAGGACAGCTATGTGGGAGGTGGGTACTCTTCTCCGTCCTGCTCGCTTGTCTCTCTTGTGGCTCGCTGCCGTCCCCCCCCCCCCATCCTGCCTCGCCCCTTCTTCGACACCTGTACATTCTGCAGCAGACATAGATTACGTGGAGGATTCCTATTCCGTTACAACTATTAGTGTTTACCCGATTTGCCCCCCCCCCCCCATAATGCAACGGTAAGTATACTTTCTATTGTCATTGTACCGTTCTTTCCGATTTGCAGTGGTATAAAATCTAGATTAATTGAGAGCAGTGTTTTGCTTTCCACTCATTTTGGCATTGGAGGGAGAGGTAACTGACGACAAACATTTCTGCGATGTGGGGAAACCCAACATGCAGGCTATCAATGTCTGGGACATTAATGTATGTAAATGAAGCCTCGTGCCTTGTAAGTTTCTAGACAGGATTATTATGTCACTGGCGACTGCCACACGTGTGCCCTTGACGTGGGTAAGTACTGTTGACAAACTGAACGGCACAGAAAATGTAGTATTTCCTGAGTTAAGTACCAAATTTTTGAGAGGGGTGGGGACGAATGCTCCCCATGCCTTTTCATTTTATGGATTGCAGAGGTTTCTTTTTTCGTCGTGCGTTGCTCACAGTGCGGAGTGGAGTGGGAGGGTGATGCTTGCGGTAAAAGCATTAACATCAAGCTTTGAAGTGCTGTCTCCAAGCTGCTAGGCAGACAACCATTATGTTGTTTTTTAGGGCCGATTTGAATGCCATCTAAGCTTTGGTGGGGGGTGTTATATGGCTAAAGGTATTGCTGTATTGTGATATATAGAAGGTCATTTAACTTGTTTCCTTTAAATGATGCACACACACATATAAGATAGGTATTGAGAAGAATAACCAAACAAATGCATTTTTTACTGTCTGTCGCCTGAGAACATTAACATGGTGTTGGGCTTTGAGGGGGCAGGCATGTGGGTGGGACAGGCCTTTGGGATGGGGGCGGCCTTACAGGTCCACCTTCCTTTTTTGGATAATCCCAAATAAATTTCCATGGTAATTAATCTCTTAACGTAAGTCTTATAGATGAAGCATTGCAACCGGATGGTTGGCTGAATGCTTTTCTCTGCCCACCCTTTCTGTCTGTGCTCCTCCTTTCTCTCTGCTCCTTGAACTTTCCCACCCCCCACCCCACCCTGTCACCTGACAAGCATCCACCTTGAAAGGGATGCCTGTCTCTCACTCTGATGGAACCTTCCCATAATCCCTTGTTCTCTGCTGACTGTGCTCTTGTTTTCCTTTAAGGTCTTGCGCACCTGATGATGGGCGACCAAGGTATGGGTTCTGTTCCTTTTCCACTTTCTGCTTCCTCCGTGCTCCCCCCGCCTTTGCCCTCCTACCCCGTGCTAAAGCCGCTCCCCACATGCTGGTTCTCACGGCCGCAGCACGAGCCTAACGCTTGAGGGGGGGTCGTCCTGTGCCCGGCTCTGCGGTAGCAGCCATTGCTTATAGTACTTCTGATCAGCGTCCGCACTTTTTGTTCTGCTGTTCTTCTCACTCCTATGGTGGTGCTCCTGTCCCCTGCCTTGCCTTCCCATTCTCTTTTGATTGTTTGTCTTGTGGCACATAAGCACCATTCAGCTCCTCAGGTACACCATGCTTAGTGGTCTGTCCCTCCTTACTTAGCAGACGTGTTCTGGAACCACTAAAGCCTCCCTTTGATTCGGTCAGTCCAGTGTCTGTGTGACGGTTATTTAAATCTTAGAGGATTAGTGCATGATTCGTTTTAGAGAGAAGGAACAAAACATCGTGCCTCCAATTCCTGGTCGTGGGTATGCCGGAGATCTCGGAGAAGCTCCAGTGAGATCCCCCCACCCAGCCCCCTCCCATGCATCGCT
>JABFEA020000067.1:20334160-20344269 GCA_019775915.2 Cyphomyrus plagiostoma
TCCCATGCATCGCTGTGCCGTTTGCGCCCCCCCCCCCCCATTTCTGGCAGAGCATGTCCCCTAGCCTGCAGCTGCGTGGGTGCCTGCCCTCCTTGACCCCAGGCCAACCGCCCCCTGCTTGATGCCTCCTGGTGCTCCCCTCACCTGTGAACTCTGTTACCCATCATGCCCTTCTTTTATGTTTTCTGCCTTTTGTCATGACCATGACTCTTATTGTCGTCTCTCTCTCCTTCTTTGATTTTTTTTTTTCTCCCCCCCCATGGAAAATGCTTCCTTTATGGAACCATTCCATCAATTACATAGGTAAAAGTAAAGGTACTCGGAGTTTTATATACTAAATATGCTGTTGTACATTTCATACGTGGGCCTCTTGCTTGTGTTTTGCTGTATATAGACGTGTTTGCCTATATAAACGTTCCACACATTCTAGCTGTGTGTTGAATATTGCCCCCCCCCCACGATGCCAAAGGTAGGTGCTGCACTCTGTTGCCCTGCTCTCATCCTGCTTGATGCATGATGTCACAAGTGCCACGGCACTGGGGGGTTGTGTTCACCGGGCGGCCGAAGGGCCGGTAATGGCGTTTTCATTTCACTTTCGCTGCGACGGACGCCCCGGAGATGGGTGTCGGCTTTTGTCCCACTCTGGGCCGGCTCTGCTCCGCAGGTGGGTAAGGGGGGGACTGAGAACTGCCGTTCCACTCATCTTCCCAGTGGATGGGGTGGCGAGGCAGGGGGGGATTGAAGAGGATGGCTGTGAAAGAATGTTGTGCCGCAGCGAGGACAAGGGGTGCACTGCTACTTCTTTATTGGTGGGTGTGAGGAGGTCCAAGAAACCCTTAAATAAGAAGCTGGGTATGTTTCCTGGAGGGAGGGGGGTTCTGTTTTTTAAAATGTTCCCTGGAAAATCTGAATGACACAGTAATATTTTATCACTCGGGTAATCTCTGTCTGTATATATTATGCTTTTGCTTCATGGTGGGGAAACATCTCATGCTTGAGTGATATCAACTGTTATGAATATTGAAGAAAAAAGAAAAACCATCAGCTAGCTAAGGTGAGGCCTTTCTCTGCCATATTCATCTGCAATAACCTGCATCATTAAATCCTGCAAAGGCTGTGAGTGGCTCTCCTCTCTGAACAGCCGAGTTGTATTGATATTTGGTCCAGGATGGCTGTCTGTTTAAAATCATTTTTACATCTAGTTATCAGGTAAGAATGACTCGCAGCACATTCGCTTTGCGTTTCAGTGTATTCCGTTTTTCTGCACACAAATTTCTCGATGCTATATGATTTCCAATGATTTGTTCTGCTGAAGGCCGGACGAGGTAAGGCACCCGGAACACGGCTGTAAATAGATAAACCACCTTGTCTCACACAGTTTTTGAGTCATTAGACATATTTATATTTATATAAAGAAAAAAATTATATACATATGGTATACATGTTGGTTTTGATGATACTTGGGTAATACTGGAGATTAGTAGTCACTGTACGGAAATAGCACAGCCAGATTTGTCCAAGTGTATTTTTAAAATGTGGATGTGGCCAGAAATGGGAGATCCATCATCTAAGTCAAAGGTAGGTGATCTTCCTTTTGTTTTATGCAGTGTTTATCTGCCCTCCACTGTGTTTCCTGCAGAGACGTTCAGGACGTTACCTCCGTCTGCTTTTAGGTCGTATGCTCAGATTTTAATTTTCATTTTTGAGTTCCCTGCTGCGGATGGAAGGTCCCGTTAAGGCCAGCAAGCGTATCTAACTGCAGTTGAGGTGAAATAGCTTTGCAAGTAGACTGTGCCTTAGTCGTAGGGTTTCGGGGTGCTGTTTGTTGGTTGTTGTTTCTGGTGAGCATTTAGTCTAGAATCGTAATGGACTTTTCTTAACTCAGAATTTCCAAGAATTTTAGTTTTCAACGGATCAAGGGAACTGAATGAGTTTAAGTGATTTGCATTGAATGCTTGTTTTAATATCAGAGGTCCTGAGCATAATAAGATGTGTTGATTTTTTTCCTTTTTATTTGTTTTATTTGCTATTTAATGAGGCATGTAGGTTGGCTTAATCTGAGGGATTCTTAAACATGGCCTCCTCTTGAAATGCATGCATAAGAATCAGACTGCATTATCAGCATGCTTGTATGTTTAAATGTGTCATAGCTTGGCTATACTTATTTGCATTCTGAAGTGCTTTTTCCACGGATGTAGGTCCCTGTGTTCATGATACCTTGAAATACCAAAATTTTTGCATTATTTTGGCCTAATATTGATTGCAATCTATACCAAAATTTTCATGACCATGTTTTTATAATCAATAGCATATCATATTTAAAGGTATAATATATATTTTCCTTCCCTTTCCCCATTTACCCTTCTCATGATAAACAAATAGATTCAACAGTCAGCGTATCTGTTGGAGAAAGCATGTTATAATCGGATTTAGCCATTCTGTAGATTTCCCGTCTTTCAAGGTACCGGAAACATCAAACAAAGATACCTGTATCACAGTTGCTTGATCAGTCAGGATGCTGTTGTTTTACTGGAATAGGCTGTTTAGGGTTAACTCGTAACCAGTGGTATCATTTCTGATACGTTATGAAACGTCGCCTCATATTTGAATATTCTTGCATCATTCTGCCTTTGGCAAGCTTGAGTGTGTGTTTCTAGAGCTGAGCAGTCCTCTGTGCTGTCCTCCCATTAATGCTACTGGTCTTTTCCTAATGGTAGATTCATGAACCCACAACATCAGCCAGCCCCAGGGTTTTCCACTATATGTATACCTTACCCTGAGGTGAGGCTCACCATGGCCTCCTGGAGTACTGTACACCTTGTTCTAGAAACGATTTGTGTCTTCAGATATGGCTTTGTCATATGTCACCTCCTTTTTCGTCAGATCAGCAAATCTCTGTTGATGGGTGTTAATGTGATTCATTTCTACCAGCTTGTCTCATGAAGACCAGACTCATGTGAGGACCCCCCAAAACACTCAGTTAGCTCATCTAACCCCGTACGAGAGCTGAATGCCTTTGAGGTTAAAATATTTTCTTCAGCAAACATTGAACTTCAGATTTTTACATCAGAGGTGAAATATATAATTTATGACATTTTATGTATAAAAGACCATTTGTGTTGACATTTATAGAAACACTATGTGAACCTGACTGAACGAGGGTAGCGTCTCACCTAGATATGTCAATGTGATGATTTTTTAAATCAGATGAATGACATTCTAGACACGGTGGTGATGAACCGCACATCAGAGTGGCCAAGATCTGCTTCATAGGGTGACATTTTTCTAGCATTTTCTGCCCCATCAGCCTGCATGTGCCAAAGAACTGTATCCACTGGTCGTTTGTCATAACAATATCCCGTGTGTGGTGGGGGGGTGTGTTGGTGAGTTATGTTTATATTACATTGTGTGGACTAAATGTATCCATATTTGACATTGTGAGGACCACCTTTTCAGTCCCCACAAGGGGAAACTTCATTAAAAAAAATCTGTCACTAAAGTCAAAAAACTAAAAATGCCAAAATTTGTTTGTTTGGTTGCTTATGGTGAAGGCTAGGGCTGGGTAGGGCTTAGGGTTGTCGTTGTTTAGATTAGGGTGTTTCTCATGGAAATGAAGCTCACCGAGGTCGGCAGAGTGGACCACCACTCGTTCACTTTGTGTTGCCATCGCACGGTGTTAATTTACTGGTTTTTATTTTTTTGTTTCATGTGGAGATCGTCAAGATTGACGATCGGAAATACTCGTTTGAGGACAGGTCAGGGCTGGTAATAAATTGTTGTTTATGAGCCTGACGATGCCGCTTTAGTGAGGATATAATAAACAGTTTGTGTACTTAAATGTGAATTATTTAAAGATAAATGATCTTTATTGTGATTAAAGGACATACACACAGCCTTAGGGGACTGGTCCAGCCTAAGCAGAACCTGGGCATCATACTTTAAATAAAGTAATAAAGATAAATTCATTCTCAAAGCACATCAGTACAGATGTAGTAAATCACCTCATCTGTATTCCCTCGATATGAGTTTAGTCTTGGAGATCAAGTGTTTTGAATAAACAATCAAAGAAGTTACAGTGAAGAGATTATTGTGAAAGTATGTGGGGGGGGGGTGTACGATTCTAGAGGCAATTCGCTTGTCTTTCCATAATTGCGTATCGAGCGCAGGGGTTGTGGTGAGGTTACAGGCACGGTGTGCTGAGCTTGGTGTGGTCCGGAGGTGATGCAAGTCCTTCATAAAAAACAAACACCCACATAGTATCCAACAAATTAATCAGCCGGTACTGGAGCACATGATGCTGTATAGTGAGAGGAATCTGGAATGCTCAGAGGAGATCCACGTAATGCAGTGACATACACACACACACACACACACACACACACACACACACACACACACACACACACACACACACACACATGTTTGTAATTATATCTTTATGGGGACTCTCCATTCATTTCTAAGGGGAAAGCTCTAATCTCAACCATAACAACCCAGCCCTAACCTTAACCATAAGTAACTAAACAAAATGCAAGAGTTGTATTTTTGTTTGCAGTTTTTTGTTTGCAGTCAGAGATTTTTACAAAATTGAATCTAATGTTGTGGGGACTGAAAAAATGGTCCCAGAACATCAAAATAACTGTTTTTTATCACATTGTGGGGCTTTTTGGCCACCACAGCGTAATATACACATAACCCACGCACATGCACACACAAGCTTGTGCTAGGGATTCTGGGTCATAATGGGCCAGCATGCTGGCCAGCGGTCACGGCCCCCCAAGCTGTCCAACCGTAACCCCTTGCTGCGATAGAGGTGGCGGCCTGCTATTGGCTGACATCCGTAAAGGTCAGTCTCCTTGTCCCGTCCTGGTTTCCCTGTCTATGGGAGCACTGCTCTTCGTCTCGAGTAAATAATTGGGGGGGGGGGATTTTGAGTTCCATCTCTCTCGGGTGTTTGAAGGAGCTCGCTGGCTGTCGTAATTTGTTTAGAGCCACACACGAAATGAACAGCTAGGGGAATATTTATCTCTCTGACCTACATTCGCAGCCTGGAGTGCTCTCGCTCCATTCGACCTCTCCGATTCTATCCCCTTCCCTGCCATCCGATGGTCGTTTCCCGGCTCACAGCCCATTGTAAACTTCAAAGACAAGTTTCTCGTTCTGTCAAGTCCCTGTTTTTTTTTTCTCTATTTGACCCCTCCTTAATTTGACTGCCAGTGACGGCCAGCCGGAACCTGGCTCGCTGTAAAGTGGCCAGGTCCCTGACAGGAAATGAGCTCAGCAGATGAAGCAGGCCGACGCGTCACTCTCGTGAATGGTGGCTCCTGCTTATCGCACTCGTCCGCTTCCTGGGCGCTGTTCCGCATAATTTTACGCTGCGGAATTCAATTAAACATGTAAACAGACCCGATCTGGATGGATCTTAGGAAAACAAGCAGACGAGTGTCAACAATTTGAAAGATGTTTCCACTTTTAATTAGGAGTCGGTGGGGCTGAATGGAGTTGTTTTTAGTGAACATTTCTTATTAGGTTAATCGGTTCAGAAACATTTTATTTTTACATTTACTAAACTTAATGGACAGCAAATATTTGTCTCGTGGATTTGAGGGTACCTGTGGCTTGGAGTTTCTGTAGGTATGTGTGTGTTTATTATAACGGCTGGGTGTTGTTAGTCTGAAGAACTGGATTTTAATCCTGAGCTATAATGGTTAGCTGTATAGTCATATTCCTGGACCCCTCCCGTGTCTGACAGCACTAGAGACGTCTCTCCTTATTAATAAGCATGATGGCACTGTTCCGTTTGCCTCTGAAATGTATTTCTTTGTGTGTGTGTTCAGCAGGAAAATGAGTGTAGTAAATTATTACTGGAGATGCAGGAAGCCATGGAGAAAAGTCTTTACAGACTCGTTGTGGCAAACTGCAGGAGAGGTCATCATGCTCATCTTCATGGATCGTCGTATATTAATAATAAAATGTGAAATTGAAAAAATATATTAGTTTTGGCAATTACACAGCTATGTAGTTAGGGGAAAAACTTCTATGTCCTTGTTACCTTGACCAGGGTTGGATGGATGGATGGATGGATGGACCGGAAATAAAATCAAGCCTTCTACCTTCACCCACCTACAATCCATTTCTGATTAGGTGCAAATGGTTCTGCAAATGATTAAAATCAGATTTTTGTTTAATTATTAAACCTTTTAAGGCAACAACCTGCCATTAAATGCAAGTGAGCAGTGCCTGTCGCACAGTGCATGCCGCTGGTTCCTATTTGCCAAATCCGAATTGGCTCTTCATGTTTATCTTTAATTTACTGCGGTAAATTTATGAAGAAAACTAAAGACATAACTTTAATCTCAGTTCATTTTACTGTTTGGAGAATAAGCAAAAAAATCTTCTGTGGTGTGACGTATTAAATTCAAGGTTTGCTGTTAGTATTTGACCACAGTGAGCTAATATTAATGAAAATTAAGTTGACAAAATGACCATCCGCGAAATAGCAATTAACATGTTCAAGTGATGCTGGCTGAGAAGGTGAAATGAATATAGCCAAACATCATGCATTAATGTCCAGTGTTTTTATTGCCTTTAAGCCCATGAACATCCAAAAATATAGATACTGTGTCATTATTTTTAGTATTTAATACATAATTGTAATTTCTTCAGCTTCAGTGTGTCATTTTAGAATACATTAAGGAAAAAAGCATGCAAAGATTTTGAGCCTAGGAGATGACTGCCCTTCATGAAGAACTGGCAGTAGAGATGACGTGATGGCATTTTGAAGGATGGCAGAATGGTGCTAAGTGAATGATTACCACCTTAACACTGACCTGGTTCTTTGGAAGGAGTGGGGGCGTGCATCAGCCTCATCACACAGAATTTGCCCTTTCACACCTGTGCCTTTCTGAAGTAACAAAAACAATCCCACAATTTCACGCTCTTAGCTGTGACGCGCATTGCTGTGAGGATCCTACAACCCGGCGCTAATGACAATTAATTTTTAGTTTAGGTTCATATGCAAACAATATGCAAATACCGTGGTTACATTTCCATTTCTCGCCCAGATGTAATCATTGGATGGGCATATTCAGCCAAAACATTTCCTGAATGTTTTTTTTTTATGTTTTATAAATAACTTTAATTAGCTGCAATTGCTGTACAGCCTCATAATGCAATGAGGAAATTATTCTCAGGACAAGAGTCTTTTTTTTACGGGATAGTAGTATGTTTTACCAGCATAATTGCAGATTGGGCTTGCACTGTAAAAGTGAGGCTGATTTGCTGAAGACATTGCTGCCAGACTTGAATTGTCCAGATTAACTTTTATTTTATTTATTTATCTTAAATGAAATTCTGGATAAGTAAAATTGTAAAATTTTGAAAAAGTTACCTTTTTAAGGCCATTTGTCTGCACCTTGTGAAGTGGTGTTCGAATTTCAGTTGTCGAATCAGGGGACACAGTTGTGCAGCTTAGTCACACAGGTAAATGGCCCACATGATGTTGAGGGCAGTATAGGAAGTGGAGTAATGTAGAAATGGGGCTTGATGCAGGATTTGGGTGGAGCTGCACCCCCTCTCTAGTTAGGCACAGTCACTCCAAATTGTGCCAAACATAAACGGGGATGTTTAATCCCCTCGGGGTCATTTTATATAAACCACTGAAAAACTACAAGAAGGCTGGAGCACGAGGCAGACGTCCAGATGATTTCCATCTTTCCTCTGCCTGTCCAAGCCGAGCTGGTCGATCTTAATGGAATTACAGTGGCTGTAAATTAGAAAAAGAACAATCCAATACGATTATCTCCGATTGAATTAAGTGTCCTGATTCGGGGCGTGCGCTGCGCCCGTCTTAACCGGCACGTCTGCTTTATTTATTTCATTCCCTGGATTGTGACGGGCAGCGGGCCCCCGACTCGCCGTGGAAGAGCGTTCAGATTGGGCGGCATGCCCGAAATGACATTACGCTGAACAAGCTAGTGTTTGATTTAAAATCTACCTGAGGACTCAAATCTCTTAGTAGCCATTGTTGGGTGCTATTAGGTAATTGCGTTTTATCATGGAGTCTGTGTATGATGTAGCGGTGGTATTTTAATAGGAACACCATTTTTATGATGATTTTCTCAGTTTTTGAGCAGTTTCATGAGATATCACCGCCTACCCCCCAGTTCCATTTCACCCCACCCCACACGAGCCAGGAAGTCTTGAAGGCAGTGAGAGATGGTTCTGCAGAGTGCCCTCCACATGGATGGGGAATGGAATTGGGATATTATTCGTGGACAGGAGATGAGACAAACTTGGCAAAATGGGGAGGAATGCAAGAGAAGGCACTTTGGGCTCAGTTTTACAATACAAGGCAGTTCAGCATCCAACCCCCCCCCACTGCTGTTGTGGTCCCTGGAAAGTGTTTATGCCTCTTTAATGCCCCGCGGTGTACCAGGATGGGATTGCTCTTGGAGATGTCACAGAAGTTTGTTTCTCTCAGCCTGGCCAGCCACGAGCATATACAGAGACAAGTATCCTGCAGTAGAACAATCCACAAAACCACGCCTTAACATTGCGGAATGTTCCGTTAATTCTATGAACATCCCGAGTCTTAAGCTATGTTTGTATCATTGGTGTTCAGTATGCTTATTTCTGCTTGCCCACACATGTAACCCTGACGTCTTAAACCTCGTGCTGCAATCTTTTACATCTTATAAAGTAGATTTGTGTGTGTGTGTGTGTGTGTGTGTTTGTAACCTTTCGGCCTGCCTGTCCAATCGAGACCAAATGGCTAAAATGATTAAAGTTCCCGGTTTTCGTTGTGGGCTTGCTGTGCATGCAGGGTTTGCCTCGGAGATATCGTTCGGCTTGTTTGGATTACAGTTGTCAGCGGTGGCTTGGTTTTGCTTAAGTATGCAGTAAAATCCACTTATTCTTCCAGAAGGTTCCTTCTCTAGCTCAGGGGGATCTTAAGACCTTCTTTCACACGTCCCCTGGGCTTTCATTTTTTATGGAATTCTTTACACGGCAAAAAAAAAAAAGATTCTGAAATGGTGTTCAGTCTTCAATTGAGGAGGGGTTTTTGTAGGGGGGGTGTGGCAGAGGCTGTCTCTGTATGTAGGCCTATGTGTTAAGTCCCTTAAGAGCCCAATGGAAGAAAAATATGTGAAAACATGAAGTGACAGGTCAGTATAAATGGTCTTCAGAGTGTCCCAGGGACACAGTAACTTCCCCCAGGACAGTAGAATATTTTGGAAGGCAATGTTTAATAGCAAGTAGGTACGGGCGGTCCCCAGGTTACGAATGAGTCTGTCTGAAGTTGAATTTGTGGGTAAGGCAGAACAATAATATAGTACATAATAGGCAATGTTTTTTAAGCGTCAAAAAGTGTGTGAATTTGTTATTCTGAACCATTGTTGTTCGTAAGTGTGATGTTCTCACCCCGGGTACTGCCTGTACATTCTGTTGTGTTATGGGAGTGTTCACTTCTGCACTGGTTATAGCAGGGTTTCCCAATCCAATCCTCAAGGACCTCAGACAGTCCATAATTTTGCTTTCTCCCGGCTGCCAACATACCCATTCCAGGTATTCTTGATTGGTTGGAAGCTGGGAAGGAGAAAAAATGTGGACTGTCTGGGGTCCCTGAGGACTGGGCTGGGAAACACTGGGTTATAGTTGTTTGATGATCGTAACTTGTGAGATTGAAATGTGCACCAGTGACTGTGGGACTCGTAAACATCACTGCAGTCATGGTCTTGTAATGAGGTTGGGATTGTAATGAGAGGATTTGCCCCATTATATCTTTTATGTCCTGTTGGTTTTAATGGACCTCTTAGCAAACAATGTCGACATGTGCTTTTAAGGGCCTTCTCTTCTGTGGAGAATGATCCGGATCATAAACATATCCCAGCAAGGTTGATCAGCAGATCTACCCCTTTAGGGATCTCGTGGTGTCTCCTCTGGAGACAAGAATGTGACAAATCCTGCCCTGCCATCCATCGCACGCTGCCCATGCCCGATTAGCGGCCATCATGAATCCTCTATACAGAGCCTCCGGGGGGGGGGGGGGGGGGGGGGGGGGGGGGGGGGGGGGGGGGGGGGGGGGGGGGGGGGGGGGGGGGGGGGGG
>JABFEA020000067.1:20350104-20367372 GCA_019775915.2 Cyphomyrus plagiostoma
ACCCTTGGAGGCTTTGCAACCCACCCACTTTGGGAAGCACTGATCTAACCCATTGAGTCGCATACTGCACTCATTTCAAATCCCAGGGTCAGCGATTGTTTTGCTGTTAGGAACTGAGCGAGGCCCTTTACCCTAATCAGTACTGAAAGTTTATAGGAAATTCTGGAGTGAAGCCCACAAAATAGATTTCTATCTTTATCTCTCAAAGCACATACTAGCCTTGGTCATTGGCCCAATTAAAAAATCGAACTTCAGACCCTAGGATATGAATTCGGAGCCTTCCAATCACAGGCACAGTGCCCTAACCAAATGAGGAGCACAATCACAGGCACAATGCCATAACCAAATGAGGAGCACAATCACTGGCACAGTGCCCTATCTGAATGAGGAGCACAATCACAGGCACAGTGCCCTAACTGAAGGAGGAGCACAATCACAGGCACAGTGCCCTAACTGAAGGAGGAGCACAATCACAGGCACAGTGCCCTAACCGAATGAGGAGCACAATCACAGGCACAGTGCCCTAACTGAAGGAGGAGCACACTACCCTCATTTCACACAGCTCAAACCCCAGGCACCAGTGGTCCCAGGGACTGTCTGACCCTGCTTACATAGAAAATGTGTCTAACTAGCTGCTCCTAAAGTAGTAAAAGTAATGCAAAGATGCGTGAGCTGGTGTAAGGAGAGTAAAGCCTGGCCCTCTTAGCGATGAAAATAGTCGTATGATATGATATGATTCATCTTTTACTTAAATCCTGAAAGAGTTACGTTCTGAGAGCTAAAGGATGCCTTCAGCCCTCGTGGTATGTTAGGTTGGGAAGCTTAAGGCACAATCATTACTCTTCAGGCACATGAAAGCCTGTGAACGCGAGACCATTTTGTAGGACCAGGTCCTCCTTATTGTGCAAACACTTTTTCCTCACTGTTTCCATATTCCAAAATAAAATGCCCCGCCATACACACTGTATATAATATACAGTCAAGAACACCAAGATAAAGTGAAACACCTGCCATGGGCTCCCCAATCGCCAGATCTAATCATCACCAAAATGGTAGAAAATAGACCAGACCAATATAAATGGTTTATGGGTAGATTCTGGAGCATAGCCTACAGAGGAAATTTCCACCTTCATCTCTCAAGGAACTTGCATATTTTCATTTCAAACAAGGGTCCAATATAGACTGAAGGTTCATTTCGGCTTTAATGATGCCGTCACTTCATATCTCCTGCTGCTATTCGGGGTATTATGTTGGCACTGCTGAAGCTCATGGGTACCAAAAGCAGCAGTATGTTTACAAGCTGTCAAATTATATTTCTGTTTTAAATCTTTTTACATTACTTTGTGGTTGAAAGTTGAATTCTATCAGGGGTGGGCAGTCTTACCCACGAAGGGCTGGTGTGTATGCAGGCTATCACTGCAGCTCCCTAATTAGATTGCTAATTAGTGGACTGGTTGGCTGAAGAGCCCTCACACCTGGGTTTGAACAGCTGACCTAAAGGTTACCCAAAAAACCCACACGCACACTCACCCTTTGAGGATATGACCGCCTGCCCTTGGGCTATGACATTTGGCAGAAGGAAATAGGACCAGACTTCTGAATGACGGAACTCCACTGAAGAGGGATTACTGAGGAGGAGAGAGATCCCCCTACAATGAAATACGACAGTGCTATTCAAACGTGTCCGACAGGGCGCCCCTAGGGCTGATATGTTTGTTCTGACCCCCGAAATCTTTATTTAAATAAACTTGAAGCTCAATGGGAAGGATAGGCCCATTTTCCAAAACAGAGATTACTAAAGTCCACCGGTAAACTTCTGACATTGCAAGTCTCCCTATTTTTATTATTTCTAAAAGTTTTTATTAATGCAAAGGTCCGCCCCGCTCACCTGTGGGGGGGGGGCCCCCCCCCCCCCCCCCCGACTCCCAGGTGGATTTGCCATTTCTATAGCGATGGATGGCCCACAGCTGGCGTTTATCATCGTTGTAAGGGGGCTGCCCCTTGGGCCTACGGACTGATAGTGTGTGATGCTGTCCTAGGCATCGTTACTATGTGACGAGACACTGCTGAGGCTTGCATATGCTGCTTTAAAAAACACTGAAGGGCTCTGAGTTTATGGACGGCTCTGATGATTTCTCGCTAGTTATGATCGTCGTTACTTGTGCTTTTTGGTTCCATTCTCATCACATTGCACTTCCAGTGTTACAGTGTCGCAGATTTCGGTTTCTGCTGGGGTTTACCATAAACAACGCTTTGATTGTGTGTAACTCTGGGATTTGGAGGAGACAACATACAGCACGTGTCAGGTTTACTGTATTTGTTTTTCCCAAACCTGTGCTGAATGTGAAGGAGGAAGGAGAGGGAGAGGATGAGGCTCTGGGAAAGGCAGTGGCAGGGCGCTATTTTCTTGTCTGCAGTCGCGGTGCTGCCGTGACATATGTCAAAACGCTGAGTCAAACCTTCTCCTGCATCTTGAAAAGGTTATACTTATTTTTTTGAACATTTTTCATTTTGATTGGCTGCAGAGGAATGAATTTTACCTGAATTTTTACAACTGCAATATTTCACTGGGGCAGATCGGGTGAGACATCAATCTTAGGGTTAAAATCCCACATCCTGCTGACTTGTGCAGAAGGTGCTCGCTTTCCCATGTACTCGTGTTCACGGAGCAACTTTGTAATTTCTGGCTGCACATGACAGGAGGAGGGGTTCTAGTTTCATTTAACGAAAAGAAATCCTCATCAATGGGTAGATGTTTGACTTCAAAAAATGAATGTGTTGTGGGTTCGGCTCAGAATTTTTGCCCATGTTTTGTTTTCTTTGGGGGAGGGGTGGGGTGGGTACTATAGCTTAAATGTCTGTGTTAATGGCCCTCTGACTGGTCATTGGGACAACATATTCAATCACTAGTACTATTCGCAGGAAAATCGATGCGGGCAGCAAAGAAAATTTGCTTGTGATGAAATGTCACAACGCACTTCGAAAAACGCACAATAAATCCCAGCCATCGGGTAGCTGTTTCCAGGCGATGGCACTGATGCTTGTTGTGTGTTGGCCCGGACTTGGAGCTACCTTTTGAAGAGTTAACACCCAACCTCACTTTCCTCTTGTTTTACTTTGTCTTTCTTCTCAGTCTGAGCACGTGTCGCTTTGAAAGTGAGGATCAGATGGGTTGGCTGCCCCGCCTTGTGTAAGCCCGTTTTTGTGCCCGAAGCCAGCAGATGAGCCCCTGGCAACTCTGCCCGTTCCGGTTAGGGTTAGGGTTAGGGTTAGGGTGGTGCAGATCAGGATTCCATTTCAGCAATGCTCTAAGACTCCGGGAGGGACGCCAGAGAGGTAGACGGATGCCTTGTAGTTTTTCCCACTGAATCCCGTCATTAGGAACCCTGCGAGAAGTGGCCATGATGTTGGCCATCTGTGGGTGTGCACGTCGGCTTCCCTTTTAAGTGCAGTATATGCATTTTGTTGGTATGCTCAAAGGCTTGCTTCCTTTGTGTTCTTGCTATACAGGCCATCCCAGAATTATGATAACCAGGCTATATATGCCCCCTAGTATCATGCAGGGATGAGCTTGGTGACATGGAATAGGAAACGCATTTCCTGGGGAGGCCAACCCCTCCCCAGTGCCTTAGGGGTCTTCAGGGCCCCTGTGTTTTGTAGGGGGAGCGCAACATCTGTGATAACTGTCGTTTCCGCTGAGTCCCAGATAACTCCCCCTGACCCCCCCACCCCGGCCGACTGCAGGGTGACGTGGAGGGGGCATGTCGACACGATCCAGAGAATGAGGTGTTCCTAAATGCTACACACCCAGCAAGAGGTACACATGTGATGCTGGAGCAGCATAATTGCAATAGGATTGTTTCAGCATAATCCTGATGACAAAAAAGTCATTTCAGCAGTTGAATTTCAGCATCAAAACATTCAATCATTTTAAGTTTTTTTTTTTTTTTCTTTTTCAGACAGCTCTGATAGCTTTTTTTAAAAAGATGTTTTATTCTCAAATACTCTGGGGGGAGTATTAAGACCTTAAGTTTTTGTGTGGTGGTTTTACCACGGTGTTTGGAGTGGTTAACTTTAACATGTGAGCACACAGCCCGTCTTGTTAGTAAGTGGCCGACAGGAGATGGTTGGAATGAGTCCAGTAGATCAAGCTTTCATCACTGGTTTCTGCATTTATGCTCGTTTCCTTTAAGAGGCTTAGGGCTGCCTGAGAGAGCTGACGGGATGGGAGGATTGGTGTCACCATGGAGACCTTGGCTGAGATACAACCCTTCACCTGCAGTGCTAAAATGCAGAGCATGGGATTGCGGGTGTTCGACAAGCTGAAGGCTAGATTAGGTGTCATCCAATTAGGTTTCAGGACCCAAAGACATCACCTCTGATGTGCAGAGAGCCTGATCCTTTGTATGACTAGCATGTTAGCATAGTAAAGTTAACGTTGCTGTGTGGTTTAATAGGGATACACTGATACCGTACTCATCCTTTTGACAATGCACCAATGGCTATAACCGATACCAAGTAATGAAGTATTAGCAATATCATCAAGCAAAATAAGTGGGACAGAATGCCTGTGGTGTGGAAGAACTTCAAAGCGGTAGTACTAAAAACTAGTAATCTAATTAACATCTAAAAACTAAACAGAGTACAATGAAATCACAATGAGTGATTTCACAACAGAGTAGCACCCTGCAACAACCTGTGCAGCAAGACTTGCAGCTGAAAGCGACTGAAAAGCAACTAAAAAAATGAGAATCGGCGCCTGCTCATCAGCCCCCTCTCCCCCGTCGGCAAGTTCAGTCGGTTATCCGTTGTTTCATACGTTCATCTTTCTTTTTTTTTGTTTTACTGCCCTGCTCGGTGCTTCAATATATTGTAAATCCCGATATTTTAAAATCAGAATACTGTATTTTTGTAGACATCACCCAGCCCTAATTGGCCTCAGCATCAGTAAGAGAGCACGGGCACTTGTACTATGGAACAAATGGTATTGTTACATCCCTAATTTGGAACATGTTTTATACGTAACGGACATTTTCAGGGCCTTTCTTCTCAAGCTAAAGCTGTACTGAGACAAGAAGCTTCTCGATATTGCATTCACCCCACCACAGAAGGGTGGCGCTGTGTTTCTCCGTGGTGATGCATGCAGACTCACGTCTGTCCGGTTGTCGCACTACAGGGCAGAGGAGCTCCGCGAGCAGCTAATATGAGTGGCAGGCCCCTCGCACGTTGTCAGTGGTGAAAGCTAAATGGCTGGTGTGAATATGCCATCATCTCTGAGGAGATGGACACAACGGGAAGGAGATTTGGGAGCTGTCAGCGGCGGAGTGTGGTGGGCGTGAGAGTCGCTTGGACGGGGCATGAAGCAGCACACAGCATCCTCCTGGTTTGCGGTGACATTACGGACAGGAAGCATTTGCTGAGAGCAGGTCCGGCTTCACCCCCACCACAGTGAAAATAAGTCTCGGCGATAGAACAGCCCAGCTTCCCGTGCGGCAACGGCATCAATAAAACAATTACCAGCCACTCAGAACCAGCATTTTTTTGGTCTCAAGACAAAGTAAACAAGCCATTAGCCAGGCCTTCAGGCAGCGGCTGACAGGAGTCCGGGCAACTCTCCCTCACTGTTCGCTGTGAACCTGTCACTCACGCCTTTGACCCCCTTCCCCAATGGGCAAATCGCTTCCTCAGAGACGGGCATAAGTGCTTGGTAGTCAACGTTTCTTCGCCGGAAGCTTCTGAGAGCCTGACTAATGGCAGGAATTTTCTACTGTAGAGTGTCAGTCAGGGGGTTCGGTGCAGTTAGGCTGTGATGTGGGACAAAAGGAGAACTGGGGGTAACTGGCAAGGGCACGGAGGGCCCCCAGGCACGTGCACGGCCGCTTATCGATGGGACCCTCCCCAGTGCTGCAGAACAAGCTCAAGATTAATGACTGATGACCGGCTTGGTTAGAGCCCAAGATATTACATTGGAAAACATATTTTTTTGAACTGTGATTTATTTTTATTTATTATTTATTTTCCTACCTAAACCCAGAGGAACAAAAAAACAACAACAAAATTAAATAAAACATGTAGAGACCTCTAAGATGGTGGGTGGCAGGATGCTGACAGGCTGCTCTCTGGCTATTAAATCCATTTGTCACTGTCACCATGGCTGGGTGGCGCTTCCTGGTGGAGTCAGTTTGGGGGGGGGCATAAACTCATTTCTTAATTACTTCATTGAAGTGATTTCTGGATGATAGGTCACTGGTTAACACCATATTCTATGAAGTGTATGGGACTGGGCTGCTCATACCCGTGCACACCGCCTGGTTTGAGGGTGGTGGGCCTTTTGTACTTCCTGTCAATATCTGGTCTGTGCATGATCCCCCCCCTTTTCACTACCCCAAGAGAATGGAAGGCAGGATTCACGGCTCCCATTGATTTGCAGGAATTTTCCTTTAGCATTTTGATTGGGGGGGCTCCCAGGGCTGGGGATCTGGACTGTAAGTACAGTAAGTGCCGGAAGGCTCTGAGGAAGCCAGTCAATGGCAGCCAGGTGGTGTTTACATCCTACTACTCCTATTGGTTGGCTGTGTCTCCTTCTCAACATCTTGGTCTCTAGAGACCACCCCCAACTTTTGGCTGAATGGATTCTGGCAGTCACTAACTGGAGGGGCAGTGATGCCAGGCTTCCCCTTGCTTGTTCACTTGTCTGCTCCTTCTCAGCCTTCTGAGGAAGATGGGAAGATGCTGATGTTCACCACCGTATGAAATGCACCTGGCATGTTGAGTTATCAGGCAAAAGACCGCTCTGGTCTACACTCTGTTGCTACTTCGATAGGCTCACTTCGTGAAACCATTCACCACCAACAATGGACAATACTTTTGTAAGATCTCACAATACTTTTCCATTACTAATAATAGCTGCATTGTGTCTGTTCAAAGTACAAAAGGTAGAATTAGTGGACTAATAAGTATAACTTAAATGACACAGACGTATCCAATGAAGTGTGCTTTATGCACTACAGGGACAATGCATAGAACATAACTTTTGGGTTATGCATTTTTATACATTTTAATTAATAATTTCACTGTGTCCATTCACTGCCAGTGAGTAATACTTTTGTTGAAAAGTATTACAGCTGGAAAGCTAAATATAAAGCTATCTTTGGCGTGCTGTCATAGTTAGGCTAACATGGCATTTAGCATTAACATCTAACTAATTTACTGTGATGAATCTTCTTCATCCAGAGAGCCGACGTGCTTCCTCTTCAGATGCTTCAGCATAGGTGATGTGCTCTCATGCCAGACAGGGTCAGCTTAAAAAATTAAGAACCTTTTTGGCTTAGTTTCAATTCCCCCACTCTTGGGAGGTTTTTGTTTTTGAAAGTGGTAGCATTGCACTGCTGTTCATTTCGCTCCAGTAAGCTAACTTGCTTACATGTCAGAGCATTCAGAGTCAGCGTGAAAAAGAACAGTGACGTCATCAAGTAAATGACTATACTAAATTAGTTTCCAACTAATCTGGTTGTCGATTTTAGTCGACCAAGTTGTTAATTGTTGCGCCCCTATTTGGTAACGTATAAAATCAGGCGAAAAAATAATAGAGCTATTTTAAATATTATTCAGAAATAATATAATTAGTTGTGATTTATTTTTCTGAAGTTTACCCCTGCTGTTTTTGTGCGAGTTCTGCATGCACTCTGAGTCAATCAGTCATTTTCCTGCTTACTGAATAATCATAGTGGGGTGTGTATGTGACAATTTTTATTTAAATGCATGAGGTAAAGAAGAACTGATCACCAGAAGACATTCGTCTTTCTCTGTATGGAAATATTTTGGATTTTTGTCTGCCAGCACAACTCATGGCAGCAAGCATAAGGCAATCCTGTTTTCACTGGCACTGTTCATTTTAGTACATGGTTCTCGTGGTTGTTAAAATGTTCTTGAAATTCTTAAGAAAAATTTTAAATAAGAGTGAATTCTCAGTGCAGTGTTTCTCAAACCAGACAGTCTATATTTTTCTCCAGACAGTCTATATTTTTTCTCCCTCCCAACTCCCAGGAAATTGGGAGAAGGCAAAAACGTGGCCATCTGGTAGTCCCCGGTGACCGATTTGAGAAACACCATGTCAGTGTACCATTAGACTTTTTGATGAGTTAACCAAAATGGGAAATACTGACTTGCCATTCCCAGTAAAGGCACACTGAATTGATAGATGATAACTTCTATTTGTCTGTATTTTGTTTTGGATAAATTTTCATTTCAAATTTTTCCAATATTATTGGAGTAGCCTGTAAGCCAGAGAAGTATTTTTGGGATTGTTTTAAAATAAATATATTCCCATTCGCGGTAACTGCCTAAGACTCAGCCTATTAAATGTTATTGAATGCTGCTGCAATCAAGCCTTTCCATCAGCTTAATTTAATTTCAGTTTCTATTTAATTTATGTAAGCTATTTATTAATTCAAGCTTTATTGAAGTTACAGTGGTACCTTGGTTCTCAAACTTAATCCGTTCTGGACTTCAGATTGAATCCTAAAAAGTTTGAGTTCTGAGCTAACTTTTCCCATATGAAATAATGGAAAACCAATTTATTGGTTCCCGGCTCCCCAAAATTACACATATATATATGTTTTTTTTTTAGCATTTAAACACAAAATGAATAGGATAAAAAAGATGAGCATTTCTTTCTTAATGGCTTCCAAAACGATAAAGATCTTATCCCAACATTACCCCTGTCCTGCGTGAAATATGCATCCCAAGTTGGGATAGAAATTTAGGATGGGTTTTCCAGTGATTTGCGTCTTGCGAACATTCAAAAGCTAGACCTCACGATACTGATTTATTTTTCTATGCATGTTTCCAGGTGATAGCTTCTTAAGTGCAACATTATTGTCCTTGGCAATAGCGTCACAGTGGTTGACAGCAACTGCATGACTGTGGCATGAGAGGAAGTTGTTTTGTTTGTAGGTAAAACACTGGAGGAATGCTTCGATTAGTAGGAACTGGGGAGCAGCTAACAATAAAATTCTGATTTACCAGACTTAAATATCATTTTCATCAACTGGGTACACAAGCCCACCTCCCCAGATTCTTGTGTCACACTGTTTTTATTTTTATTTGTTCTATAAAACACCTGCGTGCACCTCTTCGTATGTATGTCATTGATATTAGGACAAGAAATGGCACAATAGCCGAAAAAAATGTTGCCTTATTGTCTTAAAATAATGTGTATTGTGTTACATTGACTACTACCAACTATTCCATGGAGTTTTTCGTGGAGAAATATATCAGTCTTTAATGTAAATGAACCTTCAGTATCGACTCTTATCGTCCTCATGAACCAAGGTTTTGATATACTGTGACTTTGGCACATTCGAGATGTATTCCAGGGGCGTCAGAAATGGCCTCAAATATCTGCAGAGCCCAACCCGCCTTCCTTCCCAAAAAATAAATAAATAAATAGAGTGAGATCCTTACCTCTTATTATGAATCCACGTGTTACTGAGGCCAGTTCATTGTATATGCTGAGCTAGAGGATGAAACATACACCTGACGAGGACTGCAGTCCTATATCAAACTCATTTTATCATATGGATCAGTCGTGTTTTTTTTGTTATTTTTAGCTGTGAAATGCTACCCTAAACAGTGTTGACTGTATTTTCAAGATTAAACCTTGCTATTGTTCTAAAATTATTTTTAAATCGTTCTTACATTGAATCCTTTCACGGTATACTCTTGCATGCATGCCCATTGTGATGTCACAATATGCATCTCACCCCATCCTCACAAATGTTTTGGAAAATATCATTTAAAAGCATGTTCAATAATGTGCAACATTCATCCATTATAATGTACAATTTTTTTTTTTTAATAAAATTTGCTTGACACATCACCCATACGAAAATGACGTTCACTGGACCAAGTGACCTCCTTGCATTGCTCCAAGGTCCAGTTCTGACACTTGCCTGGCTGTTGTAGGTGCTTTCGATGTTAGAGAGGGGTCAACATTGGCACCCTGACTGTCAAACTCACTCAGATCTTACCCTTTTCTTCTGCATTTAACATGTCAACTACACAAACCAAATGTTAGCTTTCCATCTGATATATCCCAACCATTGTCACACACAATTAAATAATCCATACGAAGACATATATAAATCTGGTAGACACCCTCCTTCTCATGCCCATGAGTAACTGGTGTCTGGCGAGCAGAATATCCTGTAGTTAATGATTGTGTGGGAGGGACAGTATGAGTAGCAGCCAATGAGCATTGTTGCTTTCCAGAATGAGGAAATGGAAAGAAACACTGAAGATAGACATGGATTTTTGTAATGATTGGATGACAATTGGATTCGGGAAGAACACATTAGTCTTACTGGATTCTCATTTCTACAAGATATTCGGCTCACCCCTGGTTAGTATAATAGGTGGATAAAATCGGAAAATTTGTGGGAGAAAGTCCAAGCCTAGCATGCGAGTCTCTCAGTCAATGTACGAGAGTTGGCAGCCCTGATATATGCATTACATGAACACACACTGTGTATGCGTGTTATATATGTGTGGGAGTATGTGGGTATGCGCATATGTGTATGTTTATATATATGCTATATATATATATATATATTAGTATGAATGTATTACTATAGTAGCTTTTAATACACAGTAAAAGATTGATTCGGCTGATTCTGTGTATGGTTTAAATCACCAGGTTTGACTTGCAGGAAAAAAAAACCGTCTGATTATTGGTTTTTTCTCCTTTCTTTTTTAAAGCTTTTATCCTTGTTCACAATTATTGAACTGAACTTTTTAAAAGTCCCCAAGTACAGATTGATGAAAATGGCGAATTAAGTGCAGGGTAGAGAAATACAAAAATGAATAGGCTGGCATATCAATTTAAAATGAAGAAAGGATTAGATATTAGAGAATGGGGGGTAATATATTATTCTGGAAATGACACAGGGCCCACTGCTCCTGCCGTCTATTTATTCCCGAAGAGAGCTGGGCGCTTAAGCAGGCAGGATTGACCTTCCTGTTGTCTGCAAAGAAGAAAATGGGTTCTCTTTTTTTGTTCTCTGTAAACGTTGTCATATATGTATTTAATTTTTTTCTATTAGCCTATTCTCCCATATGTGAAACTCAAAGGAAAACAAATGAGCTTTCAGGAGAGTAATGTTTTCCCCGTTTGATATGTAGAGAACGTCATGGGGTGGGTGGCCTGGAATCACAGCTGTATTTTTCATATAGCTATTAAAATTAAATGTATAACAGAGCCATGTTCACCACTTTCTTCTGTCCCCATAGCGGCTGAATGGCAATGCCGCAATTCTGGTGGCTCCCTGGGGTGACTAGCGAGGATACCAAGCGATTTCCCTCGTTAACCAAGGCCTGCTCGCTGTGTCCAGGCAGGCTGGGGCTTGTGTTCGGTCCCATTAGCAACGTTCCACTGTTCGGGCGCCGCCCAATCTCCCAATAAAAGGAGAGAACTAAATGGGTATTAAAAAGCCTGAGAACAAAAAGCGTTGTTATTGGAATGATTGTTGTGTACTTGCTCTGTGTGAGGAACAAACGTTGCTGTCAGCAGGAGCGGGCGTCCATAATTCCTGCCTCTTCTTTTCCATAAACTGTTATTCCAGCCGTGCCGGCCTTGGACCCGGACACACATGCGTGGAATTAATTTGTCGCCAGGTTACAGAGAGGTAGGGCGGCAGCGTGACGTGGTGTCGACGGATATTAATGACCCCTGTGCTGAACCGCAAGGACTGTGGCCACCTGCTGTGAGGTCAGGTGGGCGGGCGGGCAGAGGGGCGGAGGAGAATGGAGCGAGTAGCGAGGTAATGAAGAGGAGACGCAGAAGGAAGGTCGACCAAAAACCTGGCGCTCTAAGTATGAGTGAGATGTGAATAGATGTATTTAACGTGCTGTGTAAAAGATGGCCGGGTTTATTCCAACACCCTGCAAAATGGTATAGGGTAGGTCTGCATTCGCATCGTCCACTTGTGTCCACTTGTGGGGGACGCTGTTGCAATATTGAGCCCAGGGCATGGCCCCAAAGAGTGCACTCTGATTGGTTGTGTGACCTTTCCAATGATCTTTCAGGTAGCTTCACCATAGAAGCAGGAATGACATCCCCGGGAGGTGCATCGTCTGCAGTTAGGTCAACATGAGCCGCTCACATTCCCAGTCAGCCTGGCGTGACCCATTCCCGGCGGTGCTGGTCAGTAGCCTGGATACCTGTGCTAATGGCATTGATGGGCAGACGTGTCTGGTTTCACAGTCAGCTGGGCGAAGCAGGGCCCACTGCTGAGGAGGGACGATGGGTGACAAGACTGCTGGCTAGTGCAGAATCTGATCCGAAGGTTCTCTTCAAGTCAATCGGCATACAGCTGTAGTTTCTGCTTTGGGGGGGACAGTGTGGTAATTTTAGTAGGTTTTTATTGTGCATCGAATAATCCTTAATCCCCCCCCAACTGGCGGGCGCTCTTTGGGTAAGGTGAGTTCCAGTGTCATCCCAAGCTTGTTCCCAAAATGTTCCTATAAAGAATCTCAACATGACTCAGGAAGTCACTCCGGCTCCCGTGGTCCCTATAATCCCCGCCCCCCGCAGGTCAGGAATGTGCTTAGCACAGAATTGGCGAGCAGGGACGGGCACTAATGCGTGGGTAGCGGCGGGGGTGTGTTGCGAGCCCCCAATTCCCCATATACCCATTCAGGGTCCGATCAGGGTCTTTCCTTGGTACTGTCTCCTTCATGTCCGTCTGAGTGGAGTTCAAGCTTCATCGGAACCTTTTACAAAAGACGATGTCACATTTTAAGGTAGTGGACGGGGTTGGACTTTGCCTCTTTATGCCTCCACTCTTTATAGCGGGGCTGTTCATGCATTCCATGCAGTGTACTGGTCGAGCTTCTGCTCACAAGTCCATATCCTTAGCTGCTATGGAAGTTCCCTGTGCCTGAATTTTGCTTCTTCAGGCTTTACTGATCTTTTACTTTTGCTCCGCAAGGGGGCCACTATTTTGCATGTACATTCGGTCACCTGAGCATTCTAACTTCTTCGCTTATGGTGTGAATCGGTGTAAACTGTAAATTATCATGAGAGAATTTGTTTGCATCCTTCCAAACTCCGCCCCATCTGCTCATTCTCCAAATCACGATATCTTACAAAAGCGCCTTCCTTCTCCACCCCGTGTAGCGTACTTCAAAGCCAGTAGCAAACAGAGGATTTACATACTGTATCCCCACATGCAGAGGTGAGTTTGTGTGGTCAGAGGCCCCTGGGCTGTTTGAATTGTCAGAGGGCCCCTGGCGATGATAATTCGCAAAGTGGGGGTTGGGTCTCTTATGATGATTGAACAAAAAATGTTAGGGGAGGGATTGATCACGAGGTCCGAATTAAATGCTGTTTCAGTCCAGACACGAAAATATGGGATAAATCATGTGCTGCATTGGTTCAAAATGTGAAATAGCAACTTCTAGTGAAAAATTTTGGTAACACTTTACTTAAAGCAGTCATCATAATGCATGGTCAGTATAAACATTTATAATGCATTATGAAGGCATACTTATACATTATAGGTGAGTAAAGTGTTACCAGAATTGTATTAAGCAAGGATAGTTGAGGCTCCTTTTTAGTTCTGACTCCTGGTCTTCAGCCTAGGAAAGGCCATCTTTAAGCCCCTGCCTAATTTTTTTTGGTGGGAGTTTGCGATAATTTGTGGCTGAAATGAGAATAAGGGAAAATAAAAAGTGTATTAAATAATTTCACAGTATGATGTAGTATGCCCCCCACGCAAAAATTACATTAAGAAAGGCTGCTGGGATGTTTACAGTATGTACAATTTTTAAAATATTTTTTTTCCTATATCTCATGTTGGCTAACATTTTATGAGATTTACCGCCCCATTTTTAAACTCCATGTTATTTTCTATTTGGACAGTACTAAGAAGTTCATGTCAATGCTTTTTTTTTTTTAAAATTCACCTTGCCCCATGGTGATGGTGTCATGTGCACCGAGAATCAGAATGCAATGTAAGGTGGAATAAACAACAATAAAGTAATAAAGTGTTAAGTCACCTCATGCATCTCTGGCTTAAGAATGTGTTGAATGTTACCTTGGAGTGAGGTCTCTGTGCCCTCCGCCTACTGTACATAACTGTGTCTGTCTATGGTTCTGTTTTCCATCAGGAGCAAGGCTGTTCTCATGCGTTTGACTTTGCAGTCCCCTCTCTGCCATTGGCTACGTGTACTTTAGCTTATCCAGCTTCTCTTTCAGACGGTATACCGACTCCTCCATGCCGAGGCTGTAGAAAGTTCCTGATCTCCCGATTCTTCATTTATTTGTGCCACCTTGTGTCAGAGTCGTGTCCGAAGGTGGAGTGTGAGTAAGAGGAGTGGACAGGCAGAGGGGTCCCCATGGTGCCAATCAAAGGGGCGAGGGGCACATCCAGATGACAGATGGCAGCTATTAACTGGCCAATTGCAAATGGTCGCCGTGACGACAGGCAGTCTGGTGCCCGCCTACTGCCCGCCTACCACTGCTGTTTAACAAACCTCCATTCACTTATGTCCCTGTGCCCAGACCTTAATTAGCACTAATTTGCCACTCTTAAAATATGGCGTTTTAGTTACATTTCTGTTGTATTTGCTTTGAAGCGATGGGGTTGCCTAGGAGGAATGGCAGCTTTTAATGGAGGTCCTGCCACGGTCAGCTGTCTGCAGAGGGTGGAACCCAGCACAGCCCCTCTCCCCATCCAGCAGTTAGGCATCAAGTCTCATTCAGCAGCTTCTAGCAGCTCAGCACACTGGGAGGGGAGGGACACTGGGCTGCTTAGTTGTTTAGCACTGAGCTGGGGGACAGGGGTCACATTCATCAGGCTATTGGGGGTGGGAGGGGCTGTATGAACATTCCTGGGCAATTGGCCAATCATAGTGTCACACATGTGGCGGTTGGGGGGGAGAAGATGGGGGGAGATGACGGGTTTCTGCAAGGGGGTGTGGGGTGTGACAAGAGGTCTGCTCAGACTGACACCTGTTATCATGTAAATGTCGCAGTTAACCTTCTCACAGAAAACGTGCTCTTTGACAGGGGTCTGTAATTAATGTCAGGGAACAATTATTATTGGGGGGGTGCGTGCAGGGTAAATGAGAAGATGTGGTGTCGCAAATTAGATTCTGAAGATTGCCTGGTTGGGCAGCATAAGACGCGTGTGGCTGGTCCGTTCTTTTGTGTTAATATGACAGTGTGTGATGCATCGTGATAAATAGTCTGTCATATTAAACAGGGAGATGCGGGTGAGCGGCAAACCGCCTGCATGCTAAGTGGAGAGTGGGGGGTCAGCACTGCTTAGAGGATGATTTGGGGGGGGGTGACCACAGCACACCACCCACACCTCAATGCCCCTGAGGGTCAGCTAGGCGAGCGGAAATGCAAGGGCTGCTTCTAAATGCTTCTGCACAAGGGCATTTGTTTACCTGCTAAATGTTTTAGGCAGCAGATATAGAGTAAAATGAAAGTGGGGTGTAGTTTGGTTGACAGAGCATGAGGCAGGTCTCACGGGGCGTGACCTCAGGGAGAGGACACTGCCGGCTCCTGTGGATCCTCACTCACTGCCTGACACTTGATGGGTCGATCAGCCAGAACAGCAACTCAGAGCACTGAAGCGAGGCTGGAGGGTGAGGGGGGGCATCATACCAGGGCTGCCCTAGGGAGAAGCCTGACACACACACACACACACACACACACACACACACACACACACTCACTGACTTCGCCTGGCGATTGCAGTAGTAGTGATGTTTGGTTGTCAGACCCTGAACAATGTAGAGATTCTGCTGTTTTTCTGGGGTCAGTAAATCTCTCTCTCTCTCTCGACCCCCCAGGTTGCTTTCACAGGCCAGCGTGTCTGTAGAGGAACACATGAATGAGATGGACTGATACTGGAGGGTGGGTGTGGTGGGGGGTGTCAGTGGCAAACGCGGCATGCAAAATCACTTAGGGGTCCATCCCGACAAAACACGGTGTGCATTTTCCATACCACTGTGGTCCTGATGCCTTGACTGTAACCACGGTAACATGATAAGGGACTCTGTTTCAAAGGGAATGTGTTAAGTGTTCTGAAGATCCTCCGCATGCCTTGCTCCGGTGCCGACAGCCCGGCACGGCGATAAGCACTATCGGCATGTGCCACAGTGATGGTGCAGCAGCGTTAGCATTGTGAGAGAGCAACACTTTCACAGGGAGCCCAGCTCATAATCTGTTTGGCCCCCTTGCCTAGAGTTTATCTCTGGGGCTGAAATGTCCATGTGTACTGGAATGTTTCACAAAATACTATAGGAACAGACAGGAGACAAACTCGAATGATTTTTTATTAAGAACACGTGACGTTTAATGTTTAGGTGGATTACAAAGCTGTATGCCTGGAATTTAAGTGCCGTGAGGACCCGGCTCGCTCTCGGGTGAGCGCCAGGCAGAATGGCTGTCGGTCCCCCTGGGCCCAGCCTGCGGCCCCACCCGCTATCATGATATCCCAGAATGCTCTCGTTGCCTGGATACCCGGGGCACTCGCCTCCTGAGGCGACAGCGGGGAGAAGATTTTCTCATATTCGCCGTTTAGCCAGGCCCCCCACCATCTCTATTCTGCACCGAGGGTACCTGCAAACTATTACTCTTTGGGTCCCCAGCCGACTTCATTTGGGGGGGGGGAGTGGAATCAGAGCAAGGCAAGAACGATGTGCCCAGAGTTGCTCACGTCAATGCAAACAGCTCTTTGCCATCTCTGTTATGAGGGGTGGGGTTCATAGATCTCCATGCTCAATAAGCTAAACCACCAAGAAAAAGGCCAAACCTCCCGACTTCAGTGCTTCCGGTCTCCATGCATGGCTACAGGAATCCGTCACGTTTCCGGCCGCTATTTTTCCTTGCCGTGTCTAAATCCCTAAATTAAAGTGATGCTGGGTAATTACAGTGAATTGCATGATGTATTGTCACATATATTTGTCTTCTTTCTGTATCCTTCTTGAGTTTTTATTTTACCCTTAGCCTGCAAAACATGACTAATGAGATATTAAAATACCGCAAGCCAATTCCTATCTGGGGAGGTGGAAAATTACCAAGGCGTCGGAGAATCTGCAGGCGAATGTGAGCTTAAATAATGATAAACAGCCCAGTTGATACGTGGCTAAGATTGCATTTACTGATGTGGGGGGGGGGATATCAACTAACTCTCTAGAGAGCCGCTTCAGATGGATAAATCACTGGAAGTGACAGCATTATATGTGATGTGA
>JABFEA020000067.1:20393944-20405812 GCA_019775915.2 Cyphomyrus plagiostoma
TTAGTGAATGAACAATTTGACTAGTGTAAATGGCACAATGGTTCTGTCATTCCTGTCTTTCATTTTGCTCATGCCGCCTTTCCCATTGGCCTCCAACCGGCAGTACCCTCACCTTTTCACTCTCACCTTGACAGCCTTTTTACTCTCATCAGGACCTATTTTGACTCACACGGTCCTTCAGTATGACATCATCTTTGCCATGTGGCTGTTTTTACATCTCTGAGCTGGGGACAGTGAGCTGGGTGCAGCTGGATGGATTTTTTAGTGTTTCTCTTGGCTGTGAAATCACTGTAGTTACTTAATTACGTGCAACCATATAAAATTTTTATGAGTCCTGCAAATACCTCAGGAGGTCATCAGTGGCCTGCACTGATAACCCAAAATGCATCATCATCAGGAGAAGGTCATGCAGTGCCTCCCTCCAGATTTGGGGGGTTGACCCTGTCGAGGTACCAGCAACCAGTGTTTGACGTGTTCTGGTGTTTCATCATTTAGTTGAGGGATTTTCTCACACATGGCACCCCCCCCCACACACACGCATTTGTCTTCATATCTTTGAAGGTCCATCCATTTTCTATGGATATAATCGTAATCCCAACAATAACAATCTTAAACCCTGCCCAGTCCTAACCTTAACAATAAATAACCAAACACTGAATACTAGATATTTGACATTTTTTAGCCTTTTGATTGCACTCACCAATTTTTAACAAAATTGAGTTTCCCCTTGGGGGGACTGAGAAAATGGTCCCCACAATGTTAAAATAAGCTTTTTCACAATGTGGGAACACACACACACACACACACACACACACACACACACACATGCTCCTCAAAACCGTATCAGACACTTGGAGTAAAAAAAGCCCAGAATCCCCTAAAATGTATCTTTTTTGTGGATGAATCTTTTACCCCATGACTTCAGAAATCCACACTTGTATGTATGAGTAAACTCAAATACTCATAAAGGCATATGGGTGCATTCAAACACACTCAAAGGTACACAGACACACACACACAGGGAGAGTTGGGGGCCCTAATACATGTATCCTTACACAGACATGATATTTTTATATCAGTCCATAATGATGATTATCAGTCAATCAAATCAGCATTCAGGCTCCATTACTGATTAAAATTCCCTAATGATTACCTAAAGAGATTCTGAACATGAAAAATAGTGACAAACTGAATGGACTGCAAACTTAAACCAAATTTTAATTTAAAAAAAAAAAATAAATAAATTCATAGCACTAACACTAGAAAATACAGAGTGTGGTTTTTTGCTGAGTTTTTTTCTCTGACTGCCTCGCTGCTTGTTACAGGGGACTGGTCTGACATTGCTGATACAGTTGTCACCCATCCCATAGTGAAAAATGAAATGCTGTGTCCCATTTTTAAGCAGTACTGGGCGTGATTTTTTTTCCATATTTTTTTTTTCAGACTGAAAGAGGAAGCACTAATTGCTGGTCTGTGTATCCTAGTGGATGGCAGTGCTTTGAGCAGTAAAATAAATTAGTACTATTTCCAGGTTTAGTTGGCACAAGGTTTGGGTTTGCGATAGACACCAGCAGTCTGTTGCGTTTTATCCTTCAAATTGCCAACGTACCTCCATACCACCAACGTCTTTCTACCTTGTTTATCCACAATATCTCCTCTATTAAAAGATGGGGCTTGTGAGCAGTTGCTTTCTTCACTTGAAGTTTCCTCTGAGGGAACGCTTATCTCTTGCATGATATTACCTAAACAGCAATATATGGTGTGCTACACTAACTCAACCAACCATGTTCTGTGCTTGTTGGGCAAAGGTTGTATGTTCTTCTTAAGACTACCATATGATTTGCTGGAATT
This sequence comes from Cyphomyrus plagiostoma, assembly GCA_019775915.2. NCBI lineage: Eukaryota > Metazoa > Chordata > Actinopteri > Osteoglossiformes > Mormyridae > Cyphomyrus > Cyphomyrus plagiostoma. Next base: position 20,395,796 of record JABFEA020000067.1, read on the forward strand.
GTGTTCATTTCTGTGATGTTATAAGCTGTTGTGTGCTAGCCAACAATGTTACGGCTGGGTAGGGGTTAGGGTTGTCAATGTTGGCATTGGAGTTTTTCCAGATTAAGTGAATGGAGAGTCTTCGCAAAGATATAGATACCTAATGCATGTGAGTGAGTGTGAGCCTGTGTGTGTAGCTTGTGAAAGCTGCAGGTAGTCACGGCTCTGTCTTGCTGGCTGGGTATCTTCCATGACCCGCCCTTCTGAGCTCCAAGCACAAAGAAGGAACAAATGAATAATTTTAAAAAAAGAGGTAGAGGCAAGGCATGAGAAAACTAACCTGGCGCGTGCGCTGCTACACACAGCGTTCTGGCAGGAAGCCTGGTGGTCCTTTTGGCAGGAAGCCTGGTGGTCCTTTTGGCAGGAAGCCTGGTGGTCCTTTTGGCAGGAAGCCTGGTGGTCCATTCGCGCTGGCCAGAGGGTTTATTAGCACCTGAGCCGCATGATAGTGACAGCCTGGGAATTCAGAATGGGGCCGACTTGGTCAAACCGTCGCATCGTAAACCCCTCCTCAGGACAGCAGCCGCCTGGGCCCCAAACAGTGTACAGAATGATTCCCTAACGAGCCCTCACTTTGTCTTAACCTGAGGGGCTTTGCCATCAGCCGGGGACTGGTGAGGCAGTTTAATGGTAAGTCAAACTTGTGCTCCAGCTTCTCTCGACCACACACTAAGCCCATTTCTGCTCTATGTTGGAGGCAGGAAGTGACATCACACCACCCACCTTGCACCGTTCCAGTCCAGAGGAAGTGTCAAGGAGAAAAGCATATCACAGCATATTTTTGCCCCGGAGATGTGCTGGTTTTGATTCCTAGGTGATAAAAGATGATTCACTAGGCACAGTACTATTCCAGAAGGACACTTCTTTGCATATTTTTTTTAATAAATATTAATATCAGTGTCAATCTATGTTATTTTGGGGTGTTGAACTACTCCGGTACTTCGTCTAAGGTTGGATTGCTCACTGAAGAGGTTCACCATTGGTTCACCTTTTTTGGCACGTGATGGTTGTAAACGACTTCTGAGAGGATCAGAGGGAGACTCTGAGAATGGGGGGGCACTTGCAACTCAGAAGGACGTTCTTGAAAGGTTCGGGAAAATGGAACCTGAACATCAGCCAGGGGCTGTGCGGAACGTGCAGGGTAACTCTAATTACCTCGCTACAGATTGGCCTCTACCACCTTGAGGCCTAAACTGCCTCCCACTATCCCATAATAGAGCTGCCACCTGGATACCTACAGATGACCTCAGAAATCCCAGTTTCTCAGGCCTGAAGAGCTTGGCATGATGGGGTGCATGGCTAAAAATTATTACAGGTCCATTGTTGGATCTGTGCCAGGTACTAAAATGCTTATTCGCCAGGGAAAGAGTTTCATCTGGAATGGCCCCATTCAACCCAAGGCCTGGCAGAAGGGAAGGGAATTAATTTTTGTCCACTTCTCTTCTTGGAAGGTGGTTTAGTACAATGTTTGAACAAAAGGATCCGCTCTAAGGGGGATCTTCTGCATTTTCTGTTGAAGCAATTGATTTGAAGAAGCATGTCAATTGACAGTTTGTCGGTTCACTTCACGTTGCCTTTGGCAGGTATTGTTACATAGACTACAGACTCCTGAAGAGAATATATATTATTTTGTGTGTCATGTCTTGAGATCCTTATTCACTTGCCCATTAATCCCAGAATGCCAAGTGGTTCCCCTCAACAGGAGAGGGCTTAGCGAGCAGCTAAACAACATTCTTTCACCATTACCTTAGCGTCGAAGGCATCTCAGGGGTTTTAATTATGCCTGCGTGCTACATGTAAGGTCGGATTAGTGTTCCCGTAGCTAAGCTACCGCGGTAAGGTTCTTTTTCCAATCATAATTGCCGTAGCCATGGCTGAAACTTGATGATGGGAGCTGAAACTCTGGTTCAGTATTTAGCCTCGTGAGTTCCCTGGCAGTAAGTAAGGTGGCGACCGTGTTTGATAGCATGCTGTAAATTACACTGTATCCGGGTAAATAATTAATTATGGCTTTTGTGTGTTATTGTTACCTTCTCCCCTGTAGCGCCTTACGATATAATGTGACACTTAATTTGTAAACCATTAGGAGGGGAGGGAAGGGGGAAAGAAAAATCTCTATGTTTTTTTTTTCATGAGCAGCTGGAACAGAAGAATAAGAAGAGGCAAGCAGAGTGTGGCTGGTTGTTTTTGTTCTCTGTAATGATCACAATCAGTGACTGCGGCGTCTCCGCCGGCCATCCACGCCTGCCTTTGTGTGCCCACAATGTGCTGCCTGTCCCCCAGGTGTAATTCACATAGCTGTCACTGCCGGGTGAGTGATGAGGAGCCTTTCCGGAACAGGGATGCCTTCGGGGGGCCCGGTCCACCTGGGGGCGCTTCAACAGGTCGCAGTCTCTCACGGCACAGAATCGCTAATTAGCTTAGCAGGCGGCTGACTGACATACCATAGCCCGGCCGGCAAATTTGCAGCATCATGCGGTCTGTTTTTGCACATTTAGGTCCGGGGTTTTTCGAGGATCTGAACCACCAACCATCGCTCAGGTTCTTATCCACCTCTCTTAACTGCTATGAGGTAGATAGAGCTTGTTTGTCATGCTGGTTGATAACAAGGTCACTTTAAATGTACGTCCATAGCCATGGTATTTGCATTTTGTCGTGAATGATTTAGCTCTGAATTATTTTACTCTTCTTTGGGGGTGGGGGGGTAAGTAAGTTATTCAGGCCCAGAGGTACAACCGCCCCCCCTCCCCACCCTAATGTTTTATTTGCATTCATAATTGGATTTGAAAAGTGCATAATTTTGCCTTTTCTGCTCAATCAATATGTGTTTCTGCTGGAGTGGCTACTTCCTCTTTCTTGCAGGCATTAATAATGGGGACCGAATGTGCCACCTTTAATTGTAGATGTTATTAAATTGCAATCAGCATTAATCGATATGGCAAAGAGAGGCTTCAGTGCTATATAATCAACTGAAGCGGAACTTGTGAAGTGGCCGAAGATAGCATGGGGCGTCGCCTTCATTTCCAACCGCTATTTGCCAACCGTGAGTGGGAGGGAATGACTTGTGCTGGGGTCGTGGTTCCGGATTGTGGTGATGGCAGCACCGCATCAGGTTCTGGGGAAGAAGGCCGTGCTTTGGCACCAGGGTCGCTTCCAGATTGGTGCTGCTTGGCAACTCTCTGTTGGGATTTGAAGAGCTCGGGAGTGGAGGTGCGGGTGCCTTTTAAGGCGCTTTACCTGCATGTGGTTATTTGGAGCCGCCCCCGGGAGCCTGGCTTATGCTCTCTGTTTGTCTCATTCGCTTTGTTATATTTTTAAGATCTGCTAGATGGCTCCCTGCATGCTTCATATTGCTGCTATATTAAGTCAGGGGTAGAGGTGGATACTGTAAACTGGCTTTATTTTTTTTTTTGGGTTGTGTTTGTGTGGGAGGCCAGCAGCATGATGGGAAGCGGGGCTCACTGGGGCCGTGGCTTCTTGGCCGAGCTTTGCAACAGACTGCTCGCGGAGATGTTTTGCTGATTACTGAAAAACTGACTCTGTGGAATCTGGCAGTGCTGCAAAGGCTTATGGGAGGGCAGGATCTGGACTCCAGCGAAGGTCAAGCCCTTCCTGCGCTATCAGGAGATAGCAAAACCCTGGGGTAAAAAGAAAAACAGTCTCTTTTTTATGCAGGGTCACTGAGTCCCCATCTTATAGGTGTGATAGTTCGGGCAGGCTGGGGCGTTTCTTGCGGGGACAGGGGTTTCATTACCCACGCTGCCTCTGGCTCCTCTCCGGATCACTGATCAATCCAGAGTATTGCTTTCCGACCCAGGGACGATGAGTGGATATTGACATGGTCAGTGTATTCAGCCACTTGGCAGCATTTCTGCTTTATCGCAGGCCCTTTTCCCAGGAACCGAATGCTCTCGTTTTGCCTGATACACCCTGGTGGGAGATAGCTTTTTTTCATGTGTTTTCTCCAATTTGTGTCATGTACCGGGGGTAACAGAGGTGTGGATAAACCCCTGGAAGCTGCCAACCAGCCTGTAGCTTTCTGTCCTGATAATATCCCAAAGTCAGCTGGGTGGAGAACTTGTTGACTCTCTCAATGCGATGACCTCAGTGGAGAGGCACCGGCTCCACCTATGGTGGGATTACATTGGTGTGTTTGTCTCTGAACAATGATATCATGTTTGTTCACATAGACTCATGAGTCCTTCCAACATGCTACAACATGCTTAGGTCCCATTATGATGGTCATATTGTATTTATGTAACATGATTATCAATTATAATTCATACCACAGTGTGTAACTCATATAACCCTGTAACTGTAAGGCATGAAATTTATGAAGACTCTACTCTGTGGATTCGCCTAAGGCTGTCTTTTGTTGTATTATATGAGGTTTTCTTCTTGGGGTATTTCAGTTAAGGTTAATGACCTTTTCCATGCCTTCCTGAAGAGGTTGCAGGTAAAGAATATTTTTCTAGTCGACCAAAGACTTGCGGGACAGTTTGTAGCTCTGCAGTGACACTCTGTGACTTTACTTCCTTGTTCCATTCCCCAACTTTGGACTGATGCGATTTCCTTTCCTTTGTTTCCCTTTCACCCTCTCTTCAGGAAAAGAAGAATATGTAGCTACCTTCAGGGGCTCTGAATACTTCTGCTACGACCTGTCCACGAACCCCATCCAGAGCAGCAGCGACGAGATCACGCTCTCCTTCAAGACCCTGCAGAGGAACGGACTGATGCTGCACACGGGCAAATCGGCCGACTACGTCAACCTCGCTCTGAAAAACGGGGCGGTGTCGCTTGTCATTAATCTGGGCTCGGGGGCCTTTGAAGCCCTCGTGGAGCCTGTCAATGGGAAGTTTAATGACAATGATTGGCATGATGTCAAAGTAACCAGGAATCTACGTCAGGTAACGGTGCAAGGATGATGGGAAGCAATGAATGTATTTCCAGATAGAAATGCTAAGCTTTATTGATGGGAATCTAGTGAGTGAAACTCTGAAGTACCTCATTTGAGCAGGGGCATATCTAGACCAGTAATCTTGGGGGTTAGGGAGAATGTTCTGCCAACAGGTGGCTTGGAAGAACAATTCAGCTGGGTTAATGACGATGGGTTTTTAAGGAATTCTGCTTGGAGGCTAGTGCAGCCTTGGTACTTCGATAGCATTTAATGGCAGAATGTTTCCAGTTGACCTGGATTTACCTGTATATCTCCGCTAGACAAATATAAGGGACATAGAATCACCGAGTTATAAACTGGTCATTCTTTTAAATGTATGATGCCCCCCTCTGCCAGATTTTCCTTTTCTACGTCTGTCTTCAGTCTGTAATTTTTAATTATGTCTTTCCACTAATGAAAACTTTAGTTTCGACCTCTGTGCAATTAGCAGATGCTTGCTGGTGACCTCCGGGTCTTTGTCTCAGACATACTCTCATTGGTCTGACAATGTAGGGCTTTGTCGGGTCCGAGACAAATTGTGCCAATATTGAGGACCAGAAAGGCTCTGTCAGATTGAGAGCTTAAAAAAGTTTCAAAACATGAGGAACTTGACAACTGTCAAAGATCAGCTTTTATCTGTCAACTTTGATGTTGTTTTTATCAGTTTCTGAGATGCTTAACGTTTCTTAGCATGAGCTGCTCTGTTAGCATAAGCCTGTAGCTCCAAGAACTGAATGGGGAATACCTTAATCTCTCCCATTATATCATTCCAGAGATGTTATTAATGTGTCGCCTTGCAGTTGTCTGGGTGACAGCAGAACAGTAACAGGCACAAATAGGATAGTGGATTAGAGAGCTCCCTCTAGAGGTGTGGAGGTCTCTGAAAATCCATCTCTAGATTTATTCCTGCTCAGATGGTGGGAAAATAACATTAATTAGGAACAAATCCAGAAACCGAGGGAATGGATTTTTAGAAGATGGGCTGACGTTAAAAGCAGCTCAGCCAGCAAATGAGGGGATGGTGTGAGCCAGGGTGCCGAGTGCTTATTCAGGTGCATGCCCGGCAGAGATGCAGCAGAGTTCCATTTACCCATTCTGTGTCAGGTTCTGCTTTGCTTTGTCCCATTGCCGTCAAGCGGTCCTAAAGTCCATCATTATGGCCCCCGGCCGGAAGGTGCTGGGGGGGTCGCCGGGGCTCCCGTGCACTCTAGCCAGCCCCTGGGTCGAGTGGCCACCTGTACAGAACCGATGGCAAATTAACTAGAAATGACAAAACAAAAAACAATCCAATGATGGAAGGAAAAGCATTCCTTTCGCCGGAGAGGGTCTCCTGATGTGCTCTAGGCATTTCCTCCTAAGAGGCCCTGCCTTTGATGTCTGTCAGTCTCATTGGGGATGGATGTGTTGCTAGAGAAGTTAAGTCCAGTCAAAAAAAAACATGATGATAGCTATACAAGATCCTGAGGGGGTCGGAGGTCTCGCTGCCAATCGTGAGGCCGCCAAGTACTCCTTATCAGTCTGCTTCTTTCCCGTAAAACCTCCTTTTTGCCCATGTTACTAACATGCTTCGGAAACTAACCCTGTCATCCATGGAATGTGTCATTCTACTAACCGTTTTTTGCCCTCTAACGTCCGAGGAGATGATGTACTAACCTGGTAGATGACCATCATATCTTTTTTGAGTGACAGCCGTTATTCTGTTCACAGTTTTTTATTTTCCTTTCTCCCCCTTTTCCACAAAGCACTCAGGCATTGGACACGCTATGGTAAACAAACTACATTGTTCGGTAGATATCATTCTAATTGTTTCTTAGTTTGGGTTTGCCGTGTGTTCTTTTTCTTTTTTTTTTTTTTTACCGTAGACATCATTAACCAAAAAAATAACATAAAGGAACTGCGGTTGGTACACTTCTGCTACTTTTTCAACTCTTTTTTTTTTTCCAATTTTGTCTTCTCATCTGTTGGTTTCACCTTCCTTATTTCCCTCCCTTTCCTGTTTCCTGTCCACTTCTGTTTGGTTGACCCCTTAGGAGCATCGTTTCAAGCCTTTTGCATCAAGGAGTGGTTCACGAGGAGGACGCTCCTGGCTGGCTGGCCCCTTTTCTCATTGGCTCAGCCAGTTCTGCCCCCCTCCCCCATTCTCCCTGCATGGCATGAGTTCTGATTGGCTGCCGCGCTGATGGCCCAGCTGCTCATTTGTCTACATGAGACATGTGCTTGTTGTTCACTGGCTTTTTTCCCCTTTGAGCCCTCCTCTTTGTTTTGACACCGTCATCATGCTTGTGCATGCACATGATGTGGTGTCCTGTCCCGTTTTTCCTTTTAACACATTCTGTTTGTCAAGTTAACCGATTTTGTGAGGTTTTCCTTTTGCGTGTACACATGCAAAAAGGAAAACAAAACTCAAGGCATGATTTGGTTTACTAATTAGCCCGATTTGTGGTTTGTGCCTATAATTGCCTGCGCTTTAACCCTAACCCAGACGCACGCCAAAATTTTCTTTTTCGTTATTTTTTAAGTAGAAAGAGCTAAACCTTACTAATATGTAAGTTAAAAACTAACCTAGAATACATTCTACTAACACCATTTTTGTGTCTGCTAAATTACTTTTGAGTTGCAGTAGGGACGATACTAACACTATAGTCTGGGCAATCGGTAACTAACCGGATTAGTGTCTCCACGGTGGACTGGCAGACTAGGAATCCAATATCAAACTGGGCAAAAAGAAAAAAAAAAAATCAAAACCAGAAAATTAATTAAACAGACATGAAAATGGGTTTCAGACAAAAAAAAAACTAATCGAAAGATGAACAAAGCTCGTTGGTGAGAGCAGGAAAAAAAAACACAGAGAGGCAAATTTTTGTTATAGGTTCTGAGTAGCGTGTCCTATCCCTGTGCTTTGTCGCCTAGGTAACAATATCTGTGGATGGGATTCTGACCACCACGGGATATACGCAGGAGGACTACACCATGCTAGGCTCCGACGACTTTTTCTATGTTGGTGGCAGTCCCAGTACTGCAGATCTGCCCGGATCGCCCGTTAGCAACAACTTTATGGGTTGTTTAAAGGAGGTAAACACCAGAACGTTGTGTGTTCTTTCCCTCCCCTCACACCCCTTCCCTAACCAAACGATGAAAATGCAAATAGACGTACTCTTTATTGTAGTTCTGCATGCTTTACACGATAGCATGAACAGCGGTCCTGTCAGACTTCTGAAGGAGCATTCCTGTGTGCAGAACACCTCCCTTTCAAGTGAGTCTTGCAAAAATAATGTGAAATCTCTTCTAAGTAAAAAAGTGTTAGGGCGAAATTCCTCCCACTTATTGACCTTTTCTTTTCCTCTGATGTTGAAAGTTGGTGATTAAACCTCACATTTTACTTAAATGAATGCTATTATGTGATCTGACACATACTATTTCTTTGATGTCACTCATAAATCATTTTGCAGTCAATATAACACTGTGTCACAATAAGTGACTTTCTTATTATGTCGGAGGGAAAAAAATCCTGTTTCGTACTTATTAGATGGTGAATCACATTGTTTTCCAGTTTCTGAATGACAAGCAAGCTATTTGAACAACAAGCAATAAAACATGCAGGTGTTGAATGTATTTGGAGTGAGTGTGTCGTAGGAGTGTCCTCCAGTAGAAGGTAATGTATAGGTATCTAAACTTCTCCCCAGACTCAGCAACTAAAAAATGCGTATTGGTCAATTCAGGTCTAATAAGCACAGGAAAAATACTGCACAGGTCAAAGACATTAATAAACAGATCTTGCTTACAGTATATCATGAGGCCAATTAGAATCAGAAGAATGGCGTTATAGCTCTAATATATTCACTCACATTTATAATATATGCTATATATCTACTGTTACTTTATGCATTTGTATAGAATTGCAACCCCACGCTATTGTGAAGTATACTCTGGACTACACACTATAGTGTTATTTTTTGCCTTCATATAGGACCATAGCCCCATTTCTATTTACTCTGCTGTGTACTCCATTCTATACTATGTATTATATTGTAATCGCATTATATGTATTCTGAAGTGCACTCCGAAGTGCACTCTATGATAAAGCACAGCAGTGTTATGCTCGGGAAATCTACACATAACAATGGGCCTTACACAGCAGTTGCTGCTGCTCATTTGCTGTCATTATATTTTTAAGCAAGACCTATAAAATTTGCATTTGATTTTTTAATGGCGACTGTGACCTGAAATATACACACAGGAAACTGCTGGACTTTGTGAAGCAAATCCAGCATTTTATGCCTTTAATTCCTCTGTCTTCCCTGAAACCTATTTTTCTGTTTGGAGATGCCCTACATTCCTCTGCGCACCCTTGGCTGATGGGTTTCTGCACTTGGTCCCTCCTGCAAGGTTCTGGACTGCCTTAAGGGTCCACGTAATAATAATAATAATAATAATAATAATAATAATAATAATAATAATAATAATAATAATAACTGTAATCATTATTGCCAGCCTAAATTCAAAAACCCTTTTTAATTATTGCCAAAGTATTGCCGTCCTTTATCCTTTTTTATCGGACATCTCTCGTGACCACATTCTGCCCCAGACAAGGGCAGGTATCAGGGCGCCCTCCGCTGACAGGCCTTCTGCGCAAGCTCACGGTCCCCCACCTTACACCGCTCCGTGGGTGCTTTCCTGTCATTAGGGGAACAGAGAGGCGACCCCGGCTGACCAAGGAAATGATTTAGCGAGCGCAGACGCCGCAGAGCACGGTTGGCGCACCTTCTGGAAGTTTCTGCACATTGCTGTACACAAAAGGTTCGCGAGAGTGATGGTGTATTCCACAGAGCCTCCGGGCCAGATGGGTCTTTTTATATAAAAGTTACATGCATGAGTGACAGAAACCTCGTGTAAAATGGGGGGAGCAGCTTCACGGCTGCCATCTGTGTGGTGTGGTCAGGTGTACCGTCGTATGTATGTGTCTGTGTGTTGGGGGGGATGTTAGGACATTCTGACATCCCAAAAATCAGATCTGATTATTCATCCCCCCAGCAACCACTTGA
>JABFEA020000067.1:20411683-20426431 GCA_019775915.2 Cyphomyrus plagiostoma
CCATGTACAATCATTGAATGGCAGACAAAATAATACAACAACAACAACAACAACAACAACAACAACAACAACAACAATAATAATAATAATAATAATAATAATGGGGTGGCATGGTGGTGCAGTGGTTAGCACTGTTGCCTCACACCTCAGGGACCTGGGTTCGAATATCCTGCCCTGCGATGGGCTGGCCCCCCGTCCAGGGTTGTTCCCTGCTATGTGCCTGTTGCTTCTGGGATAGGCTCTGGACCACCCACGACCCAGTAGGATAAGCAGGTTGGATAGTAATTATTGTTATTATCTAATAAAAGGGGGGTGGAAGGAACTGGGTAGGAAGGACAGAGGGGGCTGGTGCACCGTGAGAGGAAAACAGCAACACAAGTCGGGTTGTCAGGACTTGGCTTCAACGGACAAATCATGGGATACATTTGAGTACCAAGCCCCCCCACCGCCTGAGCTTAACTTGCTCAAGGTTATTTAATATTCTGGTTACAATGTTTGTTGGCTTGATTTCATGCTTTTTTGGCGTTAGGGTACATTATGTCATGTTACACGGTGTTAGAGTATGGTTACGCAGTGTTTCAAGCTATTTCGGAGTATATGGTTACAACATGAATTTTGTGGTACATGGTCCTTTTAGAGTATATGGTTACAGTCTGATGCACTGTGGCCTTTTGTGGTGTACTTATTTCTGAATGTGTAGGTAAAGTGCATTATTGTTGCGTAGTGTGTGGTACTTTAAGAGTATATGGCTTATGGTTTGAAACAAACTTTGCTGGTGCACAGTACTATATATAATTAAATGCTATGTATAATTCATTGCTAACGGATAATTAAATGTCAAGACTTGCGGAAGCATTTACTGAAATTAATGATGTTTATATATAAATATATATAGACGCTCCTCTACTTACGAATGAGATACATTCTGAACGGCCGTTCGTAAATGTTCGTAAGTCGTTATTCAACATCATTTTAATGGTATACGCAAGTACAAAGAACTGGGAGTTTGGCGTACACACACTATGCTGCTGCGCAGTGGGAGTAGTGGCCAGAAGTACTAGGCGAATCGGCGCACAGAAAAAAAATATATATATATGTTGCGGATAGGAAACAGGAGCCCAAGGAACACAATTTGGACGTTCGGTCCTCTTCGTTCATATATCTGAAAGTTCATAAATAGAGGAGGGTCTGTATATATAATAAATATATATACATCTCCATCCATTGTCCAAACCACTTATCTTTCTGTGTTGTGGGGGGGGGGGGGGGGGGGCTGGAGCCAAACCTGGAAGCAACAGGCCCAAGGCAGGGAACAACCCAGGATGGGGGGGCTAGCCCATCACAAGGGACAGTCACACACCATTCATTCACAGCTATGGGCAGTTTAGGAACTCCAAATAGCCTTAGCATGTCTTTGGACCATGGGGGGACACCAGAGTATCCAGAGGAAACCCCACGACAACACAGGGAGAACAGTCAAACTCCACGCACATGTAACCCAGATCCCAGAGGTGTGAGGCAACAGTGCCAACCACTGCATCACCATGCTACCCCTTATTTTCATATAATTTTATGCAATTCTTACATATATTTATTTTTTTGTCCTCGCACAAAAGGCATGTTTCATTTAAAACGTTTATTATATATACAGTAGAACACTCAGATTGTGAATTCCGAGTGAAAATTCTGAGCATATGGGTGACCTTTGGTGTGCATTTAATATTGATTAAGGAATATCTTAATTTCCCACCTCTGATTCTGAAATCTGGCATGCCTCAAACGTGTCACTGTGTCATGAAAAGCACACGTCACATTTGTGCGTTCAGCTCACAGACACTTCAGTGCTTTGCACCAGCAGTCCTGAAAATAGCTGTCTGATGCGGCCACGAATGAGAAATAAATCCCAACACCCTATATATGTCTCACTGTTTTACCTAACCCTCCCGGAGTCTGCTCCGGTTGAGTTGCCATGGTAACCAAGGTCTGTCTCTCACAAGACACGTTCTACCGAACAGTGTGGTAATGACATTTCAGCCCCACCCCCTCATCTCTAGTGCCACCCCCCCATAACACACACACACACACACATTCACTCCAGTAATCGAGAGTCTGGGCACTGACACTCAGGCCCCCGCAGAATTGGGGGAAGCAGGGGAGGATGAGAGGTTATTGATCTGCTGAGTTGATCTGGTCTCATAGTCATCTGCTTCCCTGGGCTCACGAAAATACAGGTCATGCACATTAATAATGAATATCATCACAGATAGAATTTAAATGGCACGCTAATGGAAATTCAGAGATTAAGGCCACAGACACATGGCACTTAGCTTCAGCACCAGTGGTAAATTGCCCTGATGATATGACTTTCTTGGCGTGGGTGAAGGTGCCTGTGAAACATGACCTCTCTCCATTCCTCTCATATTAGACAGTAAGCAAAACTGATCCTTACTGCTGTCATTACAGTGCTGACTCATTCTGAGGATTTTTGGCATTTTTACCTGAGATTTCTGAAATAATACAGCCTTTAAACTATTTATTTTAAATATTCAGTTATTTCCATGATACCTTCAATTAATCTAGAAATTATGAATGAATGGCATTTTAATTATCGCATGCTTGCTTTAAATATTTCAGGACCTGTCACGGAGTATGAATAATGTGCCCTCTATATAGAGTCAAGTCTTTAACCAGTGTGAAATGACTGATAATTAGCTAGTTAAATTTAACTTTCGAGCACATTTGTCTTTGCGTGTTGCTGAAGGCTTGCGTGGGCTGAATGTGGTTTGTGTGTGCTGACGCACTGACTGGCACGCTATGCCCTGTAACGCGCCAAGCGGATTTCAGCGGTGTGTGATCGTAATGTCAAAGACTATTTCTGCCTTAAAAAAAATAATTAAAACATAATGGCATGATGCTGATGGGGGGGGTGTGTGTAATTATCTGTGGGCCGCAAGACAGAGGAGCATCTAGAAGCTTCCGATTGTCAACCTAGAAATGCACAGCATGAAAGTGTTGCCTGTCCAGTTCATGTTCAAATTGGGTTTCCAGGACAGAGGTCAGAGTGCATACTCAGCCGACGAGGAAGGGGGGAGGGGGATTTGCATTTAGATTTATAAGAGAGAGACCAGTTAGCATTTGTGATGTTCTTCACAGTATGTCTGCATGTGTGCATCCATTCATACATCTTCCATAGCCACTTCTACAGTGCTGGCCCACCAGAGGCTGTCCCATGAAACATGGGGTAGCAGGGGCAGTCCGCTGGACAATCTAAAGGCACTATCTCACAGCATGAGTGCAGGATTCAAACCCCCAGCCCTGGACATGTGAGACGACAGTGTTACCCATTGAATCCTTCATATACAGTACACTCAAATGTGAAACTTACAAGCATTTCTGTAATTCAGTATTACTAATGTATGATAAATGAATCGTCTTTCTCTTGGTAGAGAGTTGGTGGTAAATGATTCTGCTATTTATTTTTACTCCAGGCTGTCTTTTAATCGTCAAATGCAGGTTAAGTTGTTTCATCTGGTATTCAGTGAAGCATTGAACATTAGCAAAAGACAAATTATAATTACATGCCAGAGATCAGTGTATGGGTGTGCGTTAGCGCCTGCCTAGGATGTAACGAAGTGGGCACCCCTGGCGTTTGTGTCTGTGGCAGCCCTTCTAACACCGAGGCGGATGGCTACATCGATGAGGAGAATGTGATGGGAGAGCGTGACACACCCTGCTGGATGGTTTATCAAACTTCATTTATTTATGAGCATGAGAGAGATAAGAATAACCACCCCCACCCACCCACAAACACAAAAAGAAAGAGTGTTCCTGTCTATGCCGCTCACAAAGTGACTCATGGCCATGCATAACACCTTTACATGTTAAGTATGGCAACAGTTGCACAGACTTTGGCATGTTGGGTCTCCAGGGAACTTTTTGGGGTCTGGAAGATTAACCAGTCCAAATCTGCGATACCAAAGGGCCCACCGCCCTGATCCATTTATTGATTGTGTGCCCGACTTGTAAGAAAATGGAGATCACAGCAGTGCAAAGTTAGAAATCGTGGCCTTTTTATCGCACTCTCAGATGTTTTATTAACACAGCAAGATTGTGTCCTTTCTAACAAAAGCTACCAAACCTGGTCCTACTGCGGACAGCCCCCCCACCCCTTCCTTTGTGAGCTCTGAGATTAGATATAGAGTAAAATGACATGCTGTTGACCTTAAAGGAACAGGATGCTGTTTCCGCTCCCCAGGGACCGGCTGAGGCCCGGGGGTCAGTGACAAAGGAGGGACGCCGTAAGCGAGGACACGTGGCCTGGGTGACACTGTCACGCCTCTGGCTGCCCTGTTCATCCATGAGTGAAATTACACCAAACGTGGCCAGTGGCTGCTGCTTCCAGCCCCTCCCCCCCCCCACCTTCAAATGCTTAGAGGTTCACTGGTGCTGTATTCCCACACCCCCACTCTCAGAGTTTCTGCATTATTTTCCAGGCATGTAATAAGTTGCCCAGAACAGGATGCCGATTTTTAGGGAAAAGACTGTCCAATACTGACCAAATAAAACCACTGAAGCTTATAAAAATCAAACTATTTCTTCTAAACAGCAGCCTGGGCCTATGAGGCTGCCTAGCATGCTAACTGGCAGCTCTTCTTATAGCCTGTTTCCATTTAGGCATCCACTCTGAGCTTATCTTCTCATCCACACTGCCAGAGAATAGCTTGCGACATTTTCTGGCCATTTCACTATCCTTCTCTCTGTTTATCTTATTTTCCATCTTCATAGCAGGGCCAGAACCTAGATTGGGGCTGATGCTCATTTCAAGTTCAGCAATAACAAGAGGGGAGGACAACAGGGCAACCCACACCTCTTTGGTATCCCTTTAAAGAAACACTCTTGAACTCCATCCAGCTGGAGGAGGGATGGCACTAGATGCCGATATTTCTGATGTGTGGACTTTGAACCCGTCGATCCTGTCCGCTGTGTAGCTTGTATCGGAGTTTTTATGGCTGTCCCCAGCAACAGAATCTTGGGGTATTCCACCTTCCCAGAGATGATCAAAAGCCCCAGGAAATCTATCTGGGAGGAAGTAGTCCCTTTTTCTGGCGCTGAGTGCCGACCTCATGTCTGGGGACGGTGGGCCAGGAATTGACGGCTTGATTGCCCACCTCGCCATAATGGGTGAGGTGAGAGGGGGGGAAGGTTGCCCAGTAATGAGTATGATTGAGCAGGCCCATTAGTGGTAACCTGGGGGGTATTACCATCACCATGTTGGTAGCTGCAGAGCGTGCAGCTTAGGGGTGCAGCTAGAGCGGGGATGCAGTGGATAGCATTGTTGTTTCTCTTGTCTGGGACTGGGGTTTGGGTCTATAGGAGTGAATGTGTGTGTGAGTGGTGTGAGAGCCCTGCAGTGGGTTGGTTCCCCATCTTGGGTTAGATGGTGCCTGCACCCCTGAAGTAGGTACAGGAAGCGGATGGATGGATGGATGGATGGATGGATGGGGTATCAGGACTTTGGGCTCAGACACTGGACGTAATGTGTCAACTGAGCTGCCCAGCTTCAGCTAGATGGTGAACAAAACCAGTGATAGTTAACTCGACTGGCATGGTTTTATCCAAGCTAATTATTCAGAAGGAATCTGAATAATCTGAAACGGTTGCTGGTCCAAGGTGCTTTCTCGTAGCTTGGGAAAATATTAATATGATAGTGTAATATTATTAATAATATGATATGAGTAAAAGGCCATCCAACAGATCTCTTTTTTCCTGTGTTGGGGTCAGATTAATGTGGCTGCTGTTTTTCTCTGTTGTTTCTTTTGGTCTCTGTCTGGGGAGATGGACCTATGTTTCTCTCATCCTTTAATCAGAGTTTATCTGGAGACATTAAAAAAGAAGTGTTTCTGTATAAGATCATTACAGAGGAAGAGGTTGGTGTTGCCACTGAAAAGTAAGGCCTGCCAGGAGGTACCATATGGGGTGAGCGATTGCCCATAATACATCTTTGTTTTCGCTGTTGCCACACGGTGTTGAGCAGGAGTCAGACTGACAGCTTTTTGGTTGTGGACGTCTGCATCCCAACACCTCACAGGAAACTTGGAATACTTCTCCTTGAGCACATTTAAAACAAACCATGCTATGCCCCCCCCCCCCCATGCATTATTCAGCGAGCGAGCGAATGAATTAGCGTCGCGGTAAGCAAGCCAGGGGAGGGTAGGGGCGGGTTGTCATCGTACTGTTGTTATATTCGTGTCACTGTTACCTTTTGTCTCAAAGGATATGCCTGGATTTCTAAATGGGTGCTTTGATGTTTGACATGGAAAAGTGATGCAGTCTTTGTGTGTGTGTGGTTTTTAATGTATTTTATTTTATTCTTTTACGCGTTGATTTAATGCTATTTTTATCCTGTCGGAAATTAATCCGCATAATACCCCCGTGTTTAACACACCTTAACACCTACTGTAAAATCTAGTCTGATATGTGAATTACATGGTAATGTTTTTAACTTACAGAATGTCTAACGGGAATTTAAAATGAAAGCTGCTGCCTTCACTTTAGAACCGACAGTCCGGAAAGCCGGTTCCGCATATCACGCGGACAATGTGCACTCGCCCTTCGATCGCACGAGCGGCTAGCCCAACGCGGGTTTCCGTGTTCATGTGTACCAGAAACTTGGCCCGTCTCGCGCAGAAAAATAGATCCTATTCCTCACGCTGCCCCCTGCTGCTCGACCCCCACCCCCCCTGACTGGAGCCGTGTTTGCTGGGACCCGGTCGCTCTTCAGAGTGATGGCTCGCAGGAGGGGATGCGGCACCCGGCATTAATTACCGTCCCGCGGTGGGCGTAGGCCCCGGGCTCTCCGCTCCGCGTAAAATCAATCACGGCCGGCGTCGGGCCCCTCCGTCTCGGGCGCCTTGGCAGTCCGGTCATGTAGTCCGTTGTTTACCGTGTTCTAGGTCGCGAATTAAATCTGAATGAAACCGATAAATCACCGGTGGGAAAAAGGCGCGGTCGGTTACGTTTTTATGCGCGCGGCGGAGGAACGAGGGATGGGGGGAAATGAAAATGACCCTCTGCTTGTTTTCCTTAAAAGAAAAAACAAATGACCGGGTCTGATGAATCTTTGATAAATCTTCAGTTTTACTTGGATGACATGATAAAACGACACCTAGTTTTTATGATGTTAGTCGTAGAGAGGATGGAAATGGAAAATATATGGAAATTTACTCTCTGGATATTAAGTACGATTTTTTTGAGGGGGGGCGGCAGTGGTGTTCATGATCAAGGAAAAAACATTAAAATACATACTATACTGTTTAATACTGTGTACTCCAGTTATTAGATGATTATTGTCCATCCTCAGGTCACTTATGCATTTTTATTGTCATTATTATTATTTTCTCACCGGCCTTGCCTTTCCAGGTACCATCTCCATCAACACCTTGCGAACGCCGTACACAGCACCTGGTGAAAGCGAGATCTTGGACCTGGATGACCACCTCTATTTGGGCGGGCTGCCAGAGAATCGCGTGGGCCTGGTGTTCCCCACGGAGGTGTGGACAGCACTGCTCAACTACGGTTACGTGGGCTGCATCCGTGACCTCTTCATCGATGGGCAGAGCAAGGATGTACGGCGCATAGCCGAGGTGCAGAAAGCCGCTGGCGTCAAGCCCTCCTGCACAAAGGAGCCACCCAAGCAGTGCCTGAGCAACCCGTGCCAGAACAGTGGCGTGTGTCGTGAGGGCTGGAACCGCTACGTGTGTGACTGCTCAGGGACCGGCTTCCTGGGCCGCTCCTGTGAAAGAGGTGGGCCACCCTCCACGCCTTCTCACTTTGTCCATGTTCTTTTTCCTGTTGTGTCCATGACATTTTCCTTGGTGTGTCTGTGTCTTTTTCCAGGTTGTGTCTATGTCCTTTTCCATGGTGCATCTGTGTCTGTTCCCTGGTGTGTCCATGTCATTTTTCTCGGTGTATCTGTCTTTGTCCAGGTCGTGTCCATGTCTGTTTCCCTGATGCTTCTGTGTCTTTTCTATGGTGTGTTCATTTTGTTTTCCTTGGTGTGTCTGTGTCTTTTTTTCCTCTGCTGCGTCTGGGTCTGTTTCGTCAGCCTGTCCATATCTTTTCCCTTGGTGTCCGTATGTTTTTTCCTGATGTGTTTGCCTTTGTTATCCATGTATTTTTTCTGTTCCTTGTCTTTTTTCTCACCATTTATCCAGAAGTTATTTTAGTGTGTGTGTTTCCATTCTGCTGATCAGTCCCTTTCCTGTCTCTCATCCATTATGCCTTCACCAATAAGTCTGTCAGACTCAATATACGTATTTAGATCATATGGCTCTTACGTTATGAAACTGAGATCCATGAAGTCTTACCAGGACAACATTTATTATGAATTTATATTTAACGGTTTTTCCACATACTTTCCTCATGGCTTTCATTGGCTTCCTCATAGTTTCCACTTGGCTTCCATATGGTTTCATAATTGTTTCCTCATCGCTTCCACATGGTTTCCTAATTGTTTCCTCACAGCTTTCACATGGCTTCCTCATGATTTCCTACTTATTTCCTCATGGATTCTACATGGTATATGCACTTGCTTTGAGATTTTGTTATTAAAATATTTTGGTATTTCCTTTTTAATTCATCCTAGGAAATGTCTGAATGAAAATTGGTGACAACTTGACCTCCCCACATCAGCTGAGGGAGGGAGCTGGCGATCCCAGCTGACTATAATCACATAAAAGCTTGTTACCTAAACTAGCTTGAATGTGGGATTTCATATGATTTACAGAATAAATCTCTCTATATTAGACACCTATTAATGTGTCTATGTATGTAGAGAGGGAGCTGTTTTAAAAAAAAAACATTGTAGATGACTGCAGATTAGTTCTGTTGTGCTAAAGGGTCTCCGGCACTTTCCTCAGTTAGTCAGCACTATACACCATACAGACTTAATGCCCAGATATTTCGGCCATGTTTCTTGAAGGTGGATGGGGATTTGGGTACTGTTAAAGTAGTGGGCAGTTCACTGTCGCCTCCACATAGGTATCTGGCCACCACACACAGCCTTGCAAATTGGCTGTCCGCTGCCTTTAAGCGTCAGAGTCCTTGAGCCCCAGAGCAGTGTTCTGATCCCCCTCTGCAGATAGAGGGAGAGGGGTGGGGGGACTAGCGAGTGAAGGGGCGGGAGACAGATGCAGGTGGAGGTACGGAATGAATCACAACTTTCCCACTGTGAAAGCTGTAATGGCTGTGTGATGCAGTTGACAGCTAGCCCTGAATGTGGCCAGGTGACCCTGAGAGCATTGCCGTGCTGACGAAATGGTCTCCGTTTGATTAACGGCCCTGAGAAAGCTGTTCAGAGCAGGCGGTAACACTGCGGGCTGCATGATGCTGGTTGCTTGGTGGGATGAGGCTTTACCTCAGTGGGCCAGTTTTCCGGTACACGCGCAGATGTCGCAGACTCAGTAATTGTATTTATTTGCTGTCTCTGTTGGCGCATAGTGGAGTCTAAGCCTTCACCCCCACACCAGCAGTCTGGATGGCTTTCTGCTTTTTGAAATAATTGACGGAATCAGTCTTCACTTTCTTCATGTCAGTGTTGAGTACTAATGCAAGGCTGTAGAGGGCCTTTTTGTTGAAAGCCACTGTACCTTGTACTGTACCTTGGGGGGTGGGCATGTAGCTGTGATGCAGCCCTTCTCCAATTTACGATTATCCAGACACATGATGTCAGTGGAAGTAGATCAGATCACCGCAACAGAGCAAGGTGTTAGCCTCCCATGTTAGGACAGAAAGTGTAACAACTCAATTTGCATAACTCCCCCCCACTTGTGTGTTAGAATAATGAGACCCTAAGGCTCAGAGTTCGTTGCACTTTGCATGTTCAGAAAACCTCCCCATAGGCTACCTTCCATCCTGGTGGGGGTGGAGGGGATGAGAGCTTCAGTTTGCTGCCTTTCCTAGATGGAGCCGGCACTCATTGTCACGACACTGCACAAAATATTTTTTCCTGGCTCTCTGATATGTGTGTGCAGTGTACCACCCAGTGGTGCTAGTCAGGTACTGCAGCTTGTGAATGGTTGCCGTACCAGCCCCCCACATGCATAGTCGAATCAGCGGCATCTTCATTAAGCAGGCATCGTGTTTTCATGCCCAAATGCCAACCGCCCCCACCTCCAGTCTAATTAGACAAAATGTGTGCTGTTGCTGGGGGAAAAGAGTGAGCACCCACATAGCTGGAAAGAAGAGCTGTGTAACAGATGAACACCTTTCCAGTGAGGAATGATGGAAGTAGGTCTACAGGCATGATTTTAAGGCAATAAGTGGATGTTAAATCAACATTAAACCACGCAAATTCCTGCCTGGATAAATTGGCTGGTGTTATCTATCCATCTTCCAGCCACTTGTTCAGGGTAGGGTCACAGGGATGATCTGGAGACCATCCCTGGCACAGAGCTTAAGACAGAGGCACATCCCACCACTTTGGTCGTCTGCCGGCACCTAAAAAGGTCACATCATGTGGGCCATTGCGCTTGTCCATTTGGATTGTACCATTTGTAAGTGAATTCCTGCATCCTAGCTCGATTTTCCTTCCCTCCTTGTGACAAATCCACGCCTCTTAAAATGAGCTCTGCTTCTTTGCCTCCTGTGGCAAAGCCTGTCCAGATCAGGCTTCACTCACCATGAATGTGTGTCCTTCGTGTGTCAAGTGATGCCCACACTGTTTTTAAAGGCAGTGGCCTTGGGCATTTTCGGGGGTTGCTTGGTAACCATACTTAAGGCCATGACAGTCCAGAATCAGGCAGTACCGCTCTATTCTATAACAGCCTCTTTCTTCAGCTGGCAGGACTGTTTTTAATGTCGCACGACCCCATTCGGGGTGGCCTCTACTTTTGTGCTGTCCTGACTTGCTGCAGAGGTGATACTACTTGCTTATCATTAACATATGTTTTTTGTGCAAGATGGTGAGATAGGAGAGCTGAAGCTATGATGCCTTTGGGGAAAACCGTGCCTCATTATTTCCTAGGGGGGTGTGGGAGGGCTTCTGAGTCCCTACAGAAATGAACTCTCCCCATTTTAAGCAGTCTATTTTGTGAAGAACAGACTTGTTCATATATTTATTTGCCTTGAAAAATTCCCAGGTCACATTTATCTGTCCTACAATAGGGACATCAGTATTTAGCACAGCAGTGCTTTTTAAAAAAGCAACCAAGGGATTGTTTTATTTTTTACCCCCCTCTGACAGGTGCTCACTTTATATTAGTGTATCATTACTTGTGGTTTCATGCCCAGGCAAGTCTAATGGCAGTATGGTGGGAGGGTGTGGGAACAGGAACTGACCTGAGGAATGAGAGGAGTGATACGGAAGTGGTGGCTGGTGGCTTTGGAGTGCCAGAGTGCGTTCTGCAGGATAATTATTGTGACGGCCATCATGGAGGAGATGGATGAGGACCTGCATTGTGTTCTTCAGTGTGGGCATCTCCTGGAAGTACAGCAATTGTAATAGGAAAAGTAGTCATACTTATAAGTATCATCATACTAATTATATGACTCTATGACTAGAGTTTTAACATTTGTATTTTACAAAAAGGGTTTTTAATGCCCACTGAGAGATTGCAGGCATACATGTGGAGGTGAGGATATTTGTTTGACTGTCAGTCACTTACTTATAATGTCATCTAACGAGTGTTTGTGGGGGACGCATGTGAGTGTGTGCGCACGCACAGTTGGGTACACGGCAGGGAGGCTAGTACAGAAATAAAGAGTCATTTGTCTTGTTTAGCAAAATAGAACCCATTAACGTACTCCCGGAGAGCATTCCTCAGCCTTCGCAAGTTCTCATGACTGCAGACAGGGTTTACAGGAGCCTGTTACTGTCCCTGTAGGGCCCTGGTGGAACTGGGCAAGAGGCAGGGCCAGAGCAGGTGTGACAGATGAATCTTCCAGAAGGTCCCACTGCTGTGAGATGGGCTGAAAGATGGGGTTGGCTTTCTTTGGTACTCTGGAGACACCAGCCAGTAAAATTGGGTTTTAATTTCTATGGGGGCTCAGGCTTAATGCCCTCCCCCAATAAATTAGCTTTTCGTGGAATGACATGTAAATGTGTTTTTTTTTTCATTTTTGTTTTAAATTGCTCACAGGAAGCACAGAGCAATAAACAGTAAATTCCTTTCCCATGTTTTAAAAAAATCCCATCTCAATTCTCATGTAAGCCTATATCCTCTCTGGCCATCTTTCACGCTTTTTTTTTTTAAAACCGCTCCCCCGTTGTCCTTTTCTGAGATCCCAATCTTCCCTAGCTGAAGAGAGACTCTTTAGTCAACCATCACCATGGAAACCGCCCCCCGTTCCTGTCGAGTCACCGTCAGTGGGGTGCACACATTGCCCTCACAGAAGTTTCTGTGACTTTGGTCTTTATCAGCTTCCTGTAGCACACACACACACACACACACACACACACATAGTTTTGTAATTATATCTTTGTGGGGACTTTCCATTCATTTCACTGGGGGAAAACTCTAATAACAAGATGACGACCTTAACCCCCACCCAGCCCTAACCTTAACTATAAGTATCCAAACAAAATATGAGACTTTTGGCAATTTTACTTTTTTGATTGCATTCACAGATCTTTGAGGGGACCCAAAAAATTGTCCCCACAACATCAAAAAACAGGTTTTTATTACATTGTGGTGGAAACCTGGTCCCCATTAAATAATATAAACCTAATCCACACGCAAACACACACACACACACAGAGGCAGGCAGACAAACACACACCAGAACATTTTTTTGTAGTCCAATAATAGACACTTCATGAGACCTTGGTCAAAGCGTACCCACTGTGAGAAGAATGACAGTAAAAGTTAACACTTTTTTTCCCAGAAGATTATCTCTCAGGTACTGTGTGTTTGACATAAGCTCCAGTCCAGTCTCCGCTAAGGTCCAACAGAGTCAAATCTCGCATTATGTCGAATAAGGTAACAGGCACACAGAATTCTGCGAATGATGATAATATTCTGTGAGGATCCGCTCACTGCGGAGGTGCATACATATGCATAGCTTCTGAGTGAATAGGCAAGTGGTGTCCCATTTACCTTCACCGCCGTCATACCTACAGTACCTTACTCAGTGTAAATGCCATTTGGGCATGCATTTATATTAGGTGATTTACCATAAGTGTGACATCTCTATGCAGTGATGATGTCTCCTTATGCCTTCCCAGCCTGAGGTATGGAGACTCACAATCAAACTCAAGATTGACCTGTTTTTCGACACTGGAAGGCGCTGGTTTAGGCCCTGCTGGGTGGTACCCGGGTGGCAGGGGTTTCTGGTGGTCTGCAGGATAGAGATGAAGGAAGTGGGGAAGAATGTGCTTTCTTGTTCTCTTTGGCCATTCGTGTTTAACCCATCTCACATTCATATCATTTCTGCTTTTTTGTGTATCATACTCCTTGCTCAGGGGGCATGAGCTGGTCTTTGCTGGAGGTCTGCAGTGGCGTGTTTTAGCCTGCAAGTACTGGTCCCTAACCACCTCAGAACAGGTACCCCTTCATGTTTCTAAAACGAGTGCCTGTCTCCCCAGCTCCCTGCGGCGTGTACAGACCTGCAGCGGTTTCCTTTTCTGTCCTTCCTGTTCGCCGTCTGATTCCAAGTGGCTCTAAAAGACGCCTGTTCCTCTCAGTGCAGGCGGGCAGTGGCCAACGGCGGTGACACCCATTCGTCATGCATCCAGACCCAAGTCCTGTCACTTATAGTTCAGCCCAGTAGAGGCTGGGAGATTGGATACGGGCGAGGGATGTGCCAGGATCATCTACTGGGATGGTGCGTGCTCTCTGCTCACCGACCCAGAGAAGTGGGGCTACAGGCATGCCCAGCTCCACCCACCCCATAAAATAAAAAATCAAAGGGCAGCTTTATTTAGCTGCTCTGTCTTTGTACGCTAAAATCCTCAAACACACACATTCAATATGGATCCAGTTCTTGGAACCAAGGTCCTAGACCTTCAAGGGAAACCTCACTATAATGGTGGACTTTAGGATTTCCTGTTTTTGTTTTCAACCCCAGCACTGTAGTTTAACTTGTATGACTCTCTCAGGGGTGAAGGGGTGAATTTGAAAAGATTCTTCCCCCATTTTCCTCCTTCTCAGTAGCACCCTTAAATCATCGAATTAAACTTATTAAACTGTACTGTCTAGAAGCATCAGCCGCTGTGGTGATCTTTTACTTATTTTTGACCCCTGCATTTGCAGAGGCATACACACCCATGCAGTCTATGTTGCGCCTTCTTGATGGACCCATTGTCACCAGTTAGTTAGTTGTCTCAGCTTCTTCAGTTGCTTCAGTCTTGCCTTTCACCTTGCCTTTTGACCAAAGGAACCACACAGGGACCATTGGACAAGAGGTAAAGGATGGGAATGACTTCCCTACAGGGTATAGTAGCCTCATCGTCGAAGGGTCTGGATGAGGGCATCTGCATCTCTGTTGAGATCTTTAAGCCTTTTTCTTTCAGGATATAGGAGAGACACCAGTGGGGGAGACTTAGTCAATGAAGCTCATGTTTAGGAAACCTGTCCACCTGTCTTCAATGAAGTTTAAGAAATTTTAGGAAGTTTAATGTTTGGTTGATTTAGTGTTCTGTGTTTCTGTTTGGGGTTACATTAGTTTGGGGCCTAGTTAGGGCTGGGCAAAAAATCGATTTCATCGATTTATCGATTTTGTAGTTTAAAACGATTTTTATTTTGCAAACTC
>JABFEA020000067.1:20426531-20462593 GCA_019775915.2 Cyphomyrus plagiostoma
CTTGAGGACAATCATAGCAATAAAGTTGCACTTTTGACACTATATCTGATGTCTGCAGCCATTTTTAAGTGCATTGGGAAAAAAAATCGAAAATCGAATCGAAACTCGAATTTTTCTTTAAAAATCGAAGATTTTTGTTTTTTAGGCAAAATCGCCCAGCCCTAGGCCTAGTCCTTGACTATGTTGGGCCACCTCCCTGACGTTGTGACCTTGGTGGCCTGTGCTGACTCCCTTACCACTTCCCACTTGGAGAGGGCTTGTCTTAAACATGAGATTGTTAAGATCCTCTGTACAGGTTGTGGTAAACAGTTTTTTTTTTTAATCTGTATTGTCTTGGAGATTCTCAAAGCACTTATGGCACTTAAGTTAAGATAAGGTCCAGTGACACATTATAAAGCAGGTGATTATGGAGAGCATGAGCGTATTTTCACTGCACATTTTCACATGTCCTTTTCATCACTAATGTTAATTTCCCATGATACCGCTGTCATAATGAGCCTAATAAAAGCAGTTACCTCATCCGTCACCGCTATTGAGTATTCATATCAGCTGGACAAAAAAAATTACAAATGTATATTTTATGAACACCCCTCCCCCTTTATAAAAAGATTGTGGTGAATCAATCATTCAGCCAGTCATGTAGTGGAATTAATGTGCGAGAGAAGCGATCTCGCACCGGATGATCGTGGGTGCTTACGGCCTCTTTCTGTGAGGCATGTGGGTCCAAGGCTACGCCTGTCTGCCTGTAATGCACACTAGCAGAGGAAACGGTGCCGTAAAAATTAGCAGCCTGAAGATAAACATACGTGGGCAAATAAAAACAAGCCACCACAATTAACACCAACGATGGACTGGAGTGCTAACACTGCATTTTACAGCTCTGGATATGCTCCTTTGAAATGGGGGTCCGTTTTTAACTGTGCTATCCAAGCCTTTCTTCATTTACTGCATCGTTGAGGTGCCTAGATAATGGTAAGTCTAAAGCCATCTACAGTTTGTAGGTCTTTATTCTGCTGGATACTTTTACTGGAGCAATTTTCATGGGCACTTTCCTCATGGGTGCAACGGCAATGCTGCTCCTAGGACTTAAACCAGAGCTATTCTCACTGGTATAATACTACTAGTCCTGCTCTTAACATAGCATGTTATGTAGTGCCATATATATCTTAACCATAAAGTCAGCGCTTGCTAGCGCGTCAGCATTAGAGGCAGAGTTAGCACTTGCTAGCATGTCAACATTAGTGCAGATAGCACTCGCTAGAGTGTCAACATTAGCCTTACAGTTAGCAATTGCTAGTGTGTCAACGATAGTCTTACAGTTAGCACAAGTGCCTGTTACCACACATCCCTGATACATCGCACTTGCTCCCATAGCTGTGCAGATAACATGCTCACTAGCTACAGAGGCCTCTCTGTCTACTGCAGTGTCATCATAACCTTCATTGTACTACTTCATTTCCCTCCTCAGTCACCACTATTTTGGCAGGAAACATCCTTCAGCTTTTTAGAAATGGAAGCCTGCTCATCAATTACTGTGACTTTCTTTTCCTCGAACATCAATTGGATTGTTTCCAACTCCACCACTGGCAGGAACATCCTCCTCTTCCAACCTGCTGTAGTAGGGGAAGCTAACCAGCTCCCCATCCCAGAGCGGCAGCACCCTAACCCCACAGTTTGTGTATGCTCCCCCCCCTTCCCCAGATGCCACCATCCTCAGCTACGACGGCAGCAAGTTCATGAAGATCCAGCTACCGGTGGTGATGCACACGGAGGCAGAGGACGTGTCTCTTCGTTTCCGTTCCCAGAGAGCCTATGGAGCCCTCCTGGCCACCACGTCACGGGATTCGGCCGACACCCTGCGGCTCGAACTGGATGCTGGCCGTGTTCGCCTCTCTGTCAACCTAGGTACCCCCGACGGTCACGTCCGCAGCCACCGTCAGCCTGCCAGCCCGCTACCTGACTACACCTTTCTGACACATTTCCTAACTCAACACCGTAATCTTTTTCCTCATATTTGACCAGTTAAATTTAAAACTCTGCAAGTTTATCCCTTTTAAATATACCATTTTCAAGCCAGAAAACATTCATATTAAACTAGGCAGCACATACATGGTGGGTGTAGGACACTCTCTGATAATATTCATGCTCTGCCCAGGACACCTACGTACACACAGATATACACAGACACACACTCACTTTGTCGGCGTGATGCTGTTGCTATGTGCCAAGAGGAAATGGATGGTGTAGAGAGTCCTTCAAAGGCCAGAGTCTGCGGCCCTCAGCTCACTGCCAGATGAGCACGGTGTGACCCTTAATCCCCAGGGAATGCTTGAAGCCTCTCTACCACTGCCACCCCAAACTCTCACAGTGTCTACCCACAATCCTTCATTCACAAAGGAGCTCCTGTTCCAGCAACAGGGCTCCTGTGCTGTTTTGGCCCTGCAGTCAGAGCTCCTGTCCCTTCTGCTGTTCCATTACTCTCATCACATCTGCCGGTGAGCCCCCTTAAAAAGCCTATATCCTCCGTGAAAATCCCATACAAAGTCATGCGGATGGTTACTGGGGAGAAGGGAGCAGCTGTGCCTGTATTTAAACACCATCCCCTACTCCCCCACGCAGCGACACAGAGCACCATCTTTTTAATGTTTTGGCCCCCTGTCTCCTGCAGCCTCTATAGCTCCTGCCTATCATGCTTTGGTAACAATTCTTTTTATGTGAGGGGGGAAAACATCAGGAAAGTCAATAACACAGTAAAGAGGAGAGCTGCTCTGATCCCACAGACGTCACACTGTTACAGGTGTGACTTTTCTCCCGGTCACCGTTTGAGAAAACCTTGGCAAGATTCTCCAGAACTTCCTTTTTCCGTAGCAGAACCGTGATAGCCATCTCAGTCCGCACGCCTGGCTCATTCTGGTGACAGTGGGCGTTTTTGAGAGCTGGCGCCTGTGGCACCCTGATCATCATGGTAACCTCAAATGACCACCCACCCACCCACCCACCCACCCCCCATCCCCCTCCCCCAAAGATCACCTCCCCTCCCCTTTTAGGAAAGACAAAGCATTCCCTGTAAGGGTAAGCACCTGTTGGTCTTTGGCTGTTTGCTACCACTTTTCTGCTGCGGTTGACGACACATGACCGGCAGTGGCCTCATGGGAAGGGAAGATGGGTTTCTGATTGGTCAGGTTCCTTCAGCACTTCTTTGTCTGTTAAGGAATAACCCTGTTACCTCTCACACCTACAATAAAATATATACATATATATATATACTTTAATGTTCATTGAAAATGTCATCCTGTGACATTTTCTAGTAAAATAATCAAATATATCCCTAGTTTTTATAGAATACAAATTATAATAGTTGTAATATTATAATACTACCATTGTGGTTACCATTGTACTGCTGCAATTTCCAAATGCCTGTAGTTACAATTAGTAGCTAATTACATATTCATTCTTTAGCAGGGCTGTTAGGGAAGTGCTGTTAGGGACCCATAGAGCACTGAAGGCGTCTGGTGCGATCTGAGCATGCTCCATAAGCCTCTGCGAGGGAGTACTCCAATCAGTGAGACCCACTGGGAGAAAATAATTATAATAATTAGTTGACAAAGCATCAGTGCTCCCTCGGGGCCAGGAATGGCAGCGGCCCAGTCGGACTTGTTGCCCTTTGAGTGGCTTGCTAGGAACCCCAGTGAAAATGACGCAAGAGCTCATCTTGACTTCCAAGAGGCCCAGCTTGACCATGGCTGTGATCCAATGCTCTCCCCCCATGTGAGCCCCCCCCCCCCCAAAGCATCAGACTATGGCCCTGTCGCCTGATAATCACATGGGTCTCTCTTGAGTTACACGCCTGATAACAGATGTCGGCCCTCCCTGATTTAAATGGTAATGGGGGGGGGGTGGGGGGGCATTGCTAAAGTAAAAAAGAATTTTGACACAAACTCCCTTATACAAGTTCAGCTACTGTAGGAGCAGCATGGAGAGGTAGAGGGATGAATCTGTGTGCTGCCTGTGTATGATTCCAGTGACGGTCCCCTTCAGCTGGGTTTACTCATGCTACTCCACTTCCCGTGCTTGCCTATTGACGACGGACAGCTGTTGTCCCATGCCTTGCTGTTCTAATCGCAAGCTGCCATACTGGGCCTTGGCAATGTGAAGTGGTGTAGCGTGACCCGGACATGGGGACGAGGGGGCCAGCGGGGGCTCAGAGCATCGGTAACATTGGCCCACATTGTCCATGTGTCTGTCCCCAGAGGGGTGGAGACTGTATTATAATGGATGTCTGCAGCTGTAACCTTGAAGGTTAAATTTACATCTCATCTATTCTTCCCCGTCTAGACTGTATCAGGATTAACTGTACCTCCAGTAAGTGGCAATTCACATTCCTTTTTTCTAATGCTCTCTTTCAACCTGCTGTATGTGTTCATGTGTGTAGCCCATTCGCGCGAGTCGTACCGTTACCTGGGAAACATATCAGGACATCCCATACCTATGGTCACTTTGGGGTGGTTTGAGATTACGATGCGACGCACATGTGCAGGAGACAAAGATTTGTACGGTGAAACTTGGGTGTGAAAAATACCAGTGCTGAATGGGAACAGGGCGCCATAATTCCTAATTTTGCAATGAATTCCAGAAATGAATTAAAGGAAGGTTTAAGGCCTCTGATTTCTCCATGCTACTAACCTTTGTGGGTGTGAGTGTGTTTGGGGTTAATGAAATACGAAAACATCACTGAAGATTCTTCCCACCCAGTTTTTTCTGACTGTCGATCTGAAAGTGTCAAAATCAAAGTGCCCTCTAACAAGCGCATGCTTCAGGACGCGAGGGACTTTCAAAAATGCACGTCTCGCGGCTCTCATTTCCACCTCACTGCGCAGCACTCGACAAGGCCTCTCCAAACAGAAAGGAAAGGCGGACTGTGATTGTTTTTTCCTCACTTTCTCATTAACTTAAGAATGAGCGATTGGTGGGGGTGGGGGTGGGGCTGGGGTGGGGGTGATGGGGGGACGCTCACCTCGCCGTAGGGTTGCGTCGCTGTGTCACAGGGAGAAATTCTTCCTGCATACATTATTTATGAGCAGAGATGAATTAAAGATGACCTCTCTAAAGCTGCAAAATAGCGGCTTTGTTTACTGCGCCTGTGAATGATTCTGTTAGGTTTGCCAACGACCCGAAGGGATGGTGATGTTCAGTCTGCTGCGCTATCCCCCACGGCCGTGTCACATCAAGGAGGGTTCTGATCTGCACACCCTCGCAAATGGGGGGGGGGGGGGTCACCCCATTCACTGCCCTGCATAGTAAACCGAAACAGCACCCACCCAGGGCCACGTGTGAGAACATTGAAAGACTTATGCATAAGGTGCCCTGACAGAACTACTTCTTAAATCCTGAACAGAGGCCTAGAACTTTCCTTTATTACGCGGTTTCATGCTAAAGTGTCTCTCTGCCTAAGGAGAGGCATGTACAGTTCAGTTTGAACTGCTGTGCATTTAGAGGACTAAGCTGGGGTTACCATGACAAACAACACGGAGTGTACTCCAGTAGTAGAAGGATTCCACTGTCTAACTGCAGCATCAGGGTCAGCAAGTCCAGGTCCATCCTCATTTGGGCCTGAATCTCACATCCATGGTAATAGCACCAGGGCCTGTCAGACACACCACTTTTCAGACGGTTCCCTCTTTCGATATTGGGTGAGTATTTCAAAGACTGTCATCGCCATGGAAGAAGAGAGGGAGCATGTGGAGATTGAGAGAAGACAGGTAAGCCCTTTTATTTTAATCTTCACCATTTCTCCACATTTTAGCTGGTATAAAGAAATTCAAATAGTTTAAAATTTCCTTAAAGCAGCATTCAATGTTAAACATCAAAATAGCACTGCACATTTTTGTCCCTGAATATTTAAGCATACTCGTATCATATCTTATTGCAGAAAAGTATGGCATTACACAAAAAAATTAACATTGAGTGAATATCCTGCCAAAACTCTGACAAACTTATTAAGTGAAGAAGAGCTCACACAAAGAGAGGCCTGTGTCTAGATAGCTGATGTGATGGAGGAACAGCGTGTCGACTTATGCATGCTTTGGTGCGGCATTCTGACATCTTTATGCACCTTGCAGCTCGCATTATAATCATGCAGTGCCACTCAGATATCCCACGGCCTGTCTGTATCAGAAAAACATGCCAGTGCCAGACTAATTGCATTTGTGATACTAATTCTGTTGTGAATCAGAGGTGTGTGCGGCCTCTGTAAATGGGGTGGGCGCAGACATTCTGGACTCCATCCTTCA
Source organism: Cyphomyrus plagiostoma (assembly GCA_019775915.2). NCBI lineage: Eukaryota > Metazoa > Chordata > Actinopteri > Osteoglossiformes > Mormyridae > Cyphomyrus > Cyphomyrus plagiostoma. The sequence continues at coordinate 20,432,822 of JABFEA020000067.1, forward strand.
CTCGTCCAGGATGGTGGGTGCTCCCTGGCCTATTCCCTTGAGTGATCTAGGCACCGTGGTCTCCGGAGAAGGGGGCAGGTGCTTGTGACATTACGGGCTGCCAGATGGGCATGATGAAATAAAACATTCAGGGTGTGCTTATGGCTTCCTTTACTCCTTCCCACATTCAGAGCAAGAAATAATCTAATGTTAAGCTAAGTGTGTATCTGAATGTACTCTCCAATCCCCTGTGCCTGTAGCGTCAAGCTAAATTTGTAGCTAAATGTATTCCCCAATCCCCTGTGCCTGTAGTGTTAAGATAAATGTGTATCTGAATGTACTCCCCAGTCCCCTGTGCCTGTAGCATTAAGCTAAGAGTGTAGCTGAATGTACTCCACAGACCCCTGTGCCTGTAGCATTAAGCTAAGGGTATAATGTGAATGTACTCCCCAGCTAAGACTGTGGTTAGGTCTTCTCTGTTAGCATCTATTTTTTCTCCAAGGCTATGTTTTGTTTATTCATTCCTCTGGATTGTTATACCTGTACGTTCTGTCTGGATGTCTGGACGTGTATCTCCTGGCTAATGTCACACCCCCAAGATGGCACCATCCTGCTTCGGGGCACTATTATGGATGCTGGGGTCTGAACAGGGCCACCTGTGCAGCAGGGAACCCCAGGCATAATTACACTGCCGTGCCTGGATCTCTGTGGGTGAGGAAAACGCGGCAGGTGCCAGACAGAGACGGAGAGGTGCCAGACTTAGATGGCAGGGAGCAAAATAAAGAGGAACAGAGGAAGCATAAAAAGCAGCCTGACTTTACTGAATTTTGGTGCCTACATTATGGAGCTCACATCTTCTTCAGTACTGGGTTTAATTTTCTAACATTGTGTTAGTGTAATAATACTGATAAGGCAGTGGTCAGACTGAATGGTGACTTTGTATGTTGCTTAAGCAGAGATAGCTGGAGAGTGTTTACCTTACTGGTGCTCCAGCAGCCACCACTGGAGGGGGTCCAGGGGCTGATCCTCCCAAGAAAGATTTTCAGCAAAGAGACAGAAAGCCGATGACGTGCGTGCACACATAAGCAAGCCGTCGGGTGGTTTTTAATGGGGTTATCCTTCTGGTTTCTGCCTGAAACCGGCATAAGACAGCATTTTGTCAGCCATGAGAGAACCAACTCGCTGAAACAGCTGTGAAATGGGACCCTGAAGTCATGGTTCAGACACATACTGGGCGTGGACGTCCCTGTTTATTTTTGTGGATTTTATTCCAATGCCCGGTATTGTTAGAGGTGACAATGATGTACTACATAGCATGAAGAAGTAACACGCCCTGTCAAACCACATGTGGATAAGAGGTCTTGCAGAAGAGCTGGAGAATTACCCCTGTTGCTGTTCACATAAATAAATCATACAAATGGGGTTATGATCCCAGTGGCTTTTCCTCTATCCCGTAGTAAATGTGAATCAGAAAACAACAAATCCTCCAACTTCGGACAGACTCCACGGTATCTGTCCCCAGTCCCAGACTGTTATTTTGGTTTGTGATTGGCCCGAGAGCAGTGGATCATTTGCCTTCTGCTCTCATCTGCATTTTCCATGAGCTAGGGCCCCAGAGATCAGTGGGGCATCCTTGAAAGTTCGGATCAATGCTGGATTTTTAGTATTCTTTCCACCTCTAGGTCCATCCTTCAGTCCTTCGGCCCAGTCGGCTGACTTGCGAGATTGTGCTCTGGAAGAACTGATAACTCGCACATTCGATGGTTAGAGCACTTGCACACATACACCTGGACGGCCATTTGCGTTCTTGCTCTACTGACAATGGAGGTATCAAGAGGGTACCAGGCTGAACCCTGGGCTCCCAAAGTCGTCTGCTGTTGTGGGAGAAGGGGGACCTCTCTTGGCTATATGTTCAGGTATCTAAAATAGGGTTCCCCATTTCTGGTTTTGTAGGGCCAGTCTGCAACACAGTTTGCAGCTTTCCCTGCTCAAATACACCCACTAAACCTGGCAATTAACTGGTGAGCTGAAAAAGGTGTGTTTCAGTAGGAAAATCTGCAAACTGTGCTGTAGACCCAAATTGGGGAACCCTGGTCTAAAACTTCATGTCAGCTGTTATTATTGATATTTGACTGTGTAATTTTAACATTGCCGCACTTGTACTTGCTGTGAAATGAGTGTGGCCATGTCCCTGCAAAGCTCATGCCTGAAATATTTTGGAATGGCGTAGCTCATTGACAGGCACGGCAAGGCCAGTAGCCACGGTCACCACGAGCGCCGTCGTGACATCTTTCAGAGCCGGAGCCTGTGGGGAGTCAGAGCTGCGGAAGCCAGGCTCTGACGTACTGGAAAGAGATTTAAAAAAAAAAACATCACAGTCCGTGCTTCCTCTCTCTGCGAAGATGCCTTTACCCCTCAGTGGTAACTCTTAACACATCTGCATGCTCACGTCGAGTTCAGAAGGACCACACAGAAGGTGCGACAGCAGGGAGCAGCCAGTTTGCGTTTAAACACATAAAAATTAACCGTTTGGGCATAGTGTGTTAGAAACTGGGATGCTTGACACAAATGCACGTGCTGCTCCTCCTTTCTCAGCTCCAGAAGCATTTATGGTTATCTGTCTCCCTCTTGTGGCGAAGTAAATTCATTACAATTCAATAGAAAGAATAGGAAGAAGAACATTATAAGGTAATTTATTGCCTTTGATACTTCAACATTTACGCATCAGAAACATTAAGTAGCATGCCTTAATGCCAATCTTTTGGCAAAAGTTTATTAGGTAAAAGGGGAAGTTGCAATGACATAAAGGAAATTGCATTGAAATTTAAGATTTTGCCAGGTATGATCTATCTTTATAATAAGTGCTTTAAATTCACCTTCGGGTCTCAGTGGATATGTACAATGAACACATGCCAATTTGATATATGTTGGCTGACTGATTGATTAATGGATTTGGTTATTGGTTGGTCAGCCTTGTATATCCCCATAGATGTGAGACCTGAGTATATGATTTTTCCCACCGCAGTGGGAGATTGTTAAAAGTGCTGAGGAAGGATCTCCTGTCCTCGGCGCTAAGGTAGTGCCGTCTTGGAAAATCTCCTGGAAAGCGCTAACAGCAGCAGCCTGGGGAAAGGAGCTGAGCCGTGGCTCTGTGGGCTTGTGACGAGCATTTACAGAGGAACGGGCTGGGTTGCGGGAGGGATCTAACCACCTTATTATTCCTCAGACGTGTCTTAATTCCACTGTGCGAAGGGGGTCACAAGATTAGGGGGGAGAGATTATGATATGTGTGGGATGTGTTTCTGTTTATCTTATCAGCTGGAGACTTGTTAATTCCGACCGACTCCCTTATCGTGATGGAAACAGATTTGCACCCCGGCTTCGTTACCATAATGGCCCGCAGTTTAAGTTTTTTTAAGCCTTTTTTTTTTGGTTCAGTTCGTTTCCACTAAATGATGCAGCAGGAATGTCATAAAACGTGTGTTTTAGGAGGGGGGGGGGGGTTTCTGCGGTCCTTTCTCTGTGCGCTCACGGCCCTGGCCCCCGTGGAGCTGTGCGTTAACCGCTCTCTGGACTGTCCTGCAGGCAAGGGTCCGGAGACCATTTTTGCCGGCTCTAATCTGAATGATAACGAGTGGCACACGGTACGTGTGGTCAGAAGGGGAAAGAGCCTGAAGCTGACCGTGGATGAGCTGCAGCCCGTGGAAGGTACTCCACCACCCCCACCGCCTCCTTCATCACTGCTAACTCCCCCTTGCCCCTGCTGATTTTTTCTTTCAGGGGTGGTAAGGTGGCATGATGCTCATCCCCATGGCTTGCAGCCTCCTTTGTGAAAAGAGAGGCATCACCAGGCCATCAATGTGTCAGACCACTGTGTATTTCAAAACAAGGGGAGAGTACACCTTCAGTCATCCACTTGAAATAATATAAAGGATGTATGACAGAGTCAGGGGACAGAAAGCAGTGTGAATCAGAGGGACAGAGATACTATGAAACATTATAAAGGTAGAGGCCAGTTTAAAGCTCTTGTCCATCATGTGTTTAACCAATGAACAGGCATAGATTTCAGATTAGCATTCCTCTCTGGCAAAGTGTGTGAGGCAATCCATAAAACGTTGTTTCACATGTTGGAAGGAAATCATGTTTATCATGTCATAAACTACTGCTGTTTAGCAATCCAGTCAACCAAGAGTGCTATTTCACCGCGTTAATGCTGACCCTGAAAACTGATTTCTGTATGTAAAATGCTTTTTGCTGCCATCTATTAGGAGTTCAGTTCACGTGCTTCAGTTGCAGCTGAGGTATTTTTGTTGATATTTTCTGAATTGCTGCTCTAGTACCCTCCATCATTCTAAAATTCCAGCAGGATCTTCCTGTATCAGTGTAGGAGTGTCTCAGGCACCGTGTTGGGCACCACATTCCTGAAATGGCTGCTCAGGGTTTGAGAAGGTCACTTTGATATCCATTCTGGCTTTGGGAATGCTTGTTGTTGACTTCAGTTGTAGATTTGTTCTGCGAGTGACCGTTACTTCCCCCCTCCTTTCCATCCACCCAAGCTCAAATGACAGGTGACCACACACAGCTGGAGTTCCACAACATCGAGACGGGAATCGTGACAGAGAAACGTCATATGTCCATGGTGCCGTCCAACTTCATCGGGCACCTGCAGAGCCTGACCTTCAATGGAATGGCCTACATCGACCTCTGCAAGAATGGCGACATCGACTACTGCGAACTCAATGCCATGATTGGCTTCAAGAACATCATTGCTGACCCCGTGACCTTCAAGTCTCGCTCCAGCTACATATCGCTGACTACTCTTCAGGCCTACTACACCATGCACCTCTTCTTCCAGTTCAAGACCACCTCCTCCGACGGTCTCATCCTGTACAACAGCGGAGATGGCAACGACTTCATCGTGGTGGAGCTGGTCAAGGGGTAGGTGGAACTTCCGGAGCACAGCTTTGCTGGAGTTCCTTTTTAAGTGCAGTCCCGACAGCCATGAAGAGTACACCATCAAGCCAGTTATGCTGTTAGGTTCTCACTGGGCAGGTCCTTGCTTTCTGATGAATCAATTAAATGAGTTCTGGCAAAGGCCTTACACAAAATAGGATACAGACAGTTTACCTGTGTACTTTGTTTCAGGTAGATTTGTGAGGCAGGTTCCAGGGTGGGGGTTGTTATTTATGATGGTCATTCGTCAACGAGACCCTTTAGCCAACATGTTTATGGGCATGCCTGATGACAGGTACCTGCATTATGTATGGGACCTTGGAAACGGGCCAAGCCTCATCAAGGGGAACTCCAACAAGCCACTCAATGACAACCACTGGCACAATGTGATGATCTCCCGTGATGCCAACAACCTGCACACAGTCAAGATTGACACCAAGGTCACCACGCAGATCTCATCAGGGGCGAAGAACCTAGATCTGAAAGGTACGTGGGAGATCCTCTCGCTTATGAGAGGAAAGGGGACATTAACAGTTACCCAGAGGACAATATATCTATGATTCTATACTGTACATACAAACCAATTTATGCTTGTGTTTGGCATCATCCCCAAATGGCTTAAGCTGCATACCCAGTGGGATCGGGCTGTATAAAGTGGAAAGCCATCAAAGATTCAGACAAACAATAATATGGCATAACAAACATGAAGTACTGGAAGTGTGGACAAAGTAATGCCGCTAACCGCATTAGTGAGGCTCCCATTTAAGAGGAGAACTGAACTCTATGGCAAAAGCAGCTCTAAAGGAAAGTTGGGTGACAGGGAAAGTTGTTATGCCTGGCTTTTATATGAGCTGAGGCTGGCAGGTCCCACCTGACAGTCAGGCAGCACCAGGGTGATGGTTTCACCTTGCCTTTGGACTTAATGGATGCTGACTGCAGGCACACAAAGGCAGGTAGCCCTCCAGTGCCAGGGCCTCGATGGGGAAGGTGAGGCTTTCATGTAAGAGTGAACTGTAGTCATTAGGGGTGTCTCTGGGGGAGAGATACTGTCACATTTTAGCTTCTTAGATATTTCTCATTTTCACTGGAAATCTGTGTTATGAAATCAGGTCGGGCCATTACAGTTAAACAGTCATGGGTGCCATGGTCATCACAATGCAGTTTCCCATCAAGAAAAGCTGAAAATGATTTGAAGGATCCAGAAGCTGTATCATTACCTCATCTATTCTGACTAAAATCACATATTTTTATTTCCACCACAAGGGGGCAGTAGTGCCACGTGTTGCAAAGAGGAAACGGCACTCTTTTTTTTCTCACCCTAAGAGAGCTGAGATAAAATGTGTGTCTAGCATCCTTCTCCATATGTCTTCTGCCCCAGGCGACCTGTACATCGGAGGGCTGGCCAAGGAGATGTACAGGGACCTGCCCAAGCTGGTGCATGCCAAAGATGGCTTCCAGGGGTGCCTGGCGTCGGTGGACCTGAACGGGCGCCTGCCGGACCTGATGTCAGACGCCCTGGCTTGCGTAGGGCAGATCGAGAGGGGTTGTGAAGGTGAGGAAGAGCGGCCTCCAGCCTGCGAGTCTGACCCTGCCTTGTACCTGGTGCCCCTGCCCCCACCCCCGTTCTGGTCCTCATTGTCATGATGTGCCCTTGCTGAGCACCTCACCTGCCAGGGAGTGTACCTTTAATCACGTGTCAAATGTCGGACAGAGGAAATGTGTTTGTGTGCCTTTGTGTGACTGTCACGGGTTATTAGGTAATGTGTTATCATGCTGCTGTAGGCTGTAGTGGTAGGAGCACAGTGCCAGCTAACTGCTGGTTTATCTGAAATGTGAACTGTCTGGATTTCCTGTGTATCTCTATTTTTATGCTGTCATTTTATACTTCTACATTTATGTGTTTCTGCATAGGTCAGAACGTTCCTTATTTTCGTCATAGGAGCTTACCAATGTTTCTTAAATCAAATAATGGACGTTATTAAACTTCAGCTGCACAGTCAAATCAGGAGAGGACCGGACATCATCCAGACAAATCACTCCCATGGCCCCCCAGCTCTACTCAGCCATGTGTTCAGTCACATGATGAGTTATCAGCCTTCCCATAGGTCCTGGCACAGCACAGTTATTTGAAGTACCATTCGCCAAATGACATCTAGGAAATCGAGCGTCTAAAATCAATAAATAAAACATAAGTTCCGTATTATCCGGGTTCCATTTCTTTACAATCAAATTACGTCCATTTGCGCATCAGTATTATTAGTGTTCTCCTCAGTTTCATCTGCGTTTGACTTTGTACTTATGAATGCCAGATGAATCGGGCTGTTTGCCAGCAACGGACCTTGTGAATTATGTATGATGTTTTTGTTGCATGTGTTGAATTATTATTCTGTTTGAATTGCATGCACAATAACCATTTGTTTTTTTTGTCATGATTATTTTTGTGGTTTTAATTTCATGTATTTCACTGCGTCAGGTCCAATTTCAGCTCCTTATTTGTTGTGAAAACCTAGAAATTCCCCCCCCCCCCCACAACATCTCCTCTTATAATGAAGCTCGTAATTCTTTGTTAGGCTGTTAGCTTTCGCTCTTTCCCTCGACTACGTCGTGTAACGGTGTCTGGCCTCATTGTCATTGGCGTCATCGCCACCATCATCGCCTTGTCAGTTCAGAATTTTCTAGGTGTTGTATTTTTAAAAATTCTTTAAATGTACAAGTTCTTCGTTGTTGTTTTTTTTTTTGCTCACCTCCCATTACATGAGTGCAGTCCTCCAAAGCTACAAATTGTCCCCTCTTCCATTCACTCCTCCTCCCACCTCTCATGCTGCCATATTTATCTTGTTTTCCTCTGTCTTCCTCCTCTTTTCCCCATTTCAATGCCTCCTCTCTACACAGCTCTTCCTGTCTCTCTCTTCCTCCCTCTTTCCGTATGATTTGATGCAAACCACTGACATTTCAGTGCTTTACTAACATTTGATATATTTTGCCTTCTTTTCCTTCTTTTTCCTTTCGTTTTGCTGACAAAAGTCTCTGTGATGAAAGCTGGCTTGCAAGGTAGATAGCCGCCCGGCCTGCTGGCCTCTAATCCCACTTCCCGCTCACACACTCGTTTCTGCAACGAAGATTCGCAGTTAAATCTGTGCGGAAGTCACTTTTATCGTCTGCTAAATGAATGTCTTGCTGAGGCGTGGTGAATGCCGGCGCGTGACGACTGTCGTGTCGGTGTCCTGGGTGGGGTGGGGAGGGGAGTTAGCCTCCGGGGCTCTCCCGCGTCATGGTCACCTTGGTGTCCCCCTGCTTATTTTTTCCTGTTTTCCATCCACGTCTTTTGCCCCTTCCTCGTATAACTCCAGTTCAGGTCTCTCTTTTCACGGCACGCTTTCTGTTTGGCTGTCAGCCGCATGCCGTGTCCGGTCCGATTTGAAGCACCACCCCTACAGACCCCCCCCCCCGTTTGTTTATGTAGATACCCGTTGGCAAGCCCATGTCGTCAGTCTAAAAGCATTCCTGCTAGATGAGTATGCTGCTTACTTCAGTCCTAATAATAAAAGATCAGATGCTAATGAGGCAATAAAAACGTATGTGTGGAATGACTTCAGCTGGTTAAATTTCTGCTTGGACAGAGATTACTGTGGAATGTGACTCATTCCTGAGCAACATATATAACAAGTCAGCAGTTAAACTATTTCCGTTCACGTGTTCTGCTTTGTACCACCCAACGTGGAAGCTGTTCTATTAATGAACCCATGATGCATGATCCCAGACGACAGACTCTTAACAAATCCATATTAATATTGATAATCTATCCATTCATCTTTGAATTGCTTATGTATGGACTGACGGGGAGGCCTTGGGCTTATCTCAGGCAGCATAGGACACAAGGCAGGGAGGGAAGGCAGCCCACACATCCAGGGCATGAAATAATAATAATAATAATACTAATAATAATAATAATAATAATGGTCAGTCTCCAGTGTGGCTGGAAACTGACCACGAAAATCAGTTTCTATGGTAGATGATCATGATGGTAGATGGTGCATATAATGGAATTGAATTTGATTTTGTGTGTTTTGATCTCCCAACACATCAGATACTGATAATGCCAATCAAGATGGATGATGACATCCACTATAGTACACGTTCATCCCACCAACATTTGGACATGAACTGTGGGCAGCTAATGCTGATTGCTGGAGAAGAGGTTGGGTCCCGTGAACCACCTGTTTTATTGGAATGACCATCAGCCAATGACAGTACTGCACTGCTCCTGGTGCCCTTACCAAAGGATATCAGCCAACATGGAGTCAGTTCCAGGGAGAGTTTGCTGTACAGGACAATGACTATTGTCAGCAATACTGCAGTCATTAGAAAACAAAGTCTTTTTCTCAGTGCGTCCCAGTAGGATTGGGCACACAGTAGAGTGATAGTGTCCATCACTTTGTCTTGGCATGGTCCCTGGTCGCTGGTATTGCTCCTCTTCACAAGTTCCTCCAGATACTTCTTTTCCAAGATCATGAGGGAGAGTTGGGATGAACAGTCCTGTGCACAAACCTGCCACAAAAGAATAAAAATAATAAACTAACAGCATTAAACAATTCACAATATTAAAAATAATGAGAGAAAATATAAGTAGTATTTAAACCTGGTTAAACCACTTATAAACAGGAGATTCCTGATTTGTCGGTTCTAAGTATGTGTGTGGGGAGTGTGACTGTGTCCATGTTGTGGGGGGGGGGGGTTGGAAATGGGGGTGCAGTGTGGATAGACGTGATGTGACTGTCGTTGAGGCTACAGCCCAAGTCCTACAGAAATGACAACGAAAGCAAACAATCTCTCTCATGTTGAGGCGTAAAGCCTTGGGGTCATCACACTGAGCGCGTGCGAAGTCAGGGGTGGCCAGGCGCTCCTCGGGGTGCATGGAGCTTGCACGCGTGCGTGTGTGTTCATGTGCATGTGTTCGCCACATCAGTCAGAGCTCGCTCTGTGTGTCTGCTGCGCGTCTGCTCATGGCTGCCCCCAGGTGTGTGATTTTGAACATAGAAGCCTGTCCAAAACCCTATGAGTCTGTGAAGTCTCCCCCCCACCCCGATACTCTACGTGCACTGGATCTCTTGGTGTGATGTCGAGCTACAGTAACAGGATCTGTGGCATTGTCAGGTCTGATGTTGAGCGGATTTAAGCTGAAGCTGAGATGTGACTGTGGGCTGGGCTTAAGGGGGGCTTTAGGGGGGCTCTCAAATGCCGGTGAATGATCCCGGTTCCTCCTCCTGTCCCCAACTAGGCCCTAGCACAACCTGCCAGGAGGACTCCTGTGCGAACCAGGGCGTCTGCCTGCAGCAGTGGGAGGGCTTCACCTGCGACTGCAGCATGACCTCCTTCGGAGGGCCGCTCTGCAACGACGGTGAGTCATATGTCACTTCCCGTTTGCCACCATGACATCGGAATATGTTGATCTTGTTCAATATCCTTTTTTCTTATAGGACAAAAAGCATATTCAGTATAAAATTCTCTTAATTGTTTTGCTGTTCACGCAAAGCCTGTCTTAACACTGGTTTTATGGAGGTGCACGAAGATGGACTGGTGTGGCCCATCTGATGCCTTTGTTGTTGTTTTTAACATTATATATTACATATATACTGTTTGGTACATTGCATTCAGCCTTAATTTTCTTAGGAAATTTTCCTTCAGAGTCACATGTAAAGGTAAGTATAGTGACACATTGTTTTTGCCACCTAAGAGAGCCTGTACTTTCCTTGCGTCCTTCTCACCATTGCCACGGTGCTGTCGCCTTATGGTTCTCGCAGTGCTCCCACCCAGCCTTCGTAAGGGCCTCCTTCATCGGCTTCACCCCCATTGCACCTTTTCCCCATGTGACTCCATGTGTCAGATGGTAGCGAGCTGAAAGGTTTCTCTGCCCCTATAATCTATTTCTTTAAACTGCGAATTGGGGAGGCTGATTACATGAGTGCTACTTAAGAAACAGTATATTGTTAGCCCTCTCTGAGCATCGGGGCTTTCGTATGGAAAAGGTAAATGTAAGACTGTAGGCACTGTGCTGCCAGGTGCGGATAATTCACACAGATGTCCCTTCGTGTTCAGTGGTGCCGGAGTTGACAGGAAGGCACGCAGCCACGCTGATCAAGGCTTCACGGCAGGTGTTACCACCAAAGCCCGCGACAGAGCTTTATTTAGCCTGGCCAACTGTACCCCACAGTTAGCACCAGAGGGCACTATACAGACATTTTTTGATGTGGCTGCCTCTTAAACTCAGACTGCAGAAATCCGATTCATTCCTTTTTAAAATCACATTGAATCCGATATTTGCACGGTTAAATATATGTGTGGCAGCACGGTTAATTAGGTTATGATTCGTGGATTTTCACTTTTAAAAGCAACAGAAATGTGCCTGGGACTGACAATGGATGTTTCATTGCACTCTAAAAATAAGTTAGTATTATATTGGTAATATTTTTGTCTGTAACTGAGTACAGCTGAAATTTTAGTAAAAATTGTATTACAGCCAGAGCAAATATGAACACATTTGGATGATTGTGTGTGGTAGCGTTGCCGTGGTGATAAGGCTGCAGAGAGGGTTCGCCTTTCCTCGTACGCACATTGGGCTCTCGTTTGAGCTGCGTGACGTCCCGATAAACTGGCACCATGACCTTTCCTCACTGCTCTGTTTCTTGCCATGTCAGCCACGTATCTCTCACCAAAGTGAGGGGTCCGTTTTAAATCCTGATGGGCTGCCCGGCTGCATGAATCGCCCTTTAATAAGGGGATTCAGTGCACAGTTCGTGTGGGGGCTGTAATGTGAAGGAGGGGGTGCACGGTCCGGGAGACCTCGAGAGCAGGCCAGAGCTGCATGGGGGTGAGCAGTGCATGGGGCAGTGAGGAAAAAAGGAACAAGTGGGGGGGGGGGGGGGGGAGAGAGAGAGAGAGATTTTTTGGCTGTTCCTTCTGTTCATTAAGCATTGTGAATGTGTGGTTCACAGCCATACATCTCAAAGGAAGCCTCCTTGCCATAATTGGAGACCTTCATCCCACAGTGAGGAGGGGACCTGCGCTCTTGTGGCAGACTGGCATTACTCATGGCTAACAAGCCCAAGTGTCCCTTATTATCCTCCTTATTTATTTATTTATGGCCTCCCTTCCCCTCCACCCCAGTGCGCCGGCTGAACCAGGCCCTCAGAATGGTGCCGCTGAGATGAATGTACTTTCTCATGCAAATGTGCGTTGGGGAAGTTTGATCGTTATCCTGCCCAATGAGGAAGACCCATAATGCGCTGAATGGACAAATAAATAAATAAGTGGCTCCGGAGTGGCCACTCTGTGCCGGTGACGTGTGCCGTGATGAGGGAATGCAGCAAATGCTAATGTATTCTGGATCCTCGTCTGCCACGCTGATAAGCTGCCTGCTTTCCTTTGTTCCTGGCAAACACACTGACAGGTTCTAGCTCCATGACTCCCGCAGGCCACCATAACTGAGGGAGCTCTCCATTCTTGGAGAGCGGCAGTTTATTGTAAACCCCCGCCCCCGCCACATTGTGACCCCTCGTCCCCCCACGGCTTACACAGTGGGGTTATCGTGGACCATGACCGGCCCATGAACCCGGATCCTGAATCGGGCTTTGGCCGAGCCGCGCTCTTGCATTTCCTTTTTAGACAGACACCTTTTGGGCTTGAAAATGCTCTCAGGATGCGGGTGATTATTCCCAGAGTCATGTGATCCTACACAGCAGTGTGTTGTTGTCTTACTTTATATTTACAGAGTGTATTTGGCAGTACATGAAACAACAGTATCCAGGTGTGTTTGAGGCGCTTTACTTTTTTGCTAGCTTTCATGTGCCTGCGGTTCAGACCTAGCCTGGTTAGTGTAGTTAGTGGGGTGGAACCTTGTGGAGCGCCTGAGGCAGCCCGGCCTCTTGGGCTGTCACTCTGCCGGTGTTGGGACACCTCCGCATTCCCTGCGAGCTCCTGGAGTGTGACTCCCTGTTTCACGGGCCCCCGGTCCATGTCACCCCAGGGTCTCGGTGTTTCTGCCTAGCAGTGGCAGGGGGGTGCAGGGGCACTTTACCGTGGCACGTGACATGGTTTGTGGCAGCTGAACCGTTATCCCGCAATGGCAAGGTGCTTGGCTATAAACCTTGTGCTCACCCCACGTCCACCCCCCTCCCACACCAGACATGGTACCCTACTGTCTGCTTGTACTGGCACTGCAGCGCCCCCTTGATTTGTATGGTGTAAACAGGTTTACGGCATTTGTTCCAGTGCCTGGCAGGAACATGGCTGGGGCAAGGGCCCTCCCTGCTTACCTCACAGCACTGACCCTCCTGGGTCCCGGGGAACCTGCTCACTTTAAATATAAAACCCTGCCTCCTTCCTTCAGCCCTTTCCTTGTAAAGTCCCCCCGCCCCCATCTGTCTCTGTAGTGCTGCTGTCCACTGGGCAAGTTCGTAAAAAAAGGGTAAGGAAGAGTGAGAACAGCCTTCAGCTATCATTAGCCCCCCTCTCTGAAGGAGATGAAAGGGGCCCCAACACGCCTCAGCTCGTGGGCCCTTTCTCAGGCTGGCTGGTGGTGGCAAATTGCCCTAAATGACTCCTGGCCGCCAGGCTAAGACTCTGTGTGGAGTCATCAAGCAACAGACTCCTGCTTTCCCGAGACTCTGACTCGAGGCTCCAGCAAAGCTGTCCATGACAACATCCAGAACCCTGCCCCCCACCCCCACCGTGTTTGTCCAGCCCCCATCTACCAGTGATCCAAACTGTACTGTGCAGCTGTTTTTAAAGATGTTTACAGGGAATTCAAAATATGTGCAGTTTTCTCCCCATCTGGCATTTTCCATCTTGATTTTATCAAATCTGAGTATAAGAGGGAAACGGAGGAAAGGCAAGTCACCAGGTTGGTGCAGGGGTGAAGTCGGCCATCGCGGGGGTGTGGTGGGGGGCACAAGGCTGAGTGTGGCAGAGAGTGTAAGGGACTGGGGGCCGGACAGTGCGAGTGGAAGATCCTGGCTGGAGTGGTGAGCAGGATGAATGACTCTGCTGTGTGCTCGGTGTGTTTTAGGGCTGCAGTGACATGCACAGCTGTGTGCTCGGTGTGTTTTAGGGCTGCAGTGACATGCACAGCTGTGTGCTCGGTGTGTTTTAGGGCAGCAGTGACATGCACAGCTGTGTGCTCGGTGTGTTTTAGGGCTGCAGTAACATGCACAGCTGTGTGTCGTGTGCTGCAGCAGAGATCGGAGACATGCTAGCTTCTCTGTTCTCGAAAGTCTCAATTCTATCTACGCGTGTGTTTCTACGTAACAGAAAGGCAGTAGAAAGGTAATAAAGCCTCAGGCAGGAATAGAGGAAGGGATTTAAATATGTGGGGGGGTGGGGTGCATGTGTGTGCTGGGGGGGTCACTGCAGGCACGTGCAATCATATGAGATGTGGGCTGCTTGAGCGTTAATCTCTACGCCTCGGCCGAGGTTCGGAGAGTAATACACTGCGACAGGCTGCCTGGTCCTGCTCAGGCAGGTCTCAGAGGGTCTTTTTCTGCCGTCTCCTCCCAAACCTGCCATCAGGGGCATTAGAGCCATGACAGTACTGCATCTGAGGACCCAGTTGTGGGTAGGGCTCACTGTCTTCCTTTTCAGGCAGCACCGGCTGAGATTCCTGACCCGTTTTCTCCTCTTTGTCTCCGCTCCTCTCCAGCTGACCCTGCTAATTATTCCTCGCCTTTTTGGTGGGATCTGCATGCAGGACCCTGATGCCCTTGATGTGCGCTAAGGCTGCACTCTCACCGAACAGGTTGTGGGGGTTTGGGGTGGGGGGCTCCTGGCCAGAGCGCTCAGGCTAACATGCCACCTGTGCTTCTCCTTGTTTCATGGGGCTGCACTGATTACCCCCCCCAACTCCAGTCACCTGACCTTTTTTATGTAACTGTAACCACGATTGTCATGGCAACCTAACAGACCACCCATTCCCAGTGCTAAAAGAACACGTCTTCACTAACATGTAATCCTTTTCCTCCCCTTTTGTTTACCCCTCCTTCCTCCTGACAGATGTTTATTTTCACCCATGCAGGTCTCCAATTGAAAGTAAGTCACACTGTGCTTCCTTCAGTGTCCGTTAAACGCAGTTAGTGAGGGTGATGCAGCACATCGTAACGGTCACTAGGCTTGTTAGTGTTTTCCCCTGTGGAATCATGCTGATCCCAAACTAAGGTTTGGTCCGCTGGGTCAGCCATGCGGCATTTAACCCACCGAAGAATCCCGGAAAGCGCTCAGTCTGAATTATTTGCACCCGACAAGCTGGCATAGTTGCTTGTTGATGCTAATGTAATACAGCGCCTTAGCTTCTCACCTGAGCATGTGATCGCAGCTGTGGATAGTCCCTTTGCTTATGCTGCTGTTCATTGGGGGGAGGTGGGGGATGCGGGCATCGCTTGATGTGCGATTTGACACATAAAGGAAAACTTGGAATGAGGCCCCCCTCCCCCCATGTGGAAAAACGGCCAGTGTTGTGTGAAACTTGTAGTGCTTGAGACGCCCTCCCTACATCGGAATCATAGAGAGAGGTGGTGTCGGCTGGAGAGTAGCCTGGGTGGACAGCGACACGGTAAACAGCCCTCAGTCAGGCAGAAGTAACGGCTGGGCCCTAGCAAACGTGCCGCTTTTCTCTAAGTGCAGTGAGCCGAAAGAAATCTCTAGGCCGCAGATAGGCTCAGCCTGCAGCATGTATCGAACTCTGGTCCTGCCATCAACGTGGCCATTGTGCCCAGAGACGTGGGAAGGGCTCTCACCCGCACTCATACTCCCGGCTGCTTTCTGCCTCACCTCACACACACACACACGCATACATACAGACACACGCATACATACACACACACACGCATACATACAGACACACGCATACATACACACACACATACATACAGACACACACACACACACGCATACATACACACATACACAAACACACACATGCAGGTTTGTAATTATGTCTTTGTGGGGACTCTACATTCATTGCTATAGGAAAAACTCTAATCCCAACATGACAACATCAACCCCAACCCAGCCCTAACCTTAACTACAAGTAGCCAAACAAAATACAAGACTTTTGGCATTTGTAGTTATTTGATTGCACTCACAGATCTTTGTGGGGACCTGAAAGATGATCTCCACAACATAAAAAAATATATATTATTTTGTGGGGAACATAACACACACACACACACACACACACACACACACAGGGTGCATTAGACCTACACGCACAGGCCACATAAGTTTTACAGATACCCTCTAGGATGTGAATGAGGCCTGAGCATGTGAGACATGTTCTTTGTCAGGGGACAGACATTTGAGGCCCTATTTACCCCACATTACACACCCACACACGCTGGGGCTAAGCAGGACATCTGTGCTGCCGATGCATGCATGCCTGCTAGGCCCTTTGCTAAGTGCTCTACTGAGAGTATGGCCTTATTCCCCCTCTTCTCCTGATTGGCCACTCCACCGGAGGACCCTCTGCTCTCTGAACCTCATCTCCCCACCTCCACCGCCCTCCCCAAACACATTGTCAAAGCAATTAACGAGCAGTCCCAGTCAGCACCAGATTCGCCGGCACTGAATGGATAATTAGGCCCGGAGTGCATCCCCGAGGCACGCTATGGGATGGCGATGGGAGTACTTCATCTCCTCATACTGGAGACCCAATGAATGATTCACACTGGTGATCATGGGAGCAAGAGCCAACCATTGCCATCACTACTGGGAGAGCGGACAGCTCTGTCTGGTGAAGGTTGTCTGGGTTTGAGGGAGTGGAGTGTGGAGCCCTTGGCCACTGGAGGGGAGAGCAGAGACCCACAAGGTTAAGGGTCTGACCCGAACCACCCAATGGTCTGAACCACTACATGGTGCTGAGTCTGGGGGGGGGTTGTTTAAAATTATGTTGGTCTGTTCCAGATTGGAAAATCTGAACTCCGGCAACATTAACAAATACTAAGGGTGTTTCTAAACTTCAGTGATGTTAATAAGACTGCTTATCTGTGACTATTAGATTTATTCTCATCATTGAGGAGTCGGGTGCTGTTTGGAGGTTCTCAGTGCAGTCCGAGTACGGTCTAGGGGGGTCCACCTTTCATCCTTGGGGTGGCCAGCCTCCTCCCTTTGGTGCCTTTCACCAAGGTACTTAAACTACTGCGCTTTTATTTTCTGCTGCCTGGAAATAATTAAGTGGCATGGAAAAAAGGCAGGTGTTTCACATACAAAACAAGGCAGAGCACTTTGACGTCTCACAGGAAATGCGATACAGACTGCTGTAGTAATGCGTCCCGACAAAGTGAATCTATGCAATTCTCTTCTCTTGCGACGGTAAAAAGCATTTGCAGTCAAATTCTTCTTGTAAACTCTTCTCCTCACTGCTAATGGGAAAGAGCCCCCTCCCCATCGTTGCCGTTTGGGGGTGGGGAGTGGGGACTGGAGCGCTCGCCCTTGATGTTAGAGGAGCCCAATGACATATTCACATAACCTAGCATCATGTGACCTTGTTTGCAGTCACTGAGCAAGACCCCAATCTGAACGCTGCATATAAATGCTTACAAACCCCCCTGTGACATTTTGAGATCATAACTCTGATTCCAGAGAATTCTGCTCTAAGACGTGTGAAGCTCCAGCCTTCCTCTGACATAACAAAGTGGTCGTAGGCCTCTGTGACATGACTCCCGTTCTATTTCCCCAGTGGGTCCATAGTGCTTTTCTTTTGAATTCTCCCTGTAGCTATAAACGTGTCTCCACTTCCATCCAAAAGTACCTTACGCTGCCATTCCGTGTCCAGGTGGGGGTGTACCATCAGACAGGAAGATATGATATGGCATGTAAAATCAGGAGCTGTATGGGGTAAGGGGGGGTTAAATGAGGTCAACATCACTTTCCAAGAGTTCTGTGGATCAGCGTTGGCGATCTTTGATGCCCCTGACTGGGGGTCCACTGTGACGTGTCTCTCTGTGGTGGGGGCTGGGGGAATAACGACATGTCCTTCTGGGGGAGAGGGTTAGGACACCGGCTCGAAAGCCCTGCAACCGGAGTTTGGGAGGTTAGCTCCAGTAGACGAGCACAATCAGTGTCCTCCTTGTAGGCGGTAAGTGCCCACTTAGCAACGGCACACAGCACCAAGCCATTAGCTCTGCCCACTAATCCGCGAGCTGCACCCTGTCCAGCTGGCGATTTCCAGAAACTGGGGAACAAGCCCATCTCTTGGGTCAAGCATGATGAGAGACGAGTGTCACGTCCCCCGCCAGGATCCATGGCTGGGGTTGGGGGTTTCTGGTGTCACTGTCTGTAATTGTGTTTGGAGAAAAGGGCTTTTGTTTGTCAGCCGGGGCGGGGTGGAAGATGGCACAGAGGGCACAGCTTTTTACATTTCCTCAGAAAAGGCTCATTCTGAAGTGATTGTTTTGTTTTGTCTGAGATTTTTTTCCCTGCAGTAGTTTGGATAAAACGCTTTGCTCAGAGGAGCAAGGTGTTTCCTGGGATTTGAAGCAGCCTGCTGTACCGGATCACTGTGCTTTTTTTAATAGTCCTCAAAAACAAAAAAAGCAGCGCATGTGCCAGGGTAAGAAGGATAGGATTGCATCCAGGATGAGGGCATTAGTCCCAGGAAAGCTGCTAGGGTCCTTACAGGACTGCTTACAACATGTCAGTGCCTGAGTGAGGCCGTCCC
Source organism: Cyphomyrus plagiostoma (assembly GCA_019775915.2). Taxonomy (NCBI): domain Eukaryota; kingdom Metazoa; phylum Chordata; class Actinopteri; order Osteoglossiformes; family Mormyridae; genus Cyphomyrus; species Cyphomyrus plagiostoma. Next base: position 20,451,459 of record JABFEA020000067.1, read on the forward strand.
TGCGTGTGTCAGACTGTGTAGCTGGGGGCTGGGGGAAGAGGCCACTATACTGCCACCCCACCCCCCCAGTCTGTGGGCCTCTCCCCTGACTGATGCATCCGCACAGCAATGCTGGGGTGTTAATGAATCCCATAATGATCTCCCCCGCCAGTCTCTCCCCAGGAAGCTGGAGCGACACATTCGGAGACAGTGGTTATGGGATGTGACCATTTGTTTGTTTTAATTTACAAACATCCCCCCCCCCCCCAGCCAATGTATGCATTCCTAAATGCCTGCATGGGAAAAGCCCTGCACACTCGCCATTGATCAGCCACCAGAGATCAGCCACTCTGACCCTCGCAGTGACAAAGACGCCTCAGCATCTTCATTGTTTGCGGGGACAAGGCTCTGCCTGACGGCCCCACTTAAACGTGATGAGATGGGGCCATCATGTGACTCCATGCTGTGGTGTCCCCTTCACCACCCTTCCTCATGAAGTAAAGTTCTGGTCTCCTTTGGTCCAGTGACCCTCCATTTAAGTTGCACTGGCTCTGAGGTTTCGGCAAATCTCTGACCTGTACCCTGCCTCCCCGCTCCCTTATTTAGTCCCCGAAGAAGTGAACAATGAAACGAGATCTCATTAACGATGTCGCACGCTGCGGGGTATCAAACTAGCACCCCCAAGGGGCGTGCAAGAGCACATCGATTAGTGTTGTCTCAGCTGATAGCAGGCTTACGCGCTAATGAATATACTTCTTGTTCCGGTTGATAACCTTGAGTCTGTGCCCATTCCAGGAATACAGAGCATCCGTGTTCTGGTCTTTGCCAGGCGATCTTATCACAAAAGACACCCCGTTAGAGAGAAGTCTCATCACGTGTACTGGTGCTCCGGGGGAGAAGGGAGGCCCGGATCTGCTCAGAAAACAGGTCGGACGCTGGCCTTTGGGGTGCTACAGAAACCTCCCATCCTTTATTCCATGGCGACAGGAGCTGATAAATTCCGGCGGTGTCCTGGACTGGCTGGAGCTCCTAGAGACCAGTCAATTTGTCAGAGTGTGTGGCCTCACTGTCCCCCCGTCCTTCCTGGGGCATCCTTTCACTTTCCAGCTGGGAGGGGGGAGAGGTGAGCATTTCAGGAGTGGAAGTTAGACAGGATGCCAAAAGTAATTGCCTTACTCCCCCCCCCCACCCCCATCTTCACTCAGCTATGCTCATTTATTTATTTATGAAAATTTCTATTAGGTTAACCATGTTCCTCTGAGCTAAACAGCACAGGTTCTTCTGCAGGTTTCCGGTCTATTCTCGGTTCATAACCAAAATGCCCCCTCTCTCACACTCATACATGTTTTTGTGACCTGCTGTTTGCTTCCTGTAGTTAACCTGTCTGTGTGTGTGTGCTGTTTATCTGTTTATTTGGATAACTAATTATATAAAGAAATTGCAATCAAAAAAGTAAAAATGTCGAAAGTCTTGTATTTTGTTTGGTTACTCATGGGTTAGAGCTGGGTAGTGGTTAAAGGTCGTCATGACTGGGATTTGGGTTTTTCCCATAGAAATGAATGGGAGGTCCCCATTTAGGCAGGTACGCCAGCATGTTGTGTGTGTGACCTCTCTATAAGCAGTGGTTTCTCTCCAGTCCTGAATCGACCCCCCCCGATGCGGTGATGCCCCAATACATTCAGCCTACACCCCCCCCCCCAATCCTGGGGAAGAGGGTTCACTACCAAATGGGAGACGTGCTCAGATGTTGATTAGTATGTGTGGAAAGGCATCACTGGGAGATGCAGGAGTGCACAAGGAGCTGCGGAAGGGACCGGAGTCAAACACAGAATCGCTCTCATCCATCGCGCGCTGCTGCCAATTAGCTCAAGTCAACTAATTTATGCATCCCTGTTCGCCAGCAGGAGGCTGGTACAAACGGTGCCTTTCTGTTGGGACATACAAAGATGCGAGTGTGTGAAGCCGGGTGTGCACGCGCGTGTCTGTGTGTATGTCTGTATGTGTGTGTGTCTGCGTGTGTGTCTGTATGTGTGTCTGTGCGTGTGTGTGTCTGTGTGTGTTTCTGTGTGTGTCTGTGTGTGTGTTCTGTGTGTGTGTCTCCCAGCACATTCTCTGGACAAAATCCATAAAACATCTACAGCTAAAGGCGTACAGAAGGTCATATACACACACAAAACGACAGTTAGTTAATAACCGCAGATAAACTGATCTATGTTCTCAGGAAGTATAGTTACATATGAGAGATCAATCTCTATAAAGAGTCTATAAGTCTAACTTAACATCTGATGTCCACAGATGAATATCCTGTATGTAATTCTCCCAAGAGAAATAAGACAGTCAATCCCTTCTGGCTAGAAGGATGGCAGTTTTATTTTGCCTGGCTGCTCTGTTTTATTTGTCTATATTAGGCTTTATTGTTGTTATGATTACACACTATATTATCCTGATTTATCAGCTGCTCTCTGATATAACTGCTGCCTGTTTCCATTACCGGATAAATCAATGGGCATCAGTTGTACTTCTGAACTGAAGGATGCCATTCAGGTCCAGCAGGATGTGAATTCATTTCAGTCGTCAAAGCCAGGAGGAAGAGGAGTGGTGAAGGGATGAGGAGAAGAGGAGAAGTCAGGATTATAATGCAAAATGGCTCCAAGAAATCTAGTTAGCAATGGTTTACAGCCAGCACTAAGTTACCTGGACCAGACCTGGAACTGGATAGGCAGAGAGTGGGTGGGGTGGGGACTCTAAATGGCAGCTCGGTACCGGAACGTTGTACCTATTTGCACTTCCTGTCTGGGTTTGTTTAACAGCCTCCCCCAGTAAAGGTCTTCCGTATGAAGGCGGGAAACGGGAATAGATAAAACACAGAAGGACAGGCCTATGTGCGGCACAGCGTGGGCACATCCACTGGCGCAGGGAGCCAGAATAAAGCCTTCTAAAGTGAACTGCCGTCACCTTTACGGAACGCTGCTGAATTTCCCACTCACTTAGCTGATCTGTCCTCGAGCTCCAGTGAGCTAAGAAGGGACCTTTCTGTTGTGAAATTCAGAGTATAGATCTGCTGCTATTGAACCACCGATAATAACTATTGGGGGAAGTTGCGTCACTTAGCGGGAGGTAATGTGCAAATCTCAGTAAGGCCCGTATCTCTACACGTATCGCCAAAGAGCACAGTGACCTCTGGTTAGATATGTGAAGACGCTGTTCTGTTTTTTAGTTAAAAAGTTATTAAATTTACCAGCACTTCTCTGAGCTCACAGCCAGGCTAATGCATAATGAGAATTATTTTGTTTTTTCTCTTGATCCTTTTGATATGAATCACTAATGGATGTCACTCACTAGATGGCGTGTTTGTACACCGGCCAGCATTGGATCCAAGGGGAGTGGATAGCATAATATGCTGGTGGGGGAGGACGTCGTTGCAGGTGTGTAAATGATGGGCTGAAGAAGGGTAATAAGCTCAGCCCGGGGTCTGGGAGTCTGAATGGGACATTAATGTGCCCTGTGGCTGCAAGATCCTTGTCACAGGCCAGCAGACCACCTGAGCCGGTCGGCGTAACAACGCATCTCAGTGCCAACTGCCGGCCATCTCGCTCTCCGTGTTACTGAGCCTCAGGTGTCCCCTGTGCTACATCCTGTCCCTGAGCAGTGTAGTGACACGTGATGCAGTACTGCAAAGGGGTGTGCGGGCGTGCACCATAGCAGGCCACCAGGGGGCACCCTGCTGAAGATTCCCTCTATCCAGCATGAGACCCTCAGAGACTTTTGGTTTCAAACCACAAGGATTGCAGAGACCAGTCAGCTGAGGAGCATAAAATGAAAAGTGGGGAGGCAGGGATGGAGGGAGGGATGTTTTGCCTGCTGTCACATGCTCCAGTGGAAGCCATGGTGTCTGAATGCCCGTTGAAGCACAGCAGCTGAAAACAAGTGGACAGCTTTTCCAGACCGTCCCTGGCCCCATTCCGGCCCTTTCCCAAGGTTTGTGCCACGTGGAACCAGGCCTTTCCGGAACGCTGAGCGGCTTGAGTGCGACAGCCTCCACGCGCCTAATTCCCTTGTCACTGATAAATCTGTAGAAGGGATGCTGGCATCATCAAAAACACCTCTGGCCCCCAGGTATAAACCTCTCCAACTCACATTAATAACAGACTGCAATTAAGCTTTCGCAGCCTTTAGAGAATCCCCCCACCCCAATGAACTGGGTGGTGTGTCCGTGTATGTTTCTGTGTGTGTGTGTGTGTGTGTGTGTGTGTGTGTGTGTGTGTTTCTGTGTGTGTATGTGTGTGTGTGTTTCTGTGTATGTGTGTGTGTGTGTTTCTGTGTATGTGTGTGTGTGTGTGTGTTTCTGTGTGTGTGTGTGTCCGGTGATCATGAAAAACATGTTTCAGTATTTGCTTTGCGGCGTGGATTCTGAGAAGCGAGAGGCTGTTTGAATGCCGTTTCCACCATTCTCTCCAGTCAGACTTCGTTTTTTTTCTTTTCATTTCACTTTCCAGGGCACCAGTTAACAAACTGACTGAAGAACACTTGGAATGTTCCAGAAAAATGGTGCTGGACAAGTTATAAGCATATGCAACCCCCCCCAACCCAAACCCTAGCCCCCCCCCGGTATTTCCTTGCACACTGATATGCATCCCATGGAGTCTGATTCAGTCAGTGATTCTGTTTGTAGACAGGACAGACAGTCTGTAAAATGTGATGTCTTATGTGCTGAGTGTGTCGACACTGGTTACCACAGTAACTGGGTGGTTAGTTTGGCTCCACTTAAGCACGGATATAGCATGAGCCGGATGTTAGCGCTTACTTAGGGGAGACATATCCGGCAGCATCACCAGCTTGCTGTCCTGGAGTCCGTGACGTCAGCTCGTGCCGCTTCGGTGAATGTAATCCTGGATATGTTTGTCTAAATATATATTGTGCTTTAGAGGCAGAATTCCCCATTTGACACGAAGGGATTGTGAGTCATTGCGTCATTATCTTGGTGGAACGGTAGCTGCAATATTCAGGCAAATGAAGGCAGTACCCAGTAACGATGGTGTTGAGGAACAGGCGAGTGGGGCCTCGGGCTCGGGGGATGCCATTCACTCCGTTGACGTAGTGCTGAAGCTCGCTGCGGTGGTTGCTGGAGATTTCAGACTGCAGGCATAGTTCAGCCATTTGCCACCAGGGGGCACCCAAGCTGCAAGAAAGCACAACATAGTGCAAGAAGATCGTAGGAGCGATGTGGCCCTTTAATGCCGGCGACTCTGTATGTGTTCCGGGGGAGTTAAATGGCTATATTGATTGTGAGGATTTATCATTACAACGCGCATTCGTTAACACGCCAAAATGCCTCGTTTCGGATCACTTGCGTCCACAGCCACCGCTCAGTGTTAGGTCTCATTATTAGGCACAATTATGTAGATGAGGGCATATCGCTGATTATATGATGCCGGTGGATTGTTTGCATGTAAAGAAATTAAAGGCAGTGGCAGGTTTTAATTTTATTAGGCTGTTAACTGTTTTAATAGCTGGAAGGGCTTGACTAGAGACTAGAGGTCCAGTGTAATGGTACTGCTTTGAGGGTTCTTAGCTGTACAGTATTTAAGCTAATTAACTATGTCAATTTCCCCCCCCCCTTGAACTGACATATGTCGTACATTTCCAGGTAATGTTGACAGTGTAGTGATTGCTCTGATGTATGTGCTGATTTTATATCTGTATTGTGGACTGTTTGTCAGTGAAGCCAGCATCTTTGTTTACACCTCAGTACTCACTCTGAGCTCTGTATCATTACATATTTATAACCCCTGGATTTAACTCCGTGCTGTGTCTAGCTGTCACATTTCCCAGATAGCCCTTTAAAGTTAATATATGATTAGAATGGTGTAAATTTAGCTCTTAGCACAAAGCTAAGAGCTCTTAGCGCTGGGCTTCGATACCCCGTCCATCTGGCATGCGAGGAGCTGAGCTGTGTGAGGACAACCCCCCCGGGTACATCTTTAACCCTTCCCAGCCCCTATCCTCTCCTCGGTGCAGCTGCTGGTTTGTCTCTCTGAGAGACGCGCCTCTTTTCCAGTGTATTTTTACCCTAACCTCGGCGGGAATGACTAATGCACCGCATTTTTTTTATTGAGTATTATTTATTTTTGCCAGGAGCAAGGGGGACATTGTGTCGGATTTCTGCAGATATGGAAACAGACAGTCTGGAAGCTGAGGACGCGGGGAGGGGGGACTGGGGGGTACAGCACCGCTCGAGTCCCTGTCGCGCTCGCTAACTTGACTTCTTTTTATGCATGTGAAACTCTGCGGCTCTCTCTCCCCCCACTCTTCCTGACTTCCTGCCAAATTACCCGACAAGTACTCCCTCCAGACATGGGGGTACGCTTTCCCCTCCGGGTGGCCCTCACCAGTGCATCCCCGTGACCAAGCGGTGGGCTGGGCGCCCTGTGGAAAATCATGTGTATGTATAGTGCCCCCCAAGGTGTAAGTTGCCTTGACAATCTGCTCAGCATGGGGGGTATTGGACCCAGAACGTGACCCTAAGGATCTTGTGGTTGCACCACCAGGGGACTGCAGCTGCCGCGCGTCAGCTAGACCATCATGGGTTGTGCTGGGATGGCTCTGATTCTACACCCCCCCCCAAACAAAAAAGAAAAACTGAAAGAAAAAGCCTGTCTAGCCTCGGGACCAAAGCAGCAGAGAGGACAGCGACGTGGAGTGCACAGGGAACATCAGCGCGTACTGCTCAGCCGAGAGAGAGGGGGAGAGAGAGGGAGGGAAGAAGGGAGGAGCAGAAGGGAGGGGGCAGGAGGGGAGGGAGACCTGGCCCACATTGCTGCGCCGCTCTGCCTCTCGCTTCACTCTTGCAGCGTGTCTGCGTGCTGGAGCTGCGGCGGACCTGCACCAGAGCGCCCCGCGCTCCCTGTCCACGCCACCGCTTCCCCCTGCGATGCCGTCCTGCTCACCGTGTGGAGCCTGCCGATTTGCATAGCCGCCTCCTTGACCCACTCCTGGCCCTACACTCGGCTCTCTCTGCCGGTCCCCCTCCCGGCACTCTCCCGTGTCTTTCCCCAGCACCGCCGCAGCCCCCTGCCGTCGTCAACGCTGGGCTGCCTTGCTGGGCTGCCGCGCGGCTGTGTTTGCGTGCCCCTGCGCCAGGATCAGGCCACCAGGACGCTACTGGGAACTAGCAGAGTGGGCTGTGGGCTGAACGGACCCCCCGGGTGTGACTCCTGAGGCTTGTCGTCCTCTGGAGGTCCCTCCTCTCTTTCTTTCTACACCCCCCCCTACCGAATCCAAGACGCTGCCCCCCTCCCCGCCCCGGATTCTTCTGGATGTCTTCTCAGATAAGGAGTAAACCTGAAATTGTGGGAGGTCTGTTGGCTTTGAGGAAAGGTTCAGGCTCTGTGTCCTGGGGCTTCATCTAGGCTCGTTGTTCTGCTTTCTTCTGCTACTAAAGTGGATTGCTGTCTTTGGGGCTGTTTTTCTTCTCTCTCTCTCTCTCTCTCTCCCGTTCTGCATTTGCTTCTCCGGACTGCCAGATAAGGACAGAGGAGCGCGGTAGAGGGAGGATGGAGCGATAGAGACTGGATTGTGCTCCCTTCGTTTAAGCGTCTCATGATTTTTCTGTGTTCCCATTTTCCTTGGGCTTTTTCGGGATCATAATGAACGTGTCTTTGTGGTTTGTCGTCTCCGCGCATCTGCGCGTCTGCAGTCGGAAAGCCGTGAATTGAGAGGACGCCGGTTCCCCTCCACGCTCCCATCCCTCCTGGTATTTTTCCCTTTCCTCCTCTTCCCGCGGCTTAGCGGGGCTTCGGCAGGGTGGGGGGCCGTGCGCCAGTGAGGGCCATGCCCCATCACCTCTGAGGGGGTCAGTGCCAACCGACCCCCCCCTCGCCTCCTCGCTTCGCGGGAAGATGCCGCCGCTCCGCTTGCCGGTCCGGGACCCCCTGTGGCGGCTCTTAGCCCGAGTCGCCCACCTGCTCCTCTGGCTGCTGCCCCTGGCAGCGGGGGCGGGCTTGGGGGGGGGCGGCCACCACGGCCATCTGGGCCATGGGAGCAAGCATCACCACGCCACGCCGGTCTCCATTCACAGGTCCCCCGCCTCGCTGCGGGCAGGGCACGGTGGGTACCAGTCTCCTTCAACTCTTACATTCTCGATGTACCTATGACCTGCAGCGATCTGCCTGGCTCACCTGTGACCCCCCCCCCCCCATCCTTGTTTTCCATCTAATCTTTGCCGTGGGCTTTCTCTGGTTACAGTGTGGGGATTCAATCTACATAGGCGTTTGAAACTGAGAGGGAGCAATTTGCTTTTCTGTTTGAGCTGCTTGAGTGTGATGGAACTGCCGTGTATGTGTGTGTCCATGGAGGAAATAGGCAGCAGTGTGTGTCTGTGTGAGTGTCTGGTGGAGATGATTGCCTTTAATATTGTGATACAGAGGGTTTGTCAGCGCACGTGTATGTGTGTGTGTGTGTGTGTGTGTGTGTGTGTGCGCGCATGGCCGGGTCTGTTTGGCGAAGAGAAGAATTTGACTACGGTCTTTATTTTGCTATACATTTGCTTGTCAGTCACTCGCGTGCATGTGCAAGGCTGTCCGGGTGCAGCAACTCGCGTGCAGGTGCAGGCCGGGCGAGCGATGACAGGCGCAGCCCTGGAGGGTGCGCAGGGCAGCCAATGGCGGCTTTTATGTCCTGCTGAGACGGCAAGGGAGGCAATTAGGATGCTCAGTTTGGATTTTCCTGGAGGCTGAAGGTCTCCTGTGCCCCTCTCCCCCACCTCAGTCTCATTTATCCCAAGTCTGAGCCGCTGTCGTTGTCTGTTTTTGTATCCACATTAATAATAATTCCCATCCCCCCATAAAGTGTGGCTTTAAATCATTTCTGGGATAACTCAGGCTTCTCTGTGGTGTTTAAAACACGTAGGACTTCCAGTGCGGTTAAAAACGTACGAGTTTCAGCTTTGGTGCTGCGGATTTAGCAGGAGCTGGGAGCAAATTAAAAAAACATCTGTGAGCAAGCGGGCGAGTGAGCGCAATGGCCGGGCATGTGGACTGCAGCTCGCAGCCTCCGGGGTGAGACGGAGCTTTTGACGCCTACCGTTGACTCTACTTTGAGCTTCCCCCAGGGGGTAATTTTCACCCAGTCTTATATCACACTAGAAGGATGGGTAGGGCTGGCTAATCTGGTGATTAAAAATTTAAAATAAAAACTCACTGAATTATTTGCGTTCTTTTTTTTTTGTACCGTGCCCTTCCGGTCTGTCTGTCTTCAAATCTTCCTCCCGTTAACGACCTCGTACCCTGCATCAGCACATATTCCTTGGGTAACGGTGGAGCCAGCTTCTTACGGTGTGCATGTCTGGAGATGCTTGTCGAGATCCAGCTTTGGGCTTCTGCGCGCCGCTCATTTGCATACTTACGTAATCACACCTGGCTCTCCACGTATGATTTCAACTACGTCCTTTGCGGTAAGGGTAAACGGGTCGACATCACAGCTGGTTGGCCCCGTAATGCACCTCATAAAAGCCCCCTTTCCTCCTCTCTGTCGTCTTTTTAGACAGGAGGCACAATTAAAGCATTTGGGGGGAGGAGGGTAGATGCAGCGTTTAATGTAGAAGTTTCATTATAAACCTATTGGATATCACTTTAAAAAAAAAAAAAAAAAACTGTCGCCCTCTGGTGGTGGACCAGAAAAAACATCAGACTATGATGTGATGAAGCATGGGTAATTTGGGCATGCTTGTGTTTGTGTTTGGACTGCATTAGCAAAGACGTGCAGAATAGATTATCACATCTCTCCTACAGTGCCCTTACAGTCCGTTTTCTATGAGCCATAGCAGGGGTAGAGGCCTGGGGAGGGATGCAGCTCAGAGAGTAAGAGGAAGGGAAGGGTGCTGACTGGGAAGTGAATCATTCCAGCTGATCATCCTCCTGCCATCCATGCTTTTCTCCTGTCTTCCTGCATTAGCAATTTTCAGCGGGACCAGGCGTTGTGTGACATGGGAGGCAGGGCACCTTCAACTGTGTAAGGAAACGGAAAGCTGTAGCCATTCCCAACTGCCTGCATTTCAGTGTGGATCTTCGGGGTGGTGGTGGAGTGAATTAAAATCCAAAATAAAAGCAAAGTAAAAAAAAACAAGCTTCCAGAAATGTGGATGAGGTGTGGAAATGGACATGTAGACGGAGCAGCTGGAGACGTGCGGAGCATTTGTGCCCGTTATCTGTGGCTAGCACGCCAGTGGGATTTAGCCAGAGGAGCGCAGTGTATGCAGCTGAGGGGGGGGGGGGGTGCATGTGGCATGCGCTTTTTACTTTTTGAAACAATTAGCTGGGAATTGAAAGGGAGACAAAGCCCCGACATCCGAATGAGCTTTTCCTCCTTTGCATTCCTTCTTCCTCCCTTTTTTATTTTGTCCTCCCTCTCTAGTGTTGTGAAAGAGCACCGAGGGTGGGGGGATTTAGAGGTCAGTGATCCACAGCGTAGAGCTGTAGTTAGTTGGAGGTGGGCTGCCCATTCAGGGAGCACGTTGGTATGCCCCCCCGTTCCCTTTTCCCCTGTCAACCCTCTGGCCTCTGGCTTCTGTTTCCTAAAATCCTAAATCAGTTTTAATGTCCTATACTTTCACTGCAAGTGAGGAAGCGAAACTGAGGGGTGGCCGAGGATGAGAAATTGGGGGATTAAAGGGGGGTCAGGAAAACAGTGACCTGAGAGGCTCTAGCTTATAAGGACCCCAGGAATGGCCTCCACACGATGACATTACCCTTTTTTCCCTTATTTATTTATTTTTTTAAAAGGCTTCTTGAAAATGGAGTATCAGTCAGACTACAATGGAGGTGCGCTGTGAGTATGGCAGGCTGCAGTGGAGGAGTGCCATGTATCAGGTAGGCCGCAGTCAAGGTGTGCCGTGTGTCAGGCAGGCCACAATTGAAGTGTGCCCTGTTAATCAGGCAAGCCGCAATTGAGGAGCCCTGTATGTCAGGCAGCCTAAGTGGAGAGACGCTGTGTGTCAGGCAGGCCACAGTCAAGGTGCGCCGTGTGTCAGGCAGTTACAGTTGTGGAGCGCTCTCTGTCAGGCAGCCGAAGTGGAGAAACGGCGTGTGTCAGGCAGGCCACAGTCAAGGTGCGCCGTGTGTCAGGCAGTTACAGTTGTGGAGCGCTCTCTGTCAGGCAGC
>JABFEA020000067.1:20467577-20480898 GCA_019775915.2 Cyphomyrus plagiostoma
CCCCCCCCCCCCCCCCCCCCCCCCCCCCCCCCCCCCCCCCCCCCCCCCCCCCCCCCCCCCCCCCCCCCCCCTGACAGAGAGAGACTTTAATAACTGTAGATAATGGGGGAGGGGAGGTGAGTGGAATACTGCAGGTGTCAGCCCCCTCCCCCAGGAGGACTATTAGATAAGTGTCACTGCTGCACTCATAGTTTTGAGAGGTTAACTATGCTGTATTACCTAGTAATCTCATCAGATCCAGGTGTTCACTTAGCACCCTCTACAGGCCTGGGAGCGACAGCACATGAAGGTCTCCGGCTAGGTGCCTTGCCTCTTCCCATCATGCACTTGTGCTTGCCACACACCTCCCTTCCTCCGTGTTGGTCTTCTACCGCTGATCCGTGCCAACGGGGTTACGTCAGTCATTAACCAGAATAATAACAGCCGTTGACCAGGCTGGATCAGAGCAGTGGATTTTGACGCGCAGGCAATCTGGGGAGGGCGAACAGGCCTCACCGTGGAAACCTGCCTCATTTGCATCATATGCAGACTGAGCATGGGGGGCGCGGCAGGAGGGGCACGGCGGAAGGGAGACAGAGATCGCTGCCGCCGCTGAAAGGTTGAGGAAGGGGGCACCTCCAGCCGTCCCGCTCAGAAAGGTACGAGACAGGCGGCTCGCACCAGCCAGACTCCAGGAGCCCGTCCGAATGTTAATGTGCCAGGGGACGGGGAGGGGCAGCCAGCGTCCGCGGCGTGTCTGCAAGTCCAAGGGGAGCAGCCCAGCATGCATGCCTGCAGTTCTCGCAGCCTGTTTCATTTGGAAGACTAGCTGGCTCTGTGCTTTAGACGCAGGTGGAAGAGCGTGTGGGAGATTCTAAACAGACGCTGTGCGGTTTAGCGGTGGGGCTTCTCTTGTAATGGTCAGATTAATTTTGCTCTCATCAGCTGATGGGTGGGGTGGGGGGGGATCCAAACATCGCAGCTCATCACCGTCGTCGCCGTCATGTCATTAAACATAGTCAGTCTCTGGTATGACTATCTGCCCTGGGCTGTACTGTGTATTGGGGTGGGGGTGGGTGGACGCTCCATGAATATCAGCATTCAAGGGGTGCCGCTGGGAATGTGACGTGTGAAAGATGGGGTGAATTCCACGGGAAACCTGGAATCCAATGGAGGAGTGCAATTACAGGAACAGGAAGGTGGGAACAGTGATCGGCCTGCCCAGGAGGGCTTTTTTCTGTGTACTGTACAAACTCACACTCCTGTCTTTCTGTCCTGCAGCTACTCATCCCTGGGTTTGTTCTCTTTTTTTATTCTTTTGACTTCACATTCTGAGGTTAATTGGGCCTAACTGCCCATACTGTACAGGCTGTCAATATCCATACCATTAATCGTAGTGGTGGCAGTGGGGGGGTCCTGTGATCTGTCTCTCTCTTCCTTTTGTTTACCCCCCCCCCTTTCTGGGGGAGCTTTATCGATCTGTGTATTGACATTGCTGATCCTGGCACACTGTGTTGATGGGGGGGGTGGCTTTCTTGTGTGCACACAGTGGGACATCTGTGCTGCTGGCGGCCTCGCTAAAGACCCCCCTGCCCCCCAACCCGCTGCTTCAGTAAACCCCCACTAACCCTCTTGGCATCGCTGTACAGGCTCCTTGTTTTGTTTCATAGGTATTATTATGGGCTTTCTGCCAGGATAGGGAGGGTGGTTGTTAGCCTGTGCCTACTATAATAGTGCAGCATTAAGAGCACCGGGATGTTGCCGTTTACGTAGCGCCACAAAGTGCTGGTGGTCTGGAAAGATCCGGCAGGGCCTGAAGGCAATTTTGCTCCCCATTTGGGAGGCAAACCATTGTTTGTAGGCCACCTGCTGAGGGTACCCCTGACTGTGGGCACATGACTCAGGACATATTAAACAACCTTTTCCCCATCCTGAAACCCTGATTGCAGCAGGTTTGCAGGTGGAGGGTGGAATTTTAATTATGGTGAAAGTAGCAAATATTCACACTTTTTTGATCGTCTGCACCCTTTAAACGGCTGGCTGGGTAGAAGTTTCAGGGGGCAGCATGCATATTCTTACAGTTTCTCCCCAGGTGGGCCATTCATGCCATAATGATTTAAAATCTGGGGCTGATCCAGATAAGACTGATCCAGGGACGAGGGTTCTGTGCTGGAACAGTGGTCCTCCACGCATGTGCCTTTGGGTGCTATGAGATAGGATGCATTCAGTCGGCACCTTCTAATAATTATAATAATAATCAATTACAGTAAGTGATAATGATACAGTGACCTTATGTCTGAGGTGCTTAGAAATAGATGGATGGATTATGGAAGAGTATTATTCAAATTAATATATATATTTTTTTTACGAACTGTATTGCACACTTAGTCTTCCGAGCATTCTTTGGGTGCAGACTGAAAAAGGTTACAGATATTATTCTTACACTCGGGATTGTAGTGGGAGATATGGAGATGTTGGGAGAGTCGTCATGGAAGAGGTCACAGGCCTTTCTTCCCAGCTGCCGGGAGGGATATGTGTAAAATTTAATTGGCAGGTTGTTTCCGCCTCGGCCCGCTATTTCTGTGACGAGGCGGGAATGTTCCCTGCGAGTCCGAGCGAGCAGCATGGCTCCCATTTGCATGTTTTCCTTGAGAGGGGGAGCAGCGCTGACCCTGTCCTCATTAAATATTAACGCTCCCCGAAGCACCGGCGGGCCACCGGCTCTGGATGGGGTCCGGCCCTCCAGCCCAATGTGTCTTCGGGTTTGCCTCGCAGCAGAACATGCCCTCCCAGCAAGCAGACTCTCCCTGCTGTGAGCCACCTCAGCTGCTTAAGTAAAGGCTGTTATTAAAATTGAATGTGATTCGCATACTGCTTACGTCGCACTGGGGTAACTCACCCCCCCTACAGGTGTTACATTCGGCTGCTCTGTGACTCTTCTTGTATTACCCACCCCCCAGGCCGAGACCTTGTGACTCCTGCATGGTACCTGTGTCCTCCTAGATGATGTACCTGTAATAACTCCAGCCAAACCGTCGTTGAAGGACAGCCGCCCCCACCCCATACAGATACTGATGTATCATGCCACCTTGTCACTTGCACAGATAGCATCTCAATAGGAAAGCTTGTCACATAGGAGCTTGCTGGGCTGATGGAGCAGGACACCATTGACCATCATCTCATAGTGACCTCCCCATCCTGATCACCTGACAGCATCAGGACCCCCAATAAATGCCTTTGATGTCTCCAGGTCATCATGATTAGTCCAACACGGCATGTACAGAATAGCAGGTTCTCTTAATGTCCTGGTGCCTGTGCGAGGAGACCTGGCTCTCACATCGCCGTGCCTGTTTGACAGTAGGTGGCAGATGGGAGGCGCCCCATTCGCGTTTGATGAATGAATGTTAAGCACCGCCTCTGCCGTACCCTGAGAGTGCATCGCAGGTGTCCCTGCTTGTAAACAGGCACCTGCTTGCTGGAGAGGATCCAGAAGGGCTTTAATGATCCAGGCTGGGGTTAAGGAGGCAGGCAGAGGGTGCTGTGTGGCCCCGTCTCCCCCCCTGGGGCTCCCTTGGCAGGGCCCTGAAATCACATCACTGGCACATATGTTGCTGTCTTGGGCTATAATAGACTGCTGCCACGGGGGGGAGGGGGGGTGCAACGATTCATTAATGCTGGCCTCTAAGCGAGCTGGCGGGAGGCGTTCAGATGGGGTCCATGTGACCGAGACGTGCCGTATGCGGTTTGCACCTCTGTTGGCATTCTGGCGAGTGGGGGGGGGACATGTCACTCACTGCATTATTTAGCACTGCATCTCAATCTGCTATAACCAAACCGGGAGAAGACAAGAAAGAGAAGAATGTGGAAATGAGGAGGAACGATAAGGCCAGGCTGGGGTGGGAGAGAGGGGGGTTGGTCATTTCTGAGGTCCTCAAGACTTTGGAGAGGCCAAGGTCACACATGCTGCCAGGCTGGGTTTGTCTTTTGCTGAGAGTCTCGCTGCAGCACAGTGAGAAACAGCCTTTGCGGCGAATCTGTCGATGACGTCTCCAGCATTCTGACTGATTTCTCACCCCAGACACTGACCTGTGAACCGGGAGCACATTAATGTGAAGTATAGTATAGTATAGTAATGTGAAGTATAGCGCCTTGAGTGAGGCCTAAGTGTGCGGCATGAGGGCTTGATGATTATTTCTGCGACAACCCCAGCCCCGCATCATTAAAATTTGAACAAAGGCCCTGATGCAATCTTTTGCAACTGCATCTCCTGTGGTGTTAGCAGAAGCTAGCCGCTAATGTGTGGCTAACCGTCCGGCAGCACTGCAGATTAGCATGTGTCTTTATTTAGGCATAATACGGGGGCAGTAAATAAGATGTCGCTATCAGGTCGTGTGAGAATTGGATAAAATGATGATGCTTTTCTGCCTTCCAAGACCGTCTGCTAAACTGATCTAGATGTAATGTCGTGCTCCTCTGTGTTGTTATTAAACTATGATGCTGTGATGAAGTTGTTATTTTTATGATTATCTTTATTATTATGCTTTATGGTTGTGGATTCGATAGCCATGTGTGTCATATTTGCATGTTCTCCTCAGGATTGACTGTGTTTCTTCTGGTTTTTCTAATTAGCATCTCTAAAGTGCACACAGTCCCTGCACGTGTCACCCTATGATGGAGTGGCATCCTACCCAAGGGTGTTCCCCTGCCTGCTGCCTTGTGCTTCCTGGGCTGGTCACTAAACTCACCAAGAACTTCTATTGCATAAGCAATTATGTAGAGTTTATATGCTGTATATAAATAATATTTGTGCGTATGATGTGTTATTGTTGGAATTTTGGGGGCCTGAAAGAATGTGATCCAGAGCGTCCAAAGGCTGTTTCTCTAGTTTAGGCTTCATTTTTAGCCCCTGCCCCCATTTTGCCTGGCAGCCAGGCAGACATTAAGGTCAGTGGTGACAAGCTGTCTGACTGCCCTCCTGTCAGTCCCAGGAGGACGCCCTCCTCCATCGCATTCCACCCCCTGGAGCTCCATATGCATCCCACGGGGCTCCGCCAAGCATTGAACTGAATAGGACATATGCAGTGACTGTGTGTCTCGCCTGCCGGATGGCTCTTGCTTGAGGGCATCGCGTGTAGCAGCTATAAGCATGAGGCTGGCCATAAGTACGCTGACGCAGTGATTAAGAGATGGGAGACAGAAGGGGAGCTTCACTGAGCCTGCCCTGTAAAGCAAATAGCTGTATAGTGTAAAACTTCATATAAAACTGGGTGCGAGGGGTGTGGGCTGGGCACATGTAAGGTGTGTAGACAGAGCTTCCAGTATCTCCTCACTCAGTGAGTTCTGTGTATTCGCTGACTGGTTGGAAATTCGTTGTGGATCAGGCCCAATACAGGCCAGACAGTAAGGTTCTGAAGGTGGAAATTGTGGCACATGTATTATGATCGGCAAACACAGCATAGGTGTAGCCCTAGTCAGGTGACTTTCAAGGTGGGTTTTTATTTGTTAAAGTTGTCTGTGCCCCACCCCCAAGTTATTCTATAGCCCAGCACCTGCTGATGATGATTGAATTTTGGTGACTAGTACCCACCATCAGTTTTATATTGAGGGGGGTGTCAATGTGAAGGTCATCTCATTGTATGCCTAAATTTTTTTAGGATCTAGTCTCAGAGTAACCCCCTGAAACACAATATTCCTATCCAGCTTTTCGTGAATCACTCATATTGAGTAAACTCGATATCGCTGGGAGGAGATTAGCGTGTGGCCCTGCTGTTCGTCACATGAGTCTGGGCATCACATCACTTTGGATAAGGCGCTTTACTTCCGAAGGCAAGGGGTAGACAGCGATTGAATAATCCAAACATGTTGCCACATTCCCTCTTGTTTTGAGTTCGATTTGCTGCTCTGGGTCATCCCCCACCTGACCTTACTGTTGTGTTGGGCTGGGTCACAGATACCTAGTTTTGTCCACTGTGACCTCTGTGAGAATCAATTTCATAAAAAAGCTGTTTAAAATTCCTTTCCCTTTCGGAGTAAACTTCCTGTTTTTCTGGGCATTTGTGTATTTCCCCCTTGCGTCTATGACAGTCGATGGACCATTTAATTGTCTGCCAAAACACGCATAAATGCTGGCACCCAACAGCTCACAGCAAGGCAATTACTTAAAAATAAATGCATGGAGTGTAACGATAATTAATTGTTTTGCCGCCTCTTTGTGAAACAGATGCAGTGTTGCTGTTCGATTTTGGTCCCATTCGCATAACGGCCGCAGGAGGTGAGGGATCTCAGCTGGGCCTGGGCGGCTTCTGTCTTAGGGTTCATGTCCAGGGTGGTGAACACCTTCACTTGAGTGTTAGTGACTCCCAGCTGACGGCAAGTACCTTCACTGTGTGCCTCCCGGATTATCTTGAGCTCCCTTACTTAGTATCTGTGTCTTCCAGCTTATGTCAAGCACCTTCACTGAGTATCAGTGCCTCCCAGCTGATGTTGAGCACCTTCACTGGGTGTCAGTGCCTCCCAGCTGGTGTCAAGCACTTTCCCTGGGTGTCAGTGCCTCCCAGCTGATGTCGAGCACCTTCACTGAGTGTCAGTGCCTCCCAGCTGATGTCGAGCACCTTCACTGGGTGTCACTGCCTCCCAGCTGGTGTCGAGCACCTTCACTGGGTGTCACTGCCTCCCAGCTGATGTCGAGCACCTTCACTGGGTGTCAGTGCCTCCCAGCTGATGTCAAGCACCATCACTGGGTGTCAGTGCCTCCCAGCTGATGTCGAGCACCTTCCTGGAGTTTCAGTGTCTCCCAGCTGATGTCGAGCACCTTCACTGAGTGTCAGTGCCTCCCAGCTGAAGTTGAGCACCTTCACTGGGTGTAAGTGCCTCCCAGCTGATGCCAAGCACCTTCATTGAGTGTCAGTGCCTCCTAGCTGGTGTCAAGCACCTTCATTGAGTTTCGGTGTCTCCCAGCTGATGTCGAGCACCTTCACTGACCATCAGTGTCTCCCAGCTAAGCACCTTCACTGAGCATCAGTGGCTCCCTGTTTATATTGCGCCCCATCACTGAGCATCAGTGGCTCCCAGCTAAGCCCCAGTAAGACTGCAGCGTTCGTTTGGGCATCAGTGAATTTATCAATTCTGGTAACAATTTTAGTCACACAGGGATTTTTTTATGTACTCTAACTAAATTGCAGCTTATATGTTATGTACAGTATGTGTTAATCTACTATTTTAAATTGGTATTTCTTTGTGGAATTCAGTATGCCAAGCTGGCTTCACTTTCAAAGTTTTTTGGCTCACTGAGACATTGAAACACTGGAGTGAGGATATTGAATTGGCACCGATATACTGTTTTATAAATAATGCCTAAGCGGCAATTCAAGTTTAAACACATTGATGCAACATAATATAGCCACGTATGGACTGCAAAAAAGTCAAGGAAGCTGCAGCATGAAAATAAATATAATTTGTAAAATGGTGAGAAAATGTCAGGTTTTGACTGAGGCCCACGTTATGGGTGTATTCCTGGCTTCAGCACGGCATGCTTTTAGTAACAGTGAGCGCTGAGTTGACAGATGGTAGGATGCCGTGGATGCAGGACGGGCCGGGCCTCCGAAGCCAGTAGGATGTCAGACGGGCCCCATGCAGGACAAAGTGTAAGGGGGCTGGGGTTATGGACCCTTCTCAACCAGGGTGCATTTTGATCCACATATGAGGCACACAAGAGGCGATGTGAGCACAGTATGTTGTGTGAGATTTGGGGATCTCCAAGGCCCGTATCTCAGTGAAATGTGCCACCTTTTATCATGCTAAGAATAGCTGGAGGATATGAGCCATGTGGATGCAGTGCAATTTGGGAATTCAGATGTTTCTGGAGTCGTCCAACCCGCCCCCCACCCCCAATCACAAAGCCAGCCTCAGGCACCACAGCCCCTACAACACCAAACCCCCCCGAGCCCTGCAGACACATTTACAGATTGGAGCGGCATCTGTCGTTTCTTCGGAATTGGGGCTCCTCCAGGATGTGGGAAAACTCAGCGAGGAAATGAAGTGATTTTGATTTTGAATTTCAGGAAAACCGTTTTTTACCCAAGGATTTTCGTGACTCTTCCAGGCACATATGACTTCATTATAGCACCTCCTTCTTTCCAGCAAGGAACTGGCCAATGACAGTCATCAGACAGGCAGTCATCATAAGTGGTGAGGTATTTCCCAGAATGGTCGGACAAGAAGATCATGCCAGGGTTCATTTCAATTTTTATGGCTATGCAAGGGGCAGAAAGACATGACTCCGTATGTGACTCCACACATGACTCCTGTTTTCTGCAAACCAGCAAATCACACTTATTGCTAACAGTCTGGAGTGATCACTGCCATTAGGGCCAGATGAGTGAGAGCTGCCGTTGCGAGGTGCTCGCTGCCTGGCACTAGCCAGCATTCTTAGCAGGCTCGCCACAGGGCATAAAGAGAGAGTGATAACAAGGCAAGATAATTACAGCAATGCCCCCCACTCACTTTTACACCTCCACCTTTTGACCACTCCTCTTCACACTCTGATTACTCCTATCATTCACCCTCCTTTCCTTCCTAAAACATCTTCATCTCAACATCTTCATCTCAGAAAGGGAAGGATTTCGAGACAGCCTTCAAGTGAGAGACAAATATTTCCTGCGCGACACTATATCCGATGACTACAACAGATCCATATCTGTGCAGAGGAAATGCAATGGCGAGGGCCAGTAGGACCCCCCCTCCCCCCTTCCCCAGACCTTGCCCATGGTGTGGGGGAGTCAGTCTTTACTGCTGTGTCTGACATTTGCGTCTTTTCTGCGCCCATGTAACCGCTTCTGGCCAATGGCACGCTTGGATGTCTCCTACAACAAATCCTCCATGGCTGACCCAATGTGGGGCCCAAATTGGTATCTAACTCTAATTTTAGTAACATGCCTCATCGTCTAATTAGGTCATCAGCTGCTTCTGAAGATCTGCGTGTCTCTTTGTAATTAAATCATGGTAGTGCTTCTCTTTTTAAAAACACCCCCTTTTTAAAGGCAGAGTTAGTATTCTGTGGGCGCCCTTTGTCTGATGAAAGTGGGTGTTTCACATGGTGTGGGGGGGGTGCATGTTATGGATGGGCAAAGTCTCAGTGAAGACTGAAGCAGCGGGGTTGCAGGAATTGAGGGAAGGACGCTTGCGCTTAAATGCAGAGCTAATCAAGGCCGCAGGCCAGAGATAAATAAATATTCAGACAAGTCGGAGGGGGATTGCATTTCTGTAGCAATTTTTACTCCCCTACCCTAACCAAAATGGCACAGAAATAAATTAAGGGGTGAGAACAGGAGCTAAGTATGTTTTTGGGGGGGGGGGGGTGGATAAGGAAAGGCAGAGAAGACACAGGAGCCACAATATAACAATGAGGAGAATAATTCATTGATGTTATGTCAACAGATTTATTGTCTATTTTTGTGTCGCCATATGTAGATATAAAGATGGATCTCATACATAACACATATCCAGATGATTCTTTTTTTAAGTGAGTTTGTGTGGACGTGCAAGAAACTGGGTGAAGTCATTCCGTGTATTTGGGAATCCCCCGTGAGAATAAATTGTGATTATTTGTGTTCTGGCATCGTAGAACAAAATTAGAAAATAATCACAACATCACAAAAAGTGTTTGAGGGTAATTACGGGCACTCAATTACTGTGTGAGCCTGATGGAACAGGAGTATATTCTCCTCCTCCATTTATATTTCTTATTATAAATGTATTCATTTCTTTACAAGCAATATCTCACTCTCTTTCTCTTCGTCCATTAGCATTTGTTTCTATCCTTATCAAATATGTCGAAAATCACAAATCCAAGCTGCAAATTTGCCTCCCACTGAATAAATTAGTAGTTTTTTTTATCATTCAAATTCTTTTTTTCACCTGTTTGACGGCCGCACAGTTAAAGAGAGACCTCCATCCGTCTCTGCCGTCCACCACCTATCGGATCCAGTCTCATCCAATCAAATTTGAGCCCGTCTGCCTTCAGAGCGATGAGGGTAGCTGGGAATTTGTATGAGATGCAGTTTCCATCCCTTCACTTCAGAGCTAATAACAGCTTATTAATAAACTGATACCCACTGTGGGGGTATTTGGGGGTGAACTCCTGTGCTTGCCTTTGCTGCATGTTGAGCTGTTTGTTGTTGAGCCAGAACTGTTGGCTGAACAAGCTGCAGTGAGCATTTCAAGCAGGTTCTCGTCTGGCCAGAACAATTCTGTGTCCCCTCTTGGGAATGGGAGACCCAGCGGATTTGGCTGGGCAATAAGGCTGAAAGCAGAGCTGCGAGAATCCCTGCAGTGTCACATCCATTAGGCATTAGCAGTTCCCCCTTGCCCTAAAGCCAGTGTGGTTGACCACTCCTTTTTCGGATAGGTAATGGAGGTTCTTGGTGGGTGGGGCTGGAGGTGGGTCATGTGGCATACAGGGGCGGGACTGTGCCAATTAAACAAAAATAAAGACAGCATGGAAACAGGGGGATGGGGGAATGTTACATGCTTAATTCTCCCTTTAAAGGCACAGAGCCACTTCTCCTCTCTCTTAATGATCATAAAAATGCCTCCTGTCCATGTCCAGACAGAATGTATAAAAGTAGATGTGGGGGGGGGGGGGGCAGAGGACTGAATAATGAAATGCTTAATGAGCGAGGAGAGCAGCCGGATGGGAAATAACAGCGCTGTTGCTAAGAAACAACAAAAGAACAAGGACAGGGAATGAGACAAGCCTGAGAATCAAGCCAGGAATAAATTGAGACTATTGACTAAATTGGCAAATTCCCCTGGTCGTTCATTATAGAGACACATTTCCTGACCTGTACAGAACTGCTATTTTTTTCCTTTGTAAACTTTATGGGGGCTTGGTCTGCAGTTTATGGAAAGAGGAGATGTTTTGTACTTAAGCGGCCGCTCCACAGTTAGGAAGAACCTACCAAGGACTACAGCTCAGGACCCTTCCAGGTCCCACTGCGCAGGGGTGCCGCTAGCAATTTTGGGCCCTATGACAAAATATGAGGTTGGGCCCCCCTAGGTAATGTTATTATTAATAAAGCAGATCTCTGGGGGGCCCTAAAGGGCGTGGGCCCTTAGAATTGTACCAACTTTCCCCCCCTTAGCAGCGCCCTTGCCACTGCGTGATGCCTTCCGGAAAGAACATTTCAGGTTCCTACTCACTTATTGTCACATGGGCTAAGAGGAGAGCACTGATTGGTTTCGGGGTTTTATGAGTTCACAGGTCATTAAGCATGCATCAGTTTTCTTTTCTGTCCATATATCTTGTTCCAATTTATTCTATCTTTTTCTGACAGGTAATTCTGCTGTGAGCTCACAAGCCATAGATGGCACTTCCTTTAGCCCTAATGAATCTTCACCTTCCCTCTGCAGCGGGAACGACGTACATATTTGGGCGCGATGGTGGTCTGATTATCTACACGTGGCCGCCGAATGACCGGCCCAGCACACGGGCAGACCGGCTGACGGTGGGCTTCAGTACGCAGCTGAAGGATGCGGTGTTGGTGCGAGTGGACAGCTCTTCTGGACTTGGGGACTACCTAGAGCTACACATCGTGAGTGCCTTTGCCCACTGGACCGTCTCATATCATGCTGCTGCTGATGCTGCTGCTGATGATGATGATGATGATGATGATGTGAATGGTGTTGATGAGGATGACAAAGGTGAGGTTCATGATGATGGCAAAGACTAAAGATGATGGTGATGTCAGTGGTGTTGATGATGACCATGATACCACTGGTGTTGATGATGATCATGATGGTGGGAAACGTGAGGTGGCTGAGGTTGATGATGGTGGCCAAGGTGATGTAGATGATGGCAATGAATCCAGGTATAACAAGGATGATGGTGATGAAGCTGGCCACCCCCGCCACAAGGTGCCAGATGCTGGTAAGGCAGATATTGATGGTCTAGCACAGGGGTGTCAGACTCTAGTCCTGGAGGGCCGGAGCCCTGTTTAGCTTAGCTCTTTCCCTATTTCCACACAAATGATTCAGCTCAAGAGCTTTATGGTAATTAGCACAAGAAGTTGCATCAGGTGTGTTAAACGAGGAGAACCCAAAAACGTGCAGGGCTCCGGCCCTCCAGGACTGGAGTCTGACACCTATGGTCTAGCAGCAAACAGACAGGATATTATGGAATTCACACCTCCCCTGCCATGTCTCCTGCTGCGTGCATGTCGGTTTTTCATTGAGATGTTGGAGTGTGCCTGTGTATGTCTGTGTTTTGGAGGGAGCTAAGGCGCGTCGCTGACCCGATGCCAATGTGACAGCCAGCAATCCCACTCCCAGCTCCACACATGCAGTCCCCAAGGAGCACACGTACCACCCATGTACAGCTTCAGAGACACGTCCCAGGACATGCTGAGCACTGTTGCATACAGCAAACACACTTGCATGCACACCCTCCCAGGCCTTGCATTGATTCCATACAGACAGAGAAGCTCCTGCCTTCCCAAGTGAAGAGTGACACAATCACATCTGTCATTTGCCCCTGGGACACACCAGAGCTAGTAATGGTGTGACTCAGCCAGACGCCCGGCTCCACCCCCCACCAAACAGGGGAAAAACAGGTCGTTCTGGGACCAAGGCCTGGGGCACCCGATGCACGCTTAGGGGAGCACATCCGTGGCTACAAAACAGCGCTGTCACGCACACTGTGCTCATGCACAAGCACACATGCGCAGACACACACACAGGCTGAAAGTCACTGAAATACGATGTTCATCCTGTTCAGCCATTTGTTCAAAACACAATGCTCAGGATTCATAGAAAAGCGAGGTCAGCCTGCCTTTTGTCACTGTACAAGTGCTCTTAAAGCAGGATGAGAAGAACAAACGGCTGCTTGACACCATGACACAATGTCAGGAAGGGCTGATGTCATACACGACCCCAGTACTCAAGTGGGAGCAAACCCAGCTTCTGGACCCACCCATTACCGTCTTAATGTGCCATCGAATAGGAGGGTCACCTGTTTGACTTTGACCTATAACAGAGATCACACAGTTTAACTTCTTTGTCAGTGATGTCATATATAATCACATGATAGTGATGCCATAAATGACTTTTATTAGCTACTCCTCTGTTGTATACACACATAAAATGTGTGTGTATTTATCGTGTCCCGGAAGTGCCATCCTAGGAGTGTACGATGGGATTAGAGCAGATTTCGTCACTAACTCCCTGGCCCCCCCGCCGATAATCCCCGCCGGGTGCCCCGCCCCCACAACCCCAATGGTATAAAAAGCGCTGAGGCGTGAAGGTCGTGGGCCGCGCGCGAGCAGGGAAGTTACCTCGAGGGTCGGGG
>JABFEA020000067.1:20490812-20504607 GCA_019775915.2 Cyphomyrus plagiostoma
TTTTTATTTATTTTTTTTTTCTTTATATTTTTTTTTTTTTTTTTTTTTTCTGTGGTGGGGCGCTTGTGGGGGGGGGGGGGGGGGGGGGGGCAGACAGTCAACGATTCACAAACAGTCATTAACGGATCCCAAATTTAAAAGAACCCCCAGTGCAGTCCCAGGGAATGCAGGCATGCTGTAAGGAAAGAAAATGGAGGCGTTAAAGCATAAACTGGCCCTTGTGCTGGGGTGGGGGTGTGGCAGGGGGGTCAGTGACAGGGGAGTGTGATTATTTCCATTTGCGAGGATAACCTCCTTGAACAGTGTAATCTCAGAGCTTCACGGCATTTTTCCACCTGGTTGGCTCGGGTAATGGAAGCGATTTCATTAGGGCCGCCTCACATGCACAGGTGCTACTCATTAATTATTTATCTCCACGCCTTCGGCCCACCTGGCCACACGCCACTTCACCCTTCGACCTTCTCCATGGCGATTCCCTGACCCCGAGTAGCTGTATAAACGCTGTGAGTCATAAATATCATGTGTGATACCTTCTTATTTAATAAAGAAATGATGGTGCTGGGATATGTGCTGTTCAGCCACCCGTGACGTATTGGATTAGATAAAACTCTCGCTGTCTACTGAGATTTTAGGCTTTGCAAATCTTAAAAGCCAGTCCCTCTCTTACCTAATATTAAGGCTCGGATTCCCTCCAAGACCAATGCATTTTACTCAGCGCATACTCCTTCTTTATATTCATCCAGGCTAAAAACTTGTTTTTGTACTGTTTTGATTTTTACTTAAATTTTTTCAAGGTTTTATTGGTGTGCTTGTGTTTCAATTTGTGGTGCTTTTTTGTTGCTATGCAATTTGCAATCTAGGTATTTAACATGAGCCGGTGTATAAATAGATTGTATTTGGCATTATTTGATTTTATCTATCTATCTATCTATCTATCTATCTATCTATCTATCTATCTATCTATCATCTATCTATCTATCTAATCTATCAAGGGTGTGTTATTAAGGTCTTGACCCAAAACCATGATCCACACGTGTGGTGTGGTGTTCGGCCGAATGGTTATTATGCATGTGGAGGGAGAGAAGGCAGAACACTTCAGTTTTAGAGCTCTTCTTTTTGATAGTTGACAGTTGGGGGAGTGGGTAGCAGTGCCAGATGTCACATGGTCTGTATTTTTAGTGAGAAGAATTGGCCTGTGCAGTGACAGGATTGTACCAGGTCCAGCACATATGGTGGGGATCGGACGTGGGGAAGACTTTTCATAACACCCCCAATATGGTAAACACAACCAGATGAGTAACACAGGTGGGGGGAGGGTGGTGATGTTCTAATAACTTTATCCCCATTGTGAAATGACAGATTGTAGTCCGCTAAGTAATAGATGCAGGGAAATCGTGAGCAGACTAGTAAGCCTCGTACAGGCACGTGGCAGTGATCGGCCTGTTTGTGGAAGAGGGGAGCTCACCGTGGGCTTTAGCACGGGGTGGTGTCGGGTCAGTTGTACTGTTCCATCTCAGTCACAGCAGCAGCGTAGTGATCATCATGCGACGTCTCCGTAATCTGTCTGGCGGACGGTGTAATGGCAAGCCCTGCTCTGTGAGTGGCCCCGTCCCCATTACCACGATGCATCAGCCGCCACTTTATACCCACAGGCTGGCCAGCAGGCAGGCCCAATTCCCACATTTAAAACCAGCCCCCAGAAAGTGAATAATTAGTGTCGATCGGGTCTGACCGGCGACAGGTCTGATTACCAGGTCACCTTCATTGCGTCAGGACTGTAGCCCACCAGCGGGGGCAGTACAGTTTATTTCCTATGAGGATGGGTAACGCTCATATCATTTACGGAGTTAACTAAACTCTGTGCTGCCAGAGCCTTGTCTTTTTTTCCTGACCCTGATGAATATGGATGGATGCAGCCCCATGTCTGGGTCAGATGTGCCTCCCGGGTTTTTTGCCCACAGTCCCAAACTCCCCCCACTGGCCCCACAGTGTGAGGATTATACAGATATCGAAAAATTCTGTGCAAATAATTATATTTATTTGCATACCAGGCACACAGTTTTAGCAAGTCGCCGGTTTACCCCACAAACTGTATACTTTATAAACTCCATAAACTCCCCGGCTTCAGGTTAAGGGCATTGCGACTGTGCTGGGCTCTCACCCGCACCCACTCGCAGTAACGCTGTGCGTCGTGGCCCCCTGGCCCCCTTTCACAGAAGCAGGCGTGTCCCATCCATAAGCTGCCTTAGCAGAGTCACTCTGAAGCCAGATAGCATGAGATAGCGGCTGGTGGCACGGCCTCTTCAGAGCAGGGGGTCGACTTATTCTCAGTTAACGACCTCTTTTCCTGACTGAAGGTCTGCTGGTTCCTGGGACTGTTAGAGCAGGGTGTTGACCTCCACTGCATTAAACATGTCCAGCTCTGCATACAAACATGTAACCATTAATTACTTTGCCACTAAGGGAACTTTTAGATACTTGGATGCAGGTTTCTGTTAGGCTGCCAAGGAGAGGTCCGCTGAGTGAGTCAGTGTGCGCTATGCGGGGAGCATCTGTACTGTGAATCCAACACATATAGGAACAGAGGGCCTCATGCTGGCATGGAGTTACGCTCCATGATGCTTGGGCGCACTAGGAGACATCAAGTCAGCTCTGCAGGCCAGGAAATCTCTCTGTAGCCCCCCCTGCCACCTCACCGTCTCTTTCTCACTTCACTCCCTTGTACTTCCCGCAGCCTTTTTATGCACCATCCACTAACCCCCCTCCCTCGTTCCTTTAAGAAGGGAGTGTGGAGACAGGGCAGATCCTAATCTCAGTTCGCCCTCCATTGACACTGTGCCACTTTTAAAATTAGCATTTATTTATTTATTTATTTATTAATCCAGTGATCGCAACACCACTGCCACCTTCGCTTGGCCTGTGCTGTAATGCACTACTGTTGTGACCCACGCTTGCTTCTGAGTAAAATGCTGCAGCTTTTCTTGTGAGCCGTGGGTAATGGCAAGCCCCAACATGTAAATGAAGGCGGGGAAGTGTAACCTCTCCGCTCACTCCCCAACGCAATTACACGTCCCAAACAGCAGCCTCGCGTGTCACCAGCCATGCACACCTTTGTTGCGATGCTGCTCAGAGCATTTCCCCTACTAATGTGACATCTAAATTTAGCTGAGGCCTCCCTTTTCGTGCAATATTATGACTGTAATTAAAGTCTGTGAATCAAAACATGCGGTATCTGGTGGAAATGTGGGACTTTCATCACAGAATAGCGTATAATCATGTTGTGTCATGTTTTTGAATGGTAAACTTTTTCCATCTAGAAAGAGCAATTTTCTCTTTTTCAATCCAGGAAGGACAGAGCATTGGTGAAGGGCGTTGGCTTGTGTTCTGTGGAGACTTATGATTAGGGGATGGTGTCTGGGGCCTGAAGTGCTGAACACTCAGTACGTTTGCATGCACAGCTAAGTCTAGCTACAGTTATAGCTCAACTACGCCATTTAATCGGACTACTGTCCTTGTCCCAGTATACATTCATGGGAGGGGAATTGATTTATTGACCAAAGTATTTCTTACTCCGCTACAATAGATAGGAAAATTTTTCAAATATTGAAATTTGATTTTGTCGTAATGAATATCGGGGTCTTTATAAAACAAAAAAGGAGTTCAACATAAATCTATCACAAACCTGTCTAGGAGTGATTTAAACAGCAAAGATGAAAATGATTATGATTGTCTCAAAGAATGCACGTAGCACTCATGCAAAAGGAGTGGATGTAAACTTTAAACTGTTTTGAAAAATATACCAGATAATCTTGAAAATGAATAATCATTAAAACTGCAGAACTTTCTAAGTTTTTTTCACGTGACAGAGTAAAAATGTTTTAGTGAGACTTAAACTTCCTGTGCTATAATATCCATACCAAAATGAAATTGAGAAAAAGGCTGATCTTAATTTAGCTCACTAGCAACGTAAGAATTCAATGTACATCAAATGTGTATTAATATCGCACATTGCTTAGGCTTCAGGTAACTCACCCCGAATTGAAAAAATGACTGTAGTAAGACTAGAAGACTAAGAAGGCTTTGGGAAACCTTTCCTGGAAACTTATCCTAGTACAAAATACCCGGCCTCACGTTGTGATGTCATTCAGAGCCGGTACCAGTTTTTACACTAGTGGAACACTAATACCTTGAAATACTGTACTTTTGGTACCTTCTTGAAGTACCATACTTTTGGTACCTTCTTGAAAAATGCCCTTTAGTTGAGTAGTGAATTGGACAGCTTTACAGTTCTGTACATTGCATATGTGCTGTACGTCCTCTGCTATGCTCTTTGCATCTTCGGGGAGGAAACTGTAGAGCATGTGCAGAGCACCGAGGCCAGTTTGAGTCCGATTAAACATATATGTGCAGGAGTAAATCAACTCCCACTTAACATTATCTGGGTGTCTTAATCTGAGTAAAAGAAATTTTATAATAGTATGATTTCTGTAGGACTAGCATGTTTACATGTACAGTGGTACCTCAGAACTCGAACTTAATCTGTTCAGAACTCTGGATCAAATCCTAAAAAGTTCGGGATCTGATCAAATTTTCCCCATAAGAAACAATGGAAAACCAATTAATTGGTTCCCGGCCCCCAAAAAATTACACCTATAGTTCATTTAAACACAAAATGAACCAGATAAAACAAGAAGAGCATATACTATACTAAACACATCTAAGCACATTTATCAAAACAGTAATTTGTAAAATAAGAAAATAATGTGTAAATGTGTAAAAAAAAAACAATGTGTCCTGCCCCGATTGTCCGCTCCTTCCGTGTGCCACACCCCCTTGTTAACCCCGTATGGAAACCCCATGTGAAATCCCCGTGTTATCAGCTGTTTCTGGTTGGCCCTCAGTATTTTCTTTATTTTTAAATGTATTTTATTATACAATAATATTCACTATTACTGTCTATCGTTGTCTAAATGTATTTTTACTGTCTAAATATATGTATTCAGCTAGTCTAAACATGCACGATGCTATCACAGTGAATGCGAGGCTGAGACTGAAGCTTTACCTTTTGTTTCCGTTGAGAGATGTGCCACGTAACTCATTTCCCCATGCGTACAAGTTATCTTAGGTCGGCGTGCACGGATTGACTTCTAGCTTGACTTCTAGCTCTAGGTAATTCTTTTTCGAACTGGTTGGTTCGAATTTTAAGAAATTTGGGTTCTAATGAGTTTGAGAACTGAGAGCTGATGTAGGGACAACTGGCCTCCCCTCCTGGCCAATAGCTTTCTTGATAACTTGAACCAGCTGCCACTGGGCAAAGATCAACTGAAGTAGCATGTGGCCAGGATGCGATTGGTCAGCTTCTGCACTAGTGTATCTCCGCAGCTTTGAAACGAGGAAATCCCAGGATCCTATCCGTTTGTATTTCGGTTCCACAGTCATCTATGTAGAGAGAGAAAGCTGCGCCCTGCAGGCTGAAGACCACAAAAAGTGATTTTTGAAATGAAAAGCATTTAAAGCCATGGTGCATATTAAACGAAAACAAAAGAACAGCATGATATGAAAGAGGCAACAGGGATCATCAATGATTCAGCCCAAAAGTTGGAAAGTTCCTACTGAGGCCAAGGCAAGGCACTGTGTATACATGCCACATTAAGCTATAGAAAGAGTGTCTTGAGGTGATTTTGGGAACTTCTTTTGTTCCACGGTGATGTGGCGTCTCAGCTAAAATGCACCGAATTATACAAAAGCTGTCATAATGTAAAGGCCCCATTAAACATGCCGAATTTTCCAAAGCGTTACATTGTGGAGCCTGGGGAATGCTTGGAGGGGGATTTGTATGAGTGTCTGAGAAACAGAGTGTGGCGGTGTTGACTCTGTCTTAATGACCCTTAATCCATGCTCCTCAGCCTCCTATGCTGGAGATGCAAATAGATCCCGACACCTCTGTCCACCGACAGAGTACAGACAATCCAAAATAGCAGGATATCCCGGTTTTGCTGATCTTCTCTCCTGTTCCCTGGATGCCCGTGTCCTATTTTACCAAAAGCCTGGAGAGAGCCCCGGTGGGCCCACTCTCTTGTGCCCGCTATGTTCCAGCACTTTCCAAGGGCTGTGTGTGTCAGGGGCATCTGCACTGTGTATTGCAAGACTAGGGTGAGGGTTGCAGGTAGGTTACAGGGAGACAGATGCAGGTATTGAATGAATGTGCGTGTGTGTGTGTGTGTGTGTGTGTGTGTGTGTGTGTGTGTGTGTGGATTATGTTTATTTTGTATAGAAATGAATGGAGAGTCCCCACAAACATTTAATTGCAAACCTGTGTGTATGTGTGTGTGTGTGTGTATGTCTTCAGTTCTGATGTTCAGCTGATCAGCCAAATGACGGGGTCAGGAGGGAAAACAGATGTGAGATAGGGTTGGAGGAGGGTATGGTGAAGAGACAAAAATGAGAACAGGAGCAGTAGCTCTGCCTGGATAGAGGTGGGCTGGCGTAAAACATTCAGTGGATTATGTGGGGCGGGGGGGCTCATTTGTGATGAGTGTGATTGATCACTTGGACAGCAAACTAGAACACCCCCCTCCCCCCCTCCCCCCAATTGCTGCGATGCAGACTATCTTCCCAGAAGAGGAGGGGCCAGTGAAATACATATGCAGCGGGGGTTGGGCACACCGGGGGTGCCACGGATGCTGACCGCACAGAACTTGACACCTGAGCACCTGGGCTGGGGTACGGATATGCCATGGGGATCAGCGCTGCGGAGATGAAAGCCTTTTTGGATTCTGCTTTTCCAGGCGTCAGCCTCGAGCCGAGAATCGAGGGCTGTCTTCCAGGATGCCCGGTTTGCGGCCACCGATGCCACAGACGTCCAGCTCATCTTTATTCTTTTTACCATCTCCATTATCCTTTTGTTTTCCTAAGCAGGAAGTGATAATAGCAGCTTTGTTTCCAGCATCTTTGATTTTTTCAGCACTGCCTTGTGGCTTCTTAAAATGCCTGTATGAACAGGAGAGCCACTTTCTAATGACCAGTCTCTGAGTTAAAAACCTGTATATCCAGATGTCAGAGGTTTTCAGGAGAAGAACAAATACTGTGGCTCACTGAAAGGATTGGGACTGAAAACCACGTCCTGCTTTTTTTAATTCTCCACAATGGCTGTTGTTTGTATGGGACCCTTCCGCTCCCCACTGACGCCCCGGCACTCAGAGCTGAACTTGCAAAGAGGCCACGCCTCCCTTTGCATTTCCGGCTCGTGTGGGCTCCTTTGGGAATGTAATCAATCTGGCCGTAGCATAAATGGTGTGTGTTTCATGTGACATGCTTTGTTTTGATAGGATGGGATTGCGGGGGCTGCGTGCCCGTGTGCCGCTGTGTGCAGCAGCCTGTAATAGCTTGCCTAGCCGTGGGGGGTGGGGGGGGGGGAGGTTGTGATTGTTAAAGGGAATTGGGCACAGCGTAGCGAGATGTGGAGGAGAGGAGGGGCCCTGTCCTCTCGTGCTCATCGCTGTGGCAGATGTTCATTTTCTGCCTGAATTGCTCTAGAAGGAGGCAGTTACCACGCCGGTGATGAATGTCTCGCGTTTCCACGCAGTCCGACTGCAGTGCATGGCCCACAAGAGCCCACCCCAAATAGACAACCCCCCCACCCCCTTGACCCCGCTCCATCTGTAGGAATCAGCGGTAATCACACCTCTATCCAGCTGTATAGGTCAGAAGCATGTGCTGGGTGGGCAAGCGAGCGAGCTCATCTCCAGAGCAGACCAGCAGGTGAGTGCAGCGATGATGGTTCCCTCAAATGCAGCCTCCCACCCGGAGAGGTGTTGCTGTAGAGGACGTGTGACACAATCACCTGTTTCCCATGCAAGTGGGGCTGCTTGGATGAAGTGACCCTACACAGGCAGAGTGAGGCAGCTCTATAGTGTATGACCCCCTTCTCCGCCTCGCAGGCTCTCACCCACCAGTTCATCCAACTGCCTCAATCGCTTCAGAAAGTGCTGCACATCTTCCCGTCACTCCATGTATCTCCCCACCTCATCCAGCCCCTATCAGCCTCCATTCTCCTGGCTCTCCTCTCCATCTGTGAGTCTGTCTGCCTCAGTCTCTCAGTCTTGGAGGTCAGGCCTCCAGATTAATGGTCTTATGAGGTTTGAGTACCCTTTGGCTCCTTCCATCATTAAAAGCCGGTGGCTTGGCTGAGGCCGTATTTTATACGCATCTGGAATTGGCCCGCTATCGCCCAGCGCAATGTGTATATCACACACAGCTCACAGTGAAAAATCAATTCCCCCTCACTTCTCCAGGGTCTGTGTGCAGGTATGTGTATGTGTTTGCTTTTGTTTTTTATTTATTAACTTGTCACTAACATCCAGAAATCAGCTTTGAAATATCACAGAGGTTTGGGCACCTCTGATAAACAGCTCAGAACTCACTTTTGACCCTGTGAGGTGACTGAAATTTCCTGCGTAGGTTCTTGGTCCCAGAGAACTCCGGCAAATGGCTCTGCGAACCCAAATCATATGTCACTCTGCCTCCTGGGACACACACAAAACATATTCACGCACACACTCCTTCACATTTACAATTCCTGTAATGAGCTACTGGTCACGACAGAAATCTCAAGCAACGAAGAATACATGAGTACCTGAAGGAAGTGGCTCAGGAGGAAATGGAGGGCTGCTGGGGTTTGTAGTCTTTTGCACAAGACCCTGGCACGTTGGTTAATTAGAGGGTGGATGAGGGTGAATACCCATGGTGTAGTTAAAAGAATAATGTGTGAAATGCACGTATAATTGTTTGAATTTTACAGATAATGTGACAGAACGTTGTTCTGTGTGTAATGTGTTTAATTAGCTGTTAAGAGGTTAACGGATTTGTTTATTGGAGGAGTCTGGGGAAAGGCTTAGCATTTGCGAACCAGATCGCTTGGTTCCGGGGCTGCTAGCATTCTGGAAGGGGGGGGGTCTCATTTTGGCTTCTTTCATTTCCTCCCTGCTCCTCCGCTGCCTGGGGAAGAAAGTTTCCTGAGGTTTCAACTGCGTCTAGCCGGCTTGCCGTCTGACAAGAAAAATGTAAGATCTGCCACTAAAGTCGGCTGCTGTTTTGGCAGCTTGTTGAGAGCCACATAATCAGAGAGAAATTCCCCCCCCATAGAGTTATTACAACACTAATGTCAGCAGGCCCACAGATCCATTCGGGCAATCCCCTGAACCTTGGGAGGTGGAGGGGTCCAAGGTAGGTGAGATATTTATCATCCCATCAAATAATAGTCTTGTAAGCCATCAAACTTACATGCCGCACAAGGCTGGGGGGAGAGGCAGCAGAAAGGGGACGTGCAAAGGAAATGTGTGGAGCAAGCTCCTTTCTGACCTTGTTTATTTGCATATTTATCACGCGAGGTAGAGATGCCTAGGTCATCCATTTAGGAGCATGAATTATGTGGGTGGGGGGGGGGCACCAGGGTATATCTGTCTGCACAGCAGTGTGGGATTGTGGGAAGGTAGCAGAGTGGCGGGAGGCCGCAAGGGGGAAGCTGTAGCAAACGGGCCCGTTGGAAGCACCAAGGTATCGGGGCCAATTAGCATGTCGCAGCCATGCTAACGCTGATTCTATTTTGGAGCATTAATTATGCGGCACATTCGTTCCGGTCTGCTTGCAGGCGCCGCATGCCTCCCCCCCACACCTATTGGCCTCAATTTCACTCTTTTTTTGACGTACTTTTCAACTGGATGATAATGGTGGTTTAAGGCGGGGGGTGGCGGGGCACTCTACCGCCCCCCCCCCCCCCCCCGATATAACTGCTTTTTTTGACTAAAGGAAATGATTTCTGCACTAATGGATATTATTCCTGGATTCAGGTGACTTTGGTATAATCAATTAACTGCAATGAATTAAGCATTAATGGTTATAGATGGGGTGGGGCGGGGGGCAGGAAAAGGCTGTGGTCTTCGTCGGTATGTCAGAATATCATCATCCTTGATATATCAGCGCATCCAATCGGTTGTATATCTGTTTGTGTAGACCCCTCACTCTGGCAAGTTTCACAAGGGCCTGATTTCCCTGGGCTGCAGTTTGCTATTCTGTTTTTGGAGTAATTAAACGCAACAGTTTATAGGGGCGAAATAATCAGAGGGGGAAAAATCTCCCATATTAACCAGCCTTGGGGCATTTATTCGTTTCCTCAGAGGAATAGTCTAGATTTAATATTCCTGCCGTGTATCACTCTGCCAATCAATCTGTACCCCCCTTCCGCTCTGGTGCCGAAGTCCTCTTGCCTTCAAATTGAATTTGCGTGCTCAGATTAGTTTTCCTTAACATTGGCTAAATGCTAATAGACTGCTTATTGCCGGGAATCAGGGTGTATTTGTCAGTTAGTGCCAGTACTACTTTGTCCTGATATTTGTATGTGTAACGAGAGAATCCGACCCCAAGACATCCGGTACTTCTGTGCCTCCCCCCATCTCAGGCAGCAATGGCCTCAGCAGAGCCAACATCATGTAGCACAGCTGCATTTTTGTTTTTTTGTTTTCTATTTTAATTTAGCTCTTGGTAGAACTCCTGCAATGTCAGGGAGAGCACATAGGGACTTGGGGATGGTTCCTTTGTCTCATGAATTGGTTGTGGTGTGCCGTGAGGTTTTCCGAGGAGTGAAGCCTGTCCCCACTACCAGATTCCCATCTCTCTCCCGCTTGCTTGGCTGCCCTCCCAGCAGGGGTCTAGGGCACAACTGGCATCTTCTTCAACAGATAAGGAGGGGTAGGGCGTGGGTGGGGGTGGTTAAAAACAAGAAAATTCACTGTTGTCACACAGTAAAATAGTAGGGAAATAATATTTCTGTATGTTGACAAAAAAAGTCTAACAAACTGCACATGGCTCCCTTGGAAAAGTGCTTGATGGATGTAGGTAATTTTATCAGCTGGCAGCTTCCCAGTCCAGTGAAAGTATTAGAAGCAAGTACTCAAGGGTTCTTGTAAAAAGCCCCCCCCCCCACACACACACACACACACACACACACACACGCACACACACACACATCACTACGACTATCAACTAACAATTTCCTGTGCGGTGCAACTTTACAGAGGCAGCGAGAGGCTGCAGCTGAAAAGGAGAGACAGGTGTGGCGAGACAGGCCTGCAGTCATCCTGGGTGCCGCCTTTCACGAGGACGTCTCTGTATGATCACACAGAGACCAGGAGGGCTTTCACTGTCTGCATCTGCATTCCAGGTCCTCGTATATACCTGGTGTAGTCCCGCCTCTCTCACTAAACTGTCGGGCGTTTGGTTTCTACGATTTTGAGTAACTGTTACTAATCTCTTTTTTTTTCTTCCTCTACCTCAAACCCTGCAGTCTATCTACACAAACCCAGAAATACTTCCTCTCTGTGTTTGGTCCTCGGCTCCTAATTCTCCCCACCCACCCCCAAGTCCCCCCGTCTAAGGGACGATGGTCTGCAGCATTAATTCTGAGCAGTAATGACGGCTATTCCCTGGCAAACTGCCTAATTGTGGGCAGAATGAGGAAGCTCCAGATAATCAGAGCCCTACACAGTGCGACCACTGACTCCTAATGACACCCCTTTTGCATTAGGTTTGAATTTGGATTATTAGAAGTGAAGCCCGGGGTGAGGTGGGGGGGTGGAGATGAGGTAAACATCCCTCAGTACATCACAAATGCTTTCTTTGTGAATAACGTGAAGAACATTATACCCCTCCAGCAGTAGATTCTGTCAGCCGCTCTTGAGTGCTGCTCTGGATTCACTGGATGGTCGTCCATTTTTATTAAGCCATTCCAAACCCCCCAGCAAAAAAAGAGCGGATCAGTATTCCAGTCACCACCGGGAACCTGCAGCTGCCGGTAAAGCCAACGCTTTGCATTTCAAAAGAGCATCAGTTTATTAATTTGACACGTTTTTATATATGTACAATGGATTGGGGACTCCAGAATTAAAAAATACGTATGTAATAAGTGATGGTAGTGTTTTTGGTTTACCTCGGGCTCTTCTTTCGTCCGTTAGTGAAACCTCAGATGTGCGATTTATTCACTATATCAAGTGATAGATATTTTCCCGGTGAATGAATTGCAGCACATTAACAGACAGTGCCCCCCACGCCCCCGGCTGTATGAATTTCAGACTTCACAAGGCTCTCTTCTGACGCCTCTCTCTTGAGCCACCCTCTTGTCCAGATGTCGCTCCGGCATGGTGCCGTGAGAGCCAGTGGAGAGCTCGCCACCAGGGGTGGGGCACCACAGTGATGATTCAAGGGCTCCGGGCCTGGCAGGGGGGTCAAGTGTCTATCAAGTGGAGCCCCATTCCCCCCCACCACCACCTTCCCCAGCTCTCACAGCCGCTCCTTCCACGCTGGTCTCTTTCATTGTGTGTGCATGACAGCTGCATTGTTACTAAACCCCAGCCCCTGTTTGCACCAGGTTTATTAACCCAGTATGGGAGCACTACTTCAATGTGAGTTCCGAACCTATCCAAATGAGCAGCCCAAGATGTTTATTGGCCATGAGCTGCAGGAGCATCAGAATGCATCTCACACCGCCACACTATGCTGCCAAAGACTCAACAGGACAGTGCAAAACAATAGAGACATTGGAGAACAATACAAGTGGTGCATAGTGATTCAAGACAGTACAGGACAATATAGAACAACACAAAAAACAGTGCAAACAGGCGTGATATGTGGTCAGCGGCTGATAAAGTGGCGTGACAGATCTATAAAGTGCATGTGCCGTGGATATGACTGTGACAGGAACTGAGGATGTTGGAAATCCAAGTTACCTGGTGAAAGGCGCTGTTACCAGGACACTAGGAAGTGTGTAATGTGTACTGTGCCCAGTGCAGGGAACCACATTTTTGGTTTCCCTGCACATTCGAAGTTGACCTTTAAGAGGAAAAGAAAGTGAATCGGGGAGGTGGGGGTGGGGGGGTAGCTGAAAGGTCAGCAAAGCCCCAAGTGGGGGGTATTTGGAGCTGCAGTTCCCAAGAATCGGGATGGAGATCAGTGACGTTCGGACGAGTGGGGCTGTGTTGCAAAGCGTGCAGGCCGGTATCAGCACATTCATTATCACCCAAGCCGGCATGGATCCCTGCTGGAGACAGAGGCCCACATGCCTTTCCAGGCCCGACAGCATCCACACACCCCGCAACGCCTGCAAATGGATTTTTATCTCCCCTCCTTTAAATTCTCTTTTCAGGGGAAGAATTTACACTTTGCAATCACATCTGCGCCCAACGACTTGTCCCGACAGGTTGCGATGAAAAGGAAATGTGATCCCTGGACGGGTAATGCGACACTAACGCGTTCCCCTGAAGATTTCCCAGCCACATTAAGTTGAAAGGTGTCCCTCTGCTCCTAACATTCCCAGCATGAAATGCTTCATCTTAATGACACGGACATCCACAATGAAGATTCTAAGATCATCTTCCTCATTTAGTATATTGTTGAGGTGAACTATTTGTTAACATGTTATCTTACACAGTCTGTTTCTCAAAAATCGTTCACTGGGTACATTCTGTGTCAAACCCTCTTCAGATACTGGAACACTCCAGAGCTCCATGAATATGCCTGCAATGCTCCGATTAGCGCAACCCACAGCCCCAGATCCACTTCCACCTTGGAAAAGGTGCGACGCCCACACACTTTGCCGACGCTGATCTTTCCAGCTCGCTGTGCTAACAGGCTCACCCCATGTGACCACGCTGGTCACCCGTGCCACCAGCCTTTGCAGGTGGTCTGCCTACTTTCATGCTTTCTGGAGATACACACAGCACATACATACTGTACACCTCACACA
>JABFEA020000067.1:20504707-20528665 GCA_019775915.2 Cyphomyrus plagiostoma
CAGACACGGACAGGGAGACACGGAGACAGGAACACAGACACCTCACAGAAACACTGACAGGGAGACACAGACACACCTCACACACAGACACGGACAGGGAGACACGGAGACAGGAACACAGACACCTCACAGAAACACTGACAGGGAGACACAGACACACCACACACACAGACACAGATACGGAGACGTAGAAACAGGAACACAGACACCTCACACAAACACTGACAGGGACACACATACACACCTCACACACAGACACAGATAGGGAGCACAGACGCTGATAGGGAGACACAGCAACATACCTCTTAGAAACCTCACACACAGACACACAGGAGCACGGACACTGACAAGGAGACACGCACACCTCACACACAGACAGTGTGACAGGCACAGGCCCACACGTTTACCATACGTTCCCGCCTGGTAAATATGGCAAACTTGAGTCAGGCTTCTCTCCTACCCTGCCCTGTTTATTTCTGCCCCATGCCTTCTGTCACCCCCCAACACTGGAAACCGGCTTATTGATTTACTAACTGGGGTATTTGATAGTACTCAAAGACTCTGCTACCAGTGGAAACGCTTTCTGGTCAGTTTCAGGAGAGCAGCTGCAGCTGTCATTGATTGAGCGCCATAACCCTCAATGGCAGGTATGGAGAGGCAGATGAGCTCTCCCACTTGTTTTCCTGTCCCCTAATAGAACAGAATCTCCTCTCCCTATTGTCTATACACTTCTGAGTGGGTGTTTGATGAATTGATTGATTTACATTTATTGTCAAAAAATAAAAGTCAAACGAGCAAGTTTTGCTGTTGACGTCCCATGGTACGCTAGTACGACCCCAACCATTCTAGGATGCCAGGGGGAAGGGCATATGCCAAGAAATAGGGAGAGGGCGCTCGTCTGTCGCTCCCCATAGCCAACAGAGGTGGCGTTCTGAAAGGCCTTCGGAGAACAAGCACCGTCATGCCCTTAAAAGGCGACAGCTGGTGCTCTGATTGTACCAAGGCTGCATTTCTGTATTTCTGCAGCAAGGCTGTTTTAACAGCATGTGTACCACCGAGTACTCAAATTGTGGTGCCTCTTAGTGGTGTGTCAGCATACTGCAGTGGTGTGGCTGAGATGCTACATCTGGCTGCTGCACTCAGGCTCCACCTCCCCGAGTTTGCGATGGAAGGTGCCTGTGATGCTCCATTTGCCAATGGCTGTGCCATTATGGGCCAAGTGTAAGAGAGAAAGAGAAAGCAGGAAAAATTTGAACCGGGGAGAGAATGAGAAAAGTTATTAATGGAACAAAAAAAGTCTGTGAGCTCATTTATTTATTTATTTTTAAGTAATTCCATTACTTTCATAATTTCATTAATCGGGTCTGTTGTAAAAAAAAAGAAACTGTCAGAAGTAATTAAAAGATAAGGTCAAACAGCAGAAGCTGTCTCCCCCTGCTGTCCTGCGCAGAGTTTAATTCAGCCGACCTCTCCTGAGGCCTTTGATGACGCTTGTATTAGATTGGAAGGTACTCGTGAGAGAAAGACCTGTTGCTCACCCGCAGTGGTGGGAGGGGATTCTGTCGTCTCAGATGTATCGCTGGTTAAGCCAAGAGCTGACCCCCCACCCCCCTTTCTTCATCCCTGTCAGGATATTCTCTTTTCACCTACCCTATCACGCTCTCCATGAGACGCACTGAAACATGTACAGGTGAGAGCCAGCCTGGGGGGTCCCAGCACAGGGTCAGCATGCTGCACCTCTGGAGCCGAGGGTTAAGGGCCTTGCTCAGGAGCCCGACGGCAGCATCAGTCTGCCGGCCCTGGGATTCGGAATTGCGACCTTCCAATCAGGGGCTTAACTCGCTGAGCTGCCCACATGTGTACTTACTGTTGATGCGCAACATTCGGCTCTTGCGACGTAATTTTCATTAAACAGGTCAGGCATAGAGTGTAGGTTGGGCAGCACATGCCACTCAACAAATGAACCAATGTTGATAGTCCATTTGGTGACGCCAATGTGCTAGCATTGTTCATTGGCTACAAGAATGGTAGCAGGAAGTCAGAAAGGAGACTGGACCAAAGATTGTATATAAACACCTTATTTTGCCCTCTCTGATCAGCCTGAAGATCAATATGGGGGAGATAGCGGATTGAAGGAAATTGAAGAGTGTGCATCAGCATTTATATGATTCCTCACTATTGGATCGTAAGGATTCCCAGATGGCTGCAAATTACAATAAAACACTTGTGTGTATCAGCAACACCTATGTCTTTGTGCATTGTAAGAACATGATGCATCGTTAGTTATAGTGAAATGCTTGTTTATTCTGATAGCATCCATAACACACCTTATAAATGTCACACAAGAGCAGCTTAGCTCTACAGCGCTACCTCAGGTGTCGCATCCAGGAACGCGGGTGGTCCGACTCTACGGAGCCCACTGTGGTGTGTCTGCATCCGTAGTAAGCATGAACCAGTCCTCAGAGGCTGTCTGGCAGGTGGGGGTAAGACATTTCAGTGTCTCTGTCTGGGAGGGTGGGGCTGCAGCTCTCACCTGCACAGGTGTGAAATGAGGGGAGAAGTGTGAAGTTTTAGCGTCACCAGGAGGTGGCTGGGTGGGGGGGTCGCTGACTGTGGATTCCTGTAGCTGGGAGAATGAAACCTGACAGTGACACAAACTGTCAGCACGTTCAGCAAGTAAACATCTGCGGTGTACTTGTGGGGAGGCCATGGGGGGTCGGCAGGGGTACATCAGTCGCTGGGCCACTTTGCACAGCTGGCGGGGCCTAGATACTGCAATAGCCGAGTGATTGAGGCGTCGGGACCCAGATCGCGGCCAGGGCGTTACGCGCTTATTATAATAAAAAATGTCTGACTCTGCACTGTTTAAAATATAAAGACTGTCTAATGAAACACAAATGGCAGATTTGTCTTCATTTGAAGAATGTAACGTCCTAATGAGCGTCTGTTAAAAAATCCCACACTCATATTTTAACACCACCCCCCTCAGCTGCGGGTGGGTGGGTGCGGGGGGGTCAAGCCTGTCTGATGTGTTCTCATCTTCACTGAATCATTGGTCACAAATATCCACCGTACTCTGATTGCATCTGCTACACCGCAGGCTGTGGCGCAGAGTAAATTCAATTTCCAATTCAGCTCATGATTAATCTTCTCCTAGGTGTGTTTTATTTGACTTCTCATGCCCTTCCACAAGAATCACTTGAAGATGGAACCTCACTGGTGTTCACCGTGAGCCATTTCAGAGCTTTTAGCTGTCTAACACCCACTTCAGTGCACGGCAGTGTAAAGGGAGTGGGTGGGTAGCGCAGGTCTACAGTGGCAGGAGTCATGGTGGCTGCTTCTCTGTGCCCTCTAGTGCCAGGGACAACATCGCTGTCTGTCCATTTAGCAATAGCACCTTTAATAGCAGGTATGCTAATGGTATAGAGTCATAGTATAGGGCTGGCTAGAGTAAAGGACAGCTAACAGCCCTCTGCAGAGTGATGGATCTTTTCAATATCCTCACACACACAATGTCTAGCTAGAAGGGTATGGAAAGCCGAAGCTCCAGCGGACATATGCAGTTAATTGAATTCAATTATGGCTCGATGACTATTAATCAGGACATTTTGCTTAGTGGCAGAGTGTTATTCATTATCAGTGTAGTGCATCAGATAACCCAGAGGAGACCTTCTGGGGGTGGGGGGGCAGGTGTTGTCCTTCACCTTGATCTTGCATCTTTCTCCCCTCACTCTTTCTTTGCTGACTTCTACAACTATGAGAAAAGCTTGTTAATGGGGGGGGGGGGGGTCATTATGGAAACCCATATGGCACCAAGTTCCTTCTGTTGTTTTAAAACAACTTTTGTGACATTGCGGCAAATGGGGCAGCACAGGAGTAGCATTGTAGAGCCATTTCCAGAAAGTTCCACTGGCTGAGGAGCCCCGCAGTATTTGCACACAGGAACTGCCCAGCCTTGCCTGCCGCCATTTTGGTGTTCTCTCTCAGGTCAAAGCACCTGACGACTCTGCTTTCTCTTTTCTTTGGCGGACCTGTCTTCAAACCAGTGGCCGACCCTGTTTATTCACCCCTATTCTTTAATGCGGAAATTGAATAGGTACTTTGCCAGTAAATGCATTGAATTTATTAAGGAGACTTAGGGGAGTGTTAAAAACTCCATTGAAGGAAGCTATTAAAACGACACTTTAATTGGTTTTTCTGCCACTAAATCTGTTTTTTTTTTCTTTTTTGTGCTTCAAGTAATGGGCCTATAAAAATATAAATGAGTATGTTTCTTTATGCATTTGACAGTCCTTGAAAGTAGGTGCCCCACCTCTAGTTTAAGGATCCTTTAGAGGACAAAGTGATTTCTGCATCAACAGCTGTATTTTCTTCCAGAGTATTCACTTCAGAACAAGGAGTGCAGGTGTAAGAGTATAAAATATTCCCTCTGTATCGTATATCTCTCACTCTCTCCCTCGCTCTCTGTGCACATGTGAAAATACACTGAGATGCTTACACACAGTACGACCACTATGAATGAGTGACTGTTCTTGCCAGTTTGGTAATCAGTTGTTTCTTTCATGTGGCAAACAAGAGCTGTTCATTGACTTTGGTGAAATGGATGATGGGGGTGGGGGATGACTTCTCTCACACTGCTCTTCCTCTGGCGTGGAGGCTGGACTTTCGTTCCTGAGAATTTGTGCCCCTGCAAGAGGAGCCGGGTTTCCCTGTTTTGTTTCTAGGTAACCTTCATGTCCATGGTGGTGAAGAGGAGGAGGAGGAGAGGATTACTCACAGCTAACACTAAGTGACCCCAATGCTTATGCTGGTTTGTCTAACTTATGGGTGGAGTTGATTTTATGCCCAGTAGAAACCAACCTGCTTTCCACTTCCGCCTCCTTAAGCTCCTCCTCTTCCGGTGACGACCTTGATTGAACTTTATCCGTTGATTTATGGCTGATTGACCCTTTTTTGAAGCTCTTCACATTCGTATGCTTTTTTCTACATATAATTAATCTCACACAGCAGATGTCTCTGGCTTAGACATTCTGGAAGAGCCCCCTACTGGCCAAGTCCAAGCGGTGCTGACTGGATAATGACACTCGCTCTACTGCTGCCACCAGGCTGAGCTTCCAGCCAGATGTTCCCTTTATCGCTGTTTGCCGAGGATTTGTGCCGTGCTGCTCAACTCGACTGGATAATTTATAATGGGTTCAGGCACCTAAGTCGTGTAATCCACTCTCATTACTGCACGAATGTGTTTGTCATGCACGGTAAAGAGGCCTCAGACTTGTACGGCGGCACCACCGAAGATAAAGCTCAAAGGAAAACTGATTATTTGGGGGCGGGGGGTGGAATTATCTCTGAGGCCGTATGGAACTTTTTTCTTTAGTTGACTGTCTTGGTGTCAGTGAGCTTTCATTAGTGCCAGAGAAAGCTGAAATTTAACTGAATCTCATTGACCCGGAAGAAGAGCTGGCTTTGTATTCATGCTCCAGCATTAAGTATATGCCACCATGCTGAAGTCAAATACAACTAATAAGAACTGACTGGAAACACACTTCTGTTTTTCCAGGAATCGTTTTTCTCCATGATACTTTGCGTGTAGTTCTGAGACTAACTTCCGTGTCGTGCTGTAGCACTTTGTTTCTGTATTTATGTACAACTGGGCACTTTTCTCCTGTGCTTCTGAACACACCCAGCCAGGGAGTGTTAAAGCACTCCGCTATTGAGTCGGTTGTTTGCCGGACACACTCCCCACCTCCCCTCTTCCAGTTTAAGATACCCAGATAACCATCCCTGACCCACAGAAGCCAAAGCTTCAGGGTTTTACCCCTATTCACCCCTGTATCCATATTTTGGGTTTTCTCCTAAGACAAATCTTGGGGAACCAACATTTGTATTTGTGAAAAGGCTCCAGGGTGCCTGTATCACCTTCCTTTGCATCCGGCCAGCTAAGCTGAGGCCCTCAAATGAAGAGTGCTGAGGTGGGGAGAATCTATGATGGTGAGGGCATGAGGAATCTTCAGGGGTTGGACGTTTGCAGCATCCACTGAAGTAATAAGTTAGAAAGGGGCCTCACACTAAAGGGCCAAAGTAGTCCGTTTGCAGGCCAATTGGGCGAAGCAGGCACCTCTCCGGACATGGGGTCTGCAAAGAGGCTGGCGAGTGACACTTGAACGTTTAAACTGAAAAAGATCAGAGCTGACCAAAGGTTTGCGTGTCATTAGTTGAATAATTAGTATCATAGCTTCTTGCTGCAATGTAATTAATATATAAAAGCTGTTTTTTTCCAGTGAAATTAAAGGCTCCATTAACAGTGTATGTTCAGAAAATCAGTCAGTTTAATGTTACTTCAGGTCGGCATCCAAATACATCAGTAATTAAATTACTGTGCAGCCAGCCTTTTGTTTAATTTTGTTACCCGACTGAGGCCTGTTTGGGCCCGACTGAGACTTAATTGTCAGTGAGCTGCATCCTGAAAAAAGGTGCTTGTTTGCACTGCCACAGTTAGGCTGCCTTAGATAAGACAACGCAGTCTGTGATCAGGCCCTCGCCATGTGCGGCTCACAGGATCCCCCACC
This sequence comes from Cyphomyrus plagiostoma, assembly GCA_019775915.2. Lineage (NCBI taxonomy): Eukaryota > Metazoa > Chordata > Actinopteri > Osteoglossiformes > Mormyridae > Cyphomyrus > Cyphomyrus plagiostoma. The sequence continues at coordinate 20,511,274 of JABFEA020000067.1, forward strand.
GGCCACAGCCTGCTCATGAGGCGTCAGCTTCCCCAGGCCTCCCATTTTCGTTTGCGATCTACCAGACCCAGATGAATCTGTGGTATAGTGTGACCCGCCATAGCTTTACATGCTGTTGCAGAGCTATGAATGTCTAGCTGCTTTCTAACTAATGGAAGTTAAATAACACCCAGTCTTTAAAGGGAGCATGCTTTCAGTTCAGCCAGGACCACAGGACTGATTTAAAGAGACATCCGTTAAATAAAAGGTTTCCTGTAGATTTTATCATGCACGATTCTTAATAAGTCTAGCTATTTAATTCAAGGCCTGACCTTCTCATAATAGTTTTCCGTTAAGCATGTCTTCCCGCCAACTCCGACTACAGCAGATGGTGAAACTTACTGTTTGTGCAAAAATGTGGATCAAGAGTTTTTAAGCAGTAGTACAATTTGAAATTATATCAAATGAGTTTGGGAAGGAAGGCATGAAGTTACCGGTGGTCTGTTGTGCAGGTGCTATGGGAATAAAAGGATCTTTTTGGTTTTACCTTTCACCCAGTTATGGTTTTAAAATTAATCTTAAAATTGCCCATTAGGCATAAATGTTTATATTCACCATCATGGTCATCAGCATCTTCTTTCTGTAAATGAGTCTTTTGTATCTTGGGTATATGTGCTAATTTCTTGCCATTCTAAAAAGTATACATTTTTGTTTTTTCCTGTTTCCACAGGAGAAGGGAAATATTGGTGTAGTATTCAATGTTGGGACAGACGACATTTACATCGAAGAGACGACAAAGTTTGTAAATGACGGGAAGTACCACGTAGTACGGTTTACGCGGAGTGGTGGTAACGCCACGCTGCAGGTGGATGACCTACCTGTCATTGAGCGGTATCCCACAGGTAAGAAAAGCCACTCTATCCCCATTTTGTAGCCTTTATGAAATTTGGACGGTGCTTAGTGAAAATACCCAGGCAAGCTGCCACAGGGAGGCCTGACGAATGTTGCACTATTTGGAAAGAGATATATAAAACTGTGTGTAAAGTGTTTTGCTGTGATATACTATTATGTGTTTTTTTCCTTATTAAAAAATTATGGTCTTTTACAAAAAAGACAGGCAGTATATCAGCAGAAATGATGACTGTCAGTTTAAAAAGGTTCCAAATATCAGAAACTGAATTATTGAATTACTTAACTTTTGACAAAAAGGTTGCTAAAAAGGCTTTGACAACAGCTTACCAGCCATGGGTTTTGCTAATTTCTTTTCTTTTCTTTTTTTTAAAATATTTTTATTATACGCGGTGATAATTTTTCTGTCCATTCATCCAAGAGAATGAGACATGGTCTATATGATGTGTTACCAGATGTGTTGATCACCACATCACAGCATTTTGTAACTGCGCTCGTTTATCAGAGCTTTGGACATTTCTCAGTATACCTCCATGCCCCCCCCTCGTCCCCAAAGCCAATGTGCATAGCAACTAATAGTCTTGAACACTTTCGAATGATGACCGACTGGCCCAGTTTGTTATCACACCTCAAGCCTGAAATCACACACAGTTCCCTGCTGTAGTTGGGTGATCTTTTGGGCCATTACTTTTGTTACAATAAGGGTAAAATAGAATTCCAGGGAGTCGGTTTTAGTGGTTTGCCTTGGGAATGGTTTCTGGCCAGTGTGGTACTAGGAGGACCTCACCCTGGGGGTCACCTGCACACATGCACACACGTGTGTTAGCCTCATTACACTACAGCCCTGCCTCTTCTGGCCTTGTCTCCCCTTATCCTTCACCATAAGCAGGATTCACATTCTCAAGAACAGTGCCAAATTGGAAGGTCCACAGCAGATGGAGCTGCAGTGATCTGACGGTGTCTCACCAAAGAATAAGAGACGCGTTTCCTGGGAACAGTATTATAAGCTGGCTGATGCTCACACGCATTACACATGAGAGAGAAGCTATTTTTGAGGAGAGGCCGAGAATAGTTTCAATTTTGTTTAAGCTGAAAAAATTTCCACGTAATGTTTGGGTAATCATTATTTTTTAATTTTCTTGTCCTTAAGAGGTAGCAATCTGCTGTCCTAAACATATGTAAACTTATTTAAGCACTGTGTACATTTTTGACAATTCATTATCCATGCCTCTGACATACCCTGCTATTTTGGCAGTCTGTCTGATCTGACAGAATCAGATTGCAAAAAAATCACTTGAAATATATTCATGCATATAAACGACAGTATTAAACTCAGATGGATGATTTTTTTTCTTTTTTTCTTTACCATTGAAAATCTCCAGATGGTGGAGGATCCATTTAGTAAAAGGTTGGTTAGTTTTGTAGTCCCAGCCTTAGGTTGTCATTTCACAAGTTTGAGTAATTATAATGTCCCACTACAATTGCTAGTTTTATTACTCACTAGTTATAGTCTCAATGCAAGATTAAATTGAAAAGCAAAATAAAAGAATAAAAAAAAACCCAAAATTTTACTTTCTCTTATGAACTTTATCATAAATTGACTCATAAATTGGTGGCCCCTCTCATTTAGGTTAATTTAAAACGTATAAATCCTCCGCTACAAAATGCCCATCGTCCTGAATGCAGCCACTATTACAGTACATATATAATGCATAAATAAATGAGATAATTATGTCTGCATTATAGTAATGAAAACAAATTAAGAAAGCCACATGGCGAGGCCTGATTTACACTGAAAGTGTAGCTGTTCGCAGTGACAGGGAGGAAACATTCATTAACAGGGAGATTTTCACATTAGGCATGGCTTATTGTTGCAGGTGTAACGTGTTGCACTCACAGTAACGACCTGTGTTGCACTGGTTTTTAGTGTAATTTACTTGTGTTCTTTGTAATTGAGCTACATAAGGATGGATCTCTAAAAATGAGGTGCATGAGGCAGGGCTGCCCCAATCTCCCTCTGGCATTCCAGGGCTCCTCAGCAGCGACCAAGAGACTCCACTTCAGGGAATTTTGTTTTTTTCTGAATTAAAAAGACTTTAACTAATGACTAAAACAAAGAAAAAATATAAAACTTGTTCAAAGTTAGTTTAAAATGAAGGGGAAAGGATGAATTAGTTGTAACTACTTTGCACTAATCAGAACCTGATTGACTTTTCGGCAAAGAGCTGATAAACTCAAATGAATTTAAATTTTAAACAAGAGGACGGGAGGGAGAGAGATAAGAACAACTTAGTTCCTGTCAAGTAATTACATATATCATATATCACATTTTATAACTTCCAAAACTGATTTTGATGTTTCTCAGTGAAATAAATTATTGATTATCATTACTGTTATTATTATTGTTATTCATTTTAAATGAACAACCATCAACCATGGAACCATCAATAGCGGCTTTGCATACAGCCATGGGATCTGTTTATCGGTCACCGTGCTCTGCGTCTCCCAATGTCCTCACACGGCATGTGAACCTAGCCAGTGGCAGGGCTATGCAGAGCGTCTGTGCGATAAGTCAGTTGAACAAGATGAGATGTGACTCGGGTGGTGGGATCCACAAATTAATAGTCATAGCATGCAAGCAAAATACATTAGTGAGGGATTAGTGCAGAGAAAGGGGGGAGGAAAACTGGCTTTGGCAGATACAGGATTATGGCCCATTAGTCAATAGTAAATAACAACCATATTTGTTATTGGCATCTGTGAATCGGTGAGATGTTCATAGTTCCTCATGCTCCGTCTACTATCCCCACACACCTGCCCCATCTCACCACGAGGGTAGTTGCTATGGTGAGGATGGAGTCCCATCCACCCTTGGTTTTTCTTGGACCTTGGTTGTCGTTGGTAAACAAAATCACCTAGTAAAAGTCCTATAATGCCCTCCTCCTTCTCTGAAACCACCACCCAGTCTCCCCATGGCTTCACAGACCAGTAACAACATTTCATCCTAACAATGTGCCTCTCTTGGCATAATGCCAATGACGTCCTGATAATCACAGCACTGATGAGGAAGGCACAGAGGTAAGGGGGTTAGTAGAGAGAGGGATTGGTTCTTTGGATTGGTTGTCCAAAACAATTACAGCAAAACCGTGGCCCCCACGCCGCCCCTCCTACATTGTAATCTCATTATAAAGTCACAAATGACATGCTTAAGGAACATTAGATGTCCTTAGCCCAATTACCACTGTCCCCAGCGTAAGATGGACACTAAGGCCAATGTGATGTCCCCATTTGTCTTGTGGCCTTATAATGTAGCTAATAAAACAGGCACAGCAACAAAAGCGACGCAGCCCTCGACCCACCCCCCAATGCATGAACTGCTAAAAAGCCCTGGGTTGAGGCCAGGGGGCGCCATAGGACTCAGGTTGCCACAAAGCCGCAGAGTCCAGCAAAATACAGGCATCTGACTTCCTGCACCCTTGATGATGCCAGAGTCATTTGATCCTTTGTTTAAGAATCTCCTCAAGGCAGTGAAAATGTTTCTGTTATAATCTACCAATGGAGAGGCACTGCGTGCATAAAGGCCGATCGCCACAATGCTTCTTTTCTCGTTGTTATCGCCTGTAGCCCAGGCAGTTGCCCTCCTCTCCATTCCTGCCCCCTAAATCACCGTGTGGATCCATCCCCCAAGTGCCGAGTGCGCCAAGCGTTAGCTTGTAGAGAGATAAAAACGCTACCTTATCGGACCACTTTATTAGCAGAAAACAAACAGCACGTAGGGTAAGACGGGCTGAGCGGGACGCATCCACCCCTCCCCCTGGCGTCTGGGACAAGAGATAAGAGAACTCACAGCAGACGCGGCCTGCCTCCCTCCGGTGTCATGCAGAGCAGACGACATGAGCTCGGGGACTGAGGGCTGAGATCGGGTCGGCATACTGAGCACTACACACCATAACTTGGGTTCCATCTTCGCCGAGGTCAAGGGGACCAGGCCATTGTGTTGAGTACCAGTATATTGGGTTCACAGACTCCAATGTGTAATCAATGCATGTCACTTTGTACCTGTGTGTGTTTGTCTGTCCCAGTGCTCGTATGTGTCTAGGAGACCCATAGCGATCATTAAAAATAAACATCAATAAATCTGCAGTCCACATCACCATAACAGACTTCCTGTCTACTTCAAGTTGTCCTGAACCCCTCAGTGCCCACCCCCTCCTTTTGCCACTGCAACATGACTCTCCATCTTCTCTCCATCCTGGGACACACTGAGAAGACCCCATTCAATGAAAGACCCGGCGGTGTGTAAGGTAGCCGCTGAGACGTCTTGGGTGCTCGGAGATGTATCCCAGCTCAAGCTGGTCTCCGTCGACATCAAAGTCGCCCACCTGTCTGCTCGGCTCAGCCAACCCGTTTCATTTCACCGAACGAAACGGAATTATGCCCCTTGAACCGCGGAGAAAGCCACGTCGAGTAGGGAGAATATGAGGTGGGCTGCCTTCTGCCATAGCTCAGCATCTGACCCCCAACACACAAAGAAATGATTAGAACAATCTTCAGCTGCTCCCCCCCTCCCCCCATTTCAACCAGTCAGAATTTGGGCATGATTGCCACACCGTCCTCTCCCCGGTAACCCTCCTTGACTCCCACTAAATTACTGTTACCCACCTGGACCTTAGCTCCTCAGACAGAATTACTACGGCTGGAAGGGACAGCACTGTCAATCTCCTGGAAGAATGAGGCATCCTGGGATTCAATCTAGGGGAGACAATGTCATACTGCTGCCGCTTGAGGAATCCGGTTATGCATCCAGACCCAGTGACCCCCCCCCCAACTGCACGCACGTGCTGTCCACATCACACCTAACAATGCTCCAACCTAAGAATCTCCTGGTTCCCCATTTGGCTAGCTCGGTTGTCTTGTTTGCTTGCTTATCCATCCAGCTACCCATCCCGCCATTCTCTAGCCCTTTATCTCGTACAGGATTTCTTATGCTTTGCTGATACATGTGGATATTTATAAATTTATGTGGTAATGCACTCAAATGCATTTTCCAGCTCACCGGAATGATGCTCAGACCTGCCCCAGACCGGAGAAATCATAGTTTCATGCGCCTGACACCCGGCAAGTTTCTTACACGCTAGGGAGAGCTACAGCATAATTAAACTGAAAAGGCCTTTTCCTGTTCCGCCTTGTGTTTCACTCAGCGAGGTATAAGTTGTAATTATTTAGAGGCTGTTATGAAACTGCTGTGCATATTTACAAGAATTAAAATCCATGGGGTGCAGAGGTGAATTCGTGTAACATGTGGGGAGATTGCTAGTGGGATATTGTTAATTAACTCAATTATAGATCCCGGTGTTCCACACGGGCATGTGGCATAAACTGAGACTTCTCCACGATCGCAGACTTGCAGGAGTTACGCCCAGTATTTTCGCATGGTTCTTTGTCTGAAGCTTTTGTCAAAGCCTTATGAATTCCACCCAGGCTAGCTATTCAATCTGATTCTTTATTTTTGTCCTATTTTAGCTGCCTAACTATTTGTTTACTCTCTCGATCTTAATGTTTCTAAGGACCTTCGGCTGCTGAATTTGCTGTTACGTTACTGCTGCCTGCTAATGCTAATTAGTGCCCTTTCTTAATGAAGGTGTACAAGCCTGATCTGTATGCATTTTGTGCTCTGATCTAAATGTCTAACTGAGTGCAACAGGCTGAATGTATTTTACAAACAATAACTTTCAAAAAAGGTGTTTTGAGAAGTTTAACTAGCTAAAAATTTGCCAAAAAAGGAAGAAAAAATTCAGTGATTTATTTTGCAAAGCTCTGGATATGGATATGTTTAAATTTGTGGCTTGGGTTGGTATATAACTTAACTTTATTAACCTAGATGAAAATGCAGCGTGCTAATTCTCAATTAATATAGGAATAATTTGTTTGCTTAAAATAAAACTTAAATGATTTGAATGAAAAGTTGGATCGATGAAATGTTGTAGGTAGCTTTGTTTTTAAACTTCCAAAATTTTCAAAAAAAACTCTTGTGCCAGTTGTATAGCTCAAGCTTTAAGTTTTAACCTTTAACCTTTGACCTTACAGATTTTAACCAATGAAATGTCTCTTTAAACTTTAAAGGCAACATTGATAACGAACGCCTGGCGATTGCTAGACAGCGAATCCCATATCGACTTGGTCGAGTAGTTGACGAATGGCTACTCGACAAAGGTAAAAACATTGATTAAAACTTCAAATAAAAATAATTTGAACATAACCAAGAGATACTTTGTAACACCAATAAACCTAAAAATATAAATGTTCAGTAAAACTAAATAAAACAAAAACATTTAAAACAGTACAGCAAAATTTAGATTGTAATATCTGGACACTTTTGCATAATATTCTTCTATTAAGAGGTGCCAGCTGATTAATACGTATTTTCTGTTAACTTCAGGTTAAAGGGACTGTAAATATAATTCTAACTCAACTTCCTGAAGTAATATTAACAGTATTAACAAAAAAATCTTTAAATTTTCTTGCTGTAAACATCTAAATGGTCAACTAAAAGTCCAATTAGCAAGTGATTTACATTTATATTTATTGAGTATTATATATATATGTATATATATATATACCTATATATTTATATTTACATATTCATTAGTTACATATACAGATACATGTATGTTGTTTTTAGTATGGATCATGAAAACCCCACTGTTTAAACTGAGCGCTATATCTTAAATAGAGTGCAATATTAATTGGCATATGAAATGGAGTCCCTTTAACAAATATTGTAAATATACAGATGGGATTAAGAAAAAGAAAATGTATTTTAAAAAATCAAAACACAGATTTTTTTGCTGCATGCCTTTTTTATGTGTTTTGTAAGAAAATAAGATTGTTTCTCAAATTAAAATTCTTCCATGGTGTTTTATTATGTTGTTTTGATTCAAAGTTTGTCTTGTTTTCGTTTTCCAAACGGAATTAGTGCCATGAATGATCCATTCGTTTGGTGTTTTTTCTCTTTCATTTTGTTTTTGCAAACGTCACATCTTTGAAGCCATGTCGTATATAGTTCCGAACGTTTGCATTCCTGCATCCTCTTTGCTAAAAGACAATCTGGGCGTGTCCGAGCTATGCGCTGCCCACCGACACACCTGATTGGCATCTCAGGCTGATAATCACTGTCTCCCTATCCGCACAAGACACCAACCACTTTAAGAATCGTACTCAAAAAGAGTGCGAGTGCTGAGAATAACTCATTACTGCTGGTCAATTAATTCTAGTTTAAAAAAATTAAAAATCAGAAGGGAAAAAGAGTATGCATTTTTTTCCACTCTTCCTTCATACAGATATTACAAAACAGAATGGCTGTAATCATATATGAAAAATTTCCTTTCAAGATGCTCTTATTAACTGAGAAAGTGAATTAGCTACATACACTGAATATTCCGGCACTTTCAATTACAGTCTCTCTAGCAAGAATTCAGCAGTTAACAGGATTAATTACATTTTTTTCCCCAAAAAAATGTTTTATCATCAAATTGATTGTCCTTTTAGCAAAGTTACATTGATTTAAGAGTATTTTTTCTCTTTTTTTTTGTTTGAATCTACATTTCACAAGGCAACCCATCATTGGAACAGGCGATAAATTACTCGTGCCAGAAAACGGCGATGGCTAATTTATCGCCCTCATTAGCCACTGGGCAAATAATCCGTCTCCTACGGCGGCGTGATTATTTCTCATCGCCGCGTTTCTCTGTTCGCCCATGGGAGTGGTGCTGGGCCACGCTTCAACGCTCTCGTATGTGTGTAACGTTGTTTCTCCATAGGCCGCCAGCTCACTATCTTCAACAGTCAAACCACCATTAAGATTGGGGGCAAGGACCGCAGTCGGCCATTCCAGGGCCAGCTGTCCGGCCTCTACTACAATGGCCTCAAGGTGTTCAACATGGCACTGGAGAACGACCCCAACATCAAGATCGAGGGCAGTGTGCGGCTGGTCGGCGAGTCGCCTTCGTCCATCACGCCGCAGTCCAGTGCCACCGCCAACCGCTCAGAGACCTCCACCTCCATTGTGGAGATCACTACCACCACTGCTTCCAGTCGCCAGGGGAAGCAGCCCACACCCAGGGAGCCCCAGCAGGTCAGTCCCTTATTTCACACTTGCCCGTCTATATTCTTTACCACAGTTTACCACTGCCTTTCGAGTCATGCCCATGTGACGGTTGCATTTTCTCCCGGGTTTGTCCCTGTGGATACTCCAGTTTTCTTCCACAATTCAAAAGTCGTTAGATCAGTTTGCCCATATGGTGTGATAGTACCCAGTGATGGACTGACATCCCTTCTAGGATGTTCTCTATCCTGTGTTTCCTGATATAGGCTCCACTCACACTGCAACACTGTGTTGGATATGGTTCTGGAAGCTGAATGGATAATCCACTTCATTCACCCATCCCAGTATTAGTGCATTTCCTTTCAGCAACTCGATACACACTGGATGTAGGTCGGATAGTCTCTGGCAGTAATACATTCAACAGTTACCCAGTGGTTCCTGAATAGTGTGACACAGAGTAAGGAAGCCTTTAAGGAAGAGGTGATTCTTCAGAGTACGTGGCCTTTAAATGTCCTGGCAGCTCATGAAAGGTTTGCAGTGTTACAAGTGTGCAGCTGGCTCCCTGCTCCTCGGCCTCCGTAAAGGGGGGCTTACTGCTTCAGCCGCACCAGAGATAAGGCGGCTGCTAAGCCTGGCTGTCAGCTGCATGCCATGTTAAAGTGATTGCACATGCGTCAGATTCTGTGTCGTCAGCATGGGTTGGATTCTGTTATCAGCATGGGTTGGGTTCTGTGCCATTAGCGTGGGCTGGGTTCTGTGTTGTCAGCATGGGTTAGGTTCTGTGTTATCAGCATAGGTTGGGTTCTGTGCCATCAGCGTGGGTGGGGTTTTGTGTAATCGGCACAGGTTGGGTTCTGTGTCATCAGCGTGGGCGGGGATTTGTGTCGTTGGCATGGGTTGGGTTCTGTGGCATCACTGTGGGCGGGGTTTTGTGTAATCGGCACAGGTTGGGTTCTGTGTCATCAGCGTGGGTGGGGATTTGTGTCGTTGGCATGGGTTGGGTTCTGTGGCATCACTGTGGGCGGGGTTTTGTGTCGTCAGCATGGACTAGCTTCTGTGTAGGTCAGGATGGACAGGGTCCTGTGTTGTTAGTTTAGGTTGGGGCTCGTGTCATTGGCATGGGCTAGGTACTGTGTAGGTCACTGTGGGCAGGGTTGTGCTATCTGCTTATTCCGGGTTCTGCGTAGATCAGTGTGGGTGGGGGTGTGTGTTTTCCACATGTGCAGGGTTTGCTCTACCTCAAATGGTGGATCTTTAAGTGTGGTTTGGGAAGCAAGTGACATATTTTTTTTAATCTGACATCCTGTTGTTTGAGGCTCGGTTCTTCGCCAGAAGTTTAAAGCCGTTTCTCTGAACCAAGCCAGACCTTCATGTCAGCTTGGGGAGGGGTGACATATGATTAACGGCTTCCATGCTGAAAAGAAACTTGTTGTGAACCGAAACATGCTGCCTACATCTCAGTATTCATGTAATGTCACTGGGGGGGCCCATCGGTAAACGGAAGCCCCTCCCACCCAGTACCTTGTATGCTGTGTGTATGTTGTGTAGGGGCGGCAGGAGTCTGATATTGGAGTTATAGGATGCAAACAGCCACAGAGCATTTACAAATTCAATTTTTTAAGCAAACTTATTCTTTATAAACCTAGACCCATGACCTTTCTGACCATTTATGGTTTATCGCGCATGAAAAGGCTGACACAAGAATTCCTTAGCATTACAGGAATGCAACCCCAGCCTTACCCAGCTGATTGATGGGGGCCAGATGTCCCTCCCCACCAGTCAGAGTAATATCACAGTATCCAATTAGTAATTTAATAAAGCTACCCTCTCAGGATTAAGTTCAGTTTTGTGCAGTGAAATGAATGGAAAACAGCCACCGGCCTAAACATAAGGAGACGAGTCACATCTCGGTGTGACAAGCCAGCCACTCAATGTTTGTGAGACAGAGGGCGGAGCGATTTTCCTGGCATTCCCTACTGGCAGTTCCAGTCCCTGAAGCAATCTGTGTAAACAGGGGCATCCTGTGATCCTGGATGGGCTGAGTCCTAAGCCTTTCTCAATACCAGGAGCTCCTAGATATCATGGGGGTAGGGTCTTGTAACAGATTCTCCATATGCAAGGCTCTGTGCCTAGAGGGAGGTCGGAGGTGGTGCCATGAGCAGGTCATGGTATCATTGTAGAACAGACAGTTAACCCCCTCTGTTCTCTCTGGCTGGTTTCTGGATCCATGAGCTGCATGTACTGATAGAGGGTGTAGACTTTGCATTAGAAGGAGATAGATATTGGAGAGATGGAAGGAGGGTCTGATGGAGAAACAGAAAGAGAGATGGAGAAAGTAGGCAGAGTGAAAGAGTTCAAGTCAAAGAGAGAGACAGAGAGAGACGCAGAGATTCCCTTGAGTGTGAAAACTCAAGACCCTTCAGTCACTCCACAAACTGTAAATATCAATCTCGCAAAATACAGTTTTGCCTCCTGGCCACAGAAAGGCAGCCACAGTGGGTAATCTATGACGGGACAAAAAAAAAAATTCTAACAATCAGGGGTAATTACAACTCTAGTCATCGTGATTATAGATCGCAGTGGAAACCAGCCATGATTGATGACTGAGCGAAAAGGGTGATGATTCTGCCATATTGGTTCCTGGACATTCCAGCTTCTTGAAAGGTGCAATGGAGGATGTGTACAGGCTCCAGTTGTGCTTTGTGGTAGCAGCACGCTTGGACTTTATCGTAGAGGCAGAAGTTTCAGGTCCATCCATCCATTTTCCAAACCGCTTATCCTACTGGGTCGCGGGGTTCCGGAGCCTATCCCGGAAGCAACGGGCACGAGGCAAGGAACAACCCTGGATGGGGGGCCAGCCCCTCGCAGGGCACACTCACACACCAGACACTCATACATGCACACCTACGGGCAATTTGGCAACTCAGATCAGCCTCAGCATGTTTTTGGACTGTGGGGGGAAAACCGGAGTACCCGGAGGAAACCCCACGACGACACAGGGAGAACATGCAAACTCCACACACGTGTAACCCAGGCAGAGACCAGAACCCGGGTCCCAGAGGTGTGAGGCAACAGTGCTAACCACTGCACCACCATGCCGCCCCATCAGTTTCAGGTCCAGAAAGTAAAAATTCAGACCATGATTTACTTTCAATCAACCATTTCAGCATAAAGAGTCACAGTCACAGAGTACTCAACTGGTTGTTTGAAACAAAATCTTGGTCTGGATTTGTACTTTTTGGACCTGAAATTTCCACCTCTGCATAGATGTTTGATACGCTAGAATCCTGTGAAGATGATGGGGCATGCCCCTCTAATTCCAAGGTGGCTATCTTAAGCTCTGTAAAGGCTTCTAGTCATACCCTTAAGCAAGGACCTTAACTCAAATCCAACCAGTGAAAAGATCCTGCTGTATCGAAGGGGTCCTTTGCACTGAGGCATTATCTGAAACACTAATTATAGCAGTGTGTTTTTAGGCACTTGGTAATGGGAGCATGTGCTGCTGAGGAGCATGTGACCTTGAGCTTCTTGGCAGGGCTGAGCTTCTTTGAGCCGTGGCCCCGGCACCAGGCTCCAGTCTTTTCCACGAAGTAGGGTGGGAACGGCTTTCGTCTCCCGCGAAGGCTGCGCTTCTCCAGCTGCGATTCACAATGGCTTTTAAACTGCCCGCAAAAGAGCTCGCAGGAGCCGGTTAATAGCAGATTAATAGGGCGATAAAAGGAGAACAGGCTCTTCACAAAGCAGACTGCATCCAGTGGCCCATCAGTCTCCTGAGTCAGCCAGCTGCTCGGTGCAGCCTCTTAGCCTAACCGCCGCTCGCACCCTTTACCACACTTTTATGGCCTCACTGAAGCTCGACCTTGGCTTCAAGTTGTGTAATTAAGTCGAGAAACTATAGGGACGCTAAATCAGCCGGGGTGCTCTGACAAAACACCAAGGTCTGGGCCACGCCGCAAAACGGTCCGGCGATGGCAAAGAGGCGATAAGAGCCGTGGCATGGGGAAGCCGCTCCGTTCAGCCCGTGTCAACGTTATCAGCTTGTATATCATGTCAGAACATTGTTTTGCTGCTTTCCAATCCAGAGGTCGTCCGCTCTAAATAAAGCCACCTTCTAACCCGTCTCTGTGTTAGGCCCGGCTCTATCCACAAAGAGCACTACAGGGCAGTGGGATTGAAAACCTTTTAATTACTGTTTTTCCCATTTAATTGCTCATTTGACACTTTTTTTCTCCAAAGTGACTTTCAGTTCCTACCCCTTAATACAGCTGGTCATCTCACTGCAGCGATTGAAGCATCCAGTTCAAGGGTACAACAGCAGGATCTGTCTCCTGGGACTTGAACAAGCAACCTTCAAGTTAGGGGCCCGTGTCCTCTCCTGTTGGTATAGATATATTTATACTAGAATTATTCCTATTAAAATAATCCAGCTGGTAGAATGCAGTGAACCTTATTAAATGAATTAAATTTAAGTCATGCTCCCAGTCGAATCATCCTGTGAGGTACACTTTAATATCTTTTAATAAGGTCACGCTTCATTTAAAAAAATGAGGTGCTGATGATTGTGGCTTTTTAAGCTGTCTGCTGTGAGACAAGGTTGGAGAGAAGTTTGAACCTTAGTGCCTAGACAACTGTTGGTTCTTCGTGATTCTTTATGCTGTTCAGAAGTATTTGTGCCCTTCCCATGTCAACCCACTCTATCCTCCGGTTCAAAATCTCATTTGTGGATCTCGAAGCCCAGAGGCGAAAACGCGAGTCAGCGACCCAACCAATGCACATGCATGGAGAGAGTAAGAGATATGTCCTCCAGTCAAAGACGCTCGCTTAAACAAAAATGGAGTGCTGGCCAGGAGCCTGCGTCCCTCTGAGACTTATCCGTCCACCCCGTGGTGAGACAGGCTTCAACAGGGTAAGATCCTCATTTAATTCGATCATCTGGCTCTTTTTCTCTTATCTCCCAATAACATATTTAGCTGGATGCCACTTTCCTCTGTTATATAACCCCTTGAGTTTGACAGCCCGCAAGGCCGCAGTGGAAAAAGTTATGTGCTGGTAAAATCCAGAGAGCAGAGAGGGACTCTGTACAGGGAAAGAAAAAAAAACACCGGGAGATGTATTTTTGACTCTGCGTCCGCACAGTTGTGGCGATACGCTCTTCAGCAGCCACGTCTTCGAGGTTAAGCCCCGTCCGGATCAGCTGACCCCCGGCGCGCCATGGGCGAGACGCGTCTCGTCTCTGCCTCATCTCCGCCAGCACCAAGGGACGTGATGAATATGCACGATGAAGTTTCACACCCCCACCCTCGCCCCCCGTGAGATGATACCAATGAAATATTAATCAGCTGCAGTTTACTGTGGATCGTTTGTCTGGTGTCACTGCTTGGCTACAGCACCGTGGACACCAGACTCTGTGTGTGGCCCCCAGAAAGCCAGTCTCACCCCCTTAGCTGAGCGTTTCAAATAGGGAAACACATCATTTTAAGCAAATTATTTTGTGTCTTTCTGTGAACATTAATGACTCTCATGAAAGCAGATAAATGTGCCCCCTAGTATTTAATATACATGTAAATCTGCATATACGTTGCTCCAACTCTGCATGTATATATACATGACATATCATAGAAACCATGGATTCCCAATTGCTGTTTTCGGTTGGGTGTGGCAGACAAGCAAGATTACACAGAGCCAGATTTCATGCAGAATTTGCCAAATTTGATGAGGAGGGGGGAAGGGGGTTTGACTGAGGATGGACCAGGTCCTCACTCAAGGTTGTCCAGGGACAACCACCTCAAACAGCCATTCTGTCACACTGTTTTTGGTGCTGCACTCTTTCCTTGCTTGTTGGTGTTTTTGACTTCTCCTAGAGGCAAAGCCATTCATTGCAGTAATAAGAAGTCATCTTCCAGTAATGAAGCCGCCATTCTTTGGCTAGGTCTTATCATGGGTCGTACCAACTGCCTGCCATCTCAGGGAGGGTCATGCATACACTGGGTGAGTGTAGCCTTTACTATGCTTCAATGGACCAGGCTTTTGGGTGCACCAGGTTGCTTCATTCTAGCACTTCTCTAATGTTTTTAAAATCTGCCTTCATGTTCCCATCTTATTATTTCCCTAAGATGTAAGACCACTCCTTTGTAGTGCTTGGAGGATTGTCCTTTCTTTTAAATATATCTGCCATTCTGGTCTCGCAGGCATGAATAATGGAAGGCCAATGTGAGAGCGAAGCAGACACTTTGACTGATGGGGTTAGAAGATAAATAAAACTCAACAAAACACACTTGTTCCTTCTGCCTTGCCATCCAAGGTTTTGACAGGAGGAGGTGACAGAAGTGTCATTTTTTTGCTGTTCTTTCTTCTCTTTGGCTTTTCATTCACTCCATTTTCGGACTAATATCAGTCTGATATTCTCACTGAGAGAATAAAAGTATAATGTCTAAAATGGAGCTACTGAGTCAGTCTCAGTCAAGTGAGGTGATGTGCCATTTCCGTTGTGTTAAGTAATTCTGTTCCATCGTGCCTGGAGGAGGTCATGTTAGCTTGTAATAATCAAGAAAATGTACGAATCATCCAACACCAGTTCAGCGATCCTCTCATCCGTGTAGCCAATGAAGTTTCCACCCCCCCACTCGACCGTATGATCCATCTGACTGATGAGCATAGAAGAATAAACCACACATCTGTTAAATATCTGGGTTTCAGCTCTCGGATATCCAACACTCTATTAGACATGAGAATGGTAGAGGATCGGGGGGTCAATTGGCAACGTGATTGGACAAGAGGAATCAACGGACAAGAGGTCAAGCCGATGACTCACCTGTTCTCTTCTTTTGCCCCTCATCTCCACTCACCCGCCGTCTCCTCCCAGGCAGCTCAGACAATTGGATGCGATGCTCCTGCCTTTATTTAATACTATAACAACACATCAGGATCATTTTGCTTACTGTGTCAATGCTCATTAAAGATATCACACTTAATTACGGCAGCTTGGAGAGGAGCGTGAATGGCATCCCTTATCTCCTACGAT
The DNA here is from genome assembly GCA_019775915.2 of Cyphomyrus plagiostoma. Taxonomy (NCBI): domain Eukaryota; kingdom Metazoa; phylum Chordata; class Actinopteri; order Osteoglossiformes; family Mormyridae; genus Cyphomyrus; species Cyphomyrus plagiostoma. The sequence continues at coordinate 20,527,287 of JABFEA020000067.1, forward strand.
TGGCGCCTCCAAGTAGTCAGAGGTAGTCAGTATGAGGATCCTGCCTTTTCGATGCACATGAGGTCTCAGCATTCTCTCCACTGTGAATTTACTCACCAGGTACGTTTTCGATTTGGGTACATATCCCTGAAATGTAGCCCCGCAGCTCACTGGACAGCACCATGGCCTCTCGTCATCAGGTTTATGGACAGTGGTGGCTCAGTAGGCTAAGCCTCTCTGCCTTTGATCAAAAGCTCGTCGGTTTGAGCCCTGGCCTCAGCAGAACAGTCGCATTCCTGTGGGCCCTTGAGCGAGACCCTTGACCCCCAGCTCCAGGGGCCTTGCGCTTTGGCTGACTCTACACTGTCACACCCAAGCTATGGAGGGCAAGATAGGGATTTATCATTGTGGGTGCAGCTAGCTGGAGTACGCTCATACCCTGTGCATGTTCAGCGGTCAAGGTGTCCCCATCCTCATGCCTTGCTGGTCTGAGATCCAGAAATCACCAGAACCCTGTAATAGATGTACTGGTTGATGGGCACTTATATAACAGTACTGGGATATGTTTTAAAAACAATGAAGAGCTAGATTCTATAGACTGCTAAACACAACTCACCTCAGCTTCCATCTGAAGAAGGCAACAGTGACCCACAGTTTCTTGCTGCGCAGCCCGAATGATTAATGATGTGTAAAGTAGACAGTAAATAAAAACCCAACACAGTTTAGCGTGACAGTTACTTTCACACCTCACCAATGTTTCTGTCCACTACCTGTGGTTGTCAACGAACGTTTGAATTCACAAAACACAAACCCGTGGCTGGCAAGGTCTGGGGTTTTTTCCTTCTTGTTTTTCCCTTGACACTTCAGCCAGCAGACGCTTGAGTATTTATGGTATGAGAGGACACTTTCCTGTTGACGCCAGTGGAGAATCGGCTGATGCACTTGAGCATTCTGGGAAAGCACCGCATTTTACGAAATTGCTTCAAACATAAGGAGAACAAGACTTTCAAAGTCATTCACTCTCTATTGAATGTGGAGAATCCATTTTATCTAAAATAAAGGCTTAATTAGTCTGTAATAGCAGTAGCATATTTACAAAGTAATTACATCTTATTTCTCACCTAAACAGCTAATTCTTTTCACTACATTTTTAGTGGGAAGACAAATAACTCAACTGAAACATTTCTACAGCCAATTCTGTCATCTTGCTATTGACCCACTTTTCCTCCTCCTCTGCCAAACCATCCAGCACGATCCCAAACCGCCCCCCCCCCCGCCCCCCCCCGACCGCGGGGGGGGTATCCATGCAATCAGTGCAAATTGTATGTGTCTGCTATAGATTTCCAAAGAAATATGATGCTGAGGTTGTTAAAAATACTGAAGCCCAAATATGACAAGGA
>JABFEA020000067.1:20548444-20573258 GCA_019775915.2 Cyphomyrus plagiostoma
CCCCCCCCCCCCCCCCCCCCCCCCCCCCCCCCCCCCCCCCCCCCCCCCCCCCCCCCCGGCTGCAAATCCCCATTGCTCTCTGACTGAACAGAGCCCATGGCCAAATTAAAAAGAGGAGATTGTGCTTGAATGTGGCCTTGCACAAACACCATATGTCATGTTCAGACAGACAGACACACATAGAAAACAGGCTTTTCAAGAGTGAACATCTTTTCTGATTTCACACTTTAATCAGTCATTACTTCAATAAAGAAAACACAGGTTATACTGTGATTAAAACACAGTGGCCTCCCGTTACCATGTACGCTAAGGCAGCGCAGCCTCCCGTTACCATGTACGCTAAGGCAGCGCAGCCTCCCGTTACCATGTACGCTAAGGCAACGCAGCCTACCGTTAGCATGTATGCTAAGGCATGGGGCATGGTAGACTACATTAGCATGTACATGAAGGCACGGCGAAATACATCAGTGTATACATCGAAACAAGGCAGATGACATTAGCATTTGCAATAAAGCACATTAAGGCAGAACAAACTATGCTTGCACATTAAACCACAGTGGAGTGTCAGCATCTATGTTAAAACACAGTGGACTAAGGTGGCATGCAAATTAAAACATGCTGGATTATGTTAGCATGTACATGAAGGCACACTGGACTACTTTAGCATGTACATTAAGGGACATTAATTTAGCGTCTACAGCGTAGATAAATTGACCTAAACCTTCTATTCTCTACTGTATACAGCACAGGTGGCAGACTCCAGTCCTGGGGGGCCGGAGCCCTGCACATTTTTGGGTTTCCCCTCATTTAACACACCTGATTCAACTTCTTGTGCCAATTACCACATAGCCATTGAGCTGAACCATTTATGGTGGAAAAGGGAAAGAACTAAGCTACACAGGGCTGTTCCGCCCCAGGACTGCAGTTTGACACCCCAGATATACAGATAAGCTACATTCTGTGCCTGTTTTAATACAACCACAAACACCCAAAATGCCTGTTAAAGCTCACTTTTATCTGTCAGTCAACATCATATTGATTTAAGCATATTTAGCATGCAATACTTTTTACTTCATGACACACACAGAGTGATAAGTATGTATAAAAATACAGACAGCTATGGTATATTTGAATTCTAGCATCCCTTAAATTGGCTTCTGACAGGTACCAATTCCTTAATGGTCTCTAACCATTAATACTGGTCTTAGATATTCAGGGAAAGAGCACAGTGGCATGGAAACAAACAGCCCCCCCCCACGGGAAAAAAAAAAAAAGATCACAGCCAATAGCCCGCTAAAGGAGAAAAACAGAAAGCATGAAAGCCAAACCTCCCCCAAACTCAGCCCATGAGGTCCACATCCGTCCACACACAGGTACACGGACATGGAGGCCAACCGAACAGCATCATTTGCCGTCCAGAGGGGTGCTGCAGAAAAGGCACTGTCTCTAAAATCACACACTTGCGCACTTTTAGTGCGTGATTTTAGGGCGTTCACACTGACAACTAAGCTAAAATTCAGTGCACTGAAAGTACCCAGGTGGTGCACTGAAAACGGCCATAAAACGCAGCGCAGAACGAGGGACACTACTCACACTAAACGGACGCCATTTTGACTACGTAGCGGAAGGGGAGGGACTTTCTGCAAATTTTCAGAGTTGAAAAATGGCGGGATCAATAAAGTGTTTCTGATTCTGATAAGTAAGTAACACTAATAAATTTATTTTAATGATGTATACTGCATTGATGTATACTGTATAATGACAGTTATAATCGCAAACTCAAATTATCTATATCAACTTGTTCGCACACGTAAACGTTAGTTTTTTTTTTTTTAGCTGGTTAGGTGGTCGTAGATAGAACATTTCTAACACGTATAACCTATGTTGAAGTTTGTAAATGTTAGTTACTCCTTGTTATTGAACCTCCAGAATCGCGATCAAATGCTAGTCTGTCACTTCTGGTAAGTATAAAACGTTAGTGTTCTATTTAGCACAGCTCTTACCCATGGTAGTGTGCACTACAGAAGGAAGTGCGCAATGCGCACTACATCTCAGTGCACTGACGCAAGTGCGCGATTTCAGACACACCCACTGTCATTCCAGTTGATCTGAAATCAGACTGGATCAGTACCGCTCGCTTATACCATCCTGCATCCAAGAAAAACTGGGTCTCTGCTACTCTACAGTCACTCCACACCGGCAGCAGAATCAACAAACGTGGGGAAATCATTGGAAGGGAATTAAACATGGTTAAAAGGAATTAAATGGTTCCAAACTGGCATCTCATCAGAAATGACTTGTTTCCAGATTTACCCTGGCCTGTGGACCATCTGGGAAGGAAGTGCGAAGATACTCTTAATTTGTTACAGGGTGGGTACCTGAACTCCTGCTAGGGCCAAGTGAAGAGCTCTGAAAGCAGCCTGGAAATGCCCTGTCCAGCACTGAGAAGGCACAGACATTCTCCCCAAACATGCTGCAGGGATTCCCCAACACTACTAGCTCCATCAACTTTATATAAACATAACTTGTTTGTGCCAGCTGTTGGTCACCATTGGGCAAAGATGACAATACAGGCCCCAAAGTCCTGACAGTGTGAACAGCGCCCCCTGTAGTCTTGGTGCCCTCCACCTTTAGAAAATAAGACCGATAGATCAGTTTGGCGTTTATCCAGTTGAATATGTGCACCCACACTGAGTCTACACTAATCTACACTGACTGTGTGTGGGGGGTGGCCAGCAGTCAATGTCAAAGGACACCATAAGATATAGCTGTTAATCCAGCAGTCATTGATTCATATGCAGTGCACCAGCACACCCAACTGAACCACCTCGCATACAACAGCACGTCTTTGGAAAGAAATGCCCCAAGCCACTCAACTCCCCCCTCGAGCTCAGATCGGCCGACAAACGGCTACACTTACTGAGAATTGAGGTGTCCCAAAATCCACATGTAAAATTAATAACGGAGGACGGGGAAAAAAATGAAGGGAAATTAATCACAGGGAAACATCATCTGAATGGGTCCCTTCAGGATCACCTACAGAATCTACAGATACTGAAATGGATTTAAATATAACAATGACCATATTAAGTCAATTATGATGGGAAATATTTCTTACCACTCACATCGAGAGTACATAAAAATGGCACGATGCTCTAATGGTCATATAAATCTTTTGTTCCTGGATTTAATCTGATAAAATAACTGAAAATGATCGCTGGACATCCGTCTGCAGAGCCCAGACTACCGAAAGCACATCTTTTTGGTCAGGAGTCAGGTGTGACTGGGATACACAAAGGGAGAGAGGGGAAAGGGCGGAGAGGTCACAGTAAATCTCTGTTCTTTTTTTAACCGCGGTAACCCTTTTCGGTTCTCTTTACATAAATTCACGTTATGAAAAGCCGCCGGTGCGGGAGTCAGATCCCGTTACTACTGGAAAGGCAGACAATCCTCATCCGCCGCTGCTGTAAATACCATGCGACACTGACAGGCACATACAGCAGGACGGGGGAGGATTGATGCGCTGGCTCCGTTTGTACGAAATTAGCCCAATAAGCGAGCATCTACAGTCATGTCACTGACAGAGCATGTTGTAGCTGAAGCCAGAGGCGTTTCAGCACCTCACACATAAACGGTAAAATTACAATGGGCGCTCAAACTATTACCTCATAAATGTAATCTGCATAAAAATACACACGGCTGCGTGCATGTCAGATAACCAGAGCCACACATAAAACAAAACGAATATTCCCCTAACATGGAGACTTCTACTTCTATCGAGTGTTGCAACACCAGGTGAACAAAAATGGTAAATGGGATTTTTTTCGGGGGGGCTCGTGCAGTAGCGCGTCGGCGTGCATGTCGGCGCTGCAGTCAAACCCGGCCGGCAGGGCCGTGGAAGGATGAGTAGCTTCAGTCACCATAAACATCATCCACAGTCGCCATTCTCTCCACAGTCTCTGCCCGGCGACACGGACTGTACGACCACCGAACGCCGCCGTCGGATGAGGAAGCGACGGTCAAACGGAGAGCGAATTTCTGTCGCCGTGGTGTGCGACTGTTTCATGGGAGAAACGCCGGGAAATAAAGGCGAGTTTCGGACCCCCCGGCTCGTGTTCAAATCTTTATCTCTGCGGTTGCAGTGTTGTTGCCCTTGGTAAATAGGGAGGGGGACCGGCTCGGCTCGACCACGGCAGACTGGTCTGGGTGTGAGGTTGTTAGCCGCTTTATAAAATAAAACCGGATGAGCGCTACGGCGACTCGACTCCATGTGCATATTGAGCCGCATTGATCAGGAGGCATATGCCGATCGTCCAGGACCACCGACAATGCATCTGGCGAGTTCAGATAAACCACAAGCCAGTGCCTTTGCATGATTGCGTTAACGCCTTATTATGATCCTCATTGTCATTTAGTAGTGTGCATGTATATTGTTATACATTGTAACAGGGATCTGGGGTGAGAATATTGTTTCAGTCCTCTCCCCTCCCCCTACATTTGCAGTACAGTCATATAACCCGCTCAATCATCTTCAATCCAGGGAAGGTATTTTATGTATGAAAAGGTGCGGTGTCCATGATTGTAGAGGCTGATCATAGACCAGCGTGAACCGGGCGGATGCCAGTCTCAACGAAACCGAGCTGGAGGAAGACATTATTTCTTGTTTCGCTCTCACGTTTAAGAAATACCTCTCTATAAAAGGGACGACCATTATCTCCCCTTCTCCAAAAAGAGGGTTTTTTTCCCGAACTAAAAAAACAGACAGCTCCACGCTACGTAAACAGCAGAGCTGCTGTTTGATACCACAGCCAGTGTCACCTCCTCAACACCTGACCGACATACTAATCACATTTCCGACCTGCAGCTAAACCTAAAACCAGGTGAGGAGACGTCAGTCAGCAAGCAGTCAACCCGGGCAGGTCGTCACTCGTAGGTGATGCACTACCTTTTTACCTCTTAGGACCTTAAAGAGGTTGTTAAAACCTTAAGGTTTTTAACCTTAAAACGAACCCGATCGCAGGATGCCAGTTTATTGCTGTTTTTTTTTGGGAGGGGGGTGGGAAATCAAACTTAAGACCCACGGCTAATTGTGCACACACAGACATCCCACAAGCGTCCTTGTCCTAACAGGTTTCCCAACTCGCAGAGGTGTCACGTTGCCCGGCGGTGAGGCTGCACCAGACCCCGCGTGCCTTCCTGGGGACCGCACGGGAGCAGCTCGAGCTGGCGGCGGCAGCAAGTCACATTTAAACAAATATATATAAAAACGAAAGGCGTTCACTTTAGCAGGGACAGACAGCTGGCTAGATAGCGAGTCAGGGGAAAACACTAGGATGTAATTTGATTAGGTTTCCTATTAACAACGTGGCATTAGGAAAAAGAAATAAGGCCGAATTAATAGAGTGTGTATGAAGGAAAGGTACTCACCGGTATGTCCAGGGTAGATGCTGCGGATACAGTACCAAGGGAGCCGGCTAAGACCCCCGCCGCTCGAACACAATCAAAACAATACTACTGTTTCCACTGCGAGGGTACAAGGAGGGAAGACACTCAGCCTAAGTCCTACTCCGCGGAAAAGAAAACACCCCCCGCCGGCCACACTGCCTTCTGCACGTCACCCTGATGTGGCTGCTCTGTGTTTTTTATGAGAACATCAGAACCGTTTAATTCCCCCTCCGTCCTATCCGTGATGAGTGTTGGAAACTAGATTCCCTCACCCCCGTCTCTTTTCCCTTTGCAAAAATGGCGGCTCTCTGGCAGGCCGCTGTGGCTCCGCCCTCCCCCCGCTGGCCCCGCCTCCACGCCCTGCGGGGTTCACGAACCCACATCTACAGGGGTGGCTTTTTTTCTTTTTTTCAAGCAGAGAAAGTTCATTGGTGGCGACGGCGCGTTCGGAGAAGCGGGGACGTGTCACGTTATAAGCTGTGCTTCGCTCGCCAGAAATGGGCTCGCAATTGCTTTCCGCCTAGGATGTATTGGATCAAACGGAAAAACTGAATACTCGTGGCCAAAATTGTTTCTTGGCCGAGTACTGCCAGGGTTTCTTTTTTTACGAAACGCCTAATAAAAAACAACAGTAATATATTAAACTGTTCAGTGAGACTAATTTAATGTAGCGAAATCTGCAAACTGAAAACAAGTTATTCGAGTAACGTTACTCGAATTGGCGACTTCCTTATACTGCTACGTATATACACGTATAAACAAACAGCCTTAAGATAGGTGAAGGGAAAATCACGCGATCGCCGAAGGACCGAGAACGGTTCACTGCAAATAGAGTGGACGAGGCTCATCTTTATATATCCTTCATTTGTTCTTTGCTGTGTGCACTATTTACATATTTGAACCCAAAGGTATTAGAAGCTGAAAAGACAGACGGTTTGCATCGAGTAAATCAAGTTAATTTTATTTATATGCTTCGCAGACACGGTTGTCTGGTGCAAGCTTATAAAACTCTGTGACACATACCAGACTTGGGGAACGGGTGTTTATACGTAAACAGTGCATTTCCTGCCTACGGTGTGGAAAGTCAGCTTTAGTTTGTTTCATTCGGCTTTTAAATTTGTACAGCCGTATTAACACTGATTGGTGCAACCAAGGAACAGCAACAGAGGCAGAACACACTAAAGCCTCGAATCACTTTATTGTAATTTAAAATTTTTCACACATGGGTTAACAGATCCCCGCGACCCAGTAGGATAAGCGGTTTGGACAATGGATGGATGGGTTAACAGAAAAGCTATCGAACCCTTTGCTTAAAAAGTTTACATTTGTTCATTTATTCGAAGCTTGTTAAGAGCGAAATACAAGTGAGACAGATTACATAGTAGAAGCAGAAAAATACACATCACAAACAGCAATTCGTGACAAGGCTGAACGAAGTAAATAAAAATACTGTATCGCTATTAATATCGAATTGCCTGGATTATTTTTGTAAATCAAAATAAGTAATGCATGCTCAGATGCTTAATTCCTATTGCGTTTTTTAAGTAAATAATGAACTAACAGGTATATACCTGCCATGTATTGTTGATGCATGAATGCGAGGAACTAGCTGTATTATCTGCCCTTTCCGTCCTGTCTCACGTGACTTTTTTGAGAAAAGGTGTTCTCGTTATAATTTTACTGTAAAAAAAATCATTGGTCTGTGGCCATTAACTACAAGAGCAATGCTAAGCGTCACACATTTAGTTTTCTAATGTTAGATCAATGTAGCAGTACCCATTATATAATAAAGATATGTATATTTAGTGCTATTTATTTTCCATCCGTGACCTAAGCACTCATCCTGAGAATGGTTTAAGGGGCACCAGGCTGGGGTATTTCCTCGGTGAACGGCTTCTACATACTCAAACATTACGGGTGATTGATGATTGCTAGACACCCCCAATGCCCGTGGTGTGAAATAGTGACACCCACGGAGCCACAATGCCCCCAATTTACTACTAATGAATTTTTAAAAATCATTTGTATGTTTTCACCTGCTAAAAACGGTCCTTTCTGGACTTACTATAGTTATAGTGAACTGTGCATACACACAGTCTGACTAAGCTGTACAGGCTGGATGTTAGTCCTCCGCTCAACCTTACATAACTGTCTTATACAAGGGAGCATTCTTCCTGAACAGGAGGGGGCTCGGAGCTCCGTAACACCGACTGAGCACCATAAAGACAAACAGCCTCCTTCTGCTCAGGCAGATTTCAGAAACTGAAAAAGACACAAAACCCAAAGAACTTTAAACCTGAAACGTACCTAAAACGCGAGTATAAATTCGTTAAATGTGTATACTGACATTATACAGTGTACCAAAAAGAAAACGCCAAAAAGGCACTAAAAGCCTTCACCTGGAGGACCACCAACCTGTACTGACTGGTTAATGTAGGTACACTTCCATAAATTACTGTACCATGATATACAACCAATGTAAATATTTATATATCTTGTAAAACGCATGGAAGCAGTTATCGCACACAGAGCAGTGTTTGACTTACACAGATGTAATGCACATTACAAACATGTTTAAAGAATTTCTGAAATGCAGACTGCTTGCCCTATTAACACACTCCACTCCAGCCCCATCCCCCACAGCCATCGATCAGGCCGAGCCGCAGTCGCTGGCGCATGCGCTCTCCGCAACGCTGTATAAGTCTAGGTTTCCTGTTTTTCCTCGTCGATGGGCAAACAAGCTGTCCGAGGGAAAAGGAAAAAGATCACGACGAATTCTGTTGGCGAGCCGTTTTTCATACCGGATTTCTTCTGCCGTTCGGAAGCAAACCTTTTACAGTCTGCGTTTCATTAAGAAATGGTACTAGTTAATCAACGTTTTCTTAACTGACCTACTATAAAAACTAGGTGAATTTTCCCCCTACAATGTTATTAATAAAATACGGTTCGTGGAATCTAAGTGTTGGATTATTCGAAAGCGAGAAGTCTGGGGGATGCAAAGCTATCGTTCGAGAGTCTTCTAATTTTGCAAGATGACGCGTAAATGTCAGCCGTTTCTTCTTGTATCCGTAGTGTCCGGCTTTAGAGATTGACGAAACGTCCGACCAATAATGTATTCGCGTTTCTGCTCGCTGAGCAGTGATTGGCTGTCAATGCCGTCATCAGATGGATGGGCGGGTTCTGAGCTGCGAGGGGAAAGTGGTACGAGAGGTGAAACAACCCTACTTGAGCGGCGTATAATATGCCTATGGTGAATATAGTTCAGAGATTATAAGCGTGTGCCTGCAACTTTCATACTTGACGTAATGAATAAGGTTAAAGAATTGTGTAACTGCGACATGTTTCTAGTTAAGGAAAGGACATAAAAGTTATATAAGATGGCGTTCGATGGCAGCCTTCAGTGAGTGTCGGGAGCGTGCACTTACTACTGGGCGGCGCGCCCTCATCATTGGGAGCGCGCTTCCTGTTTTGCTTGTATAGTAAAAACAGGAAATAAATCCTTTTAATCAAGGACTCGTCCATTTTGCCCATAGCGTTTTTGTTAAAGAGAAACGAAGCCCCATTTGTTAATGTGTGAAGCGAATGGCGCGGGGTCCGAGTACGTACAATCGGACTGGCTGACTCGGATGAAGTGTTTGACCAAGCATTCGAGGAAAACGAGCCGTGCGGCGGCCGGGAAGGCTTGGTCGGTGTCTTTAAAATTACTAACTCCAAGGTTGCCTTAAAGTTTGTGAGTTTTGCTGCGGGTTGGAGCTTTGTGTGTTTCTGGTTAATTGGCGTCTGCACCCATAAGCGACTCGGTCCGCCATGTTGTCAGTGACGAACGGGTCGAGGTTTTTCTGTCCGCGAGTGATTTTCTTATTATTAGTAGTATTATTTATATTTGGGGCAAATGTGATGAGTGATTGCGTTAGATTTTATATTAATACACCTCAGTTTGCTGGGCGACGTGCTTTTCATGTGTTGATGCTCTAGTTGCAGAAACAGCATCGGAATATCAGCACTTAAAAATGCATAATAAATATATTCGAAATTTTAATCTTAGGCTGCAGTGATGCGGATTGGCCCGGTTTAATCCATAGTGACAGAATTGCTGTGTCTTTGTTTCCATTCAGCCGTGTGGATTTTAAAAGATGAACGACCATCCAGTTCAGGTGCAGTGGGGGTGCTTTTGTCTTATTAGCAGTGAGGTTTGACGTTTAGGTTGTTAGAAACAGCATAGAAGGCATGCAAACATTACAGGCAAGGTTATTAGGCACATTCGTAGGAGCTCTGCTACTGGGCTGGTAAACCTTAACGAGCTAATGCAGATAGTGGCTGACGTTGATGCCCAGGGTACAGATCCCCCCCCCCCCAAAATATCTGAAGGGTAGGTGGGGCCTGTCAGTTAATGGGGATGCAGGTCCTTCTTGGATGATGCAACTGCAGGGACAGTACTGTCAGTGCAGCAAACGGGGTCTCTTCAGAGATGTTTACGTTATATGTGTTATACATAAAAAGTTGTGAATAGGGTGAATGTACCGAGCAAGCAAGTTTTGACTTAAATTAACCAGTTTCTCCAGTTTAAATGACCTCAACTATTTTGCTGTGCCGATTAGCTAGCTGCCACGAATCTGGCAAGACAGGTTGTCATGCGCTTGATAATTCCGGCAGATATTAGAAGTCTCACGCCTGTGTGCTATTTGATAGAATAAGTGACAGATGATGCCACAGCATTCAGTTGTAACCTAAAGGCACTGGCTGTTAGTCACAGAGATCAAAGAGTGAACAGGACTGAACGAAAGAGATCATCTTCATAACCACTAAGATAAAATAGACATTTTCCTGTACTCGTTCTACCTGTTCCAGCTGGTTTTCAGATTATGGAGCTTTCTCAGCCCTAGGTTGTTTTGTTGCATGATCCTAGAAAGCCAGCATTGCTCCGAATAACTCGATCTCCCTCTACTGGTGAGACGGGAGCTTTTATCTGTTTGTGTTAGCTGCACTTATAACCTGAGACATTAATCCAATTGAATGCTCACAGTTTATAAACAATCAAAGAGTGAATAAATGGGAGGTGTTGTGTTTCACGTCAGCCTAAAGAACAGAACTGGAAACAATGAGGTACTAAGATTTTTTTTTTTTAATATGTACAGGCCATTATTGACTGCAGAAATTCAAAATATTCAAAAATGCACTGCAGTGGATAAAGTCACAAGGTCTAAGCTTTTTATGTTTGAAACCAAGTATGAAAATATCTTTAACGTCAAAACAATTCCAGGATTCAAGAAAAAAGTACATTACCATCAAAAACAGACCACAATTGCAAATAGATTTTTTTAAATGCAAAAGCAAAATAAATACTGTACAATTAATAGTACTACAGGAAATCTACCCTGCCTGCGGGCCAGCCACGAACACGCACGTAGTGGAAGTTAATTTAACGCAAACATTTGAAAAACGTTAGTTTAGTGTTACAGGAACATAGTTAAAGAGAAGCAATGTGTCTCTTAAGCACTTTGATGTAGCAACATTTGTGTGGGAGGACAGAGAGAAGTGTGGTTCGTTTTTGATCAGGTTTCGGTTTGTGTGAACCAGAAGCTCAAAAACAATGTCACTCCGAAGATGTTTTTTAAAAAACACATCAGTTAACTGGCCAAGCAAATAGCCCTTTGACGCATTCAGAGCTTTATAGAGGTCATGTGACCGAGCTACAAACTGGATGCAATTAGTGCAATGCAGCTATGCAAGCCGCAGACCTCTGACTTCGAACCATCCCGACATCAGAGGCCCTCCTTTCCGGCCGTGGAGATCTTTCTGCTTACTGCTGCAAGCTTTTTTTTTTCATTTTCTCATTGGTTTGCTTTATGCTGGTAAGACAAGTGCAGTACCAGAAAGGTATGAGGAGGACTTTTTTTCTCAGTAAAATCAAAAATTTCAAAAAGCCTGAACTGTTCAGCTTATAAGGAAACAAAAGGAACCAAAGAACTATAGAACGTCAGGAGTCAACATCTCAGGATGGTTCGTGGGGTTTCTATGGTAATGATAACTGACAATTTCCCGACAAAGACCTACATCTGAATGTGTGTGAGGGTGGGTAAAACGTCACAAGATTAAAGCATGTTTAGCAAGTTACAAACAACGTGGTTTTCCCCATGACTCTGACCAGGAGAAGCGATTAGAAGATGGATTGATGAAACGCAGTTCCCATTTCCCCATCATAAAACCCTTAAGAGAAGCATTGAAGAAACCCAGGTTGCCCAAATAAACGTCCCAAATACTATATGTGACGTAATGAAAGTTTGAAGACACATTCCTATTGGATAGATGCCTCACTGCACGCTGCTAGTGGTGAAATCAGAAAGGATCTTGTTGATGACAGCGGCAGTAATCCCTGAGAGACTGCCCCCCTACACCGGGCCCAAGTCACAGCTTTGGCAGTCACCAAGGGGGGGGGAGGGGATCGTTTCCCTTATTTTTGCACCAAACGAAGGGAGATTATATATAAACACATACACAATCTCAAAGAGCTGGACTCCTCTGGAAGATGGAATGACATCCTGTTTGAAATTCATCTGTGTTGGCCATCATTGACACTACTGGGCCTGCACGTTCCCTATCCAGTTAATGCAGTTTCATGTGTAGTGCCTAGAAATAACATGCATTGTATCTGTGGATCTTATCAGACATTTAACCAGAGAAGCCATTTTGCATGTGCTATAACTTATGAGTTCAGAAATTGTTTTTGCAATCATTTCTACGGTGTACAGAACCAGCCTTGTGTCTTTTATACGAGAGAAAATCTCTAAATTCAAACAGTATTAAAACCATTCAGCAAATACATCTCAGACACAGGCTGACACAGAGTTAATAGGTAACGAAATACTACCGAGAACGTATGACCATGGAAGGTTAGTAATGTAAACAAACACAGGCATGCTAGCGCTCTGTGCTGCCACCGCTACTGTCGACCGCTAACGCACCCCCTTTGCATTTACATGCCGGTAGTGGGAGCCCTGGCAACATGACCATCTTCAGCTACAAACCTTTCAGCCCACAGGCTGAAAAAGTACAATTACCTTTTCATTAATAATCAAAATGAGGGTGTCTTCCAAAGAAATAAAAACAAACTGCTACAAAAGGGACTGAATGATGAAATAAAGCAGAGAAAGTTTCATTCTCAATACATTACATAATTCTTTAAGGTAAATCGTCATAGAAAACATTATGCTCTTGCAGTCGTCTCTTGTCCTGTAGGTGGCGCCAAATGAGCTAATTTCAAACAGTCATCTTGATCGGTCATAACATGGCCTCCTCTGCACTATTCAACCCTGATTTGGTTTCAACTGACTCTCGAAAATATACAAAGAACACACACAGATACAGCTCTGGCTCCTTAAAGCACTGCCATGGAGATATGGCTTCCTGGTGCATATGGCTTTTCCTGACCGAAAACAACAAAACAAGGTGTCTGGTGTGCAGCTGCTCCTCGCTCATAGCCAGAGGGATGCGAGTGGACAAGCAGGCTGCACTGCGGCAAACACGAGTGACGATAGCGTCCTGGCTGGGTGGGAGGTCAGGCTGATGGCTCCAGCCAATCTACGTCGCTTAACTACGCCTGTTCCAGAGTGATACAAACAGCACAATGGGAGGGACAGGACACTCTGCACCTCCACCAACAATGCATGTCAAAATCTCCTGTATTATATGATATTGCTGGTGTGATTGTGATGGAGTGGCAGGCAACGATAAAGTCTCAAGCACCTTCTTTGAGATTAGTTCAACACCTTAGCACCCTTCTTTGTCTAAAGCCAAGATATCTTCAAGAAAGACGGTCTAAGATACTTAGTACTGCTTTCCTGGACCATCCATAACACTGTGTGCCCACACTGGCTTGATAATCGAGGAATTATGCAGATAGAATGGGCGGAAGCAGTAAGTAGTTTCACCTGTAGAAGCCTGCAACCAAGGTATGAACATTGTGGCATGAAAGTACGGATTGGCTGGTTGCTTGTTATAATGCACTGCTCCTCGTACATTGCCATGACAGCACCAGCAGATGGCGCTCTTATGCAGAAGCAGCTGCATTCTCCGGAGCTCTGCTTAAAGCCTTCAGCTTCCATTGACCTGGGATTTCGATCCGGCGAAAAAAACCGCTCACCACCGAGGACAACTCGCTCGAGGGTTTCCGTCGCTGAGGTTTCTTGCGTCTGTCTTTGCGTGTGTCTGCGCGTGCGTGCGTGTACGTGTCTGCGCGTGCGTGCGTGTACGTGTCTGCGCGTGCGTGCGTGTACGTGTCTGCGCGTGCGTGCGTGTACGTGTACGTGTCTGCGCGTGCGTGCATGCACTTGCAGGATTAAGACTGATACCCTGACATTTAAACTTGTGGCATGGGCTTCCAGGCAGAGGTCAACAAAGCACGAGCATCTCAAGACAGGGCTCGTGTGAAGTCCGGCTCTTCCCTGCCCTGCCTTCTCCTTCTGCTACACAAAGAAGCGATTGTGCCGGTTCAGCTTGAGGATCTTGCCCAGGCGCTGCTTCGCAGTGGCCATGCCTTTCTTAGGGCGCTTTCCTGTGGAAACAGCCACAAGAAACGTAGGCATCAAAAATCACAAATCAAAACCATTACAAATGTGAATCTCGCCTTCCATAATGGAGATTGGCAGCAAGTCTTGCTGTCACACTGCAGGGCACAGAGACCGAGACGTCCACAACAAGCGGATATGCACGCCTGCACATTCACACAGACCTTTGGTGGCCTGGTTGCTGATTGGTGGTGGGTTAGATGCAGGCCGCTTGGAGGGGTGAAGCGGCGGCGACAGTGAGGTGTCTCTGTACTGGAAGTCCGTCTCCAGGTGCAGGGGGCTGGCAGGGTCCAAGGAGAGGTGCTGGTCGACCCAGGCCTCGCTTCTGCCACCTCCGCTGTCCATGAAGTTCTTATTCTCCTGGATCCGCTGCCGGAGTTGGGCCTGGCACTCCTTCAGCAGGTGCCTTGGAGCCCGCTGTTTGTCCTGGGGCATGAGCACAGAGATTAGGGATCAGAGTAAACCCCTCCCTCCTTTTCCAGAGCCTCAGGGGACCAGATACAGTGACTGAGCACAAGAGAGTAATTGAGCTGGGTCACCAGGTTCTGATTGCCCTCAGTTCCAGACACGGACAGGCTCAGCGGGCAGGGGCTGACTGTTACCTGATGACCCAGGCTGGAGCTACAGTCCGAGTCTCCCTGGCTGTCCTCTCCTGAGGAATGTTCCCTACCACCTGTGGGCAGAGGAAGGTCATGTGCTTGCTCACCGTCATTCACTCACATACACAAGCTGAAGAGTGTGCGTGTGTAAGTACCGCAGTCAGGAGATGGATGGGCTGGGCTGGACCACCAGGGGTCTTGTGAGCTGGGGGTCTCTCTTTCGGGGAACTGGGGCTCCAGCAGCCCTGCCATGGTCAGCATTCCCTGGATGGCCGCTTCAGTGCTGGGCGAGGTGGGACGTTCTCTGATGAGACACGCAGGTTTATTTGACGCAGCTCGAATGGAGCGTCAGTCTGAAAATGGCCATGTGACTGAATCGATCACTGACTACTCCTCCCTCATCACACAAATTAGTGGATCACTTGTTACTACTTCCTCACTGTTACAGAATAAACCATGACTCAAAAATGTGTCCATCATAATATTATGGAATTACACGCTGTCAGCATCTCACCGTACAAGATCTTTTTGTACAAGTAAATTCGTAGTTGGAATAACTGGGAAGTTATAGCAAAAGAATAATAAGTAAAATTTACTTGATAGTTATCCTTCTCATGCTTCGAATATCTGAGGATGGGTATTTTGTCATGAAACTGCTGAGCATCCAGAGATGCTACTAGAACAGGGATGGAATATGATGACTTCAGAGAAGCCTACTGTACTACTGTACTGTACTACTCCATCCATTTCCTGGAACCGTTTTTCCTATTCAGGGTCACTGAGGGTCCGGAGCCCATTCTGAAGACTATGGGTGCAAGGCAGAGAACAATCCAATATGCGGCGCCAGCAGATCATAGAGCACACTCACACTCCAATGGGCAATTTGGTAACTCCAATTAACCCTAGCATATTTTTTGACGGTGTGGGGAAACCAGAGCACTGTAGGAAACTCCAGGAAGACACAGGGAGAACATGGCAGAGACTCAAACTGTGGTCCCAGAGGTGTTAGGCAACAGTGCTAACCACTGCACCACCGTGCCGCCCCAATACCTTGCACAAAACCTCTAGTTCAGGAAGAGTTCCAACAGCAGTAGCAAGACAGTAGACTGAACTGCACACTTGGCCACCCACCTTTTTAGAGATCTGTCCTGCCTGGACTCTGATCCTGGCTGCTGAAAGCTCATGAAGCCCACTGAGCCTCTTTGGGTCAGGTTCTGGGAGGAAACCTTCATCCCTGTGTCCTCCTCTTCTTCCTCCTCAGAGCTCCTTGAGTCTTCCTCCGAAGAGTCTCTCTGCTGGAGAAAGACCTTAGTCAAAGCCCTACAGTCACACACTGGTCCTACTCATTACTGAAGGACGTCAAGCTGCGTACCTGTGTAGTGCAACTCTCCTCTGAGCTGGAGTCTGACGTGTCTGAGTGCGCCAAGGCTCCATTCCTGAGTTCAGATTTCATGCCTTCAAAAAACCCTTCAAAAGATAAATTAACAACAAAACAATTGAACACAAACCAAGACACAAACCACATACTCTTTTATTGTGGTGATTATAAAGACCAGTGGAATACAAAACGATGCAAGCATCATGAGGTTTCCCGATGTCAATGAGAGGCACAAACACACATAAATAGCATTTGGGGTCATGGGCCTCGCCCAAAGATTAACCAATCATTTGATTACACTAGCAGCCACATGATTATAATCCACGACCTCCAGGACACTGGCACAAACCCCTAAGCAGCTAAACCCCACATGTCCCACATTGGGGTCAGAGAGCAGACCTACCGTTGAGTGCTCTGGCTTTGTCCCCTGGCTCTCCGTGCTCCACCTTGACCTTGACTGCCTCCTTCTGGAGGGTGTCCGCTGTCTGGCCTGGCAATTCCCCAGTCCCAATCACTTTGACCCGTGGCCTCTCGTCTCTACATACGCACAGGAGCAAAGAATCCAACGCTCAGTTTCAGTCCTGCATGGGAGCATCACAGCGCCGCTCATGCAAACCTACTGCAGCAGCAGAAACGACAAATAGGGAAGGGAATTATTTTAATTTTGCCATTTGTTTTTGAGGAGCACCTCAGAAACTCTTTGCAGGGTGTCAAGCGATGGACACAAACAAGGTCTGCCAGGCCCCAGAAACACACACACACACACACACACACACAGAGACACACAGAGACATGGTCCTAGACTGACCGGACTATTCTGCCATTGCACAAAACCAAGCGCAGGTTGTTGTCCAGAACCCGCTCAGCTGCATCTGCTGATGCCGTGGATGCCTTGTTGAATTTCCCATTGAACTGGCAGCTGAAAGAGGCATCCAGCTATACAAAAAAAGGGTCATTAGCCAAAAAGGGGCGAATGATTTGCTGACCACCGTCCCTTCAAGAAGCTGATTGGCTGTGTGACCCACCTCCTGAAAGGGCACCGCCTCCAGCCTCCGCAGCACCTCCCGTGTGTGCAGCTCCAGCACGTCCAAGTTGGATGTCGTCCTGGAGGTCTGCTCTTCTCGAAGACGCCGTGCCTTCCGCCGCATCCGGCAGCCTCGCTCCATTGTGGAACGGGTTGTGGGACAAGCCCCGCCTCCCTGAGGTCTGACCACCTTGCCACTCTGCTCCTCCTGAGAGGAAAAGCAGGAGATCAAAGGTGGGAGCCTGGGGTGGCTAGCTTCTTCTGTGAAAAGTGCACATCAGATGCTGGCCAAGTCTTCGCCAGTCAAATGAAAATGCTGAAGGCTGTTTATCTGGATAGTAAATGTATATTTATGCAGAAAAAAATATATATACAATTTGATTTGCAGATTTGCAAGTGATCAGTAACACGATAAAAAAAAAAACTATTTTCAAAAAAAGTCTCTGGTATCTCATTGGACAGCTAGAACAACATCTCTTCAGGTCACAAATCTCCTCTTAGGGGCATCTCAGTCAATCTTTGGATTCATTAAATTTCACCACTAGCCCAGTTAATTAATTAACATAATTAGTTAAATAACTAGTG
This sequence comes from Cyphomyrus plagiostoma, assembly GCA_019775915.2. Lineage (NCBI taxonomy): Eukaryota > Metazoa > Chordata > Actinopteri > Osteoglossiformes > Mormyridae > Cyphomyrus > Cyphomyrus plagiostoma. Next base: position 20,566,040 of record JABFEA020000067.1, read on the forward strand.
AGGTACTGATTAGCCAAACCAGTTAGAGCTGGGCAGTTAGTCAAATTTTAATTTCAATTTTGGCTTCCAACGATTATCAAAATAAAAGCAGACATAAAATGATTATTGTGCCACATTACATTTCGCAATGATGGTCCTGTTTTTAGCTTGTGTCATTAAGTCCTTTCAAGCCCCCTTTTTTTGTCTGTTTTTCAGTTGAATTTTACTTTCTGCTGTGAAAAGTTTTTTTTCCCCCCAAAGTTCAATTAATGCATGATATTTGATGTTTATATGATATTTGATATATGATGTTTATGATTTCTGTCATAATAAAAAAATACAGTGAAGTATCGCTACAACTACTGGCAGCCCCTGATTTAAGAATATCTTACTCATGGACAATTCGTACTTATGAACAGTGGTTTATATCATGCACTACTTTGTGAGGCATGTGAAACACTGCACGACTTCTTCAGCAGGGTACAGTACAATATGTAGTTACTTTTGATATTATTACTGTAAAATCTGGCCTGTACTGGGGAGACCATCATAAAGATCATTTAAACGTTTTTTTTGTTGACTGCCTTAGAGTCTTGCCTAGTACTGAATGTCAAAATGCAGGAATTTGAAGAGGTAAAGAAAGGGAAAGGGCACATAATCAGCTCCTGAACCCCCCCCCCCCCCCCAAATCCGTCTGAGCTTACCTCCTGGTACCGGATCTCCTTTGTGAGCTCCTTAATAAGATGGTTGGGCCTGATATTATCTGGAACCTCGCTGGTGGGTTCAGTGACCTGGGGAGACAGTGAGGAGTCTGTGTGCTGGAGTTCATTATGGGTAAAACCAGTGTGCTTGCTGACATCTGCTGGCCAGCAGGTCCCTCACCTCCCTCTTTAACCACCTCTTAAGTGTGGGGATTAAAGCTTTAACTCCCTCCAGCAGATAAGCGGGGGGTTGGCATTTGTCCTCTCGGGATTCTGGTTAAAAAAAAAAAGAACAACACATTTAGGTTCAAGTAATGCGAACAACCCACAGATGTGAGCCCCAGTTAGTCCTGTGGTTTCTCCTCACCTTTAAGGGTTTCCAGCAGATTCTTGCCCACGTACCAGCAGATGGCCTCGAAATAGGGAAATTTGAAGAGGTCGGGAGTCTTCAGCCGTCGCTCCATCTCATAACACCTGGCGTGAAGAGGAAGTGAGGTCACACATGGAGGAGGCGGGGCTGCGCCCCATGGAGTTCACCGGTTCGCACAGGGGATTCCTACCTGAGCTGCATGCCTATGTTAAGGTTGTGCAGGAAGTTCCCGCCAAATGCCATGCAATCCTGAGAGGTGAGGACAGCGTGGATCCACCCTGTGGACAGCAACATTACGTCATCACCCTCTGACGCGCAGAAATGCATGCAGGGGCTGTGTCACACCCCAGACCACAGACTAGAGGGGCTAGAGGGGCTGGTCATCTGGGCCAAAGCCACCCTCTCCCCGAAAAGCATAACCAGCCACAAGCCGGGGGGTAGCAATAATACCACAGGAAATCAATGACAGCTGCCAGATGGCCGAAACCTCTTCTACACAGGTGCCCCTGAAGGAGAAACAGCCAAGAATCTTGATGGTGGGGCATGAAATTCCAGAACTCTGTAGGTCATAAACACGCATATAGATAAGCAGAATTTACTGCTAACCCTGCAATATCAGGACACCCTCTCCAGGGTACCCAGCGCAACCCTATATCTTTTACTATTAGCCTGAAGTAAAGGCTAGACTTCCTGCACATGAGCAGCAGGTGCGGGACCTCTGCGGTGACCCTGAGCAGGGGGGACCATGTCAGAGCGGGGTTTCCTAGCAGGGGTGCATGGGCCTGAATGCCCCGGCCCTACTGGCAGCAGCTGAGCAATGCAGAATCCATAGAAAGGCACATAAATCTCAGATATCGGCACATTAACGCTGGTGTGTTAATGGCAGCAGGTGCCCAGACCGTCCCGTTCCACCAAACTGGCTGAGGACAGGCCTTTCAAATCAGCCTGGAATTATTTATGGCTCAGTGTCAAAACAAACGGGACTGCTGGTATGGCGGCAGAGCGCCATTGGACGGGATTTCAGAGGCGGTTCTTGTTTAATGACAGGATGGAAGAATGTGTGTTTTTTGCCACTGATCCACACAGAGAAGAGTTCAAGCAGACCTTCCCACGCTATTCCAAAGGAAAGCCATTCCACACATGGAAAACCACCTTTGTACAAAGTGTCCCGACATCCCTCCTCCATGAGAACCAGAGCACATGCCAGGACAACAGAAGCAGATGTGAGTAAGCAATTTGCTGATCTGCAGTAAACTATTCAGTTGTATAAACAGATACTTGTCAGTTCAGCAGAACCATAACACGGCAGAGTTTCTGATCATAGGTATAGGTGGAAATATGCAGAGGCAGGGCCACAGAGCCATAGTTGAAAGCTGATTGATCCCTATGTGTCCCCTCCCCTGTCACTCACCAATTCAAAGCAAATCATTGGCAAATAATAAGTTTGGGCCCTCTATATGTATTATGGCTCCACCCAAGCCCCTGGAATTGCCCTTGGGACTGCCCCTTCCTGTGGCCGGCACCCCCTACCTGTGGGAATCAGAAGGGTGGTGCCCTGCCGCACGATGCACTTGTAGCACTTGTCCACCTTTTCGCCGAAGAACACCTCGCTCTGGTTGGGGGACGAGCTCCACTCCTCGTACAGTGCAAGGTTCGCCTGGGTCGGCTTGATCAAGTAAAAAATCTTTTCACCCTATGGAGGTAAGACAGAAGGAGGGATGAGCACCAGAAAGGGAACTGGCCCACGGCAGGCATGGTTAGGGTTAGGGCCGAGGCAGAACTGGGGATCACAGGCTGCAGGCTGCTGCTTGCGTACTAACAATCGCATGCTGGATGTGGATTAGTGCTCAGCCCGGAACTCGGTCACCACATAACACTTCTACTGTTAACTGCTCATTGGGTGCCAAGCAGAGCCCTTACCCAGAGTACGTGGTACCACACGGACGTGCCCCCGAAGTCAATGTGGAAGTCCGTGTAGCTGTCCTTCACGCCCATCAGGCAGTACTTCTGCACAAAGGGCTTGGGGAAGTAGGAGTCGTCGGGCCAATGATTCTCAACCCAGGACATCTTCTGGGCGATGAAGGGCACCTTCACCAGTTCTGCCATCCTGGCCAAGATGAAAAAGCGCAGCTGAAGGTTAACTGACCAGCAGCTGCCTTCCACTTGCCTGTACCTGGTGGCCATTTAATGCGCCGTCATCTAAATCCCAGTCTGCGTGCCAGGCTTCCACATTATATCATGCATTACATCAGTCTTCGTGTCAAAACTCTGAGCCCAGTATTGCGTGGCACGAGTTTCATTATTGTACAACTGATACCGAATCAAACGGAAGCCGCTGACATCCCCATGGCAACGGTGGTGAAGATGTGTTAGACCTGGGGGAGCCAGCCGGGCGCCACTCACTTTGTGTCGGAGAATTCGAGGCTGATGACATTTAACACTTTCGGCCGATGCGGTTTGTAGTAATACTTGACAAATTCACCAAGTTTTATTTTGCTGTCCGCCTGCCTGGCCACATCAATTACATCAATGACTTTATCGCTTCCTGAAGACAGAGGGGCAAAAAACCAAACACACAGAATTACGTTATTGTCAATTATGCCAACACACACACACACATGTTCAGTTAGGCAAGGTGGAGTACACAGGCATGGTATATACACACACACACACACACACACACACACACACACACAAGCCTCACAACTGCAGCTGCTCACTCCATTTACTGCGTGGCTCCTGTCACCCCACCCCCCATGTCAAACATCAGGATGGGGATCAAACACCCCAGGTAAACTAAATGCTAAAGTAGGCTTAACATCTGCCGAGTGCCATGTGGCAAACTCACCGAAATTTCAAATTCCATCAAGTGATTCCATTAATCTATCGCATCTTCAACATAGAAACTGGTTTTGCAAACTGTTCCTCAGAGAACTGAAAGTGGTGCTCGATCTTTCAGTTTGAAGATGGTAACTGTACAAGCTGCCTATTAAGAGACCATATGTATACCTATGACACAAATAAGGACATTTAGTTGTTATAAGTGTATGATGCCCACCAGCACTGGAGGGGAAACCAGTGCAGCAGGGTGAGTGAAAACCTGGGATAAGGGGAGGGGGGGAGAGCGGGGGGGCTCAGCAGGCCGCTGGTACATAGCAGCAGAGTGGGGACGTATTTTATGGGAACACTGAACTGGGCATTTTACGGCGTCTGGGGGCTGCAGAGCCCATGGTCATCATCATGAAAAAGCATCCTTCAGATGAGCAGAACAGCATCACAGTAAGCAGCGACAATCCTGATTCTGGAGGGAGTCAAATTTAGAAACGGCTGTTGGTAAACTCTTGACAAACTGTCACATCTGAGATTATTCAGGTGGATGACCTTTTAGGGGACAGGTGGATTGGTGCGACTTCCTGTTGGTCCAGCACTGGCAGGAATCATCCTGTGGCCAGTCAAAGCTTTGTCCTCCCCATGCCCCCAGACAACCACGCCCCAGAGCTGATCTGTCTGCCACAAGACCAGCTATAGTGGAAAGACCGGTAATTTGACCCGAGGGGACATACTAAATGCTCGGAACACGAGACACACGCACACTGGCCTGTAACAGGACCCTGTAAGTACCAGGCTCTCAGCGATGGAAGCGAGCGTGCCCTGTAAGCAAATCTGTTCTTGTCGTTTACTTATTGCTCGATTAAAGTTGGTTAAACAGGTGGATCCAGTGAGTCTGGCAGCTTAGTCACCCGACACAGCCCCTGGCCCCATTCAGAGCCGTAATGGAGCTCCGGAGCAAGGAGATAAAGCTGAATGAAACGCTGATAGGGCCCCTTAGCCAACAAAGGGCTCAGGCACAAAACAAAGTAAATACTCCCTGATTAGGATCTGCTCCTCTCATTTACAGAGCATCAACGGAGCGAGGGTTCTCCGGTACACCGACCCACTTATTGTGATTGTGGTGGGAATTCGCTGGCATTCAGTGGGCAATGGCAGGTATGAAGGACACACACGGCTCTCACCGACATACTGCTCCACGTCCTTGACAGAGAAGGAAGGGAGTGGCAGCTGGAGTCCCAGGCCATCCAGTTTGGCCACTGCAATGGGGTACTGGAACCCATGCTTCTCCAGGTACTGCTGCGTCACCTGGTGCCCCTGCATCTTGACCAGGATCTCGTCGGCACTGAGACACGGGCAGCCAGACAGGAGGGATGATGAGGGGGAAAAATAGCACTGATATTCATGACGTATTTTTAAGCAACAGTGGTACCTAGCTTCACATTTTATCTTCTATTCTCTTTGACCTGAGTGCGGAGAACAATGGTGAGAGTGTGCTGGCCTCGCATTGGCCGAGGGAGATCACATGATGTCATGTGACTTATTACAAAAATACTTGTTTATTCAGGCATCAATAAACTGAATGGATCCTTTGGAAGAAGAGTAAGCCTGGAAGCCTTAAGATAGCATCAGCCGCAGTGATAGTATCAGTGTTGGAAGGCATGCTAGACGCCATTGCATGTACCGCCCAGGCATCCGTCACCTACCTGGGAAAGGTGCGAGCCTGCAGCTGTCGCACAAACACGCAGGTGCCAGCCTGTACTGGCTTGGTACCGTCGTCAAGCTCCGTGTAGTCATGCCGGTGCCAGTTATTCCGCTTCTTCACTGAGAATGGAGGAAGAGAGCAGAGGGATCGGACCAAAGGCACTTAAATATAAGGTCTGGGTTCTATGACATTTACTCTCTTAGAATGATCGTCCCATGAATTAACAAAGAGTGCACACTGCAGATTACTCCCAGCCTGGTTCAGAAGCTCATAAAAGTCACCCCACCTTCCCAAGAAGGACAGAACCCATCCTAAATGCGATGTTTAAGCTACAATTATATTAACCTACTACTGAGCCTGCAGTACTTACTCAGGGAGGGTCCATGTACAACATCACAGTTGGGGCAGTGGTAAACATCAATGTCCACTGCATGGTGCTCCTCTACTTGGACACAACTGAAAGGGACACAGATGGCAGAATAGATATGAGGAGACTAACAGAGGAGATATACTACACCTCAGAGGTGGTAAATTGGAGCTGTGAATGATGTCACACTTGAGTTAACCGTGTTCCAGTACAACTAGCCGGTCTGAAAGCCATTTAGTAATACCACTTCTAGCCAGGTTCATAATTAGCCAGTCAGCAATACCAGTTGATAGTAATGCATTACATGGTATTTTGCGCACACAGAGACCTTAGCAATGTGTCCACAGATAAAGGAGCAACAGCACTGTACATACAAACGATTTAATAAGACACAAATAAGACAGAAGTGCTAATAAACAGTATATAAGTACAGCTTTCACTTCTCTTTATGAAGAGTGCAACCATCATGAATTCTGGGGCCCATTCCATGTTACGTGTGTTACAGTTTGGACTCACTTTTTGAACTTTGGATCTCTGTGGCTATTTTACTATAATGTTAATCTGCAAACTTTTCTTACAGATATGTTACTACATCAATACTAAACAATTTAGCATGTGAGAAAAAAAAAAACAATCTTCATTTTTTTTTTTCAGGCATGGATTAAGTAGCATTACGTGTGTTACATTCAGACGATTTAAAGAAATTACAAAATTTTCAAAACTCGGAAAGTTCTGTGAAGTGTTCAATGATATTTTCTGGAGTTATCAATAATTTTACAGTATGGTATCAGTACTATTTGGCAGCATAAGTGGAATTAAAAAAAATTGATTTCAGTGAACTTTATCAGGTGAAATTCAACGTTACGTGTGTTACAGAAAAAATGTTAGGTGTGTTACACGTCTGAAACAAGCAATGTTTCCTTTATATCTAGCAGTTATTTCACAATTTAAAATATTTGTTTATGGATTTAAAATGCTCATCAACAATTAAGATGACCTTTTAGTGAGTTTTGCACAATTTCAAATGGCTTTGCACCTGGTTTCCAGTCAACTTGTATATGGCTTCACAGAGATTCATTCAGAAACCATTTTAAAGTTTAGTTGAAGACTTGTTGTAAGGAACGCTAGACATGATTGGAAAGAAACCATTTTCAGATTAAATGCAAAATACATGAAAATTTCAAATTAAAACTTGATGCTTTAAAGGTGAAGTATGATGAAAACTTTTGGCCACAGGTTCTTTGTGGAGATGAAAGTGATTTGAACTC
>JABFEA020000067.1:20574742-20587242 GCA_019775915.2 Cyphomyrus plagiostoma
CCCCCCCCCCCCCCCCCCCCCCCCCCCCCCCCCCCCCCCCCCCCCCCCCCCCCCCCTAGCCAGGAAGAGCTGAGAGAAGCTGTTGTGTTGACCAGCAGCAAAGGCCCTGCCCCTCCGCCCCCAGCCAGTAGGGGTGGGGGGAAGGGCAATGCTATGGTTTACACAGCAGGAGCAACTTTCTGAAAAACAGCCCCATTCTTTTTCCTCAAGGAGTGACTCCCAGGAGGAGGTGCTGAGGAATCTATTGCCCGTTACTGCCTTTGATCTTAGCGTAATTGCAGGAAATAGCTGGGAGACCGTAAACAAAACAAAGCAATTAACTCATTGGGGAATACTCTGCACTCTGTGTGACGGACAGCGCAGACAGACCCTCCGGAAAGCAGTCTGCAGCCAGCGCAGTCCCAGTCCTCGATGCCACGGTGCCACTGTGCTGGTTAGTCAGCGCAGGATGATGAAAACACACGTCGTATTTGGCTCACACGGAGCCTGGTTACACGGAAGTGTCCGGAACAGACAGCACTCCCCGCCTTCTCACACTCAGCTAATTATCTCGCCGCCAAGGCTGTCATATGGATGCGCGGAGCTCATACGACACCGCCTGCCAATGGCACCTTCCAGGTGCCTGGGCTGCATGCCCATTAATAATAACTCTCTTACTAAGATACGGGCTGAAAAGTGTTCAGGAAATGAGCCACTGGTCAGAACAATTATGTCACAATGGCTGTGTGCATAGGCGGATAAAACCCAGAGCAAGCCGCTTACAGACGACCGGGCTGGACAGTAAAACGGGGCAGCATGCGAGGGCTCAGTCAGGATAAGGGAAGGCAGGGCTTTGAGTCTCAGGAATCGTTAATGAGTTTAAAACCACCACCTGAACAGGAAAGCGGGCCCATTTGCCCCCGGCATGGGGGGTGGGGGGCTGGGAGTTGGGGGTCGGCTTTCACCAAAAGGGTGAATGATGGGGCCCCATCAGCATTTATTTTAAACCCCCTTCCATACTCCCAATCATGCCCCATACAGAAGACATTCGGTGCACGTGCTCTACCTCACGCCGTCTAGAGACCCTCATGTGCGCGGCTGGACGTGCCCCGATGAAACTCCCCGATAACCCCGACGCCACCGCGCTGCGGCCGGGTTACTCTGCTCGCAATTCCACAGCTGAACGGAGAGGTGGAAGTCGACAAAAAAAAACAATAATACCATACTATGCAAACGCAGATTTAACTGGATTGTATACAGTATGTACAAGTGGGGGCACAGGATTTATATAACAGCTTTATGTGGCAGCCACAGGAAGCTAAATGTAAAAGCAGGAGAATCTGTGGGTGGCTTATGGCTCCTATTCAAGCAGAGCGTATCACGCCAAACGGAGAACGGCGTCCCAAAGAAAGCCGCCCCTCCCCCCACCGATGAACTGAAGTCTCTCTGTGCCTCTCACTCCAGGGGTCTTAGCAGGGGTCTCCCCACCGACACATTTTTAGACCATCTTTCTGTTGAGGAGCTACTCCGGGCACGAACACCCCGCTGCAGGAGTCAATGACGTCTGTTTGGGTCTGGGGGGGGGGGGCTCAGTAGCATTGCATGTGTATTACATTCTCCTGCAGGCCTCAGACAGAGTATTGCACTCCGATTGCACCTCAGAGGGAGAGACCTTCCCAGCAGAAGCAGGATAAGCCTCGCTTCGCCAACATCCACATCTGAGCTCAGAATATTGAAACTGCGTCAGAAAAAAAAAATCTGCTTTCTCCTCACTTGTTAGAGAGGATAAACCCAAAGCCCACTGCCCCATTGTTCTCAGATTTGAGGCAGAAGGATGAGCTTCTCCACCCAGGATAACAAAATAACAGGAAGACATGTCTCGATCGTCTTGGCCTCTGGCATCTCCAGGCAGTAAGAGGCTTAATTCTCAGGAATGACAGACTGACTGTGTCTGAAAGTCCCACGTGCAGGGGAGAGAAAGGAAGGCAGACTGCCAGGAGGCAAACACACGAGGACTAAAAGCGGCTCTTTTCCAGACAAGGGAAGGCTGACTAGCTGGGGGGGGGGGCAATGGATTCTCTCTTCACATAACCCACCGGCACATTGAGCTTGCTCTCCTGTGTCTGTTCTTTCAAACTTGCTATCTGCCTTAAGTGGGGCTATTCATTAATCAGCGGGCCTGTAAAGGAGCATTGTGAAGGAACAGGAATGGCAGAGGCAAACGATGTGACTGCTAGAAGGGGGTGCGGGACATGTTTGTTCATCAACCAAAAACGGGAGCCTGAACATTTCTGACAACCTTAAAGATACTTATAGCAGTGTCACAGTAAGGCACATACCACTCCCCCCCCCCACCAGAGCAGTGGGTCCGAGCTGCCTGGCACACACTGCCGTAAACATGACGCACCCATGGGTCACGGGGACCCCCACGACATGGGCAATAAAGTCACCGCTGTGGCAACTACAGAAACGACAGTGGAGGTGACAAACCACCCCCATACAATTTCCCACCCACGTTTTGCCATCTACATCCACCAGAGCTGCACTCCATTCCAAAAAAAAAAAAAGATGGAAAACATTCCCCATTAGCACAGATGTCATTTGCTCTATTGTTACTGTGTAACTTCAGGTGTCAGGTCCGCTGGTACCATGTTATGTTTCCGTCGCTCTTATCCTCAGAGTTACTGCCTGCAGTTTTAGGCACCAATGAACTGAGCGAATGAGTCTTATCTGAAAAAGCAAACAAGGCATAAAGCCTTGCAGGGCCTGGAGAGGTTTCAGAGCATCTACACTGCAACCACTCCTAAGATGCCCATAATAGTCCAATATAATTCAAAAGTACAACCAAAGCAGCAATTCGAGGCGACAGCAACAAAACCACAAGCTTGGCAGAGGATTCTCCGTATGGATGGCATTTCACGCCACAAAAGGACAGAATACACAGAGCTGTAAAAACAAAGGGGCAACAATCCAAAAGCTGACGCTATTGCTTCACAGTTCACATTCTGCCATAAAACGTTTCAAAAGACTAAACACGTTTTCTGTGCTGATCATATAAAAACAAACGCGCTGCTTGGGAGACAATGGGCTGATGTTTCATTTGAGATTGTTAAACAGCATCGCAAATCCAAAACATTCACATTCACAGTAAACACAAAACACCTGATGGACAAATAAAACTGGTCAAAACCAGATATCCCCAAAAATAAAGGTCCATGACAAACTGGCCTCAGTTGAAAATAGAAACCGAGAATGCAAGTATTCCCAGTCTGCTTTTCAGGCACACACAGGACCAAGAAAACATGAATGCGTGTCAGTGACCCTCAAAATGTCTATTTTAAAAGCCTGTGATGACAGACTGCCAAGAGGGTCACTTCTCATGGACCAGCAGAAGCCTGGAAGCACATGGGTGAGGAGCAATGGGAGTACGGCTTCCTGTCCCCCCCGCTCCCATAATCTAAGCAGCTTGCGGTGGTCAAACACTTGAGAAGAGGAAGAGGAAATGTGCCCCTCTCCACCCCCCCGGAGGAGGAAACCACACAGCCCTCTGTGGTGCCCACAGCCCTCAAAGCTCATGACTGTCTGCCCTCACAGCGTCAGCTTCCCGGTACAGCATCCATCAAGTAAGAATGGCTGGGAAGGTGAGAAGACGATGAAGGGGCTGCCCGGATCCCCAAACTAATGTCAGGGCAAGGCGGAAATGTCAACATTTTCACACAGCTTTGTTTTTTTTTTTTTTTTTTTAGAACAGAGCGTTTCTCACCAAGTACTCACTAAATACAACCTAGTACAAGTGGGAGATGCATCCATAATGTCAGTATTCTATTATTCTTTACCTTATTTTATTCATTGTATTGTTGTTTGGATATTATTCCTATTTTATCATTGCCACTACAGCAGACCTGAGTACCTCATGTTGTTCTCTTCATGGACAATACATTTTGGAATGAGAAGAAAACATCCTTATCCTTAAGTACCTTCATTCAGTATCTGAATAAAACAATATTTTGCTTATTTAAGTAAACAGTTCTGTAAACAAGTCTTCATAAAATTCTTAAAATCAACCCATGCTACAGTCATTCACCAACCACAACAAATACCACAAAGAATTTATAAAGATAACTATACTAATGAATTTAACATTAAAGACATATACATTACAACTAGTAGCAACCGGGAGGTGAATCCATGTTAAATATTACTGGGCTAATGCATATGAAACCAGACACTGGATCACAAGCATCTGGACTGAGAAATGGATCAACACAAAGTACATGGAAATGCAGACAGTGAATCCACAGAGCTGGAATCACTCAGCAAATGATTGAGGACAAAACAACGATTAAGAATTACTCAGCCACCAGACCAATTCCACTAAAAACTTTAGGGTGATGACGGAAGTCATTTCTCTCTCTTAAATATTTTCATCCAGAATGGACATTGATTAATAGGCCGATGAACTTGCAGACGGCCAGAGGTGCTGGCATCAATCTTCACGACTGTCCCCTCCCCTGACCCCCCTGTTCACACAGGAGCCATTCAACAGCTTGTGTGTTGCGTATGAGCTGGGCCGGATAACCAAAGATCAGTCCCAGTCCTGCAGTACCATGCAGTGACTCGGACAGGCAACTCAAAGGTAAAAACCCTCTGATCATGCACAAACGAAGGCCACTGCAATGCTGATGCTTACAAATAAGACTGAAACAGGATTGATAACTGCATGGGAGATCAGCTCAGTGCATTAAACAAAGGTCACGACACACCCCACAGAACACATAAACCAGACAAGATACTTTGCTGAACCTACCCAAATGAGTGCAAAGTACATATAGGTCTATGAAAGGTCTGAGAACCAACACTGTGGTAGCAGAAGCGAATCACACTACACACCACATACATACCAGTACAGTGAGAGTACAGTTAATATGTGTGAAGGTATAGAAGTGTGAGTAATGTACAAGGTCAGCAAACGTACACTAACATGTCAGTACTATGAGTATGGGTACATTGAGTATGGTGTGTACAGTTATGTAACTCCTTTATGAGTTCACTATGTACCATACTAGTACATTGATGTGCAACTTCTGTAAAGTAATATGCAAGTATAGGACGAGTATAATGCCGAACAAGTCTACCATGATTTGGGTCACACAGAGAGAATGGCAGGTCTGCGTGCCCCATGGTTACCCATTCTCCCATTGGCTATCACCAGCCCACCAGCTTGTGCCAAACTCACATCCTTGGGACTCATGTTGTCACCAATGATGTCACAGACTACTCCAGACCGGGTGTAAAGCAAATTTGCAGTACTTCTGCTTTCTGCTCAACCGTTAAGTGCCCACCCTTGTCCTACCAGATCAGAAACCACAGAAGTTAACCAACCAGTGTTGAGGCAACTTTGCAGCACTTACATAGAGCAGAAATCCTGAAAGAGAAACAGTCACATTTTGTTCCCCTTATTCTGCTGGAATGATGCAATGATGTTACAGACTCGCGTATCCCATAATTCCCATCTTCTAATTCTTGGCAGTCCAAAGCAGTTACATAAGACCTTAGTGTCACCACATACAGAAAGAATATTTCTAGTAGTACATCTAAACAGACACAGGATATGAGGAAGTAAAATCAATGACCATTTCCAGGGTGTGCTTCTTGTTAGTCTGCTTTTGTGGGATCAAACTGCCTTTTTACCTGAAAAGGTTGACCCATTTTAAAGCAATAATAGAACTTCCTGTGTAAAGCTGCCTTTTCCCGTGACTTACTGAATCCTACCACGTTCTGATTTCAATGTCCATTCGCACATGCATTTCTGAGGAACAATCAAGCCCTTAATGGCCACATAAAAATGCGTCACAGCATCCAGTTTATTCAAAAACAAATGTCACTGGAATCCGCAGGACTGAGCTCTGTCAACCACATTCCTCTTGAAACATGACCCAACCTTCTAAATCAGTGAGATTTACGTGACTTAAATCCTAATCAAATGTTATCATACCAACACTGTGGAAAATGTACTGCTGTAACTAACTATAAGCTAGAAAGTCCTTTAATAGATATGACTGCTTTAAGAGTCCATTGATTTCTGGTCCTGGGATACTGCTATCAAAAAGGTGACAGAAGCACACTGCCCATTTCCAAAGCCTGAATACTCCTGATGTTACGATGTACATGGTAGTTTACAAGTTTAAATGCTCATACAACAAAACTATTTATATACCCTTCATAAATAAAGAGATATACAAGTATACTTGCAAAAATAAGAGTCACAAGGTTCATTAGTTCCGCCAATAATGAGAGTATTATCAGTGGTGTTTGGGAGACTTTCACCAAAATAACGGTAAGAACCCTTATTAGTTTAGTCATATCTACACAGATTAAGACAGGGCTGGGCAATCTTATCCGCAAAGGGCGGATGTGTATGGGGGATTTTGCTGAAACTCTCTAATTAGGTTACTAATTAGAGGACTGATTGGCTGTAGAGTCCTCACACCTGGGTTTGAACCTCTGACCTACAGGTTATCCCAAAAACCTGCATACACACCGGCCCTTTGTGGATAAGATTGGCCACCCCTGGGTTAAGACATTGAAGTTGTAAGTGCCCATTAGTCTTTAGATTCTATATATGAGGATTGCAAAATGTTTAAGTAATGCAAGCAGTGCAACAAAAATTGTCTACAGTAGATGTGGGCTTTCTACAAAATTATCCCGCAGAGGAACAACTCACACGGGATGTCCAAAAAAAGACCAGGACCACATCCAAGGATCTGCAGGCCTCTAAGACTACAAGAAATACTTACGCTCATAGCTTAAAATGATGCTATCTGAACGGCAACGACATTCACAGAAGGTAGGCCAGCGGGAAATTTTAGCTTTCCTTTTGTTCGGAAAAAGACCCCAGATGAGCCCGAGGATGGCTACACAAACTTCCTTTAAAGAGATAACTATGAAATTGATCTTTATGACCACAACGGAAAGCACCACCTACCATAAAAATAATCCTGTATAATCAAAAATGGTGGGAAGGTCAGTTCTGCCTGTGTACCTAATCAACTTACCATCAATGAAGGGACCATGACTTAAAACAAATATTCAGAAAAGGAATATCAGGGCCAATGTCAAAAAACTACAGCCGTGCTGAAAACAGGTACCACAGACCAATAACTATTATAAGCTTTCCAGAAAACAAGCAAAAATTAATTCATGCGTCAGCACAAACAAAATTCATACAATGACCCAACAGAAACTCTCTGTCAAGTACAGTACAGCCCATCCATCCATCCATCCATCCATTTTCCAACCCGCTTATCCTATTGGGTCGCGGGGGGTCCGGAGCCTATCCCAGAAGCAACGGGCACGAGGCAGGGAACAACCCTGGATGGGGGGCCAGCCCATCACAGTGCACATTCACACACCATTCACTCACACATGCACACCTATGGGCAATTTAGTAACTCCAATCAGGCAGTACAGCCCACTAAAGAAAAAAAATGAACAGTTGAAGCAATTCTCAAGGTGAAAATGGGCAGAAACTCCTCAAAGACTGTGTGGGGGACCAAGCAGCAACTACAGGAAACATTTGATTTCAGCTGTGGCTGTTAAAACTCCTATAACCGGCCAGGATTACATGGGGCCACTCATTCCTGTGCGCAGGCAATTTTCTTTTGTTAGTCATTAATGAAAACATGTTTACCTAATAAAAACAACAGTGAGCCGGTCTGTTTTTCATGCAATCCTCATCATACGACGAGTCGGATAATCTGCATGTACACATGAAGGGTTTGCGCACTTACAAGCAGCTCTGATCTTTAAAACACCCGTTTAATTTTGGTTATGAATCACAGGCAAACCGCTTTGGCACAGCAGATTAAGGCCAAGCCTGCAGAACGTGACAGGACTGGTTGTAGCAGGAAATTTTAACACAAGCTCACACGTCAAAGTTCAGCGAAGGACAAACGGGGGATGGCGCAGTTCTGCAAAGACCTGCGGGGAGCGTGCGTGTCCCTTTAAACAGCCCCGCTTCGACTCGCTAGGTGGCTCCTTCTCTCTATCTATCTTTGTTAAAAGGGGGTATTTAAACGTACAACTTCAATTTGTACATTTCAATTTGCACGTCAATCACAAGACCCACCCGTCCGCAATTTATTTCACACGCTTCTTAAAAAGCCGGCCGAAACTTCCTTAATGATCGCCCGCCACCTCTGCAAAGGCAGCGATGAATAAAAACTCCGCACCACCACACTGCATGCGGGGGGAGGCGGGTCGAAACGAAGCTGTGATCCCAAATGAAGACATCATATCCTCCCTAATTATCCCTCGTGTAACCTACAAGAAAGCTAAAAATGACAATAATGTCCATGTCACAGCGTGTATATCGGCAAACATAAATAAATTAAAACAATTTTACATTACAGGAACAGAAGCTTTAACTGGACAGACTGAATACTGTTCTATTAACGGCACATAACAAACAACAAGAAAATGACTTTATCTGGGGGACAATGACATTTTTCCCGTAAAATGTCGACGACCGACGGCTAGACATTAAAAGTTTTATCCATGAACCGGCGACTAACCTGTCACCCGACGGTAACATGAAGATGCCGCCAAGTTTGACAGGACTTCCTCCGCCGGAAAAGTTGAACACCTACTCTACTGGGGGGGTCGGCTGCCTGGTGACAGCGCTGGGAGTCGGGGCCGGCGACGCAGGGAAAAGCAGCCCGGAACTCGGTGCTCCGCACCGCCAGCAACGGCAGCCGAAATTAGACCTGCGACTTCGGATCACCCAGCACACCAACGCCGACACCTCGACACGCCGTCGTGAGGGGGGCACAATCGCGGACCACAAGCCCGCTCGCTCCGATAGCCCTGCCGATCTTCCCAGACCCACGGAGGTTAAAAGTGGAAAGCATGGCAGTTTAAATTGTCAAAGGGAAAATGCCCGTTCGGCCGTGGCCATTTAATAGGACTTTCAGTGTGGCGCGACGGGCCCACCATCCGCGGACATTTAATTAACTAGAAGCGACGAGTGACAATAAAGGCACATGAAGACCCCCTCGAGCTCTCAGATCGCAGCTGACACCACGTAACCCCCCGGAGCGTCCCGACACGGATTACCGGTCTGCCGGTAAGGTACGCCGCTTCGAGTACCGCCACAGAGGAAGAAAATAACTCCGTACCTGCCGTGGAACCAATCCTTACAAATGTCGCATTCGATCATAAACCGGTTCACGTCGTAGGGCTGCCGGCAGACGCAGTACAGCGGGACCGCCGCCGCCATCTTCCTTCTGTTCCCAAAACAACGCAGCGAACGCAGAGCGGGGCGGAGACTCCTACGGCGGAGAGCGGAAACAGCCGAGGGCGGTACGAAGCGCAGACGAAGCATGGAGCCAATCGGCATCAGGCAAAGCAGACTCCTGACGTCAGTCTTACCACGTTCTTTAATTTAGTCCGGTCGTAAACAAGGACGATGGAACAATTGTATATAAAGAATCATGACGTCTTAGAATTGCATCATTAGCTAACTTTAATGAAAGAAACAGAACAAAGGAGAAAGCACAGAAAGTCATATACCTGGTATAACCACGACAGTGAATATATTTCCCAGAATGCTAGCCTTATTACTATGATATTGGATGTTTAAATAAAGTGAAAGACCATTGTGGCTGATATATCACCTTTTACAAACACATTTCCCATTGACGTTGAGCTTTAATAAGAATGGTTGTGATAAGCGAAATGAAAGTGTTGCAAAACGCTCAATTTGCAGACAGGTATATCTATACTAACAGCCTAATATAAAGGAATTCGATGTGCAAAAAAATGCGACTTTATGTTCTGTGCAGTAATTGGTGGGTTGTCGTGTTACTTGACAGCGCACCAATTAACTAACACCCAGTATACTATCGTTGCTGAAACACAAGCTGTTATGACCCTACAAACTGTGATATAAGCCCAGATAGCAGAATTCAGTCGGAGTTATCTGAAATTCACATACAAGGAAGCACACTTCGGTTTTAAGAGTTTTCTCATTGTTCTTCCATTGTGTGCAATAATCCAGGCTACTTACGTATTAAATCCCAATACGTATTTTGAGAGAAATCAGTATTTCGATCTATGGATCGAGTTGGATAATTCCCTATATTAACTGTACGTTGTTAAAAAATAAGTTGTAAATTAAGACGTACAGATGCCCCCCATCCCTATGCAGGTACTCTAGGTTCGGGTTTCTGTAGTAGGCTGTGTCACATTCATTTGACGTCGCTGGAGCAGAACGTGGTTGACGTGTGATACGTGTCTCCGCGTGCTGAATGGAAATGCCATACGTAGTTCCCATACATAAACCCCGCAGCCGCCAGCTGTGACAACATCTTCCGATCCCTAAATCTAGTGTCACACCCCCGACCGGCCGATACGTCTTTTTAAACCTTTACAGTATCGTTGTGCTTACTCATTGGCCAAGACATAAGTCTATCGGTGTATTGTGCAAATGTGTAATTGATACCAGTTTTTATATTTGATCTTTCTCCAAGCGATTGTAACTGGACCTCCATAAATGGAAAGGGCGTCTCACTAACTGAGCTATCTGAGCAAATAAAGGAGCTCGTGGGATTCATGGAATAACACACCATAGCGGCTGGATCCCATGCATACCCTAATGAGCTGCTATCGGAACCAACAGTGTGTCATCAGTCGAAGTAGAGAAACCAAACTCCCTGGAAATAGCAACTTGATGTTGGTACAAGAGAAAACCCAAGTGTTAGTTATATTTGTTTTTTTTCTCCCTCTGGAGCAAAACCGAGTGATAATAGGCTTTTACGCGTATTTAATTATATAATTCAATCATGCATTATTTTTCCATGTGATATCAATCGCGGTGAGATTATTTCCTGGTAGGTTTTCAATGGATGGCATCCAGAGCAGGTCTCATTCAGCGCGCGCAGCGTGTTGTACGTCTCGTCCTTTTGGAGGCAGTTAATTACATTTGTACAATTATAGATATGACGCGTTCAAGAAATTGATCCTCTGCAGGCTTGGATCGAAAGATCAAGAATATAATTAGCCTAGATATGACATTATAATGATGGTTATTGCTTTATTCCAGTGTTCCCGGAAATAATCATACGTGTTATGAGCTATAGTGTAATTACTTGCTCACAAATTAAATAAATAAATAAATAAACGAATAAAACAAACACTGTAATGTGGCTTGTGCCGTTGTGTGAATTTGGGAGAAAGATCAGTATGCAAACTAGGAACGACAAAAAAGATATAAAATGATTCGAAGCACTTAAGTAGGGCACAGCCCTGACTCAGTTGTGATGAGAGATACGCTTCGAAATTGTGCCGCTCGAATCCCTTTTATTGTTGTTTTTATTGGGGATTTGTTGTTTTTTTAGAAAATGGGAAACGGGCGCCACCTCGTGTCTGCGTTTTAGAAGCGCAGGGTTTAAAAGTTCAGCAGCAGCGACGAGACGCGGCCGCCGCAGCGGCCAATCAGATCGCTGACGCAAAACTTTGTAAACAACAGGTCTACACGTTGCTCGGAAAAGACGCATTTAAACGGGGTTGTATAAGTGCACTAGAGTCGCCCGGTGGGATGGTCCTCCGCTTTCAAGGTTTGCATTCTTTTTCATTATTTACGACCTTTCATGCTCTGGGTAAACGACGATTAACAACATTTG
This sequence comes from Cyphomyrus plagiostoma, assembly GCA_019775915.2. Lineage (NCBI taxonomy): Eukaryota > Metazoa > Chordata > Actinopteri > Osteoglossiformes > Mormyridae > Cyphomyrus > Cyphomyrus plagiostoma. The sequence continues at coordinate 20,586,403 of JABFEA020000067.1, forward strand.
CGGTCCGATACTCATTTCTGCATGTACTGAATCCAAGAGCAAGTAGGATGTTGTTAGACATCCGGGACGGTCAAGACAGAGAAATAGTACGGTTAGTGTCAAATATTTTACAGCACAGGGATACGCGATTTTATCGATTAGTCCGTCGTTGATGGCATATATCTTGGTTTCTGCCGCCTTCCGCGATCCAGATCAGCGACGAAGAACCGTTTATTAGTGTAAAGAACCAGCGACATTGTTGCGCAACAATTCCGCATTGGTGTAACGTATTATATTCCGACATTGGCTGGAAATCTGTCCTATTCAGAAAAATCCTGAATACGGAGTTATAGAAACTTTTTCGTTGGTCTTTCACCACCCACTTCAACTAAAATACATTAAAAATGAAAACATATGTAGCCTACTGTATAGTTTTATATAACACACGAAACGCATAACATAGTCGACAGTGATTCGTCTCTACGCATGTCATATATTAATGCTAATATTACTTAATGAATGGTTTACTTGTATTCAAGTATTAACGCTGGTAATCTATGTCTGTATATGGGAGTAACTAACATTACTACAGTGTGTTTGGTCGTGAAATAATATTTCCTTAACCTGTGTCATTATAAGTGTTTACTATGACTAATGTAAGGCTTTTTTTTTACTGTTTTGTAAATATCATGTTAGGGCTATACTGTGTTTTATCTCGTTATTTTTCTTATGTGATGTATAAAATGACAGATATTTCCTGTCATATGTACCGACTGTGATTCAGGCTTAAATGATGAGTACGTGAGTCGCATTGCGGTTACTTTTATGGAAAACGACTACTTCCAAAAGCTAGTAAAGCAG
>JABFEA020000067.1:20588887-20601581 GCA_019775915.2 Cyphomyrus plagiostoma
CAGAACTCGAACTTTTTAGGATTCGATCCGGAGTCCGGAACAGATTAAGTTCGAGAACCGAGGTACCACTGTATATATTTATATTAATCGCAGTATAGCAGCAAAAGAAAACCAGTGTACATCACGGTATCAGTTTAGGGTAAGACATACAGTGCATAAAGTTCTTGAAAAAGTGACGTGCATGGATGGAGAGGTGGAATGCGGGGAGGGGGTTTGCGGAGGGGCTGTCATGAATTAAGAGTTCAGGAGTCTAATGGCTTGAAGAATTAAACTGTTTCAGACATAAGAAGAGGAGTTTAGCAGACTCAAAATCAGTTTTCTTCATCGAGTTAGAAAATTATTCTAATGTCGGAAAGTCTTGTCTTGGCTGGGGGGGGCTAGGAGTTGGATTCCTGAACAGGAAGTGACACGCCATCACAAGCTGTTTACAGGCAACTCTTTGCGGCTAAATCGAACTTCAACAGAAGCTGCCCGACGTCACGACTTCCGGCAGCAGGTGTCAGAAAGGAACAGTTACTCAAAAAAAAAACAAACACCATAAAACAGAGTAGCTGCCATGACAATAGCCTTCATGTCTGCCGTATGAAGAGATTTAAATCACCTGACCTGTTTTTCATGATGAATTCTGGGTACTATTGCTATATCTTGGCATTTACTCTGTGCTGTTTGTTCTTTGTTCGACCTTCTTTTCTTTTTGATAGTGGTAACTCATTTACCAGACTTATGTAAATGCTTATTCTCCAACCCCTCCCAGCTGTGGGAAATCCACCATTCAGTGTAAGTCCCGTCTTAAAATTATTGGTAATCGTTTTATCATGTTTACAAATCTGGATCCCCAACTTGCTAGGTTTTCCTTCTAGCTTGAGGGCCTATCTGCTAAGTGTAGGACTGCGCAACATCCAAGGAACACCCTTATCTTTATTTTTAATTCATTTCTTACATAAAATATGTAGCGTTTGGGGGGGGGCTTTCACGCCTGCAGGTGGACGGGATGGATCATTTATGTGCTATGGCTTCACGAATAACTATCGCTCACTGTTTTTTATCGTGAGATTGACTGAGTTTATTCACAAAAAATCCAGGTCACTGGCCTAATTCCTAAAACTGTCTGGATAGTTTTTGACACTATTTTTGCCTGTTAATAAGACGTACAGAGTTAGATTGCATAAGAGAATGCTACATTTAATTTGGTAATAAAGTGTACAAAATCACTGAAGAATATGCTGATTCCTGAAAAGGATGTAAAATTGTGCATGAGAAAATTTACAAGTTTTGATGAACGCTAGTTTTGTCGGTGAGATTAATTTAAAGAGAAACTGCTGCCATCTGGTGGACACAGACATATTTGTAAGTAAAGCATAAACTAAGCTCATACATCGGATGGGCTGCAATATGTAATAATAATAAATAATTAGATTTAATGTGTTATTGCATGGCAGTAGAAACAAAACAAGGTTCCATCACCTACGCTGACGTATTTAAACCATCTTTTTAGTCTGTCTATAGTTAGAGCAGGTTTGCGTGCCTGTCGATAACTGCATGCACTTCTCAAAGTATTGTTTTTTTGTCGGATAAATTGGTGAGCCCCTAATGTGTGCCGTTAGCACTATTTGGTCCTAAAGTTTATGAAAACAAGACTGATAACAGGAGGAGGCGCATTATTGGCTAACTCGACTTTTCAGCTGACGAGATATGTCAATTGGGGAATAAATTAACAGCACAATTTCAGAATTTTATAGTACCATAACATATGGGCTGTATTACAGCAGAATTTGTACTCACACTTGGATTCTGCCATAAGTTGAAGTTCACCGAAAAAGATTGGGGGCAGGTAGTGGTTAAAACGTAGGGACACGGGAGACGCCAACTGAACATGTCTCTAAAATGTAGATAAGTACTAGGAAACACCAAATCTACCTTATATATTGCTAAAAGCACACTTTCAATCCAAAATCAACCCTCAAAATGACCGCACGCTTTCCGTTTGCGCAGTTTCCCAGGAAATTAATAAGATCTGATTAGCGTTTGCAGATCCAAGATTCTCGTTAGCACGCACTGCCCTCTGGTGGCTGGAATGAGTCATAACAAAGCCTAAACAGAACATTGAAAGATGGTTAGCGCTGCGTTACAACTTTTAGCCTGAAAATGCACAAATAGCGTATTTTTGAGCGTTATGGCGAATTTTATGATTATTCTTAATGTTGAAGTCTTTATTAAAAATTTGTTGACCAAGCTGAAATCTTTCTTCACACTTTAAAGCTTGCCAATATATTTTGCATAAAATACCCAGAACTACTTATTCACAAAGATTTGGGACACTGTTTTTTACAGCTGAAGATATAAAATTAAATCACAGGTCGTTATAAACAAAGGTTGCGTCTTCATTGAAGTTGATATTTTATTTAATTCCACAAGGTGGCAGCAAAGACATATTTTACGCTAAAGGAACCCGCAGTACGAGTAGGACAGACTGAATAATACAACTGGATTACCCAGTTAGTTCGGAGGTGGGAGCCAGATTATAAAAATGATGCCAATTGAAACGGCACACCTTTTTTCTTTAAGACGCTTAAAACAGCATAACGTGCCTCGGAGAATGTGGGGAAACATCTGGCAGTTTCAGCTTGAGTACATGTAAGGTTTTGTACTTGTCACAGTCGCGCCGCCCCCCCCAAATCAGCAAATGTTAAAAAGTTGAAGGTATTGTTAATTCATTAAAGTTTACGAAATGCTGTTTTGTGATTGAAAATTGACCCAGATGGAACAAAGATCTAAGCTATGGTCAAAATGTCTGAGAGCTGCTATTATATAGGCTCAAATAATGCCCATAAAGTGATCCGAATTAATTTTTATTTTAATTAGGAGAGAAGAGCCAGTCACAGGGTCAGTAAAAACTCAGAACCCTAGACGTCCGAGGCCTTACTGCTAGGCAGCATGCAGTCTACAGGCAGGAATTTCCTGTAACCATTTATCCTATTGAGAGTCGTGGGGGAGTTCAAAACCCATCCTGATGGCTACGGGCACAAGGCAGGGGACAATCCAGGATGGGGTGCAATTCCCTTCGCAGGGCACACTCACACACCATTCACTGAAACAGGTACACTGAGGAGCAATTTGGTCATTCCAACTAACCTCAGCATGTTTTTGGACCATGGATTAAAACCAGAGTGTCTGGAGGAATCCCCACGATGACACAGGGAGAACATACAGACTCCATTCAGGAGTGCTGGCACAGAAACTCCAACCCTGGTCCTAGAGGCGCGAAGTGGCAGTGCTAACCATTGAAGGCAAAAGCCAAAATGAAAATACAGCAAGATAAATGCACATTCCGCGTAACAGAGAGAGCACAGTGTTCGAAAGAAAAATGACAGTCCCAGATAAACAGCTTCCATGGCTGGTGGTTTGGAGATTAGTTCCGAGTCAGACCTTTTGGTGAGAGAGAAACTGCAAAAGGCAGATAATATCTTATCCTGCAGTGATGCATCGTAAGGACACGTCATGAATAAATGTTAACCAATAATCTCCTGCTGCATTGCCGCTCACTGGGACGTCAGATGTGACCTGAACTCACATTCGAGTGAAGAGGCACGGCAGCTTTTTTTGCACATTTCATACAAAATACCAGTAAATCGATGCCCTTTTCTTACTTGAAAAGCGTCACTCAGTCCCTAAGTGTGTGATGACTGATGGGAGTCTGTTTGGGCTGCTATCAGAAAACAGTCAAATCGAGAATTTAAGGCCGATGCTCAGCAACTTCCTGTCCATCCTAATCTTTCTGGAGAAAATTGGTAGCCTGAGATGAAAGAGGCAGATGGGAGAAACCCCCCCCCCCCCCAGCACCTAGAATGGTTCACACATGGGATTGTTGGTGCACTGGTTGGAGCCTGGAATCAGTGGGGGTGTGACTTACCAGCAGGGCTCTTCCGCATGTGTCGGCTAGCCGCGTCCGGTAAGTAAATGGAGTTGACTAGGAAAAGTCGCACAAGGTCCGAAACAACCATATTACTTCCATTTTACTCCCTGTGTCTGTGTGTGTGTGTGTGTGTGTGTGTGAGTCCCTGACAGGCTGGGATCTTCAGCTCACTCTCCTCTGTAACGCGTTGCCAGTGCTCTGCACTTCACCCCAGTTTCAACCAAATAGGTCGTAAATCCGGCGGGCGGCAGCGAGAGGACGCCGGTTCCCCGGGACGTCTGTCAGCCGGCTCAAAGGCCGCCATTGTGCAGCGGGTGCTTCACAAGGAAGTCTCGTGTTGAATATTTTCCCTTCCCTAACGACCGAGAGACGGCAGTTAAACTGGACCAGAGACGCCAAGCGTTCCCAGCTGAGCACTGCACTGTAAACTGAGTTGGAAAGATAAAGCTGCCCCCCCCCAGCCACTCTGGCCCATGAGGCTGGTTGAAATGTGGTTCCGATGGAGTCTGGATTTGCCGGTGAGCTCAGATGCGACACGCAAAAGATGGGCCGCATGGCCCAGGAGATGGTGTGATCCGGGGATCTGCTCTGAAGTCCTCCGCTGGACCGGGCGTGGTGGCCTTCTATGTGTTCCCAGCACATCCACACAGAGGAGACCCCCTCCCCCAAACACACACACACACACACACACACACACACACACACACACACATATATATATATATATATATATATATATATATATATGTGTATTCATAACTTTGTAGGGACTCCCCATTCATTTCTATGGGAAAAAACCCTAATCCTAACAATGACAACCTTAACCCCGACCCGGCACTAATCTTAACCATGAGCAACCAAACAAAATATAAGACTTTGCCATTTTTAGTTTTATGATTGGAACCGCAGATTTTTATGAAAATAACTTTCACCAAGTGGGGACCTAAAAAGTGTCCCCACAAGGTCAAAATAATAGGTTTTAATCACATTGTAGGGACATTTGGTCATCACAATGTAATATAAACCTAATCCATGCACTCAGACACATACACACACACACACACACAGACACTCGCATGCATACAGACACACACACACACAGACACTCGCATGCATACAGACACACACACACACAGACACTCGCATGCATACAGACACACACACACAGACACTCTCATGCATACAGACACACACGCACACTCGAATGCATACAGACACACACACACATGCACACACATACACTCGCATGCATACAGACACACAGACACTCGCATACCCACACACAGACATTTGCATGCATACACAGACACTCACATGCATACCCACACACAGACATTCGCATGCATACATAGGCACTCGCATGCATACAGACACACAGACACATGCATACCCACACACAGACACTCGCATGCATACACAGACACATAGACACTCGCATGCATACACAGACACATAGACACTCGCATGCATACACACACATAGACACTCGCATGCATACATAGACACTCGCATGCATACATAGACACTCGCCTGCATACAGACACACAGACACATGCATACCCACACACAGACACTCGCATGCATACACAGACGCATAGACACTCGCATGCATACACAGACGCATAGACACTCGCATGCATACACAGACGCATACACTCGCATGCGTACACAGACACATAGACACTCGCATGCGTACACAGACACATAGACACTCGCATGCGTACACAGACACATAGACACTCGCATGCATACACAGACACATAGACACTCGCATGCATACACACACAAACACCTGGATGTTATCAGTGCTCCATCGGTGGCTCAGCAACTTCCAAGGAACATGGGACTGTGAAAGAACCTAAAAAAACAAGTCTGTGGAGACATTTGCATGCAAAGCATGACCTGTAGAGCTCCAGTGAGGTTTTTTTTTGGGGGGGTGGGGCAGAATCTTTTACTCCACTAATGGGAGATTGTAATGTAATGGGATTATTTAAAGAGGAATGGCCGTTTCATAACCATTTGTACTATACAGGAATGCTTCTGGTAACATTCCTTATTTGAAGGCTGCACAGCAGGGCCTCTGTAGACGAGCAGAGTCCATGTTTTTACGTCTGTCTTCCCTGAATTTGCGGCTGAATTCTGCCCAACTGGCCATCATGCTTTTTTATCTGTTATTTCAATAATTCTGGAGAATTCCTCTACTTTTCCAATGGAGATGACAGCTGGGTCCAAATGCACGTATTCTGGCAGAAAAAGATGTAATATTATGCAGCCCTAATATATTTATGTATATATGTAGAAAATATAGGATCAGAAAGCATACATCAAACACCTATGTATGCATTTAGTTGAATCTGCCGTAATTGATGCATACGATCTTTGACACGGCCGGGCTTGAGTGTGCGAAAATGCACCTATTGTCCATCCGTTTGGGTATTTGGATTCCTGAGGCACGGGTCACCCTGCCCCCAGAATGGAGAGTGTTTTAACTTGTCAGAAGACGGGAGGTATTTAGCAGTGCTTCATGCTTGTGCCTATCTTTGCCCTGTCTGTGCTGGTTCCCATGGAAATGTGTGTGTGTCCCTTTGTCTGGTGTTTACTGGGATTACATCACCATATCAAGGACACACCAGAGGAATGCAGTTGGCAGATACAGGGGAGAAGGCTTTGCATTGACTGCATGCTTTGGCTATCCAACGTCTGTCCATATATTACATAAATGGCACAAAACTGACATAACAAAGAGGAGACTTAACGGGTCAGCCATGAGCGATTGGACTGCGGTGGGTTCATGTCCTCCCATTTCCTCTCTAAAGACTGCTGACCTCAGCTCCACAATGAAGAATGAAAGAATTTAGTGTCTGGCTGCTGAAGAGGTAGAGCGTCCCCTGTAGTAGGGGTAAATGCCAGCCCAATGACAAGCCTTGGAGCATCGGTGTTTGAGTGTCAGTGTCTTCTCAGTAATCCCCAGAAGACTGGCAGGTACTTTTCCACCTACTAATTATGCCCTTCTTAGTATGTAGCTGATGATTGATGGCTTCCGAGCTTCTTGTGCCAGTTAATCATGTTATATTGACGTCCCCGGAAGGCATTATACAAGTGAGACTGAGGCATCTCCTTATGCAACCAGGGATCACTGCAGACACAGGGTGTGTTACACTGTGTTCAGGTTAGGATGGCGTCTCTTAAGGGTTCCACTGCAATATGAAGGGGAAACACTTTACTATATTTTAAATATAGTACTTGAGCTAAAAGATGCGTCACACTTCATTAATGTTGAATAAACATGAGATCAGTATGTCACTTATAATATTCATTACTTGTTCCGTCAGTAGTTACTCAGTAATTCATTCCGGAGGTGGTTCAATAACCCACAAAGCTTTACAAAATGAACAGATATAGTAACAAATATAATAACTGTTTAGGATAAATTTGCATCACGGTTCATTAATGATGAGTAAACATGAGTATTTCACTTGTGTTGTTCATTAATTGTTCTTTCAGTAGTTCCTTCAGCAGTTCACAAAGATTTACATAACAGATATTGTAATTGCTTGATAAAACGTCAAAATTCATTAATGACGAATTAACATGAGATCACTATGTAACTAAGAGTTAGTTTATGGTTAATAAATACATAAGTAATAGCATAATGCTGCATAATTTGTGCCCCCTCAGGTAAAGTGTTTCCACTGAAGGCAGGGTTTTCCCTGAGAGGTATGGTGACCAACCCGAGCAACATCTCACGGCCTGTGGCCATTTCTGTACAGGATGCACGACCTGCTCCATCTGTAATCTGTATAATCAGTCTGCAATTTCAAGCAGTAAGACAGAAAGCCCCTGTTTTGCCTAGCATTTGGGTCCATATTGATCCTTTCCATGGATTTCATCAGCTCTGGATGAAACGTCTCTCAGGTTGCTCGTTGAGAAGCGCTCATTTATGTGAAGTTGGTCCATTTTCCCAAACTCCTTTTGCATTTTTTCCCTGATTAATGGTACATAGTCATGGGGAGGGACCATGGAAATGAAATGGGAGGGGGGGGAGTTAATTGTGTTAAAGTAACAGCTGCTTCATGGAGACTGAAAGCCTCTTTTATGGTGATTTTGGTGACCTGTCTGCCGTCTGCAGTTTTCTACCAAGTTTAGACTTTGTCAGCAGAAGTTTGGAGAGTGTGATGAACGACGTGTGTGGGAGGACAGGGAGCCAGGAAGTCTCATGCACGCTTTTAATGGGTGTCTTCCCATTCTAGAGGGACTTCCCTGGGCGACTGGACCAGTAGCCTTCTCCTGGGGTACTGTTCATTAACGCAGAATGGCAGCTGTGCAGCGGATGGGGCTTCTGGTCAAATGAGACGACAGAGGAGAGAAAATGTGACTGTTAAACTGTCGCTCCTGTCTCAGCGGGAGGCAGGGTGGCCATTTTGGTATACACACTGCTTAGATATACTAAAAATAACTGTAGATATACTTTAGAGTTCCTCAGTTTGACCTTGTTTAATAGGTCTCTGCTGGTATCTTTAGTGAAGTTAAAAAACGTTATTTGAAGTCTTCTAAGGCACATTTTAAGGCTTATTAGTAAACACGCAGAAACAATGAGCATCCAGTTTTTACCTTTGCATCATCTGGTAAATGAAAGTCTTTTGTGCATAAATGCATTTCCATTAACAAACACTGGACCTCCTGTTTGGGGGGGGGGTATTTTGTGTGAAACCCAGCTGTGTTCATGGCTTCTCATGGTGTATTTCTGAATCACGACCATTCGGTGACATTGGTTGGTCGTCCGGTTTGGTGCCTGGTTTCTCCGAGCTCTCGCTGTCCCAGGAACATGAATATTCAGCACTAGAGTCACACTGAGGATCTGACGTGGGTCCTTGGTGACCTCCTGTACCCGCAGGATGCTGGGGAAGAGGGATGCTTGACACGTACACTTTGCCGCATTTTTCTTCCCTAGCAGAGACGCTGATGATTAACTGTTGGCTGGACCTCTCTGTGCTGTCAGGGAACATTAACAAAGTAGCCCCTGTGCTGCCTGACAGACATTGGGTTGCACATCGCTAGCTTTGTGTGCTTCCTACCCCCCCCCCCCCCCCCCCTGCAGCTCCAGCTGGGGGTGTGAATTTTCTTTGGCATGGGGATGGATGAGGCTATTTCCACAGGAGGACCATACAAGACTGTATCTCAAGCAAACTCTTCCTTTGTTTCTGCTGTGATGCCATGTTGTGAATTCCCATCCCTGACCCTCATGATTCCCATCCCTGGCCCTCGTGATTCCCATCCCTGACCCTCATGATTCCCATCCCTGGCCCTCGTGAACTCCCGTCCCTGGCCCTCGTGATTCCCATCCCAGACCCTCGTGATGCCCATCCCTGGCCCTTGTCAATTTCTCTCCCTGGCCATCGTGATTGCCATTCCTGTCCAGTCCTCTATCCTTTTTGTTAACTTCACAAACCAAAAGGCCACACGTTGGAGGTATGAATCTGCCAATGCGATTGGCATCAGCGTGTGTCCCGCTTGCGTGAGTCTCAACGCAACTTCAAAGCTGCTTTACTCATACTTGACTTGGGGGAGACCCATGGAACCAGCAAAGCCCCAAATGGAAAAATAATTTATTTACATACACGTTTGCACATTTCCCCGTCGGTCCTCTGTTCAGTGACTAACAGGTGCCACTAATGTTCCATAACCTATAAAAAAGAGTAGATGACTCACTATAGGTCCAAGATTTGCCTTTGTTCTATTGCACAGAACTCTCACCCAACAAAACATCATATTTTTTTTTCCATTTGTCATCCCATTGTATTCTTTTTTTCACCGCAAACAATGTGGGCTCCACCTACCAGATGTCACCTGGTGCCTTGCTGTGTCGTGCAGATCCAGGGAGGCCAGACGTGTGGCATGTGCCACAGGTTAGACTCGTGTGACCACCTGGTGGGATACATGTCCCCAGTCTGGGACATGCCCCTGGGGAGGATATTTTGGGACAATACCATATCCACAAGGCACATATCCGACATCTCAGTTGTCCACATGACACTCTGCCCAGCACGTGCCCTCCCCGGAAGGGTAGACATTTCCTTCAGTCCTGCCAAAGAGGACGTTGAGGTCACATGACACATTCTTTTTGGTTAAATTGAAAAAGTGGATCGCTTTAGAGGATAATGCTTAGCAGACGTCGTGGTAAGACAGGATCTTAAATAGAGTTCCACTCCTCTTTGGAGGTGGTACGCATGTGCCAGATGCTGTGGCCTCTGTGATGTATCAGTGTCTAGGCAAAGCCTCTTTAATTTAGATTTCATTCTTGGACTAAACACAAAATGGTCAATCATTTCATTGACCTAAAAGACTCTCTTCGGGTTTTTACATTTGTCAGTGAATTCAGCTTCTGACCCTTATTTAAGCTCTTAATCAAACTGCATGAAATGACAAGGTGCTGCTGTCTTTTCAAATCCTGGTTTGCGCTAGTCCCAGTATCTGTACAGGAGGTAAGAGCAGCTGCCGGGATGTGCAGGAACACATCCTGGAGGTGAGACTGACTGCAGAGAGCTCTCCGCGGAGCCAGGGGCGGAGCTGCAGCCCTGCTGAAACCCTTCACGCATTTCTGGGGAGGATGTATCGGGTTTCTGAACATCAGTCTCACCCATTTAGATCACAGCCAAATGCGAGTCTCGCCTCTCATCCTCCGTCTCATTTGTCTCCCCCAGGTCAAAGCCGCAGATGTGCGGGGGAATTCACGACGGCCTAGTGCTCGTCTTGCCTTGAGCATTTCAGCTGTTAAAGTCTGACAGAGGCTATTGCTAAAATGGAGAGGGGCGCCATTTCTGTAATGTTACAAGCCCCCCCCCCACACTTTCTCACTTTATTTCAAATGTAATATGCGACTCTCCACGACTCCGTAACGTGCCGTGCAATAAAGAGCTCAGTAATTTCAATCACAATCTTCGTTGTGTACTGTTGTACTGTTGATTATTAACGTACCATCATACCAATCAGAACAGAGCCATAGGTTTAGAGGGGCTTAAAGTCATTCCGTAGTACGAACTTTAGGGGTCCCAACACACGAAAGAAATGCAGGAAGCTATCTGTGTTTTGGTCTACGTTTTTGCTACCTGGAGCAAGTGTGGGTCGGGTCTACATTACGGTGTTTTTCGATTGGTCAGGAGAAGCGCTTCCTGAGGAACCTGCATCCGGGGTCTGCCCAGCCAAGTCCCGAATGAGGCCTGCAGCATTATCAGCATAAAAGGCCTTCAGCTCCCCGGTCCAGAGCTTTTGGCAGGAGAACCTGGAAAATAAGAAGAGATGTTCTCAGTCAGAAGGAGGACAGGTCTGTGCAGGTGCACCAGTTAGTGCCAGGACTGTTGTAGGCGAATCAAAAGACACAGCCCTTCTCTCTTGGATCTTTATACTGATCCTACTGGATGCAGACCAGCATTGTTGTTACGTCACTGCCCTAAAAATACTTTGGCTCAGTCTCCCTCCACAGTTGCTGCATTATTGAAGTATACATTCAGAGCAGGAATTTTTATGACCGTTGAATGTCTTGCTCGATGGCAACCCTTATCTGACAGGAACAATCCTCCACATTGCTACCACTTAACTTCCTAAGAAGTCTTAAGCTCACACCGTCTTGGGACGGATGTTCCAGAAACACCTGCTATAAATACAGGGGATATTCTTGGACTTTGATAGATGTTTTTTTTTTTTCTTTCATTTTTTTAAAAGTTTGTTGCCACCAAGATTTACAGTTTAATTGCATTTATCCCATGATGTCTGCCTTAGTTATACAAAGGTATTTGCATCCAGATTATAGGGATTTGCGGTAGTGTATATGTGTATATATATATGTGTGTATATATATGTGTGTATATATATATATGTGTGTATATATATATATGTGTATATATATGTGTGTATATATATATATGTGTGTATATATATATGTGTGTATATATATATATGTGTGTATATATATATGTGTGTGTATATATGTATGTATATATATATATGTGTGTGTATATATGTATGTATATATATGTATATGTGTGTGTATATATGTATGTATATATATATGTATATGTGTGTGTGTATATATACATATGTGTATATATGTGTGTATATATGTGTATGTATATATATATACATATATATGTGTATATATATGTATGTGTATATATATATATACATATATATGTGTCTATATATGTATGTATATATATACATATATATGTGTATATATATGTATACTTGACTGATCCTCAGCAACGTGGTTATTTCTCATGCACACAAAATGCCAAATGAAAATAACAGAGTATATTAAGACAGCTGTGCAACCTCGTATAATGTGCCGGCTTGTATTACACATACGTTTCAAGGATAATCTCAAATACTTCGGTGCAAACCCTGAATTTAAAACACAAGGAAGGCCCGATCCAGGGATGATGTGTAGACCAAGAGGAAGTCGATGCTTATCGAAGTCATGTAGTCCTTGACAAACGACTGCAATAAAACAAAAATCAAATCATACAACCACTGTATTAAATTTAGGTTGCAAGTCCCTCTGAGAATATTATTGCACAAAAATATCTATTTTGGTGTAACGCCCGTACCAGTGGCGACTAGCAGAGTTTACGTTACACTGTATCCATTTATATGCCTTAAGACGTAATACTGAAAGGTGTGAACGGCATTACATCGCCTTGTGCCTTTCTCAGAATCAGAATCAGAATCAGAATGTGCTTTATTGCCATGTATGTTTCCACATACTAGGAATTTGTTATAGTGACA
>JABFEA020000067.1:20620823-20638069 GCA_019775915.2 Cyphomyrus plagiostoma
AATACAGGAAAGAAAAGAGCAACCTGCAGAATACACACGGTCAAAATACAGGAAAGAAATGAGAAAACTGAAGGATATAGCACACTTTAAGTGACTGGGGAAAGTACAACAAAATTAGTTTAGAAGAGAATTGCCTTAAATAGTTAACTGTTCATTTCAGTCTAGCTTTTGAGATGGTTACGAAGCGGGGGTCCTTCTGCTAATTCGAATGGGATACAAATAAAATTAATTTAGCACCAATTTATGAACCAGTTAGAATCAATTGTGCATTGGAAAACACCTTGAATACACTGTATTGCTCTGTTTTTTTGGTGTGTAGTAAATAAATGTAAATTTTATTTAGTCTGAAGTCCCCCACTTTTGTCGCTGAGGAAAGATAAATGATCCTTATCGGACTGCACAGGTTTCAGGACCGTCGTTGTGATGATTCTGTCATTGGTTGGATGAATTCAGCCATATTTGTTATAATCCATCCAACCATTGATCCATTTTCTGTACCCGCTTATCCTATTCGGGGTCACGAGGGGTCTGGAGCCCATCCCGGAGGCTACGGGTGCAAGGCAGGGAACAACCCAGTAAGGAGCGCCAACCCATCGCAGGGCAAACTCACACCACACACACACACCATTCACACACACCTGCACACCTATGGACAATTTGGTAACTCCACCTAACCACAGCATGTTTTTGAACTGTGGGGAGAAACCGAGTTATTTGTTATAATGTAGTTAGGAATTACTAAACAGTTGGGCTCCATTGCTCAGACTAACTATAGCCGTATAGTATAACCATAATATAACCGTATTAATGCAGAACCCATCCCATTTACCATCAGTCCAGTGCTACCGTCCTCTAAGGGGATGACTGACCACTGCTGACTGGCTCTAATCCCACGTGGAGTGTATTACACCTTTCAGAAGATAGAGTGTTACACTCTTTACCAACGCTGTAGTATTACACACCATGTGAATCGACTGCCCCACCATGGTCAGTACCTGGCACTATGGTCATACAAACTCTTTTTTAGTGTGATTCACTCCTTCTTTATTTGGTGGAGTGTTATCATAGTCAAACATTGTGCCTTGGTGGAAGGCGTCGTTCCGAGAATGTTTGGAATCTGCTGTTCCGGAACACGCCTTTTAAAATTCCAATTTGTAACGTCCTTTGGAGGAAATGTGATTCTTCTGCAGAGCTAATGCTCAGGAATACACCAGTCCAGTACGAGGTGGAAGATTATGAGAAAAACAGGGAAGACGACCTCCACATCACTGACCCCCACATCACTGCTCTCCGATTTGGCTTGTATAGTGTCTGTGAAAATCCACGTTCAAGCACATAAAGACATAGGACTGTGACCTCGAAGCTGCTCTGGTACCTGAGAAGAAAGTGCTTAATCTAAGTAACATAAAATGACTCATACTGTGTGCTGAAATATTACCTGAGAAATAATAATAATGAGTAATATTAATAAAAAGAAGAGTTTCATGCCACTTGGGGGTTATAATACTCCATAGCGGAATGATCTCAATCCAGCCCAAATCTCACTGATACTATGTCAGACTCAGTCATACACTTGATGGCATGGTCAGTAAAGGGAGTATGGAATGCATTCAATTTTATTTATTTCTAGATAGCGGCTTTCAGAAGACAGCTGCCTGAAGTGTGTAGCAATACAGTATTGCATGACTTATACGTAACAGTGGAAGAAAGAAATAAAGAAAGAGAGAAGGAGAAAAGACACAGAGAACAGGACCCCTACCCTCGCCATGTTACATGTGCAATGCTAGCACTGTAAATAAGTACCTCGCTATTCAAAAATGATCCTGGGTTTGGGGACACCAGAGGAGGATTCTCCCCCAGACACGGTGCTTTCCGCCTATGCCACTCTATCTTCCCCTGCTCCCTCACCACGCTTACCCTTGGTGTTGCAGGGAAGACATGTTTAATGGAAGCAGTGCCACGCGCTACATAAATTATCCTGGCGCCTCTATCTGCACTGACATGGAAGCCCCCCCCCCCCACACACACACACACACATACACTGTCAAGTTTCCATGCTGCTTTGGCTGTGCAATCCTGGAATTTAGCGACCCCACACCTCACCGATTTAGCCCCTCTAACCCTAAAATGCAGCCTGTGCGCACACACTGAGAATAGGGGTGACAGTCAAAGCCATGCCAAGGCTGGTTGGGGGGGGGGGGGTATGACACACCTCATCGTTGTGGGTGACGTAAATCTAGAGAAAAGTCCTTTCGTCCTGGGGTGTGCACTAGGGTGCGCTGAAGACACGGTACAGATATATTACCCCATCTTTGGTCACAATTTAATTAAGGGGCCAGATTTCAACCACCTCCTGCTAGGAGTTACGGGGGGGTCTGTGACGCTCATGAACTCCTGCATGACAACACATTGTGGAGAAGCTCTGACGGCAAGGTGGCCACTGGCAAAAAACCATCAGATGTCTGCTCTTTTCACAGCCTGCAGGAGACACTGTTGTGTACTGTCGGCGTCCCTCTGCGACTCTGTCCCCGAATTATCCAGGGAGCCACTTCACAATCCCACACTGCCTGTGTGTTCCACTGAGCAGCATAATGAGGCTCTGTAATGTGTGGTTTGAACGCACTTCAGAGAAGTGCGTATGTACAGCACCATATGGTCTGGCTTGGGTTTCTCTGCCGCACCATATTTCCAGTCTGATGAATGTAGGGCTCATGGTCCCGTAGCCAAAGTATAGCACAAACTGCCATTTGAAACATAAAAAAATTGTTTTTTTACATTTGTGTGTAAAGAGTGTTTTGATTAAAGGAGGAGGGGACTCTATTTCACAGAATCATAAAAACAATATCATATTTCCTCTCCTTTATGTGGTTGGTAGCTATTTCTGCGCTGTTTACTCCGGTATTCAAACTTTTACCTGTTTCAGATGAAACTTTTAAGCTCATGGTAAACGACTGAGCTTGTGTGTGCTTCTGAAATCGTGCTTTCCCATGCAATGGGATTTAATGGGATTTTGGTGTTAACGAAAAGTAAAGCTTGCGCAGCCTTTGTATGTGTTCTTCTTCTTTTTTTTTCACTATTTTTTGGTGCCTCTGTGCATTATGGGATTGTACATTCTCCATGTACAGGTAGTCGAAGCTAGTTTACAGTCAAGGAGTACAGAAGATACTCAAAAAACTTTTAAACAAACTGGTGAAGTTAAACTGGGGTCTTTCAGGAATAATAGCATAATAAATGGTGCAGTGTATGCTTCTTACCTGAGAATCGTTCGAACCCGGGTCACTGCCCTGTCAAACAAAATGCCGTTGTTTTCTAGTCCGGTTAAAAATTCCCAGTGTTCCCATTGAATCCCTGAGTTGTTCGTTTTTTTGTTCATATCCTTCCAGCACAATTGAGCCCTTACATCGACTAAACTATAAGGTCATAATGAGATTAAATAATGTTGTTACGTTATGGTAATTATGTCTCTGGCACTACAGAAAGGAAATGCAGAAACTGGACTATGCAAAATAATTACGAGTCATAAAGCATTGTTTCTTTAAACGATAACATTTCCAGACATCGCAATTATTTAAAATAGGAAATAGAAAACTAATACAGATTTCCTTGCTAGATATATTTATTGTGCAGTGTTTTCTTTTCCGGTCAGCATGTTGGTAACCTTTTAAGAAAACATTTGTGCCATATGTTGATCATTACGGATGATATGAGTCTGGGATTTTTGGTGTCCTATTGTTATCTCAATAAATTTGCATAGATATGTGCGAATATGAGCACTATGGCTACATTTTGGTGATATTGAGTATAAATAAATATAATAATATGAGAAACATTCACATAATAAAATTTGTTAGGAAGTTAGGAAGAATAAATACAGTCTTAGTTTACAGTCCGATATTCTTTTGACCAGTTTAGTATTTATTTATTGAAAAATACCAATGAGATTCTTTAGTGTGTTTTGTGATTAAAAACATATTTTTTATTTATAATCTGTTTTATATTATAACATATGTTTAATTTAATAATTTCTATTTATATTTTAGGAAACACAACTTGAATAAATAATTGATTGACATAAATAAACATTTAGGTTTGAAGTATGCATAAATGAATAATTATGCACAAGAATTTAAAACTTCAGGGTGGAATTTATCTGTCAAACAAAGAGAACAAAGGGAAATAATGGTTACCATGGTAAAATGTGTTTTATTATTTCTTTATTTTTAAATTATTTTTATTAAATTGCATAAATTTCATGACATTGTTTTTATGTTAAAGAATATTGTGGTTAGAAAAACGATATTGTGGATTGAATACATTCATAAATCTCAGATTTCTCTTGAATGTAACTATTGCATTTTAACCTTAAGCTGGTGTGTGATTTAAAATATTTGATTAGCCAAGAGGCTAATGTTCCTCCATTGTTTTCATTACATTAAATAACTCTAGTAACGTGAGTTTCAGACTCATTGCATTTTACTTAATGTTTCTAATTTCTGAACCCATTTGTTTCCATTTAAAATCATATAATTTACATAGGTCTTGTATACAAGAAAAAGAAATGTGTCTTTCTTTTTTCAAGGTTTGATTCACAGTTAACAGGGAGAATTCTCTCAACCCCAAGTGTGCAAATCTGGGATCACCTGGTGAAAGCAAAGTGAAATTACTGTTTTTTAAGCTTAACTGAGATGGTGATTTAGCTGCCAAACCTCTTTAAGGCCCCTACTTCCTTTTTTATGTTTACTTGAATCCAGCTGAAATTTTAGGGGATTTCTGAACCGCTTAACCTATTTAAAGAGGTATTGTGTGCATTGAAGTGTGTGTATATCTGTGTTTGTCTGTGTTTGCAAGCTGATGTTTTCATGTGACTTAGACAAAGGTATGATTTTTCAAGCTGCATGGTTTTGGTCCAGCTGTGTGAACAGGCCATGCCAAATCTTGACGGTTATTTTTTGGTCTGTCAGTTGCGCGACCCTCACAGGAGTCCTGGCAGATGAGGGTGACAAACTTTGAGCTGCTGACTGCTCTTCCTGTCTCCTCCTTCTCGCTGATAGCTAGACATTGAGCGGCTTGGCATTAGGGAGCGGGTCTCTGGGTCCAGGAAATGGGGAATTCTGTGTGGGTCACAAAAAAAAAAAAAACAACCTAAAATCCAACCTTGTCTGGTCACCTTGATGCGTGATTTGATGTATGCAGATGACTTCTGTTCTTGCAGACAGGAAGCTGCTGTCACTGGCTGTGCTCAGTGAGCGGCACTGGTGTCTGCACTGGAAGCCCTCGTGTTGTATACTGAGGCCCTGTCACATAGGGTAGAGATGGCAAGGTGAAACTGGGGGAAAGTGGCCATTTTGCCTCCATGTCAGGGGTTAGTTTGGTTTAAGGTGTGGCCCTGGAGGCTCAGGGCTGTGGCTTGGGCGGAGGGGGGGAGAGATTGTAGTTTAAGGTGTGACATTGGTGAAGGTTTAAGCTGGCAGTGATGGATCTGTAACCCCAGGACCACACCTGTAACAACACATATGTTCCTTTATTTTCCGCACAATTATGAGAGGCTCTTCCAGTCATGCGTTCTGCTTGGTGTTTAAAGGGCGAGCTGGTGGGCAAAGTCGTGCTTCACGCGAGCTCTTCATAGAAGAACCTCAGACAAGACCTCATGTAACCTCGAGGGGAATTTGTGCTTGCTACGGGAAATACAGTCTCGATCACCCCCCTCCCCTTTTAACTCTTACAAATTATGATGCACCAAAGCCGCCATAACCGGCTCTGAGTAAAATTAATTTCTTTATATGAAAATCACTTTCAAGATGCAGCAGTCTGATAGTCGTGGATAACTCTGGGCATACATCTTTGCATCCTGCCTGGACACCATGCATCTCCCAGGTCTGTTCTTTACATTTACCGTAAAAGGAAACCTGAAAGTGAAATCTAGCCAGAGGTAGTATGAACCCCATTCATCTGTATGAAAAAGGCTTTTGTTTTCAGCTTGTCCAATGGAGTATTTTATTTGAATTATTTATGTTAAATAATCAGATCTGTGGAAATAGAGCCACTCTATGAAGCTCGATCCAACAGCCCTTAACTAACAAGCATGCACCATTAGCCACTGCATTAGGCAGACACACCCTTTTGCTGCATCTGAGCTCTTTTTGCCACACCTAATGCCTACAGAGGGCAACTGTTGCAGCTGAGACTGCTGATTGGCTGCTTGTATTAGCATGCCAGGCTAAGCTAAGTCTGAGTCTCTAGAACCTGATGCAGTTTCAGCTTCGGCCGGAATGTGAAGGACCTTAGAAAGCAGGGGTCAAATAAGGGGACGACTAATCTTAGACATTACGCAAATAAT
Organism: Cyphomyrus plagiostoma; assembly: GCA_019775915.2. Taxonomy (NCBI): domain Eukaryota; kingdom Metazoa; phylum Chordata; class Actinopteri; order Osteoglossiformes; family Mormyridae; genus Cyphomyrus; species Cyphomyrus plagiostoma. The sequence goes on from JABFEA020000067.1 coordinate 20,627,161, forward strand.
GGTATTAGAATTTTCACGTTTCTTGCTTTTCCTGTTGTATGAGATCCTCTGCTTATGGGGAAGGGGACTTTATGATGGGTCTTTCAACAAGTAAAATGAAAATGAATGTTATAAACTATATTGTTTTTGCCTTGTGAGAAAACAGTGGTAGCCAAGGATGGATACCAATTCCAAGACGGCAGTCACGCTAGGCGAAAAAGGTCATAGATCGGCCAATTTCCCAAATGGTCTTTGTTTATAATTTTTTTTTTCTTTTTTGAGAACAGATTCAAGCTTATTAAGGCTGCCTGAACATAACCGGTGGAAGATGGTCGCTGAGTCACCGTCTGACTCCATCATTTTAAACAGCATCAGACCTTTCTGCTGCCACAGTTTACTTTAGTAATAGTGTCTGCTGTCCACCATTTTAAAACACAACAATGAGGGAACCAACAGAACGTGGTCAATGCATGAAAACCTTGAGATCTTCAAAGCGAGGTGAAACAGGGGGGCGAAAGCCGTCTTCCTTCCAGAGCGCCTCAGAGTCGCATGTACAGCGAGATCTGATGGCGAGCCCCCTCGCCTGGCCCGCTCACCATGACGACACCCCCTAGGAATTTGCCTGCTGGTGCACAAGATGTGGAATCAGGAACCTACCACAGCCCCCAAAATATCTGCTGCCCCACCACAGATAACCAGGACCATTTGGAGCTCTGTCCGTATTCAATCATTTTCAACTAATTTCTCCTTTTTTTTTTGCTCCAAGTCCCACTCTATATGCCTTGGGGGTCGGTTATAAGGTGACGTGCCTGTCGGGTCACAGTGTGTGTGTGTTCCAGAGATGCAGGGGGAGTTGGTGGAGGTCTCTCTTGAGGCCTATGAAGGGGGTCTTGGCCTCGCCTGCAGGAACCGGGGGTCTGTGTGTCTGCATGATGGTGCGGGGGGGCGGTGCTCGCTCATCCATCGCAAACTTTGTTTGGACTTTGGCGAAAAGGAAGCCAGTGCTAAAAAAAAATTTAATCAAAAAAACAAGCCCCTAAAATATCAGAGGGGAGGGCCTTGGCAGATGCATGAACAGAAGTCTGTTGTCACCTCTCCCCATTTATCACCCCCACCCAGGGCTGGAAATTAAAGAGAATTTTCCATATTGATAATTTCCTGTGTGGAGAAGAAGCAAGGAATCATGGGATATAGGAAGCTGTCTTACAGACATCAAGATAATATGGTCCAATGTCTAGAATGGGACACAATAGCTGATGTGTGAGTCCTGCGAGAGCGGTAGTCTATGTTTGACTGTAGAGACTGGACTGGTAACTGGATTTTCACGTCCCAGGAGAATCTTAGCAGGTGTGACCCTGTGAAAGCTACACAGACTAATCAAACATCCATGTTAAAATATTTTACTGTACAGTCAGTCCTGCTACAACGTGTATCATCACACCACAAATCTGTTCTAACACGATTGACATATTGGTACCGAAGTCCAATACAAGGCAGAATTGCACTCGTATTTCTACGTATTTTCAGTCAGAGAGAAAAGTACTACACGAGCTACAGTCTGATATGATCATATTGAGAAACGCTACTTGAATGCAAAAACAGCTATGCAAGTGAAGGATAGTGATGTCCTATTCATGAAGGAATCATTCTTTTGAACCGGACCGTTTCAGTGAATCGGTCAAAATTGAACTGAATTGACAGAATTGAACGGTTTGTACAATCACGCATTGCGCAGGTCAGAGTCTTAGATTCTAAAAATATTTGATGAATTATCATATAAAAACCTTTTACATACCTTCATTTACATTTGCTTTTTGTATACTAACGTAGGCGTGTTTGCTTCAATGCCCCTTCGCACGCTGTGATCTGATGTGCTGTGCTCATGACCAGCTGCATGCAGGCTGTGGCTCACTACCCCAGACTCTCTGGAATCCATAAGTTAGCAAGTTCGGCACGTTCGGTTGAGGTTACGAGGCAATTTTCATGAGACTCATAAGACTCCCAGGGGATGTTTATGATATAATTTATTAATGTATTATTATTATTTCTCTTTTAAAATGCATATAATTCCATTATTGATTGCTGGTATCGCTGCTTTTATAATATCGTCTTGTTTGCTGTACGTCACTAAGTTTTCAACTTGCATTACCCTAACTGTGTTTTTATTATTGGATATGTGCAATTTAACATATGATTATAATGAATGCAACATTTTTCAGAAACATATTAGTCATGTTGTAGCAAGACTGACTGTATTTGTAGGTAAAATACACAGATATCAAACCAAACCTGCTTCAGACAAAGTATTGTGAGCAAACAGTTTAAAGATTTGCTCTTACCAAGTTTGAGCAAAACTCAGATATGCTTTCAGTTCACAAGAGTGTACTTTGAAGGAGAAATGTTTAAATTGTCTTCAAAGAGTGAGCTGGCTGTCAGCAAATAGCCAGCTTTAAGGATAATTTAAGTCAAATATATAAAAACGGAACTGGCGCGACTTCTCAAGCTGCAGAACGCTTCGAAACCTTGAAGTATTCGTGTAATTCTGAAAACATAAGCTGGGTGCGACTCTGCAGACACATTTCACGTCTGCTCTGTCATCTATTATTCCATCCATCTTCTTTTCTCTGTTCCTGGTCAGAGCAGGAGTGGACTGGCAACCGAAAACTGCCCGGGAATTTGATACCAGGTGGCCAAAATTCAATATTTTGCCTCCTCTGTATATTTTTCCACTTCTGATCATATGATGCCAGTGTTGGGGATGAAAACACTGCCCTCGCAAAGTTCCCCAATTTCCCATACACGCCTGGGTTATGGTCTCCAAGAGACCTCTGGCATATTACAGCATCGGGCAAAATGGCAGCTCACCATAAGGCACGGCGTGCGTTAGAGCCTGTGGAGTGACACCAGTTAGCCTCACTTTCTCCTGGACTGCCGGAGGTTGCCCTTATGACTGTGCATGTTCCACACAGCCACACTCCCGACCCTGCAGGTATGAGGTAACCCTGCCCATATTTGGCTTTATCATTTCTAAGCATGTTGCTTTCCATGGGTATGTTTTTCTTTGAAGCATTCTAACGTCGGAGATAGAGAAAATCCATCCATCCATCTTCCAAACCCACTTGTCCTATGCAGAGTCATGGAGGTCTAGGTCATATCCAAGAACCAAGACAAGGGATAACCCAGGATGACCATTTGCACCTATGAGGAATACAACAACTCCAATTAACCTCCGCATGTTTTTGGACTGTAGGGGAAACCCCATGATGGCACAGGGAGAACATGCACACTCCACACACAGAGCCATGAACCCTGGTCTCAGAGATACATGACAACAGTGCTACCCACTGCACCACAGAAAATCAGTGACCCTAAATGAACATCATTAAAAAACCATGGCTATGAAATCAAGTGGGCTGCTGCAGCCGAGCTGTTGCCAGAAACTTTGGGTGCTTTTCCACCGTAGCAACACCGTACTTTAGGTACGATACGATGTTTTCTTTGTGGATTGGTTACGTAAATGTCCTGCTTAGCTATTGCCAGAAACTCTTATTTCCATATCACAGTGGAGCCCTTAGTGATGAAATTGAGAATGTTGAGAGTAGCAGGAGATGAGTTTTACAGTTTTTATGTGGATTAACGAGAGCTGATTATGATTATTTGTTATCTTATGTGAAGACAGATGGAGATGCTGTGGGGACCCTGTCAGTGGATGGGGGGGAGATGCAGATCTTTCTGGAGGTGGCAGTTTGGGGGACAGGCCCTTCCACTCATATGTAACCAGTTAGTGAGAGTACAAAGTTGACTGATTAAATGAGCGAGCTGAGCAGTGACAATCTTACTCTCGGGGTTTAAGGTCTCCGTGATTCAGCTATTAAGCGAAATGGCTACTTTGAGCGTTTTAGTGGCCTAGACTGTACCATCATCTCCAATCCACGTGTCTCATGGATCTGTTCGCAGTCTGGAAGAAGCTTCCGCAAGTTTTTCACAGACTATATAAAAGAGCTTTTTTAATGGTATTTCACATGACGGGCTCCCTGGCTGCGCCAGGCGGACAGACCACCAGACAAGCAGAAGCAGCCTCGGAATGAACGGCAGATTCCGGCGTCATGAGGTCACGACTGTGTCTCGCTGGCAAGCTGGGTCACCCTGCGTGATTCAGAACAGCCCCTCATTCATCGTGCCCCAAGAATGCCCGCGTGTCGCTCAAGTAGTGGCTTGTGATATGGGGACACGCGGGACCATTCTGCTGCTCCCTCTTCCCAGCATTTTTTGCAGTCTTAACCACAAGGGAAAAATCTGCTTCATAAAATTACTGTACGGGGAAAATTTTTTAAATGAGCAGTTAGACGTAGCTCAAATAAATCGATGCCTGGCGTACTACAGGTGTAGACCGTCAGATATCCTGTTTACAGTGTGGTCCAGTTTTTTTTAGCAGGGGTGACCTTGTGAAAGCTACAGAGACTGAACATCCTTGTTAAATAATTCTACTGTACAATCAGTCCTGCTACAATGTGTGTCATCCCACCGCAAATCTGTTCTAAAACAATTGACATATTGGTACCGAAGTCCAATACAAGGCAGAATTGCACTTGTATTTTTATGTATTTTCAGTCAGAGAGAAAAGTATTACACGAGCTACAGTCTGATATGATCATATTGAGAAACGCTACTTGAATGCAAAAACAGCTATGCAAGTGAAGGATAGTGATGTCCTATTCATGAAGGGAATCATTCTTTTGAACCGGACCATTTCAGTGAATCGTTCAAAATAGTTTTCATATGTAACAGAATTGAACTGTTTGTACATCCACGCATTGCTCAGGTCAGAGTCTTAGATCTTAGATTAGATTTGATGAATCATCATATAAAAACCTTTTAATTGACTTCCATTTGCTTTTTGTACACTAATGTAGCCGTGTTGTCTTCAGTGTCCCTCCACACACTGTAATCCGATGAATGGTCCAGTTTTCACTGGCGGTGATTCACACCGTCTCCACTGGAGGATTGTCTTGCTGTTTGAGCATCAGGTTCTCAAAGAAGCCACACCCCAGTGAGTCACATTTGGAAGCTGGGCACTGTTCCCCGTAATGACAATGGCCCTTAGCCCTTATCGCCAAAGAGACGCTCTAGATATCCCTGCATCCGCCCCCAGTCCAGCCTTAACCCTGTACTCCTTATAAGCGCTTAATGAACTTTTTCTCTGCCTTGGATTGTCTGGATATCAGCCACTGTGATTCTGGGCCTGTGGGATTCTGAGCCCTGGATGATACCCAAACTTGCAACATCTGGCCATGAAGCCTTTAAACTTCATGTAAAATACAGCATTTTTACACGCAAGTCCTTGGATGGCTGATTAGGGCAGAGATTCAGAGGTAGGAAAAAAAGAAATAGCAACACTCAGTTTACCAGGATACCACTTATAATTCATCTATTGTTATAAACTAGCCACAAGACATTCTGGTATTTTTATGACAGGAAATAAATTTATTTTCCGAGAGGCTTGTTCAAATTTTCTTGAAACATTGTTGGAGAAGGTTGCGCAGGGCTCTGTACAACAGGATATTGTAATTTGGACCAATGCTGCTCTGTACTCCAGGAACAGTCTAGGAACAAGTGAGCGTAAGGTGGTGAGACCAATTCCTTCATTAACCAGCGTGATGCTCATAGTGATAGCAATCGCTGCTGGCGGGGAAACTTCAGGCATCATGTATAGCAGGCCGATTTGTGTCTACTTCCAGGTGCCCCCCCTCCCCCCACCCCCGAGCGAAAGTCATCTGATATGACTCAGAAAGGCATGGCGGACCACGTGTTTTTTGGTGGTAAAACTAGAATATCAAACCTACATGACTAAGACCTGATCAAGAGGATGTTCTTCAGTGAGTCAAACCCTCTGGTAGCCTGAGGTTTCTAATGGCATGCAAACGTTATCATGTGTTGAACTTGCATCTTTAACTTCTAATTAGCAAACACTTCCCTGATTCCTCGTGTTCCTGTCTGCTCATTTTGTGCTGTTTGATTTCAAAATGGCACGATGGAGGGAATATTATCGTATGGAAGGAGAGAAGGCTAGCAGGGTCAACTTAACAAGGATGGAAGATGCTGTTCTGACCAACAGCATTAAGACCTTGCCAGCTGCTTTGTAGCATCTCCAGCCCAACGTGGACCGGCGTGTAGCTCAATAGGTCAAGATGCTGAGATGGAAGGGTCTCTGGTTCGAATCCCAGCAGGGCGTGAGCTTCGCCTTTTAGTGCCGATTGCTCCAGGGATTGTCCGACCCTACATTCTTTCAAAAATGGACATCGCTAAATTAACTAAATGTAAAATGTGTGGCTATAAATGTCTGGATTGTGTTTACCGTGTGAGGTTAGTACTGGCTCAGCCTTCAGAGTGGGCGGGCGGGGGGTATGGCAGCTCTGAGGCTGGGCCCTGAGATGTGCGGCAGGCTGGCCTTGTAGCTCTGTGTCAGCCTGGAAGAAGGTGCAGGGCCGAGGATCCAGGTGCCAGGGTGGCTGCAAATGCCCTGTTTGTGCTGCTCCGCTTTCACGTCTTTCTCCAAGCCCAGCCAGCAACCAATGCTGACTTCAGCCAAAAATGCGTAACATCACATGATACTTTGAATATCCACGTGTCTCTTCATATAAGCATTCTAAACACCATTCACACAGAAGGTAGTATGTCGAAACACTCTGGTCTTGTACCATGTTTCCCATCGTTGCACTTTCCATTATAGCTGACTTAAGCCAGCTGGGGACCTGTACGTATCTATCTGAAACTTTTATCCACAGTGATTTACAGTTGAGGGGAGGGTTAGGCTTACAATTTACGTCTGCACCCAGAGATTCAAACCCATATCCGTTGCGTTTTAGCACAATGCTCTACTTATTTAGCCACATAATGCAGGCACTGACTCCGTCTGCAAGACATTATGTAAGGAATTTATAGCATCTTCTTATACAGTGTGTCACACCCTGATGCACAGAACATAAACATGAATGATTGGTGCTTTTTTAAAGGTGTTATGGTATCCAAAGCTGTAGAGGTATTTTTAATCTCCGGCTTTTTTTATTATTCAGATATTCTTGGGGAAAAAATAGCACCTTTGTGATTATTCAAGAACCGGCCATTCTTATGAAGGTAGAGTGTATAAACGTTTAGCTAGCTTCCCGTCAGCTTCCCGTCACCCTGGGCCGGTGATCTGGACTCCCCGTCTTTCCTGCTCCCCAACAAACTTTTGCTCATGTCTCCGGCGAATGGGCTTCTGAGATTCTGCGGCCGAGAGGAAATGAGTTTTTCCATGCTCTTGCACGCGTGCTCTTTATCACAAAGATCGCTCTGAGTTGCAGAGAAGGATAGAGTGGCTTGGATGGAGATCTGACAGTGGAACCGCTACATATATGTCACTGAACTATGCTACCGAAATTGGGACCTTCTGTTTGACTGTGGGAACCAGGCAGCCTCTCTGGAAATAGGCTGGGGGGTTTTTCATGTCCCCCAGAATTTGGAGCATTAATCTGCAGTGTTTTGTGTGTAACTCTCCATTTGAAAAACCAACCAATTAATATGGTTCTATTAAATGGTCTGAGTGTCTCACATTTTCTGTCTAATTTAGACCCAAGTCCCTCTAGAAAAGGAAGATTGATTTTATTTGTCGCACGCACAGCGACACTGGCACAGTGAACTCGCAGTGAAATTAAAATATGTTTATATAATAGGATCTCAAATCACTTATAGTCTAAGAATTTAATCACTTTTACTCCAGTCCTACATCTTATCTTGTATTTTTTTATCTTTTTCTGTTACACTGAAATTGTTGCTTGACTGTTGTCACAGTATCTCCAGTAGTTGCTAGCGTTGCCAACAAAGATTCCGATTTTTTACTGTTCACATGAAGAACGTTCTTAAAGCCTAAAGGGGCGATCCTCTGCGGCCTGATGGGTGGAGCAGCCCATTATGCCATTGACTGAGGAGCCCACCTTGGTGTGAGCAGCCATTGTACCGGATAGTGCTGCCTGTCAACGATTTTCGTTTATTGTCTTCTGGAACATCATGGTGGTTATCAACCGTAAACACGCCATGCTTATCTAGAATCACTCAGACTGACCATAGCAGGAAGAATAATTGCATATTTCCTGGATATTAGAAAATGTACAGTAAGAAAACAGCATGGATTTTGTAGCCCCAGTTATCAGTTAAGCACATCATCACATTTCATAGCTTATCCTTCTTATCTGAGCACTGACTCTTTCAGTGCATTGGTCTTTTGCTCCATTCCTGCTGATCTCCTGATCTGACGGCTTGAGATATATGAATGTTGAGACGGCTTGAGATATATGATATATGATATATGTCAGGGTTTGTATTTTACTCGCTGTGGACTTTCCAGAGGCTACCAGAGTGTCCAAAATGTTAGCTAGGGGCTAGGAGCAAGAATTCCATCATGTATAAGAAAAAGTTTTGGGGGTCGTGGTTTGGTGCTACATTTGAATCCCAGGAAGAGCATCAGAGACAACTACAGTGTTTGGTTTAGGTTCAGGCTTCACAGCTTCAGGATTGGTGGAGTGGGGAAGCCCTGGTGTCACATTACCTTGAAGCTTGCATCTCAGTCCACCACACAAATGGTGCTTTTCTATTGCTATACAGGGATCGACGTACCCCGAAGAGAGACTAGTTACAGTTTGGAATCGGCTCTCACCATCAGTAGCCTTGTGTTAACCCTACCTCTCACTAACAGCAGCCCTGGCAGACCTGGGCAGGGGGGGCAAGTCCCTGGCAGACCTACACATGGGGGTGGGTTGATGTGGCAGAGTGCTTTCACATGCTGGGACCCCTAGCATTGGGACTTACTGCCGTAAAGGCCGGCCCGTGTGTGGCAAGTGAACAGCAGGAAACCCCCCCCGCCCCATGGTGAGCACCCCCCTTTAATGGCTCAGAGCTTCGATTTATCGCAGCCATCGCCTCAAGAGCCCTAATTGTCGCCAATATAAACTGTGCCCCTTGATTGTTGAACAAATGAAGCATCACGCTGTTCCACATCGACTGTACTGTGGTCGAGACCCAGAGAAGAAAAAAACAGTAATTTAACCGATCAATAAACAGGCAAGATGGACTGGAACAAATTATCCAAGTAATTGTATTTTAAAATAAGCTCTGCTGTTCTTTTTATATATTTATTTCTGTATTTAAATGTTTTGAAATTTTCCTGGAGTGTTTTCTTTCTGTGTGACTTAGCATTGCCTGCTTGTGAGGTTTTGCTTTATTTAGGCTCAGACATTGTTGTTGGCGGAATTTTGCAGCTCGCCTCCTACGCTGGGTTGGCCGTTCTCCAGCCAGGCCGAGGAAGCCTGGCATTTGCCTGCCTCCCTCAGCCAGGCTGGGCAGCTGCGAGCTGGTGGAGCTCCCCCGCAGTGCTCCCACTCAGTGGCTTTCACTTAAACCATCGAGTCATCTCAAGGAAACATGGAGCTGGATCGTACTGCTAAAAGCACATGCTGAGGGTAAATATAACACGAGAAAACAATCCTAGCCCTTGTTTAAGCAACTACATGACTACAACTCCCTGTTTTTCAGCATTTATTAAATGGGGGGATGCTGTGTGGCTGAGCAGTTTTGGGTGAGTGAGCAGAAGACTGTTGGTTTGAATCCCAATGCTAGCTGTTGGGCTCCTAGGCAAAGCCCTCACTCCACTAGCTCCAGTGCCTGTCTGACCCAGCTGTTAACTGTAAATCTGCTAAGTAAATAAAAAGTAACATTTGACATGAGTCCAGCATATTGCGATAATGGCTTCTTATAGATGCCCTCTCTGTCATGTGACGTGCACGTGTCCATCATGCCCAGTGGCACAGCATGATGCTCCTTTGTGCCCCAGTAAAGCCCAGTAGCTCCAGCCCTCTTGGCCATACTGGCTCCGAACTGGCCGTGTTGATCCCGAGTCCTCGGCAGCGATGAGGCATGAAGAATAACAAATACTTTTAGCGCCACCTAAAATTACCGCTTCCCCACTTCGCCGCCCCCTTTCTGCTGTCCTGGCATCTGCTTTGCCCCTGACTCGGGCCTGGTGTCGTTCCACCTGGCACTACTGTCATAAGAGACGCTGCAGCTCATTCGTGGGAAATGTGACTCTGGCGCCCGCTGACCCAATAAGGGGCCATGAGACTCGCTCACGCCCCTGGGTTGTTGCTGACCTTTCTGACGCCTCCACCCCCCTCCCCCGTGCTCGGACTTTCTACGGCACAATCAACTGCATTGTTGTGCAGCTCCTAGTCGTAGCCTGCAAGCTGTTAGACGGGCCCCCCTCCGTCTGGTACCCCGTCCACCCCTAGCCGGTACAGGCCACATCAGTGCCAGTGTCACCTCTGCTGGGTCACCAACCCCCCCATTCCAGGGTCACCACAGCAGCTCGCCTGCTTGGGGGTGGGTCATCTAAGGGCTTAAGGTGTGGGGGGGGGGGCTAAATGGCTGCAGTTCCCACATGGCACTCGTGGGCTGTATAGAGTCCTGTCCTGCTGCTGTAATCCCAGCCAGTACCGGGGGTCTCCACATCCCCCACTTTCTGCTGGGGTGGGGATGTTTCTTCGCCTACCCCATGCCATCTTCACCCACCAGCCCCATCTAAGGAACTCATACTGCAGGACTGGATGAGACAGCCGAATGTATACAAGCTCTACACAAATGCCCACATCCAGCTGAGTGTCCCCAGGTGGGCATTGGTTTGAAGCATTTCACAGACATGTTTGAGGAGCTGGGAGAGGGGTCTAACCACCCCCCCCTCATCCTTTAGCTGCTATTTTTTCAATCTGATATGGGCATAGGGGGGGATGCTAAAATGCACAGGCAGGTATGATGAGGGGGTGGGTGTGAGGCCTTTGGGGGGGGGGGGGGTGGAAACCGCGGCAACGGTTGTAAGGGGACACAAAATACCCGGCGCCAGGGG
>JABFEA020000067.1:20638169-20649181 GCA_019775915.2 Cyphomyrus plagiostoma
CCCCCCCCCCCCCCCCCCCCCCCCCCCCCCCCCCCCCCCCCCCCCCCCCCGTAGCTATGAATAGAAGGGCAACACCTCCCAGCAGCGAGGCAGGCAGCTTCTCTCTGACCCGGCACTGCTCCGCTAAGCCATGGTGGGGGGGTTGGGAGGCGCCTTTAAACCTGCAGAGGGGGGCCGGCCACAGCAGTGACACGCCTCAATGTCAATGTCTCCGCAAAGGTCGGTGCGCAGATTCCGCCGTTGCCCCCCCTCTGTGGGTTAATGTACAGCTGCCGTAATCTCAGGCAAACAGTCAGACCACCGGGGGCCTGCTGTGTGCGGCCCCCAGCACCGGCACGTTCCCGCAGCTCGGGGAAAAGCTGGAATTTGGGGGAATGGGGGGGGCCATGGCGGAGCGCCGGCTTGTCAGGGCGCGGATCTGACGTGGGGAAGCAAACAGCACCCCCCCCCCAAGCCCACATCAGCAAAGGTGACATGGTAAACACACCCCCCAGCAGGGCACATCTGACAGCTTTCCAGGCCAAAGGTAACCCGATTAGGCTCTGACCCCCCCCCACCTCCACCGGACAGCCGTACTTGGCCGGGGAGGGGAGACAGACCAATGGTGCCGCTGCCCTTGTGGTCACCCCACTGTGACGCAGCCAAGCAATGTGTATTGGGGGGGGTTCGGGTAGCTATATAAAACAGTGTCGGATGAACGGAAAGTACACAGAAATTCAGGGGTGGGGTAAGAGATGGGGCGGGGCTGGAGGCTAGCCCAGCTAACCCCCACACCTCAAACACACTCGTGATGTCAATGTCCTATGAGGCACAGCCACAAGCCCCCCCCTCCCCAAAAAAGCCCGCGCTGCACTTGGGACCAGAGTTGCTGAAGGCTCTGGACCCCCCCGTGCCACATCAGGAATGTGGGACAGAGGTCACCTGCTTATCAGGCCACTCTCCCCCCTGCCCGGGCAGGATGGCGCGATCCTCCTCGCTAACTCTCCCCCCTGCCCGGGCAGGATGGCGCGATCCTCCTCGCTAACTCTCCTTGTTCCCCACGACCCGCCACACAAGTGCACGACTGTTCAGCACGGACAGAGTTATCATTCAGGGTGAGTATGTGTTTGTGCTCATGAGCATCGTGGTGGGGGGGTGGGGGGGCAGATTGTACCGAGCCGTGCTGTGTGTCGTTGTGACAAGGGGGCAACTGACAGGCAGCGCGAATGCTGGGATCTTTGAGCAGGAGACACTGTGCATGCCCCCCCCCCCGCTGAGGCCAAGGCCACGCGTCTGCACGCCGTCCCCTAAAAAGCGAGCCGCGGGCAGACAGCCACAGGGGGTGCTGAGGTCAGTGCCTGGGGGAAACTTTACCACAAACATAGTCACCTCAGTGCAGACAGGGTGCAGCTCGCTGGCCCCCCCCCCCCCGGGGGCGCCCCCCCCCCCAGTAACCGGCTGCACAGGTTGAAACTGAACACAAAATCCCAGCGACAATGTGGAACCGGATCCCGCTCTACCAAGGTGACTTCGTCTGATGAGTGCACTTGGAGAGAAATGGAAACTTCTGGAAAGGTATAAAAGATATAAAAGAGGTGGCATTATGCACTGTTATCTCCTCCTTTTACATGTCAGTTAGGCAGGTACCAGAGACTCTGCCCCATCCTGCTTCACATTAGCAGCCTTTATGGTGCATTGCGATTTTGGGTCCCTGCCCCGTCTCGACCAGTCTGTCGCCACGGTGACCTCTACCTGAGAATTTTTAGAGGTTGACTCAACAGGGCCGTGATCTGCAGCGGCTCAGCTCGTGTCCTACCACGCCTCAATCACAAACTCCTCTGGTGCATGGACTGCACTTTCTGAGGGAATAAGAGGACGTTTGGCACATGGTCCCAGTGCAGCAGGTTTGTGACGTCAGCCGCTCTGCTCCAGACGCCTGCTGGAACAGACATGTGAATGTGTGAGGAGCAGCTCCTCACTCCCAACCGCGGTACCTCCTGTCCATGTGATGGAATGGGGAGATCCAATCCAGTTTGCTATTGGGGCACCGATGCTGTGCTGTGGGATGTAGTTGACACGTTGGCGCTCACAGACGCCCATTTCTCACGTCGCTAGATTTTTCCGGTTCTCTGTTTCTCTTATACATTAGCTGTCCCAGATTCTTCGTGCCAACTTGGACCGAGGGTGGGGCCACGATGGATGGCCGTGTCTGCCGTGTAAATCAGTGTCACTCAGCTTAAAGAGCGTTTTACGCTCTTAATCATTAAAACGCCAAGCGGTACCCCATATATCCGGCTGTTTGATGTGACCCACTGCAGAATTTGTGCCAGTTGCGGTCTTGATCGGTCTGGACCGTAAGTTCAGCCTACATGTCTCACAAACTGTAGATTTTTTTGCTTAAAAATCCAAAATTGAGGATTTCATTCCCAGACGCACTAACATGCACGGCGTGGCAAAAAGAAACCAAATATTATAGCCTGTGAAAAGTGCTATTTGTACAAGTCTTTAATTAGCTAAGTAGCTGTGGTGGGGCAGAGATAATATTTGCGTTGAGCAATTTATATTTCATTTTTTCTAGTGATATTAGTGTGTTAGAGTGGCAACGTGAGCTGGAAGAGTGGCGGTAAACAGCGGAGTTGTGGGGGCGACATCCGAAGGCAAATATGTCAGAGCGACAAATCGGAGAATCATGTCATTTGGCGAAGGGCGCGGCAGGAAGCTGGAACAGACGTCAGAGCGCGCGGCGACAATGGAGCTCCAGGCCTGTTTTGCGTTAGGGGAAAATAGTCATTAAAAATGTGTTTCATATGCAGTGTGCCAAGTGTAATTTGCAGTTCCTTTGCCACCACTAAGGAATGATGCGGCCTCCCTGAGCTCTGAATGGTGGTGCGTCTCACTGTACATGCAAGACGGGATCACTGAGCATTTCAGTGAGATGCCACTGGCTCATGCCTGGTCTGTCCTATTATGTACTATTTGATTCTCATTCAGGCTGGAGAATGTGGGAGGGGCCATAGGAAGAGGCGGGGCTTATCTTAAATATTAAACACCACCCATGTTCTTTGGCCGTCGTACATTATTAATTGTAATGGAGGAAACTTTCACTGGTAGTTTAATGTTAAGTTAATGTGAATTAGGAACCAGGTGAAAATCTCTTTTTTGAAGGTTACAGGAGTAAATCCACCTCTAAATTAAAATGATGAAGTGACTTTGCTGAAACTGGGATTTGAATCCGTGACCTTCCGCTCACTGGCACGGCATCCCAACCCACCAGGCCTCCTTAAAGCCAAGAATGCTTGGAAAACACCACATACTTACACGCCGGGTGAACGCAAGACACACCCTCACAGCCCCGTTCACCCAAAGCACGCCCTTTTTCAAATTAAACTCAGATTAATTTCAGAGAGTGCTGACATTTCCATTTATCTTCAGTAACCGCTTATTCAGTAGATGGTCACATGCAGCTTATAGCCTGCCCCAGGAATCAGAGGGAACGCCCAAATGCTCACCAGCCTATCAGAAGGGCAAGTTCGGAGTACCCAGAGGACCAGCGCAACATGGGACGAACAAGCAAACTACACACGCACACCTCTAAGGGCTGGACCCTAACCCCCGTACCTGGAATATGCAGGAGACAGAGGTTGCCTCTCAGCCTCTGTGCAGCTCGAACATGGGCTTTCACTTTCGGTAAATACGGAATACAAATGTGGCATTCCCAGGCAACACTAATAAGTCTTCACCTTGGGAGGTGTTCAGGAGCCTTGAATTGTCCAATGGGCTGGGTGGGGGTAATGTGGTTGGTAGGAGCCATGGTAGGGTGATGGACCAGGCTGCGCCGCTGTGCCGTGGATGAACAGCGTTTTGGGGGGGGCACTGGGAGACCCAGAACCCTGGGTACTTCTGCAGACGGTCATCTCCTTGGTGGGCAATTCCACATATGCGAGACCCGGACAGGCAGCAGCCTGCACTAGGCTGCACATTGCGACAGTTCCCAAGGTGGTCTGTTTGGTGTGGACAATGTGAGGCGCTGTACAGGCCTGGGGGAACTGAGATCGAGGGGTGTAAATCGGTTCACAAACGGAGTGGATTTTGGGAATCAGTGAGGCTTATTTTCTGTGCTCAACTTAGTGGGGCCTGTTTTAATTGTATTTAATTTTCATGTAATTTAATTTCAATTGCACATTATCAATTACTTATCAGTTATTCATTATTAGTTATGTATTCTTAATCATTTATAAAACAGTGAAACAGTGAGCTCCACTTAGCGTACTCTGGGCTGCTCTTATTCTTCCCACCCTTAGCAGTACATGGAGCACCTGTCATGTTCCATAGTCCCGGTGCAGCACACCACGATCTGGTGGTCCTTATCACTCTGGCGAATTCAACCCGGCGGTTTTGATGATCACATGCCACGTGAGCATGACCACTGTGGCGAAGGTTGACCAGCGACGGGGACCGTTAGCGACGGGGACCGTTAGCGACGGGGACCGTCAGCGCCATCCCCAGCCAACACTTTGACCCTTGTGGTTAATTTATTTTTTATATTCTAGCAAGTCTGATAAGTGTAAGTCTGCCGTCCGCTCTGGGCAAGGGCAGCCCATCTCCCCGTTATACTGCGACGTTAAACTGCCAATTTTGGATATGTTTTCATCCCTTTGCCTTTTATATCGTTATCTTCCGCCGCGTTAAACAGATTAGGTGGATGCCAAGGGCCCAGCGGAAAAATCCGCACCTTTCTGACCGTCCAAAATAGGCCACCTCTCAAGGGCATTTCCCCAGCGCCCTGCCGTGCTGCTTCTCTCCCTCCGATCAGGAGCACCACGGTTGGGGGGTGTGTTTATTTTTTGCACATTTTCATGGAATCCCCTCTTTGCCTGTTTTCTTTCCACCTGCTGGGGGGTCTGATCTGGCCCACCCACCGTCTCTCTGCGGGATGCCACCTGCCTACACCCAGCCCGGCCTGTTTAATTGGCTGTCTTTTTTGCCGCCCCCCCCCCGATCTCCATGGCATATGCAAATTGGGGTCATGGAATGTTCCTGTTATCTCTCTGCGAGGGCCGCCGTGCCCTTGCCGGCGTGGAGCAGCCATTGATAAGGCCAAAGGCCCAGATAGGCGCCGACGCCGCCGACACTTTTTAATGTCCCCTCACAAAACGGCCGGTGTCCTTTCATGTTGTTTTTCCCAGCCAAGGACAGACAGGCGCTCCCCACGGGGGTGGGGAGAGGGGGAGACTTGACTAATCAGTAACCAAGGAGCTACGGAGGCCAACAGCCTGTCAGATGGGTTTCTATTCAGAGTTGTGATGCATCATGGGAGAAATCTCTGATCAAGGAATTGATGCTGTGCTATCTTCTCATCTGATGCATCCATCATTCCCTCCTTCTCCCAGTGGCATTATTCCCTCCTCTCCTCTTTCCAGGGATGGATGAGTGTCCCCCCTCCCCAAGCTTGGCAGGGACAACAATGAGATAAAACAAAACTAAAGTATGCACCCCAGCCCAGAGTGACTTAAGCAGATGAACCCAGGCGAGAGATAGGATTCATCTATCACATTAGTGGCTGGGCATGGAGAGTATGGGTTTATGGCTGCTGTGCGCCCACATGGGGGTCACATGATCACCAGCCTCGAGATGCATCTTACCTAGGGTTCTTTCTTATCGAAAGGAAAGTGTGGAAATGCAGCGGGGTAAAACTCACTCTGAGCCTCACTACGAAATAGCTGAAGGACAAGGAAAAGAAGCTGGTATGTGGGCTGATTTGCTGCGTTTTTGTTATTACTACTCACTGGAATGGAAAAGCCGGGTTTGCGCGGAGATCCTTGAATAGAAAAGTGGATCTTTCTTTTCCTCACCTGTTTTCCTGTTTTTCCCTTTGCTGTTCGACTGTTGACTCACTCGATTCCACTGCCAGGTCAAACAGCTCAAGGATTTAACAACAGAACCAGAAATACAGAATAGTTTTATGTATGATAAATTTATTCAGGGGTGTCATGCAAAATCAATCAGTCATTCAGTTTGTCTATCTATCTGTCTATCTGTCTGTCTGTCTGTCTGTCTGCCTGCCTGCCTGCCTGCCTGCCTGCCTGTCTGCCTACCTGTCTGTCTGCAAACTCAGACAATGGCCACTGTTACTTGGCAACAGGGAACATCGTCCCATTTCTCTGTTCTGACTACCAGCCTTTGGTATCAGGATGCCCAGAGTCTTCCTTCAAGGGAACGTTGGTCCTACTCAAGGAGGCTTTTCAGTTTCGGAAGCTGCTGTTGAGGATCAGGCCTGTTGAATTGTGTCGGACACTCACTCTGGGGGGTATGTTCTGGGGGGTTTTACCTCTTAGTCTTGATGTTTATGAAATATGTCATGTCATTGCTATGCATCTTTCCCACTGTTTTTTTTCCCACCCATATTTGTAAGTAAGTAAGTAAGTGAACTTTATTGTCATTCACACCATACAACAGTATGACGACAGATGCACAGCGGAATGAAATTGTGTTTCTCCAGGCCTCAAAGTGCAGACATAAAACACAAGTGCATGCAAGACAACATACAGACAATTTCACTAGGCAATTTCACAAGACAACATGCAGACATTTCACTAGTACAAACAATAAATATAGATATATAAATATAGTCAGTGGGTAATATATAGTATGGAAAATTATTGCATTACGTTTCACAGTGATTTAGTTATTGCACTATATAAATAGAATATGAACTTCATTTGGTCATATATATGTACATATTCCTCCTAAGGGTGGCATTTACCTCAGTATAGGGTGCCCAGTAGGTAGCATGAAGCTGCTGGGGTTGTGAGTTTAGGGTGGTTGTGGGTGTTTGGTTTCCCCCAGGTCCTACAGCTTCTTCCTGTAGTCCATGTGGTTAGGTCACCTGTTATCTTGAAATCGCGTGTGTGTCCTGCGCTTCTTGTGATAAACTACGGATTCACTGTGACTTCTGACTGAGAGGTGGACGAATACCTGGTTAAAGTTCATTTGAAATGGTGTTTATGGTTAAACTTGTCCATAATCTGAGTTAGCAAACAAACATATAAGTAGGTCGAGCTTCGGTCTAGCTGTGATGTTTAGCCAGGAGGTCCTTTCAGCTGAGTTTTTATGGTTACACAACAGGGGCTGAACCTGCGGCCATTATTCTTTCAATTCCCCATTTCGGGCCCGATTTCTACGAAGGGTGAACATTTTTGTCGAGCGACCGCTTGACCCACAGCCACAGCTCCTCCTTTAACCCGAGCTTACAGCCATTGTCAGCTTCTCGTCTGCCTGCTTGCATGCCACCAGTCTGAGGCGCACCGGCTCAGCTCATGGTGTTCAGCTCCGCCATCGATCAAGACTGAGATCTTGCTGATTATGGGCTAGATTCTCACACATCATCTCACACGTTCATCCACTTTATCATACAATGTCTACCTCAGTTCTCAATTGAAATACAATAACCAGCAGTCTTGGTGTGTCCTACGGACTCATCGCCTGTCCCATGTAGTGTCATGCAGAAATCCCTTTGCATCTTAAAGACTTGTAGCTTCCTTTGTTGTTGTTCTAGTTTTATTTTATTTTAATATTAGCTTGTGTAATCTCAGGCGAAAGCTGCCCAACACCGAATCTCTGCCTGATTGGTCATTCCTCACAGAATTCCGGACAGAGAAGTCTATACTTCATGTAGAGAAAGGGAATCTCCAGACCTGGGGTATTTGGTCCGTCAAACAGAAATGACACCCGGTCTCATTTCTTTGACAGTGACCTATTTCACGGCAGCACAGCTCTGTTCTGAACATGGCCCCTCCAGTACTGAGGTTTCTCTTTGATTTTTTTCTTAAGAAGAAAACATTTTGAGCTGAGCTTCTCGTTGCATTAGCCAAAAAAGTTTCTGTTTGCGCTTTTGAGCTCTTGGAATATTCCGCAGCGTTCTCTCAAAAGAACACAACCTTCAGGGTCTCTTTTGACTCAGTGAAGAAGAAAGGCACAGAAAATAACAGGTGTCGAGTTTAACACATTTTCTCTTCTCAGTTCTCAGTTAAGAAGAAGTGGAGTCTGTTGCTGACTTGTCTTTTATTTAACGTGCATTTTACCATTAGTGCTAAGACGTATTTGAATGCAGTCGAAGTCCGGCTGCCCAGAGGCTTTAAAGCACAGGTTTTTATGTGTGGGTGACACATTCCAGCTGGAAGCCACTAAGCAACCCTATTAGTGGTTGAGTTAACAGTAGCGTGCAGACTGCCAGCTGAAATGGCACCCGCTCTAGACACTGTTTGCACTGTGTCTTCCTGCCATGGACAGGGCAGAGGCTGATATGAGCATCTGGCCTTTTGGGCAGGGTATGTGTACCTTAAAGTGCTTTATTAGAAGCAGAAGGTAGTGTTCCTAGCACTAGCATTAGCATCTAGCATCTTGGTCATTGTGGCCTGATTGGCTGATGGTCTCCTAGTGACCAACATGTCTGAATGAGTTTGAGAGCATCTTATATTCAGCTTGTTGGTTGGTTCCTTGTTGTCTACTGTGAGAGTCATTACAGATAATTCTGGTGAGTGTGTGGCTTTGATAGGTGTGATCAGGTAGAACCAGAAGATAGATACTGTTATGGGTCATTTTTGCCAGATTATTCGTACCAAATCGGTAAAAAAGGAAAAACTGCATTGCAGAAAAATGCTCTTTGAAAAGACAATATATTTAAAATAATTTTGAAATTAAACTGCATAAATTATTGCCTTTATTTATCGACATTTCACACCTACATATATGAAATCTGATCTTCTAAATAATTTCAGTTTGGTTCAATGTGAAGCATGTTTAAATAATTATATTATTGTATCATCGACAATTTCTTATTAATATGGATGTTGCCATCATGAAACAAGATCCTGTAAGATTTGTGATGCGCTAATTTAAGACTCATTTCTGACAGTACTCTGCTTCACACACAAGTGCTCTTTGCAATGTTGCCTTACATAATACATAGTTGTTCATGTTATTACTCTTTCCTTGGAACACCTTCATTGCAAAATCATTTCTTAACTTCTGTATCTGAATTGAATTTTCAGCAAAGTAAAAATCCCCACCTACAGACTTTTCCTTCTTTTGAAACAGAAATGTTTTGCTGCCTCTGAAGTTCTGCTATTATTAGCAATGAAGAGAATTTATAATTTACAAAAAAACATTGTTTAAATATCAGCCTGAAACTTTACAGGGAAAAAAGATATCTTTAAAAAACACTATATATACTGTTTGATTGAATGTCTGATTGAATGATTTTATAATTGTTATTGGTGTTTTTGTGGAGCACATTCTGCAAGGGTTTAAAGCAGAAGACTTCCATCACACAGGGCATGAGGTGGGGATTACTCGCGTTATTGTGCATTGCTGGCTGCTGGGGGAGAGTGGGTGGGCTGTCTGTTTAAACACGCCCGCACTTCGGAGAATGCAGAGCCCCTCCCTGAAGAAAAAAGGTGACAACTGACAAGAAGAACCTAATGGATGTTCCGGGGGGGGGTGAGAGGCGGATGCTGGGGCTGTGTCCATGTTCTCTCGTGCCAGTCACATGACAAAGAAGAGGAAGCAGCGGGGAAAGAGAAGTCGCTGTGTAGGGCTCTCCAGAAAAGGGGGTGGGGTGGAGCTTCAGGAAGAACCCATTTCAGGTCCCACCCGGCCAGCGGAACCGCCTCAGAGCAGACCAGACCTGAAATGACAACACAGCAGTCCGGAGCAGCTCTAAAAACACATCCCTCCTTGAATAATCATGGAAAAGATTGCTGTGGGAAGGAAATTCAGCTGGCTGACGGCTCTACCGCCCACAGAGGGCGCAAGCGAGACGCAGGCTGTCCTGCTGCTGCGGGCAGCCCGCTGAGAAGGGACTCCCATCCACAGAGGCAGGGATGCAGGAGCAGTTTAAGTCCCTATGGGAGCGCTCAGAGCCCCACCCACGCCCGCCACTTTCTCCAATGGGCACTGCTTGTAACATGAAAAAAGTGATAAACTAGTAAAAAAAAGTGACTACATTTTCCCAAAGTATTCACTTATGTAATATTCTGAGGAAAAAACGTCAATGCCGTCAATTCTTATGTGATTAACTTTTTCTTATATATTCATAGCATTATTACTGTTATTATTGTTCACAATATATCATTATTTAAGAGTTGATATACTGAGTTGATATACTGAGTGCATTTGCGATGTTTCCCTTAATGTGTCTGGAATACGTTGACTATTGTGACATTTCAGAGACTGCAGAGAGATGCTGAAGGACATTGGCAGAGTCCTGGTGGTTTTGTCTGGGGTCATTTGGAAAGGGGGCTTGCTGCTGAAAGATGGAGGAGGGGCCTCAGTGGAGAGAAGAGGTCTCCTGGATTGACTTGTGGGTACAGGAAGTCAATTCAATTTTATTTGTATAGCGCGTTTTCACAACAAGTCAAGTCCGTTGGAAGCCATTATGAACTTTCGGGTCTTCTAATGTCCGTGACCGTCTGCTCCTGGCTTGGTCAGTTGCTACATTTAGCGGCATGAGAACTGAGTCTGGCTCGTACAGTGGACCAGCCTCTAGGTCCAGTGAGCTCTAGCTTTCTGAGGGACCTCCTAGCTGGCCCCTGGAGCACCACGCAAAAATCTGGGACTTTGGTGGTGCACTGCTTGTTGTGGGTGACTGGAACCCAGGCCACATCCAGGTTAACCCACATAGCTCTTTTGCTGGAACATAATGCTGCAGGTTTCTGTTGTTGACTTCCTCTGAATGGGGCTTCATTTTTTAGAGAATGCCTAGAACCAGCAGCATAGTGATGCAGTTAGTAAAGCAATAGTAGTTAGCACTGAAGGAAAGGAGAAGATAGGGGTCATATTGCCAAAACTGATAGTCCTTGTTTTAATATCAGCAGCTCATCAAGTTAGGAGTCCAGGCAAATGTCTGGACAGTCATGGGTTCAAATCCCATGACCAGCAGCATAATCACCATTGGGCTCTTAAGCACAAGCCTTAACCCAAACTGGTGTAGGCACGCTGGACGGCAGCTGATCCTGCCCCCTAACCCCAAACTG
>JABFEA020000067.1:20666481-20677413 GCA_019775915.2 Cyphomyrus plagiostoma
CTGCTAAAAATTCAACCGATGTTGTTTGCTTCTCGTGACTTTATCCAGGCCCCCCCACCCCCACCTCCTGTCAGGGTCTCCCTCATTCTCCGCCCCCCCACCGCTCCCTCCTTTGCGGTGTAATTTGTGGAACAGAGGAGGCTAATGTTCTTTGAGCTCCACGTGGGTTGTGTGGGCCACAGGCCACAGGAAGTCTGATGGGGACAGGGGAAGTCTCTCAGTTAAAAGGCTACCCTCCTGTCCCCATCAGGGCAGCACTGCGCTCGCCTCTCTGCTTCCGCAAGCACTACATTCAATACTTACAAATTACACTGCATGCCATCAGTATCGTGCCACCTACATTCTAAGAGCACTGCATACCATAAACTCCAAGAACACCTAAACGTACTATATGCTGTGTAAAGCTTTATATACCATAGTATATAACTTTCATACAGTCAATATGTGAAAAACAAAAGTACATCTTTCAAATCCAAGGTTTTATGTATCTGGACATAATAAAAAAGTCACCTGGTCCATAGCAGGTCGTAAGTACCTCAGATGAACAATAACACATGACATGTTACACTGTGGCATTATTTATTTAACAAAAAGCAGAAGCTGTGTGTGAAAAATTAAGTACACCCCTACTGCTTCCATAGGAATAAGTAGCAGCCAGCTGCTAATCAAATGCACTTAACTGATCGTCAGAAAGTGTGACCCCCTCTGTAAAAGCAGAGGTTTTGGTAGTTTGCTGCTCTGGAGCATTCAGGTGTGTGTTACCACAATGCAAGGGAGGAATGACATCAGAAATGATCTTAGAGAAGCAATAGTTGCTGCCAATCAATCTGGGAAGGGTTCTAAGGCCATTTACAAACAATTTGAAGTCCATCATTCTACAGTGAGAAAGGTTATTCACAAGTTCAAAACATTCAATATAGTCACCAATCTTCCCAGGAGTGGACGTCCCAGCAAATTCACCCCAAGGGCAGACTGTACGATGCTCAGAGAAACTGCAAAAAAACCCAAGAGCTATACATCTCTATAAGACTCTGTAAGTTTCAGTTAGCATGTTAAATGTTAAAGTTCATAACGGTACAATTAGAAAAAGACTGAACAAGTATGGCATGTTTGGATGGGTTGCCAGGAGAAAATCTCTTCTCTCAAAAAAGAACATGGCAGCTCAGCCTAGGTTTGCAAAGTTGCACCAAAATTGGACCACATGGACCAAAGTGGGGATGTTTGGCCAATGTTTGGCGAAAACCAAATGGTGCATGTCAGCACAAATTCCTGATATTGGCTGTCAAACATAGTAGTGGAGGGGTGATGTTTTTGGTTTGTTTTGCAGCCACAGGACCTGAGAATCTTGCAGTCATTGAGTCGACCATGAACTCCAATGTATACCAAAGAATTGTAGAGTCAAATGTGAGGCAATTTGTCCGGCAGGTACGGCTTGGCCAAAACTGGGACATGCAACAGGACAGTTACCCAAGCTCACCAGCAAATTTACAACGGAATGGCTGAAAAAGAATGAAGTTTGCAGTGGCCCAGTAAAAATCCAGACCTCGACCCGATTGAAATGCTGTGGCAGGACCTTGAGAGAGCTGTGCGTAAACTATTGTCCTCAAACCTCAATGAACTGAAGCAACATTATAAAGAAGAGGGGGCCAATTAAATACCTGCACAACGATGTGAGATACCAATGAAATCACACAGAAAACGAATACGAAAGTTATTTCTGCTAATGGTGGTTTTACAAGCTTCTGAATCATGGGGGTATTTAGTTTGTCACAAATGGCTTCTCCATTTTGGCTTCATTTTTGTTAAACGAACAATGATACGGTGGAATACAGTGTTGTGCATTCTACAGGACCCTAAGCATGCTATACAGCAATATGCTATATAATGGTAAGTATGCTATATGGAGCGTATTCTGCATAATGCTACTGATGCTCAGTACACGACTTGTTGAGTATCTTACGAACTGAATAATACTGTTATTATTATGTGTGCAGGCTGGTACAATATGTGTGGAATATTCTGTGCATAAAGTATGCCAAGTACTAAGTAAACAGAAAACACACCCAGCCAGGCTCCGTAACCAACAATGTGGCATTAAGTGCAACATACCCGTCAGGCCTGGTCCTGGTCACAGTTCTGCCGTTGGTAAGTCACAGGAAAACTGTGTCACTTTTCCAGTTCAGCGTGTACTGGCAATTTTTTTTTCTAAGTGACTCTGTGTTTCGGTCCCTTGCTCGGCTTCATGGACTGTGGCTATGTCCAGTTTTTATGTGGGTAGTTACTTTGTCATGTCAAGTGTCCTTTGCTAATAGAGACGCAGAAGGCAGTGAGGCAGTTTTCGGGATGTACCTTAATGGGTCAAAACCGGCCTACATACGGCTTGGTTCTTTTATGCCAGTGGAAAAGCGCTAATATTCGGCCCCCAACCTAGAGCAATCCAATTATGTTCTAAATCTTTCTGGGTCCCTTTCACTCAGGGGCCCTTGGAGTTGTCCTGACACCCCCGCCCTTTACGGTGCCCTGATGAATGTGATTCAGTTTGTCAGACAGACTGTCCTTCTTTCCAAGTGACTGTCAGGTGACTCGGAGCTACCGATGAATGCTGAAGGGTTACATAGGCATCCCCGGTCCCCATGCCAGGGCAGGGTTGCCACACTGGGACTAGTGCCTCGGTGTGCCATGTGACCGGAAGCCAGCAGGGGAGGGGCTCCGTTTCAGCACAATGGCCACAGCGCCCCCCCCAGACCCCACTGGCTCCTGGGCTTCCTGGCAAGACCTGCTGCTCTGGTCCTACATAATAAAGGCCCCCAGTGCGCATGTAAAAGCATGGCCTCTGGCCCCTCCTTCAGCATCCTGTTGCTTTATTGCCCCCAGCATGACTCCATGCTGGATTTATGGTGGGTGGCCGGACGGCGGGCCGCGGGAGGGTGGAGCTGCGAGGTCACTCTGTATTAGCAGCTTTCTACACCAACCGTTTGCAGCATTTCCGTGCATTTCAGGAACTGAACCTGACAAAGTCATATGCTTGATGCATCTGCTTTATCTCCCCCCCCCCTCTGTCTGTCTATCTGTCTGTCCATCAGTTCCTACCCCACCCTCCACTGTCAAATTAACACAAAACACTTAGTGTGGAGATTATCTGTCAGGTATGTCCCAAAGCCCCTGATGTAGCCTCAGGTGTGAATCGAACAGTCTCCCTCTTGATGACTTGTTCTACCTGAAATAGCACCCTTCCCTCCCTACCCCCTTCTGTCCTAGCCAACCCCCCCCTTCCCAGCCCATGTGATTGCAATGCCGTTAATTCTTCCTGAGAAACAGCGGTGCTGTAAATCCACAGGCTATAATGACAGCTGTCTGGCCGGGTTCTGCAGCAGCGCAAGGCGTGAGAGCTGTTTTCCTCGAACCTTGGCTCCGTTTCACCAATGACGTACTTGGTTTTTTACCAAACAATAATAATTTAAAAAATTCTCCACTCAGCATTCAAACGCTCATTCTTTGCCTCCCCATTCTTTTCTCTCTTTTTTTGCTTGCACTTCCAGATTTGGGTTGTGGTTTCTGCTCTGAGACTCCATTAGTGTTCATATGGAACGTTCACCTTCCTGCTCTACAGGAGTGACTCTCTATTCAGTTATTAGCAACACAATTCTGTCACCATCATGTAATTCAACATCCAAACACCAGTGGTGTTTATCTGCTATTTTATCCCAGTTTTTAATTTTGCCAGTGGTGCAGTAGTTGCATCCAGTTTCGCATCGCATGCGGCCAGTACCACGCAGAGACAAGGATGACAGGGATACCAGAAGTGTTCACCCGAATCTCTGAACGCCACAGGACCTGAACACACTAATATGGTCATATAATAACACTAATAAGATAAACCTGTATCTGATCATGTAAAATTCTCATACAATCTCATTGTATCAGGTTATGGGAATACTGGCCCAATTTTCTCCTGACATAGAAACCACTGGGACATATTAAGCTAGCTGACTCACAGATTTATAGTTATTCTGCGCCGCTTGCCCCGAGATAGCACACATAAACAAGTTAAATACATCACTGGGAGTGGTAGGTGGTCTGCGCTGATGTGTCTTCTAACCGGAGGCAGTGTGTGGCTCAGTGGGTTAGGAAGATGCGCCTGTGAGTGGTTGCTGGTTCAAATACCAAGGTCGGTAGAATGATGTCACCGTTGGGCGTCTGTGCAGGACCCTTAACCCCGAATTGCTCCTGGGATTGTCTGACCCGGCTTTCTCGAAAATGTACATCGCTTCCGATATGAGCGTCTGCTGCATAAATAAATGGTCACCTAGCATTCAGCTACCCGGCGCCACTGAAAAGGCATCCTTCACTGACGCTTCCTCATCGCCAGTGTCTCCCAGCGGACCTGACTTTCCTGTGCCGCGTGCCGGTCTTTCCGGCGTGCCCCTGTAATAGTGACACCCGGGACGAGCTCCGACTTGCTTGCTATGGATTTCCTATGGAATGCACACCCCCGATTCAGCCAGCGTTGTGTGACTTTTAATAAGCAGTGATTACTGTGGGTTTTTTTTTTTATTCTTCTACCTGGGTGTGGGAACTGATCCTGTCAGTACACTGTTACTGTCAGGTCAGTTCAGCCCCCCCATAAGTGAATCTTCTGTGTAGAACTTGTTTCTCCACTATTGTACTTTGTATCGGTACAGGGCTGTGCTAGGGAGTTCTGTGCCTCTGTGAACGATGGTTAAAAAAAAGGGAAAGAAGGATGAATAATCGAGGTGCTATGCAGCGTTTGGCGGACAGGCCAGCTTGCAAAACAGACGGTCCCCCGCAAAAACTTGCTAGCAGTGACAACGCCGCTCGAAAAGCTAAACCTATGGTTGGAGACACAGGTTTGTGGTATGTTCTCTCACTGGATCAAGTTGGCAGAACTTCTAAAGTCAAACGTCAGGTTCAGTAGCAGAGTTGCCCATAGATGGTATTGATATTAAAGAAAATGTATTAAGAAATGTATTAATAAATTTTGTTTTGATGCAAAACATGATTGGGGAGAGGGGGTGAAAGTGGGTGTTAAACAATAGCAAAGAGTGTTCAAAAATGCACTGTCAGGGTTCTTTTTCGGTAGAACATTATGTGTCATTTAGATAATGTTTACCAATACCTACAACCATAACGTTGCATTTCAAAGCTTATCTACAGCATTTAATCTCTGACAGAAGAACTGGGTATACAGGGTATCATTTATTTGCCTGGAATTCTGGACAGGTCAGGAAGTCCTGGATGTTGATGAGGGTTCAGGAGTGTCACCTAACTCCTAGAAAGGACAGGGTTAGAGAGACACGTAGTCAAGCAGAGTGTTTGTGTGACCCTGCCAGGACATTTCGGAAACAGTGGATTTTGAAGAGACTCCTTTTAATTTCTGGTCTCATGTTCGACGATGAGTAAGAAACTCGGCAGGAGGGTAGGCTGCACGGACTTAGCTACAGAATGCACTCTGTTTGTTACTTTCATTGTTACCCATTTTGTCTTAATTAAAATACATATAGTGAGTTTTGCATTGTTGTCCATGGTAATGAATGCATGCAGTGATATTCATAAACGTGAGAAGTGGCCTTTCTAGTGGATTCTAGTGGATATTCGCATTTTTCAATTGGTGTATCATGGGATCTGACGGGTTAACACAGATTTGTAATCTATGCTTGAACTAATGGTAAGGATCACTAAATGCGTTTTTAAAATTGTATTTTCTAACGGGATTGTTTTTACTGAAAAGACTTCTGCAGTAAGTTACGTAATGATATGCAGGCATTCTCTGTAATTTTATCAAATTCAAAGTGATCTCTCGAAGCTTAATGATTTAAACAGTTATGTAAAAAGAAAGATCTGCATTGTGTCTGTACATTTCGCTTTTTTTCTTTCTGAAGAACATCACAGAAAATTGCTTAATAAGTATTTTGGGATTCTCAGAACCAAGATAAGACAGTGAGCTGTGCAGGTGCAGCCAAGCATGGAAAGTTCTACTGTCTATAAATGACTCCACCAGCCTCATATATCTCCTCATCTTCTCTGCTACATGTGACGTGTCTTTAGGTTCCCCCTCCCCAGGCTGATTGGGCACTGACATAGTTCCTCATCCATTCCCTGTTCTGTTTCTTGGGGGAATGATGGAGAAGAAACTCCTCTGACATATCCCCGTTTGACGACGTGCTAGAACCCGCTTAGTGAGAGATGATGAAAGAGCATGTTAGAAACTGATTGGTTCCACACAGTTTTATTATTATTTTCTCATTAGTCTAAATTCGCTATTTAAGAATAGGTGTTACTGGAAAAGGATGCAAGGGAAAACCTGCATCTGATTGAATTCTGAAGGGTGTGTGTGTTTCCCTCTGCGTGGCGGCGTATGGTGAACAGTGGGCTGTGTGTTACGATGTGTCTGATATATGGCATCTAATTTAACTTTCATGGTTTCCATGTTCTGGAGGGTTTGGCGGCCAGTTGACCTTGGACCCTGAGGTCATTCTTCCCCTACTTGTCCCTCTCCTGTGCTGTCTTCTGGCTTTTTTCGTGTGCACTAGTGCTGTGTATGTTTGTATAGGTGAGACAGTTTGTGGTAAATATGTTGGAAATGACATTTTATGAAAATAAATTGAATTGGACTATAGAAGTTACAGACCAGGGCTGCTCTTCAGTCATTTCACATGGGTTTTTCCTTGTTCTACTTTTTTATATTCTTCCTTTTTCTTTTCCATTCCTTCTTCTTTTGGACTGTGCGTCTTTCGATGTGCCTGCTTCAGCTGTGTGCCTGACTGTGCCCTTTTCAGG
This sequence comes from Cyphomyrus plagiostoma, assembly GCA_019775915.2. Classification (NCBI taxonomy): domain Eukaryota; kingdom Metazoa; phylum Chordata; class Actinopteri; order Osteoglossiformes; family Mormyridae; genus Cyphomyrus; species Cyphomyrus plagiostoma. Next base: position 20,673,280 of record JABFEA020000067.1, read on the forward strand.
GAATCAACTGGATTGGAATCCAGACTTTTAGAGGAAAATGGTTCCTTCCTTACTTAAGTCCTAGTGAGCTTGTGAAAGATGGGTGCTTGTGAATCGGGACTTCACAGATAGAGCGGGACTTCACAGATAGAGTGGGACTTCACAGATGGAGCATGCAGTTGAGGCTTAGTCTGGGCCCATGTTTGTGAGGAAGAGGTTTTATAACCCCTAACTGGTCTTGTGCCTGAACGCAGCAACAAAACCCAGGTGACCGATAGATGTCTCCGGAAGTTTCCCTTCAACTCTCCTGTAACTCTTGCAATCTGCTGCAGGGACAAGGATTGAGAAACCACCCCCCCAGTCCCACAGGCATATGGGGTCAGTCAGAATGCCATGTAGGCATGTACAGGACAGCGTACCCAGGGATTCATGCAGGTATGGGCTCGCTTAAGCAGGTAAAAGATGCAGAGACCTTCAAGCTGCAGTTCATAAGGTCTAATAAAGCTCTAAGGGTGCTCTAATTAAGTTTAACGTTCTCTAAATAGTGCAGCCATGGTGTTAGAGTGGACTGCATGGCAGGTCGAAGTCCGAACAACACAGGAACCTCTAATTAGAAAATTAAATGCTATGGATTGCTAGGAAACGCATGTCTTATGTCAGATTGTGTGTGTTATAATCTGCCAGCAGTCTTACGGATGCAGTTTGATGCCACAGCTGACAGGGAACATCCAATTTTCTTGCGTGTTTGTCCAGTCCATCCATGTTAACATGCATTTTCGAGTTTCTTCCTCTGCACCACACAAACATTCCCTCACGCACTGACAGGCTGTATGCATGCTGCTGATACGCATGCTAGGAGCCCCAGGGACCAGCCGGCAGATCTCTGTCATTTGCACTTTCCCGCCTTCATCATTGTTTTTCTGTCTTGTTTTTTTTTCCTAGCAGGTGGTCACCGTAGGGACAGGCGAGCTCTTCTGTAGTTGGCTGTTGTTGTCACATGTGCAGAGCAGGAGACTGGGCTCCGCCAGAGAACCCGCTCTTATACTTCCCCTCTTCTCCGGGCCTCCTGTTTGGTGACAGTTAATGTATTGTGGTTATTTAAACTTCTTATATTACGTCTTGGTTGGGTCGTCCTTGGCTATCTTTAGATGGCGGTTCTTCGCACCAAGAAACAAGGCCAAGGTGTAGAGGAGAAACCACCATTCAGCGCGCCAAAGGCACACCTGTGCCCTGCGGCTCAGCTGACTGTCGCTTCCCGCCAGCACACCTGCCCGGGTTTGACGATCTCGCCCCACTCTCTGCTTCTCAACTCGCATGACGCTGTGTCCCGCGAGTCTGCAGAGCCCCCAGTCTCCTGAATCCCGCCGTTTCCATGGTTGCGAGGTTACTGTTTCGTGTTTCCCAAACTGCTGCTTGTTCTCCGTAGCGCTCCCTGTACAGGACTGTACTTTCTCCCCTTCCTCATTATATTCTTTTCTCAATCATCTTTTTCAGTTTACGTTTATTTAATTTAGTAAACACTTTTGTCCAAAGTGAGGCAAATAGCACATTGTAGACATTCATGCTCTCAAGAAGTAGGTAGACAGCTAGGCTGAGCTTCCAATGAAAGCCCAGGTGCAAATGTATTCAGTTCTGGAGCAGGAGCTGTACAATGTGTTATAAACATAGCAATAACCTAATAAGAAAATTCCATGATGAGAAGTGCAGAAATGATTGCTGAGTTGAATTACCTGTAGGTTTTATCCAAAGTATATTTCTGCTTGAGAAATTAGGGTCCTTGGAGCAATTGAGTATTGCGGCATTGCTCAAAAGCCCAATGGTGAAAGCACCCATCAGATTTGAACCAATAACCTCCTAATGACAGGGAACCTAACCCGCTGATCCACTCACTTCTACATTTTCAAGAATGAAAAGTGTATCTTTAAGTAAATGTGTATGCAGACTGGTATATTTACACAGCTGTATGCACGCGTCGTTTCGGCTGATCGGCTCTGTATCCATAATCGGAAAGCGATCTATGGAAGCGCAGGAATAATACTCGTTCTGGGGATTCAAATAACTTTGGCTAGAGTTGTTCAAAAACACATGGTGGGTACTAGCAGACTTTCCGCCATCCTTACTTGTGTGAAGTAAGGGATCAGGCAGACAGCTGGAGAGATACAGCACAATCAGCACTTTTCTGTGGCTCTGACTAGCTGCGATTTGACAGCTCGTCGATCGTAAAGCGATAGAAGTAAAACAATCCCCTGGTATGGAGTTAACAGTATAGGCCTTGTCTTGTCCATCTAATTTGACGACTGCAAAGCATACCATTGTCCCACATGGTAGTCTTTTGGGTTTTTTTCTTGATAATTTTCAGCAGTCAGAAGGGCGAGCAGAATCTTTGGTGCGGAGGGGTCACAACCCACCATCACCCCGCATCAAGCATGTAGCTTAGCGCAGTCGTATTCTTAAGTAATGAGGGGACGGAATGAGAGGACGAGAGATGGGAAAAAAGCCGGGCCCTTGAGCACTATCAGCAAACAGCTGTTGCGAGAGTGATGAGGTCAAGGGCTGCAGGAACGTCTTGGGTGTTGTGGGGGTTGGGGGTGTGGTCTGGGACTGTGGGAACGGCAAGAGAAAAATGCCCACAGAATAACTCCTTCGTGGCCTGGGAATACCTGAGCGGAACGCTGCAGTAGCTCCCCTCTGTGATGTCCTGCGGACGGCTTTTGATGGGAGCACAAAAGGTTAATGACGAAGTCGAAAGGGCTGCTTTAGATATATGCTGACGACAAAGGGTGGAGGTTAAGGAAAGGTAAATGAATACCAGGCTGGGGTTTCCCCGCTGGAGGGTCTCCTGGGACAGTTTTCCACAGACATGTTGTGTAGGTCAATGAAACGGGATTTGGCCTCATTCAGATTTTCCGAATTTTTTGAATATTTTCAGCAGTGAATGTGGGTCTTTATGCGGGGCCCTTACAAAAAAGAACCTAGAAGAAAAACCTAGCAATCCAAAAGCCTCTCCTGGTTTAACTAGACTCTGTGTTTGTGACTTCATCAGAAAAGCACCAGGTTAAAAATGGGACCTATGGAATCTAACCAAGGCGAATCCATTGTTCTCTAGACTGATACTCATTTGACAGAGACCACCTGGAAGATCCTCGAGCTCTCTGGAGGAAAGTCCATATAAACAGATGAATGAGATATGATTTTTTTTTTTTCGGGGGGGGGGGGGTATGTTAGGATCCCGTTGTTTCTGGAGACCACCAGGCCCTTATTGGCAAACTGAGAACCTTGGTTGTGCTGGTTGTGTTACCATGGTTTGGAGCTGCTTTGCATTTCAATTGGGTGTTGCACCAGGAAAACAATTTCAAACATATGCAAGTCTGTAAAACAATGGGCAGACTTAAGCAATGGGTAAAACAAGAAATGCAGTAAGCCAATGTGCAGTCCTATTTGACATAGCAATGTGTAGCAGTTCCTTAAATGAGCAGTTCATTATGGCCATCCCTCAGATGTTACTAAAATGAGCAGTCTATGATGGATATCACTCAAATGTTACTGGAATGAACAGTTTGTGATGGACATCCCTCAGATGTTACTGAAATTAGCAGTTCATTATGGACATCACTCAAATGTTACTGAAATGACCAATTTGTAACGGACATCCCTCAGATGTTACTGAAATGAGCACTTTGTGATGGACATCCCTCAGATGTTATTGAAATGAACAGTTTGTGATCGACTTTCATCAAATGTTACTGAAATGAGTAGTTTGTAATGGACATCCTTCAAATATTACTGCCAAAGTTTGTCTTGGAGGAATCTGCCAAATTCTAAACTGCAAGTGACACAGCCATTTACTGAATCTCAAGAGGCTGTTACTTTTTCATTGTTAATTATGTTGTTTGTGAAGTTAATTAAATGTCTATCGAAATGTGACTCAGGTTGCCTTGGTGTATCACTATGACCCAAAATGTAGATATTTTAGTATTTTTCAGGTATTCAGTGTTAGAATCTTGTCCCCTAGGTTTAGAGGGGCACGATTTGCATCTGTGTGTGTGTGTGTGTGTGTGTGTGTGGGGGGGGGGGGGGGGGTGCTATAATAAAATTTAATTTTTAAAAAATGAGAAGAAACCAAAAAGCAAAAATATAGATTACTGAGGAAACAAA
>JABFEA020000067.1:20677585-20692533 GCA_019775915.2 Cyphomyrus plagiostoma
CCCCCCCCCCTCCCCCCCCCCCGCCCGCGCCCCCCCGCCCCCCCCCCCCCCCCCCCCCCCCCCCCCCCCCCCCCCCCATAATACATTGGACTTTTTCAAAAATGAGAAGAAACCAAAAAGCAAATATCTAGAGTACTGAGGAAACAAAACAAAATTGTCATGGCAACGTGCAGCTAAGCCAAGTAGAATGAAGTGGACTCTGGGAAGACAGGCAGCTTTAATGTCTTTGGTTCGGCGTCCCTGCAGTTCTGAGCTCTGTATGCCTGATTTGGAGCAGTCAAGCCCTTAGCTGTGGATTACAGCCTGTAACAATGCACTTCATGCAGTGTTTGGCTGTGTTTGCCCATGCAATGTGTTTGGCCCATAAATACTGTGCACTACGATGCCACTAAAATACAGAAATTTCATTTTGGAGTAACCATTGAAATAATTTTGTAAATAAAGAATGAAGGAATGGGGATAAAATAAATGAAGATGTCATTCGGGAAAAAATGGACACCTGTGTACATGAGAATTCAGCAGCAAACCTGCTAGGGTTTTGGAAATGTTGGATTGTGGGGGCTGGTGCAGGGTTGTGGGACGAGAGACCTGGAAGAGGAGCTGGAATGGGGGTCCAAGGTGTGGCTTAGCTCCACTTCCGGAAAATCCATGAAACAGGTCAGGCAAAGGCACTGAATGTTGTTTGCCTTCATCAATGGCACCACTGCGGTTGATATCTACCTTTAAATTTGTTTATGAGGCGACAGTTAATTTGATGCCATCTTGGGGGTTATGTTAGGACACCCAGTGATGCATTGCGTCTGTGCCATTGGTGGATGGAGGGGGTTTTGACTCTTGTTATTGTTCAACTGTAACATCTGCAGTTGCTCCTTATTCCGGGTCTAAATGCAGCCGGCTGAACGTAGTCTCCGTCTGTTAGGACTGTGGAGAGGCTTCCACTGAAGCACTGACCTGCAGACTGCCACATTTAGGAGATGCTTAGATAAGGGCATCATCCAAAGTCACACCGAACCATGTGTGACATTTGCTCCACATGTTGAATAGATGGACACCCTACAGTTGGGTGCACCAATGGCGATCTTTGCCTCCAAAAATAATCTATCAGGATACACCGATAAAGTTAAAGAAATAGATTCTGATATCTGAGGTTTTTTTTCCTCAAGTTGAAACATTTAACATTTAGAGAAGTTTCAAGTTCTAATGTGCTTTAATTTTTAACGTTTTTAATACTTTTTGCTCATTCTGGAAATGCAAACATCTCATCATAATTCCGTTACTTAAATGTTGTTATTTTTAATTATTGCAGCACCGTACTCTCTATTATTCCAATATCATATTTAAAATTGTTTTCAGTTACACTATGAAGGCTAAAATAACTTGCAATTAACAGCAACATCTGTGCATGCTGTGTTTATCAGAAACAGAGGGATAGCTTCATCTGATAATCTTCACGTTTGTGGAAATTCACTTAGTGTAAAGAGGGTTCTGACTCTTGTTTTGTGGTAATTGTGCAAACTGCATGTTTCAAAAGCAAATAGACAAAAATGTATAGTAGAAAACTGTAAAGTAAAAAAACATTCTTAAATAATAATAATGAAAATTAAAAAATATTTATATGATGCATTTAATCATTTGTACAATATTCAGAATTTGGAATAAGAAGAGTGCATTAAATTGCAGTAGCTGTGAGAGCACATTGCTGTAGATGAATACAGATCAATTTATATATGATGAGCACCTTAAATACATGGGACTGCATGAACCAGTCATTTCTTGTCCACTATACGTACTGATGGAAGAAAAGCTGCAACCGAACTGCATAACTGTGAGAAAGTCTGGAGGTTATTGTTATTTTTTGTGGTTAAAACTATTCTCTCATTTTATCCTGTTCATCGGTGAACTAATTTTTCCCTGCAGCTGTTCCAGGGTTGGTTTGCAGGTGTGATGCAGCACACACCGTGCCTATTTCAAAGAAAAAGCATTAATGCGGCTGTCAGCTCACTATAAATGGGGCATTACATTTATTTAGTTGAATTTAAATAGTGACTTTTGAAATTTTATGTACAACCACAGCCTGATATTTATTACACATTTCTACCAAAATCATAATAGTTTCATGCTGATCAATTATACTGTTATTTGAAAAGAAAAACCTGATAACATTAATAAATATTTATGATTAAAATGATTAAATTACTTTCATGAATTTTGATAGTTTTGGTCTTTAAAATGCACTTTAACATAGGTTTTATGAATATTTTCAATAGAAAAAGTGAAATTTCTTGTTATTAAATGGAGAATAGAAAAATACACTGCAGCAAGCATTTTTATATACATTTATATTTGAATACATGAGCTTTTCAGTCCACGGCATGCACGTCCAGTTATTCATTTGAAAAGCCGTTTTTCAATTCTCCGTTTCTTGCCATTGTAAGACATCTTCGTCTCTCTCGTTTTCTCTCACACACACAGCCAGGCTTAATTGACGGCATACGCCCAGTATCAGTTTTACTTAATGGAGGGCACTCCTATTCCATTTTAAAAATGTTTATATACACATTTTATAACGATGATGTGAAATTAGGGAGTGGCATTTACAATACGATCTAAGTGTACTGAGCTATTTTTGGTTATCAGACAGTAATAGCAAATGTAATATAGTTACACCATGAAGTTTTAAATTACGAGAACAGATACCGAGCATCTGGGGTAAATCCCAAAAACGGTTAATTTAATCTCTCAGTTGTATTTTTTACTCGCATTTTTTTTGTAATCCGTTATGCCCGCAGACATTACAGGAAATTTATGCGCGCATATGTAACAAAGTTGAAATGTTTAGTAAATTGCAGTACAGTAAATGAGCAATACTGTGATCTTATGTACTGCTGAATTTCCCCTTTACTGAATTGCCAACCACCTACGCTCAGAATTAATCATGACGTAATTAATCCGCGAAAATGCCGCATGTTCTTTGTCTTTTTTGTTTTCTCTGAACTAGACAACTTTAGGTATTACAGCAATATAAGCAGACGTAAAATGACCGGATATATCATTGTTATCTAGTGATACTGCATTTGGTTAGTGTATGTGTAGAATAAACCGGTGCACTGAAAAGCGTCTTTTATTTAATTCTTTTTTGCAGCACATCTGTTCTTCTTACTTTGTTAAAATGACGCCGTGTCATTCAACCCGATATGTCCATATATGAAATAGATGCGCTCAATTTTCTTTCCGTTTTTGTCGGAGGCGTAACATATGGCACACTTTTTTCTGTGACTCTTAAAACATCTGTTGTCCCAGAAATGTCATTAAATATGAAAAAACACCAATTCAAAGCCCCCGGCGCGTCCATTAAAAGTAGCCTACAACAACAGGACAGATTCGAACGTCTGCTTTTGTATAAAGAATGACTTATACACGCACGTCTTAAAACTTTAATGCACTTCTGAATGAAAAACTCGTGACTTCGTTCAATAAGGATTTTCAAAATGAAATAAATGGCTTCCAACTTCACTGTCTGTTCTGTTCATACAGTAACCACGTGTGCAGGAAACGCCCGTTTTTGGTTTCTAAGAACTGGACAAAATGAACGTGCCTGTTGCATTCATGTTATTAGATGCATAGCCATATTTCCTATGGAATGGGTCGAAATGGATCAGGTTTACGGAATTTTAAGTGGCACTTACGATTTTTATATTTTTACGTGCTTTGGCGGAAAGGGTGGGCGTTTGAGGCAATCTGCTTTTGAGCTATCTATAGACAACCTGTACAGCAACTAGCGAGAAAGTTCATTGAAACAGTGGGCAACTTTCTTGTAAACATATCCGACAACTAGCTCCAAAAATCCCAGGAAATGTTTTGATATACAAATTAAATCGGATAAACTGTAAAGTATTGTAAGGTACTATGTGTTTTAGTTGCGTTTGCAACCTATTTATTGCCTGTAAATTTTCAAATTCCGGCGGTGCTATTATTTTGAATATGTCAATTTTCTTGAAGCGTCCCATCCAAAAAAGGTATCAAAACCTGCATCCTTTATCAAAATTGCAGTGTTTCTCTGTGCTGAATGAAAGGAAAACCAGTCATCATGTAGTATTTAATCTGTTTTTAATCACTTAGAAACAAGTATGATTGCTTGTAGCGCCAACCAAGTACTACTATATTTTGGTATACAGGTGTATGCTGTGGTTTTAGATTTTCAAGTCTCGACATACCGTTTGGATGTATGTGTATCGTTCTGCCTGGTTAATTGTCAGATGTCAGTAAATAAGGGAGCGGGTGGTAATTTTACGTATCTACACTGTAATTCCAAGTTCAGATATTTCAGACATCTCTAATCACATTCTTAACAGTACACTTGAGCATTTGAGCCATTCGTAATTCAATTCTTAATAGCAGGAATGACGTCACTTTTCCCATTGATTTTCATTTGAGATGACAGCAATTCCATTTCAGATATCTCAAATGCAACTCGCGACCCAGTAGAATAAGCGGGTTGGAAAATGGATGGATGGATATCTCAAATGCAAATTCTAGATAGGCAATTTCAAATTACATTAATACTAGTAACAATTCTCTTTTTTGATGTCTGCAATAGAATTATTACAAATCAAAATGTCTGTTTTAGATATCCAAAATTCAAACTGGTTTAAGATATCTATAATGTACTTATAGACTTCACTTTCAGCAGATAACCACAATTAATTTATAATATAGATAAATGGCGAAAGTGACGTCATTCATACCAGTAAGAAGTTAATTTGCAGATGACCGAAATGCTCATTTTAACTCTTAAGAATTAAATAAGGGGTATCTGAAAGGCCAGTTTGTACTAGTAAGAATTACAATGTAGATATCCAAAATTACCTTCCCGCCTACTTATTTAATGTTAAAACGGCCACTTAAATTTGTTAAAGATTTGGAGATATCTTAAACAGAAATTTGCCTGTGAGCGTCTAAGTTATACATATCTTCAAATATAGTTTTTACTACACAGGACAGTTTTGGATATCTCTAAGTGTCATTAAGACGCGTAAAATGCAATTCTTACTAGTAGAAACAGAATTCAGTATATCTAAAATACAAATATACAGATAGGAAATGGATGTGTTTAATGTTAAAACGGCTTGCCATACTCATTTGCTTATATAATGTGCAATGTATTTAATATCTTTGGGGTTTATTGATTGGCAGAGAGGGGGCCGTCCTGCCGCACAGGAGTAACAGCTTGTAGAGACGCTGAAGAGAAATCTGCCCAGTAACAATCAGCATGGACTCCATTGGCCTCCGCAGTGCGCAGCAGATCTATTGGCTGCCAGGGGAAGGAAACTATCTAGAAAAAAATCGACATTTTACACTCGTATCTGTTTGCGGAAAGGTTCGGTCACTAGTGTTGATGGCAAGCGACAGCTCTGATCATGGTCTTAAAGTAGGCGGGACAGAGTGCTTGCGAACAGACAGGGGCCTGACTACACTATTTGTTTGACAAACATGTTAATCGATAATTAAAACACTCTGCATGACAGCGCGTGCACTACGTTTGGTATTTAAGCGTTCTGCTTTTAAGTAGGCCTATGTGTAATTGATGTTAGCACATTTTAATGGGATATTGTTATTTATGTTGGCGTTTACTTTTTTGACGCTTTGGAGAATACACTCATGGACTATTGTTGAAACGTTGAAAAGCTTGGTATAACAAATGGTCAGCCCTGTACTTCTCTGATACTTTCTGATGATTGAGATTGCATCCAGTCCAAAATACAACAGACTTTCAGCTCTACGTTTTTAATGCAGGGCCCCTGTGTTCCCTTACTAACGCAGACGAGTATCTGAGTCTTTTCTCGGAGCTGCGTATTCTAGAAAACGATGTTCCTCTGACCGCAGGTTGCTATATAAAACATAGGTTTGGTTAGAACTCTTTGTGCTGGGGGTGGTAAAAAGCTAAGCAGGAACTTAAGCGGCCAATGCATAGCATGGTCATGTCAGAATGTCCTTTAATTAGCAGATGCCTTATGATGTCACAAGTAAGCTTAATGCAGAATAGGGTTGCTGGAAAAAAATGTGGTATCATCAGATATGTGCGTATTTGAAAGCAGTTTTCACGCTTCCACCATTCCATAACTTGTCATTGTAGGGAAATCCCCACCCCCACTTCAAACATACATATAAACCCTGAAATTCAGAAGTCCGCTGTTTTCGGTGCAGATAGCCTAAATCGTGCACATGGCAGCGCGTATGTGATTCCTTTATGACTCTCTTGTTAAATTATACTGTAATGCAGACTGTTCCCAGTGAATACATAACTTTACTCCAATGTCGTGTATGTACGCATGTGCTGTATCTGTGTGTGTGCGCGCACGCGTACGTGTGTGTGGGTGCCTGAGGGTGGTCGCAGTTAAAAGTAATATTTATACACCGCAGAAAAAAAATCATAGTTGCACAGCACGTATGGTATTCTGGGTCTGCATTAATGCACTAAATCATAATATGGACGAATATGAATATGGGTTGCGAGACGTCTGATGTGTGCACGCGGTGTTTGGCAAACTGCTCTGCTTAATAAGCTCCGCTGTTAGCGGCTTACGTCACTTGCTCGGGGACCTCATATGAAGTCCGAGAGCGCAGAAGAAAGTTCAGAAGGGGAGGCAGGACTACCTTGGATAGCCCTGCAGTCTCACTTATGGTTCTAAAAAGCCTGCGCTTCCAGCTTTCGTATTCTTTTTCCAGTTGTTGTTATATACTTCAAGACTGATTGTATTTTACAAGGAAATAACCGAGACAAACATGGAACTTCTTTGCCTCGAGGTGGACAATATCATAAGAGCCAGTCCCGATCCGAACCTTCTTTACGATGACAGGGTTTTACAGAGCCTGTTAACCATTGAGGAAAGGTTTATACCCCAATACTCGTATTTTAAATGCGTACAGAGGGACATTCAGCCATATATGAGGCGGATGGTTGCAACTTGGATGCTGGAGGTTTGTACCGATAGTACTTTTAAATATACTTGCTCTGCGTGCTTTCCACACTGTAAAGCATTATAAACTAACTTTTCTCGCTCATTCGGCTAGACTTATTTCACCTCGTGCAAAAACCGAATGCCTTTCAGCCAGATCGCAACTACACGTTGCCGATGTCGTGTTTCTGTGGTAATTATTTCAGATTTCGGAAGTCATGCTTGTGTCTCAGATAACGTGGAAATGGTGAGAATCGTTAAAGTAAACGGTGTGTGCGTTATTAGACAACTGCTACCTTGTAAAAAAAGAGATTTAACTGTTATATATAATGTCCATGCACACGTATGCGGCGCCTCCATTCTATAATGTAGGCTAATCCTAACGCCATGTTGGCTTCTCAGGCTGTGGTAGTCAGACTAAACGGTCTCTTAAAACGTATTAACAGGCGTTCTAAGAATCAATTTTGAACAAAATAGCATTTATACAACAAAACCTAGTTAAACTGGACTCTGGAAACGTAATATGTGTCTTACATTTTTTTTTACAAAGTGACCGTTCACGGAAGAGACAGGGCCGGAGTACTCTTCCACTTTCTGTGCACGAATCTCTCTCCAAAGAATTAAATTCGTTAATTGAAAACCCCTTAGACATTTCCAGTCGGGAACGGTCGGAAAATAAAGTAGACAATTTAAGCTTTATTTTCATGTTTAAATTGTTCACTTGAATTCTTCGTGAGACTAAAAATAATTTTTCGAAATAATTTCTTTTCGATCGGAGGTGACGTAGTCGTCTGAAACGGATAACCAGGCACTTTTAATTTGTGTATTTTTTACGTAAAACCTAGGCTTACATTCGTATTAATTGTCGGTAATGATGTTAAAAGGTCTGAATAACATTTTAAGGTAAAAATCTCGCCCCTAGATATTTTTTTTATATTTTTAAATATTTTATGAAAATATGACGGATTTAAAAAGGTTCCCTTACAGTGCTGCCTGCTTTTTGGCTGGGTGATTGTGACTTGTATTCTGTTCCTAGTGAATCAACTGATGGAATGCGAGTCTTTTGACATTTTGTGTTTGATACGATTTCTAGCTCAAAAAATCTTTTGGAAACTGAATTATATTAGGCTGGATAGAGTAAGTTCAGTAGGCTACAAATGTTGCGGTTTTTATAGCATGCCCGCAACTTCGTTTCTTTCAGCTTTTTCTTTGGTGTTTTAATAAAAGCTTTGAAGTCGTTTAATATTAATATGGTTTATGTGTGTTTAACCCTTAACAAATCCTGTCGAGGCGGAACGTGCCACTTTGCATTGCATTTAATGCACTGGTGCCTTTCCGCAGGTTTGCGAAGAGCAGAAGTGCGAAGAGGAAGTCTTTCCTTTGGCGATGAACTACTTGGACAGATATTTATCCGTGCAGGCGACGAAAAAGTGTCATCTGCAGCTGCTGGGAGCTGTGTGCATGTTCCTTGCGTCAAAATTAAAAGAGACGCGTCCATTAACCGCAGAAAAACTGTGCATCTACACTGATAATTCCATCAAAACGCAAGAGCTCCTGGTAAGAAACAGCCGTTTCTGCGGGAAAAAATGAGGTAGACTGAATAATGGTACGGTTATTGTTAAATTTATTTATTAGCGCAGGATTGATAGTTTATATATCCTTTTAAATTAATATACATGGACGGTAATGCAGAGTCCATGTATATTAATACAAGTCGTGTTCCAAGCTGTTTTAGGATAATTATTATTTATTTTATACATTATTTATATAAGAGCGGTATATGGAACCCTAATCTGTTCTGTGCATCTGTATACGGCTTAAGTAACGCACGATAAATTGCCATTTAAGATTTGAAGTACATTATTAGCCTACAACATGCCTTAGACATTGCACACAGTAAATAGGAATCCTATCCCGTGAGTCATTCTTTGTAAAAACAGTCTCTATTGCCACCTAATGGTAGATATTTGAGGTGGCAGTGACATGTCTTAAAGACATTGGTTCTGGGGTGTGAAGGTGAAGGTATCCATGCAATTGAATAATATTTGTACTATCTTGATATTACATAAATCAGTGTTTCTTTGGATTATATGAAGATGAATATATATAAATTATCTAAAGTCTTAAATTAGCAGAAAACCGCTTAAAGTTAGTTCAAAGTTGGGAACTCTGTACCTGTTTAAGATCCATATATATTATGTTACCCTTAACAAAGGGCAGCAAAAATAAGTGGATGTTTCTGTCGCCATGGCTGGTTTGGGAAGTTGTATGTTTCTCTCCAGTAATGTGATGGTTATTAATCTTTAGTTATTGGTCATAGAGCGGAAACCTGGTTAATTCCTCCAGCCCCATGCAGATGCATCAAAACTCCAGTTCAGACAGTAGAATCAAGGTGTGGATTCTACTGTCTGAACTGCAGTTTTGATGCAAATTCCTTACGTGATGATGTGTAATGATGTGTAATTTTTTGTCTGCAGGAAGGGCTTTTGCATTAATTTGTGCTGTATTTACCTGTCTCTCTTAAGGGCGTTTTTTTGCATGTGACAGCTGTGGAAGCGACGATTAACACCAATCATTGTGGGTTTGGGGAGGGGGAGATGGATGGGGTTTTACCACAGGCAGCTGTACTGCAAGCTGGCAATTCAATGACCCCCCCCCCCCACACACACACACACACACACTTCTTCCTCAGAAGCCCATCTAGCCATCCCAGTATATCTTCATTCATGAGGGCCTTTAATTTTAGGATCTGTTTAAACTTTGCCTTTTGGCAACTGGCCAAGGTCTGGATCCCCCCCAACCCCACACGATCAGCATAATACTGTAACCGAGAGTCACAGGAGGGGCCGTCCCCAGGCTCGGGGTGGTTTCATGATCTGGATATTCACATAGTTGTTTTTCACGGTGCCTCTTTTTGGTCAATCGATTGAGAAAAGGAAATGGCCAATCAGCTGAGCAAGTCATATCTGCGGCACCCCCCCCCCCCCCCCCCCGTTTTTTTTCTGGTGACAAATTCCTGTAAAAACCACCGACAGTGATGAAAGAATGTGATTATTCCCCCCCACCCCCACTCCGAAGGAGTTACATGACTTGAAAAGATGTGGCTGCTTCTACTGTATATGATTTACAAGACGGCTGCTTGTTTGAGGTGTCCTCCATAGCTCCCAGTGTGGCAGAAGCTGGCAGTACAACCTGAGGCTCAATCTGTGGGAGTTCTGTGCTGGAGAAGGGGGGGAGAGAGAGAGAGTAAGTAAGTAAGTAAGTAAGGCAGGCAGGCAGGCTTAGGGAGATGTAACCTTAGTCAGATAGAGAGAAGGCTTCACTTAGAGTGTGACACGATGGTAATCATGGGAAAGTCTTCCGCACTGCCCATATTTACCGGGGTAATGCAGGTATTATATAATGCTCATGTTCCCTGAGCCGAGCCTCATCATGCTCTGCTGATGGATGGCAGAAGGCGGGTGACTTTAATAAGGCAGTGCCTCGCATGCCGTTGGAAAATCACGGGCAGCGAGACGCTGAGCAGCGGACCAGTCGCCCGCAGGCACATGGCAGGGCCACGGCTTGCCAGCTTGCCTCGTGGTTTCTTTTCCAGAAAATCATTTATCATTTGTCGTTACAGCCACGCCTCCCCATTTCTGCCCTTGTTTCATTTCCCACTTTCATATCTCATGTGTGACCACACAGTGGCGTCCCATCCTCACTGATGAGGTAGCGTGTCATCGCACCTATCTTTATTGAGCACAGAGGGACACCCTCCTGTCCAGTATGGCACTATCTACATGTTGGGGGTGGGAAAGGCTCACCATGCGTAACACAGATTGAGAATCAGCAGAATCCAGAGCACTGCCTGTAGATCAGGGGTCTCCAACTCCACCACACCTGTTCCTGGTATTTAGGTGAGACCTGGTGTGGTTCATCAGAAGCCAGGTACAATTGAAAACCAACTGGATAGTAGCTTTCCAGGACTGGAATTGGAGACCCCTGCTATAAATGCTTGACACTGATTTGAGAAAGCAGGGTCAGCCGGTCACAGGAGCAGTTGGGGATTAAGGGTCTTGCTAAAGGACTCAGTGGTGAAATCACTCTGCTGACCCTGGGATTGGAACCAGCGACCTTCCAATTACAGATACACTATTCTAACCCACTGAGTTGCACACCACCCACCCTGGTTTACCGCTGACCAGGATACTTGGCAATCCTGTCCAAGTCGTAAGCGTCTAGAGCAGCAGGTCTCACTCAAGTCGCCTGCCAAAATGCACCAAGCATTGTCTAGTCGCTGTGTCACTGGCAGCATGGGCTCCAGGGGCAACAAAATGAGAGAACTTCAGACACCAGTGTGAGATGAGCACCAATCACAAGTCAGCTGAGACTCATGAAACGTGATGGTCGGTCACGTTTCTGGATCGACGGATTGTGGTTGGTGTGTGGGCTCTGGAATCATGGTTTGTGGATGTGTGCATCTGTGGTTAGACCCATGCAAAGGCATTTTAGAGTCTTCATCTAAACCGATGGCTATATTATTTCACAGTGGATGGAGTAAAGAATGCATGGATCCCTTTGTGTGACTATTATGACCGAAAGGATGTTCTGATATGGTCATGTCCTTGGCATTAGTATCAAAGTCTGCTTCAGGTTCATTTAAAGCATTCAAGTAAATAGCTAAAGTAACTGATTGCGAATTGCTAGTTGCTGAGTAATTGTGGGAACATAAACTGAGCTCTGATGTTGCTGAGTCAATGGCTCATTCGCTGCCCAGTTTACAGTAAACGACTCAGATTCCTGTGTTTGGGCTCCCGGGCATTCTGACTGGGACGTTTGATGGCCTTTGAGTACTGAAAGGTGCCGTCCTGAGGGAAGTCCCAGGTAACAGAGGAGCTCACTGGGTTTCCCCTGATGCAAGGAATGAAGGCAATTTGTTCCGGACGCAAAGCGGTTGTTTGTAAGTGGGGGCAAATTTGCCGCTATCAGGAGGGTAACATGACCACAAGCCTGGATGCTAGCGGCCCACGAGCATAAACACAGGAATGAGGTCAAGCCAGTCTCACGCAGACTAGCATCTTCAGGACATGAACAGGGAGAATGTGACCATAGGCAGTGTGCACACCGTTATGAAGACATTATGAAGACATGAACAAGTTAACGTGACTCCAGCCGCAAGAGGGATGACAGTGCATGTCTCCGGTTGGGCCAATGAGGAGCATCATGAGGGACAGGGCTGGGAAGGAAAGAGGATCTTTATTTGGGGGAGCCAGTGTCCTTCTCAGGGAGAAGAGCCTTGTAGGACACAGTATGAAAACAAAAAGAGAATAGTAACCTTTCAGCAGGGTGGGAAGAAACCAAGATGTAAGGGTTGGGGATGGGAAAGTTTGGACTTTATGGGGGACACAGCTTGTGGGGTTTTGGTGGTCATGGTTTCCTCCAAATTCCTAAACATACATCAGATATACAGCAATACCCATCCCAGAGAACAGTGAACAGGTCCATCTCATCCAACGCCACATAGCATAGAGGTTTGGGTGGAGGTAGAGTATCCAGGTGATGTTGCTGCTCTTGAGATGCTAGTAGGATCTGAGCAGCATCAGCCTGCAGTTTCGAGAGCCCCTCTTACCCTCCCTATCTGTGCCTGACCCCCCCCCCCTCCTCTTCAGGAATGGGAGCTGGTAGTCCTCGGGAAGTTGAAGTGGAACCTGGCAGCAGTCACCCCCAACGACTTCATCGAACACATTGTCCGGAAGCTTCCGTTGCCCAAGGACAAGCTGGCGCTGGTCCGCAAGCATGCCCAGACATTCATCGCCCTATGTGCCACAGGTGGGGCTCTTCATCATACTCTTCCTCCTCGCCGATATTGCGGAGAAAAGTTGGACATCTGTGTCATGCATTAAACAAGAACAGTCCCAGTTATGCCTCATGCCCATACCTCAGCCACTGGTCTTGCTGGTACGTGGACCGTGCCAGTTTCTGCTCAAACACTGGCCTCTCTGTCTCCAGTGATAATACA
This sequence comes from Cyphomyrus plagiostoma, assembly GCA_019775915.2. Classification (NCBI taxonomy): domain Eukaryota; kingdom Metazoa; phylum Chordata; class Actinopteri; order Osteoglossiformes; family Mormyridae; genus Cyphomyrus; species Cyphomyrus plagiostoma. The sequence continues at coordinate 20,690,543 of JABFEA020000067.1, forward strand.
CCCGTACTCTGACTCAGTCGCCATAATCATCTGCAGAAAATAAACAACACTTTCACATTTATAACCATAAAGGGGAGCATTTCCCAAAAGTATAGTCGCTAACTATATTGGCAACTTACATAGTTGGAACCATGCAACTGAATGGCTCCAACTATGCTATTTGGTAACGGGAGCACTTAGGAAACGCACCAAAGGATGATGTGAGACCGAGGCCTGATTCATCTTCCAGCTGCTAGTCTTGCTCCTTTAATTTCTTTGCTGGTATTTAGTCATTTTGTGTAATAAATATTTCATGACCTAGTGCAACAGCTGCAGCTGTCTCTCATCAACATCTTGAAAGTAGTTGCACAATCCATCCCATCCCACGAAAGTGGACTTCTTAGAAACTGTCGCTATGGCAATTTCAGTTGACTGGTTTTTGCGGGTCATTCAGTAAACACCACATATTATGACTGCAGAGAGATAAATGACCACATGCAGTGTATGTCAGCGGAAAGAAAGGTCTATAATACAGGATGTGTGTGGTGCTCCATCGTTACGCCTGTTCCTCAAATGCTGTCTCGCCTTCTGAACCTAAAGCCACACTTACTGTATGGGTGTCACTGACCCACCCCCCCTTGGGTGCCGGACCTGCAGAAAAGGCATGTAAGAGGTCCCTGTGTTTGCTGAATATGAGATGGTAGGCCTGAAGCACCCCTCCCCCAAGGTCACTCCTTCACTGGCCTCTGATTCAGCTCACTAAGCTTTAATTTGGGGAATCTGGGAGGCACTGATGGCTTTTCAGGGGTGGAGCTCTCTCATTGGCTGCTTGGTGGGGAAGGGCAGGGAGGCATGATGGGAAAATGCGCTGATGGGAGATGCCGGGCATTCGCCATGGGAACCGGCGTGAGGCCCCAGGACACACTGCACACGGCGCCGCGAAAGGTGCATGTGTCTGCATTAGATAATGACTCTGTATGCTTACACATAGGAGCCACGCCAAAGCATATGATCTGATCACGGTGACCTCGGCAAGGAGGATGTGACATCATGGCATGTGCCGTTACATTTGGCTGCAGAAAGACGCACGGAGACCCCTTTAGACTCGCTGAAGTCTTTACTGACCACCACACCCTTTCCAGAAGGTTCTTAATTGTGTCGCACTCAGCTCCATTGCTCACCTTCAAGTTCACTGCGTCCCACTCCCCACTTTCATCTCGTTGGAACCTTTTTTGGGATGAGACACCAGGGGGTGAGGGGAAGAGTCGGGCTGTCAATGGTGCTCAATCGATGAAGCAGTTTTATTTGTGGAGCTTTGGTCATGTGCCGCAGGACAGCTCACATTAACTGCTAATGTGGCAAAAGCTTTCAGGGCTGTGCGAATGGGGGGGTCTCTTGGCCTGTCTGTCTGATCAATCATATCCAACCTGTCCAAACATAAATAGGTTCATGGATTCTACCCGGATGGTACCTGGGGTAACCCAGGGTGGGGCTGAGGAATGTTCTGATGGAGGTTTCCCGAAACCTCAGTCCTGCAACTGGGCCACACCTGTGTGCTCTGGCGGGAGGAATTTCAGCCGATGGGAGGTGCGACAGGGAGGGTCTGGAGGTCAGCCCTGAGAGGTTTTACATTTTCAGGATTTTTTTGGTGAATTCCACCAGTATCCAGTGCCGCTCGTAAGTGGTACGCTTGAGAATATTCCAGAGGAATGGCCTGGGAGAGTGGGGGGAGTCACACTCACACAGGAGGTTGGCATTTGTGTGTGGGGAGGAGAGAGGGGGGTCACTGTGACTCAGTTGCAGCTGGGCCAGTGTGGGAGGGGCACTCATCACTGTGTTTGTTTGTTTACGGAGGGGATCCTAATTTCTGTTTCTCCCTCTCCACTGGCCTCCCCCGCCCCCCCCGCTCCATGTCTGCCACTTGCTCTCTGGTTGCCCCAGCACGCACTGCGACCCCCCCCCCCCCCCACCCCCCCGCGGGCCCGAGGGGGGGGGGGGGGGGGGGAACGCCG
>JABFEA020000067.1:20700134-20711923 GCA_019775915.2 Cyphomyrus plagiostoma
CCTCCCCCGCCCACCCCCCCCATCCCCCGCGGCCGCGCCTCCCCCGCCCCCTCCCGGGCCGCCCCATTGATAATCATTCCAAATAAGACAGATGGTCTGATCGCTTAATATTAATGTTATTTAAAAAGAATTAACTAGAAATATGCCAATGCCTTTACAAAGAAAAGGTTTGCAAAATTTTCCTTACGTTTGTTGATTTCTGTTTTTTTTTTTTTATTAAGTCATTAAATGTTTGTTTTACTTGAATTTGTTTTTGCTACATAGTAAAGTCACTCTGGTGATGTACAAAAATGGAAAATCATTACCGCTTGTTCTGTGTTTGTTTTTGCACAAGTTTTTCTTTTATTTTATTTTTATTAAAAAGTGTAAGCTGTTATGCTTCAGCAGCCGTCAGACGTGTGGAGTCGGGCTGCCTCCTGGTCGTGTGCTGACACACCCCGGCAGACATTCTGCTCTGGGACAGCTTGGCTGCAGCGTTGCTTCGGCCTGGCCTGGTGTCTAGGGAGTGAAACATGCTGCTTAAAAGGCTTTCGATGCGGGTTCCTGTAAAACGCCCTTAACCTTAGCGCTAGAGCCAGCCCGGCAGCGGAGAGGATCTCCTCAACATGCTCATAAGAACTTCTTTTGATTTGAAGAGTGGGTGAGGGTGTGTCCTTTGCTTTCTGTTTTTATTGGACGACAGAATAGTGGGGGGTGGGGAGAGATGCATTCTTTACATTTATACGAGTGTGTAGTTGTAGTGAGTGTCCATTTTCTTCTGTGAGAATGACATTGTTTGGCAGGTAATTCGTGTCGCTCAAGTCCCCAGCACTCTGCAGAAAGTCATTTCCTGCCTGCAATTCCATGTACTGTAACTATAACCCCAATCCTGAAAATCAACCACGACATGGAACCGTCAGTTTTAGCAATTACCTGTGAGCAGAAAAGTCTGGGTACAGTTGTATTGTTGTTTTTTTTTAAGTGGGGGTCATTCATATTCATACAGTTCGATACTATTTTCCAAAAAAAGAGTGTTATGACCTGAATTTATGTTTTTTTATTTTTTTGCGCTGCTAAAAGCTACAATTTTGTTTCATACTTATATACAAATAACATTACGTAGGTGTAATGTGTCACTTGAGTGTGCTGCTATTTTATAAACCTTTGTACCATAGTATAATTGTGATAACGCCTAGAAACATTAAGAAATACTGAAGCAGAGGGTAAGAAAATGCTAGACGAGTGTGTGACTGGAAATGCTCTCTGTAAAGTTTTCTCGATTAACGCGTCTGTCCATTTCCTATCCTTTCCCCCCCATGTCACACCTTGCAAAGGTGTGTTCACGTATTGGAGGCTCACGGGGATGAGCTCAGCAGAAGTGTATCCCAGTATTTCACAATGTCATGGTCATTCAGTGGGGGCTCTGGGGTTTATGCAGGAAATGACAGGTTTCCCATACTGTTGCCAAGTCAGTTGTCGAGAAAGTCACCCCCCGACTAAAACGGGGAACAGGGGAATCAAAGGTTCCAGCATGGACTAAGATGTTAGCGGGGAGTGGGGGGGCGGGAGTCACCAAAACAAGGAGATACCCATTGAACTTCAGTACTGGGTCAAGAAATTTGTCAGCCAGTCATTCTCATAAGTGATGTCGCCATATTTGTGACTGTGGGAAACTTATAGGGGTTTTACAAACATGGCATATGACACATCGTTTTGTATTATCTTCCTATTATTTCTGTGCAATGGCACGTCAGTTATGAAGATACTGGCACAGTTTATATCCGCAAGAATTCCACTTTCTGCACATGAAAAAAACGTCGGCTTCCTAAGTCTGTTCTTATGAGTTCTCAGAGATGAACTCTGGTCAATAAAATTCATGTGTTCTCCTTATGAAGTTTTAAAAAGGGGTCGCTGTTTTATTTTCTTCCACTATAAACCACATTGTGTACCTCAGTATGTCAGTTGCACAAACTCTGTTCAATAAACGTCTGCTTCAATGACCGTGATGTCATACTGGCTTATCGTTATTATCCTGTCTGTCTTCTTAAATAAAATAATTATTTTTGCTTGAAATTGAGAAGTTTGTGGCCTGTCAATGTGTCCTGGAGCAACTTCTACAAAGGGGACTGGATTAGAAACTGGGTTGGAGGGGACTGGGAATATGTATCCTGCTGGAAATCGGTCAGAATTGGAAGTGGAAAATAGTGTCCATTGAAGAGTGACGGCATCGGCTAATTTTTAATATGAAGATGCTAAAATGAGCGTTTTCCACTTTGAAAGTGGGAAAATACACCTGTACCAATTGCAAGCCTGTTTCTAGCTATCAAAAAGTGAACCTGGGGCATGACTTGTTTTGTTTTTGAAGGAAGATTAGCATCAGGGCTGGCCTTAAAATACTCAAGGCTATAGCTCTGAGTAGGGATGTCGAGTGGTCAATAACCTCACCATGAACACAATGTTCCTGCTGTTCTGTGAAGCACACACTGTAATCCCAGTGTCCTACAGCAGCTCTTCATGGAATGATGTATTCTGCAGTACCTAATGTTTAATATTTGTGCAACTAAGGCAGCCAACAAACAGTCAATGTTCTACATGCATTTGGTCAGGTCTGATTGTTAAGAAAATCACAGGGCTTACTAACTTTTCTCATGAGAAACTCTAGATATCACTTCTGAAAATCAGAAATGTACCTTTTGTCACAAGAGTTATTTCCCCTGAAATTGCTAAGCAACCCATAAATAGTATGAAAAAGAAATACAAAAATTAGAGTGTACTACATGAGGTCAAGTTCAGATGTTAGGGTGAGATATCAGATTCATGGAGGTCAGGGGAAGTGACTTCCAGTAATTTCAAGATGTCGTCAGTGACTTGGCCCCACAACCCTGAGCATAATAAGCAGTCAGAAGATTAATGGATGGATGAAATACTGAATGGTAGATAGGGCTGGACAATTAATCGGAAATTATTCAGAACCTCTGACCAACGTAATCTTGCCCATGTCAGTTATTTAGTTGTTTTTATTCTGTTAATACTTAAAAAACAGTGTGTGTTCACATGGACTGTCTCCTTAAAAACATACTACTGCATGTGTTGTCACGTGACTCTGCCCCATTCAGTCTGTGACATGGAAGCACCATGGAGGCGAACTCAAACACAGAGCCACCTGAATAATGTAAATCACAGCACTGTCTGTTTTATTACCTTATATGCATGTAATAAATATACAAATGTGAATTAGATGGAAATCTGCCTGAGACATAAAGAAAAAAATTGGTTATAATAATTATCTGCTTATAATGATCAGTTTCACACAGACAGACGTGATCACTATATACAAACGGTTTCCACTGTAATTTACTTTGCTTGCAAGAAATGCAAACTATTTTCTACTTTTTCAGGGAATTTGCTTTTTATGTTAAAACTGACCGTTTTCACAGGATTTGTTAATTTCAAAAGATTTGTGCTTTGAATTCAGTTGTTTAACATATTCAATAAATCGCCAAAAGTGGTTAATTTGTGTTTCCTTCAGTTATTTTAAAATCATAAAGATGTACAGCCTTTCATTAGAGCAAAAAAATAGCAGCTTTAACAGTTGAGTATATTTACAGTGAACACCTTCTCCCTGAAATATGAGGGGAAAATATTTATTGTTCATTAGTCGTAATCAAAGTAAAATGTTCAATTAATCGTGATATTGATGTAAGGTTATATCACCCAGCCCTAATGGTACAGATGTTGATGATGGGATGTTTTGATTGCTTTTAAAGATGGCTTCAAAGAAATATATGAAAAGTGAGTCAAAACAGTTTGTTTCAAATCTAACTATTATTTTAAGTCCATGAAGAAAGAAGAGCAGAACAACTTATGATAAATAATATTTTGAGAATCTCATATAAATTTAGTTTATTGTTCCTGGACATGTGACCTTAAGGGAAACAGCAGTTTTAATTGACCACTTGTGTCAGTGCAGCTTTCATCCATCCATTTGCTGTAGCTCCTTGTCCTATTCAGGGTCACAGGGATCCAGAGCATATAAGCACAAGGCAGGAAATAGGATGGAACCTAGGATGGCATGTAACCCATCACAGGGCACACTCACCTACCACAGGGAGGACATACAAACTCCACACACATAAAGCTAGGGTGGAGACTGGAACACTGGTCCCAGAGGTGTGAGGCAACGGTGTGAATAATTGGACCACCAACCCTCATCTTCTCCGACTCTTATTTGTCCATAGGCACAATTCAAAGGCAGGTTTCCATGTATAAGCTAGTATTGTTTTTAAATGTGAAAGAATTGATGAACATTTGCATGTCTTTTTTGAAGGAACTAACAATTTTAGCATAGGCCTGAAATACCTGCGTACTTCGTAATTGCTACAGCCCAGTACACCGAAAATGGTGACGCAGCACCACAAAATTGTGACGCAAGAGCGAAAGCGACGATCTAGAGGAGTCGCAGCCGGGGCGCCGCTACCATGCTCACCTTCGGCTTGACCATAATCCGGCAGTAAGTAACGACGGAATGGGCCCATCTGGGTCCCTGAAGTTCTGCCGGTGCATGTTAGCCTTTAACCGGAGGAGAGGCGGCGAAGACGCAAAATACCGCTACCAAAATACGGTGATTCGGCCGCCTCGCATGCGTCCAGCCTCCAGCGTTTTGCTGTAGCTGTCTAATGAACGTCGTGTCTGATCTGATCTCCGGGATCCTGGAACAGACACCATGTGAAATGCAATGTCGTTAGTACGCCGCAAATGAAGGGAGGGGCGGGGGAGGTCACATTACCGTTAGCTTCCAAGCCTCCATGAAGGTCAGAAAGCACTGGTGTTTAAACATGTCTTAATTCATACAAAACATCCTTTCCTGTTCCCTGTACGCAAAATACATGATTTAACTTAACGGCGGCTTTTGAACGACAGAAGATTCACGTCGTGTAAATATCAGCCGTCGCAATGCCTGTGTAGCTGATTTAATAACATCCTCCTCTCTGAAAGCTCTTTGTAAAGTTTGTTTCCACGCATTGCTGTGCTTAGGAAGCCCTGCACCTCGTCGTGTGCATTTTCCGCGTGTCCTGACCATGGCTCTCCCTGTTCCGTTCTAGTGGAGAAACCCAGTACAATAAGGACAAGCTTCTCCAAGGTACCACTGCCGAGCGTACATTTCTGACCTCATCCCCATTTAACGCCTGTCTTCCTTTCACAGGGTCGCCAACTCAGGCATCTGGCGTGACACTCACACCTTCAAACCCTGCTTATGCACTGACTCTTACGGCACTAATATATTATTCCATTATAAAAATAAAACTTTCATATTAAACACCGTAATACATCATGAGTTAGGGGGCCCTGCAGGTCCCCTGTACCACACGTTTGCATGAAATAACAGCACAGTCTCCTTTGCGGACTTGCAGGGCAGGGCGTAGATGCGCCTCTGTCTGACACGGGCAGGCAGCAAGCAGAGGCTGCGGGCCGCTACCTCAGGCAGCTGAAGTTCACCAATGTGTTTGTCAGTGATCTGCAGCGGGCTAGGCAGGTAGGCCCTCGGTTGTCAAGGAAACAGTGTCTGTGTCTGTGTGTGTGGGGGTGTGCTGCTTGTGGCATATGCATTTAAACCGTTACACTTACATTACCCTAAACTGATTTACCCCTTGCACCTTAAGGATACCCCCTGTATCCTTAAGTGAGGATATGGTTTGAATAACAACCCCTCCTTACTAAATCTTGTTTTTCCCAAGTCAGTCCTTTAAAAAAAAAAAAAAAAGCAATTGTAATTTAAATGTAATTAAAAAATAGACAGCGGCTATCATCAGCAATTGAGAAACATCTTAATCTGTCGCTGTCTCACCATCATTTTTCCAGTTAGTTAATCGAGCATGTTTCCATGTGTGGTAAAAGATTTAAGGGCCAAATTTACTGTGTGGGTGTTTAGCAGACAAATGATTCAAATTCATTGAAAATATTTTTTGCAAATCAGACAGAATCCACAGTAAAAACACACTGGCTGTGTGAAAAGCTGTGATTTTCACTCCCACATAGTTTTATCATTCAGGAAAAAAAGGTTACATTAGTTGGAAAATATTTTCACGGGGAAGATTATTCAGCAGGTTAAGAGGATGTGAGACATCATTGTGTAAAATACCATGTCCGTACTAATAATCTCAAAGTCTGCGCATTTACTCTGTGGTTCTGTCTGGAAGTGGTTCTGTTGAATCATTCCTTCCTGTTGATCGTCTCTCTTATTTCCAGTGTAACCTATTAAAAATATTTCGGACCACATGCACAATCCAAGGACATGTTCAGCTGTTTGACCCTTCAGCAACGTCCTCTAGTTACCCATCCGGTTGTAGAAATTTACTGAATTTCGAGGAGAGTATCAATAATCAGAGTGATGATGTAATAATATGTCCCTTAACCGCAGACGTGGTTCCCAGCAGGAGACCTCAAGCAGCCTCACTCTTGTTCTTGTCTTTCAGACTGCAGACATCATCCTCAGAAACAACTTGCATAGCTCTGATGTTGAAATCGTCTCTGACCCTCTGCTCAAGGAGAGGGTGAGTGAGAATCAGGTTTTTTTTATGGCTGCTGTGTTGGGGCTGGGCCCAGTCACAGGGCAGGGGGGAATAGGGGAGGGTGTAAACTTGAAGCATGGAATGTTGTTTCTCTGGTCTCCTGCTCTGTACTAGTGGCAGCACAGCCCGACTGATCTTTGACCTCTGTGCAGAGTTTCGGGATTGCAGAGGGACGGCCAGTGGAGGACCTGAAGAACATGGCCAGGGCGGCTGGTCTGTCCTGCCCAGAATTCACCCCCCCTGAGGGAGAGACCCCAGAGCAGGTGAGGAGGGAGGGGGATCCCCGAAAAGTCGTGTGTGTGGTGGACTACGCGGTCTCTTCCTCCTTTTGGCCTGACTGCATTTTTAAGTGTAATACACAAAAGGAACACTAGAGGGCCATAAAACACTGCTGGACCAGAAGTCATTCCTATGTTTTTTTAGATGATTTACTTTTTCGCTAACAATTTGGTGCTACGACTGGTGCTGTTCTGATACAAAATTCAAATGCACCATAAACTGGTCAGATTTATGAACATAAATGGTGTGTACAAGCAGATGGAAGGTGTCTTTAAGTTAGAGGCTGATAAGAGACCAAGTAACTGATGAATCAGTGGTGACTTTTGCCAGCATCTCTAAGTATGTGCAGCTGCAAAATTTGAATAATAATAATATTTTATAAATAATTATTAAAAGTGGGATTGACACAGTGAACCTTCGTGAATTGGCGAAATACACCCTTTGATTATCTGATTATCTGTCCACTGGGCATTTTTGCACAGTCAGCGTGATTGAGGTAAGATGCAATCTACTCTGGGATCGCTGAGCTCTTGCCCTCTCCTCTGGGAATCGGATTTCGCCCCATGATGTGGTAAATTTCCGTCGACCGGGGCAGTCTTCGTGCGTAAGCACAGGTTCCAGTGCTGCCCTCGTGGGTCTTGGACATTCTGTCCACGCAGTAGATCTCTCTGGCCTTATCTGTGGTGACCATCTCTGGGGCTTTCAAGAACGTCATCATTTCCTGTAGATACGTCATAACTGCATTGGGATTCCTGCCCTGTCAGAGCGGCTGGATACGGCATCGCACCCAGCTCAACGTCGTCATTTTGCCGAGTTTGATTCTGAGCAGAGATGGTAAATTGTCGAGCGGCATCGCAGTGAGCCAGGCCTCGTGATAATTGTGCCTTTATCATGAGTCTGGGACACTTCCGCAGCTACTATGTTCACTTTAACCAAACTCTGTGCTAATGCAGATCTAATCTCGTTTCGAATGCTGAAGCGAGGTGATATTTCAGAGAGATAGTGTTGCGTTTTGCTAATTCAACAAGACGTGCCTCTTTAATTAACTTGACGGCACCTGATGGAAATGTGACCGTGGTTTTTTTGTTCCAAAATTCATATGCTCCACTGAAGAAGGAAGTCAGAGCTTTGGTGAAACTTACATCGTAACATCAGATTAAAGGGTGCAAAGTAAAATTGACTTCATAGGCCGAAAATTAGATTCAGATAGAAGTAAAATATAAAAGCAGAATTAAAAAATGAAGATATAGGTAATGAAATGTGGATGCTTCTGTCAGCTGAGGTTTGTTCTTTACCTTTTGATACGTTTTTTATCGCAGTGGGGCCAGTGTCCACACAGTCTGCATGCAGTCCAGGGTCAGTGTCACATGCAGTAGCAAACTGTAACCTGCAGTGAAATGAAAAGTGGTCAGCTCTGCCTTAATGAAAAACATTAAAGCGATAACAGTAAAAACAAAAAAAGGAACAATGTAATGTCTAATGAATAAAGAACAAATAGTTATACTGGAAAAACCAAAGAGAAAAGGAAAAAACATATTTCACGCGTCTCTGCACAGTTTGTCAGATATCGGGGCCGATGATGGCTCTCCATGTGATGTCATCATAGCATCAGGTAAATGGCAGGTTGCTTTCCAGGTTTGGTTTTGGCGGGGCGGGGGGGGGGGGGGGTCAGTTGCAGGTTCGAGCCATTGGGATGGAGAGACTCACCACCACGTGTTCCTCGCAGGTCAAGCTACGCATCAAAGCTTTCATGGAGACCCTGGTCCGCCGCATGGCCGCAGAGCACTGCAGCAACGGGCAGCTGGGTGCTGAGCTGCAGGGGCCCCCTGCCGGCCTCCCCGATGACGGTGCCCGGGCTCTGGCCCCCCACGCCCTGGTGGTGAGCCATGGCGCCTACATGCGCGTGGCAATGCGCTACCTGGTGGAGGACCTGCACTGCGGCCTGCCATGCGACGTCAAGCTCTCCCACGTCTTCTCTGCCTGCCCCAATACAGGCATGTGCCGCTTCGTCGTCACGCTGCCTGCCAGCAAGCCGCACCTGCCGTCCACCACCATCCGCTGCATCTTTGTCAACAGGAAGGACCACCTGAAGGCCGCCAAGGAGGAAGTGTAACAGCGGCGAGCGAAGACAGGCCTGGCTTTACCCAGAATCCTCCGGGAGAAAGTGCTGCATACTCTAGTGAAGATCTTATTTATTTGAACTCCTGTATTGTTCTTATACAGGCATGTAATTATTAATAACAAATGAAAACCCCATTTAAAGGGGTGTGCAGTTGCCGTCCGTTAAATTTTAAGGAATTTCCATCCCCACTACAAAGCAATATAAACGTGATTATTAAAACATCAGAATTCTGTTTGCACGTTTATAAGGTATTTCAAATGTCTGCAGATGTTCAAATAGCGCTTCCCGACGTAAGCTCTAGATCACCAAAAACTGGATGGATGCATGGATGAGTGAACGGATAGAAAAGCATTTTAAATGCAGCCTGCAGCATTAGCTGTGTCGATGCACTGAATGTTTTTATTTTTAATGCAGTGCTAATGAGAATCAGCCAGTGTGGCATCTCTGTGTTTGTTTTATTTTCGACAAGAAAAAAGTATTAACTTATTTATGTGGAGGACAATACTTGCACATTTTACTGTAATAAATGTTCATTTGTGTTCTTAAAGAGCCTCGTTGGTTCTGTCTTTGTTAATCCGGTTGGAAGCTTGGCTTGGCTGGTTTTTGGCTCTACGGGCGCCTGATTGGCTGGTTTTTAGGCTATATGCACCTGTGATTGGCTGGTTTTTTGTAAAAACAGAGCAGAGCACCACAGACTGTGAGTCCTGGATCAACACCTGAGTTTTATGAAGTCACCTGCTACTGGAAGCATCTCTGCTCAAGCAGCGTTGGTAGAGGATCTCACATGCCATGTCTCTCCTTCCAAAATGCAACACAGGGCACCAATGATCTTGTTGAATTGGGCTGATAGTACCTTGACTGACCGTACAGATCACAGGTACTCCACAGAACTTATGGTAATGTGACCATTCACTGTAGGAGGGTCACATGGTCTTGAAACCCAGCAAAGCCTGCTCACTGACCTGCGTTTGCAGCCAGATCCTTCCTGTCATTAGAGAAACACATAAACGCAATTAGCTTTTAAATGTACCGATGTAATTGCTTGGTTTCGAAGAGGTCTGACACACGCTGGCCGGAACAGACATCTCGGTTCCGGCTAAAGGTTCCACCTACAGACCACAGCCAGGACCTTCCGGCATCTACCATCATGAATATTCCAATGGAAAAACAAGAAGTCTGGGGCATAGGGAGCGTGACACCTCCAAAAATAGGTCCCGCATGCTTCTCGTACACCTTCATTTGATAAAGCTTAATGTGCATCAGAGTTTCCAGAATCTATTGATGGAAAACCTGAGTAATGCAACAGACTAAGTTGCATTTTTTAAAATAGAACAGTAGGATTGTCAGCTGTAAATCTAAACTTTGCTCTCTCGTGCCTACGTCAACATTAACTTGCTCTCTGTGAGACACAGACAAATGCTGTACTGTACGAAAGTCTTAGACAGGCAAAGAAAATGTTCAAAGCTATTTATCTGGGTAGTAAGTGTGCATTTTCTCAGAAATAAAATATAATTTAACATTACAGCATTAATGGATGATTAAATTTAATTTCAGATCAGTAAATTAATGAATTAGTTAATTAAATAGTGGTTGAGTCAAAACAGGGCATGGATTTTTGCTGGAATGATTTCAGGAGAAGTTTTGAGATGGCTAAGCAAACAAACTTTGACAGATGTAATATCATAGTTTTACACCAACACGGAGATCATATAAACATCATTATCTTTGTTTGTTTAAGTCTTCTGCATGGTACTGTATGCAGGCAAGAGCAAGTCTAGGGGTAACAGTCTGTGGTGGGCACAGCTATCCATAAAGTTATATTCAATAACCGCTAAGGCGTTAACTCCAAAGATTCATTTGATAACTCTAAACTGATAAACCACAAAAGAAAATGAGCTAACAATTACCTATAGCCATTAACTTTTATTATATGTATTTAGCTTCTCTTTTGGTTCTGAAACCCTTAAAAACATACAAAAAATACATAGAGCTAAGATTTTAACCTGCTTAACACTGAAGTTGGACTCGAGTGATTGCCAGGCAATATTTAGAACTTACCCAATTGGATAGTGCTGGATTCATAAGAACATAAGAAGTATACAAACGAGAGGAGGCCATCCGGCCCATCAAGCTCACTTGGGGAGAACTTAACTCTGGAATAAACTTGCTTTGAACTTTTCCTTCTATGATGTTCTGTTTGCAAGACGTAAACCTTTTCTTTCTTCAAAGTAGCCCTATTTCGCAACTAACCCATGTTGACATTTTGCCCTCAGTTAGTTGGAGGCAACTAACATGGTGCCATTTACCCGGAACTAGGAAGGAGGTTCTCAGATTTTTATTGGTCTATAGCCCTGTCAATCAGAACTGGGAAATACACCCTGGGTCCTGTATCACGAACCAGGATTTCTTGATTTTCCTCTCACATTGCTAATCTTTCCCATTCATGTCGATTTCTTCTCTTCAACATCAGAAGGGTTCGTCCATTTCTTTCCACTCAGGCCACTCAGGAACTTGTTGCCATCTGGAGACTAGACCACTGTAACTCACTCTTAGCAGGTCTGCCTCTGAGTGTCATTGGTCCAGCATGCAGCTGCCTGACTCCTTTACAACCTTCCCCAGTTCTCCCGCGCCACATCATTTTTACGCTCCCTCCACTGGCATCCTGTAGCTGCCCGCATCACATTCAAAACACCAAAGCTCGCCTACAAAGCCAAAACTGGACCAGCACCACTGAGCCAATATACACTCACCTAAAGGATTATTAGGAACACCTGTTCATTTTCTCATTAATGCAATTATCTAATCAACCAATCACATGGCAGTTGCTTCAGTGCATTTAG
>JABFEA020000067.1:20723606-20752513 GCA_019775915.2 Cyphomyrus plagiostoma
CCCCCCCCCACCCCACCCTCCGGCACCCTGCACCTCCCAGATGCTTCCACAATTGCAGAGCTTTCTGGAAATGATACACAGCACCATTAAGGACATATTATACCCATGATAATAATCATCAAAAATACACATTCTCTGGTGCGTCTTCTAATATAGTCTTAAGCACAAGCTAACTGTTTTTTATTTATATTTAGGCAAATATTATAGCCTAACAGATTCATTGAAGTTTATGGGATATTGTAAACGTCTACAAAAAAGGACAGATAAAACAAATGCTCTTTAAAGCTGTTTTTAAATTGCATAGCAACATATCGATATCAGCTTTATCGTTTATCCCAGAGAAAGCAGTTTGTAGGATTATCTGCGGTGAAAAGGCTTCCCATTAGATCGGGGATCCGTGTACCTTGTGCTGAGTGGCTGGGGCTACCTTGTGCGGCACGCAGACTTACAGTAAAAAAAAAAGAAACTATTAACATTACGTGGAATACATATTGCTTCGCCTGCCTCTGTTCTTGCAAGCCTTTATATATAAATCGAGGTGGATTTTTTGCGTCAAGAGCAGTGACAATGTAACAAAACGCGAAGTGAACATTCGCTTAAGCTGTCATCTGCAAAATTACTGGGCTCCTCGTGAAGATACTTTGTCATCCCCCCAAAGGCGGGTGGCGTAACTATTCTACATAAAGCTGCCTTCTCTGAAAGGTGATTTCGCTAAAATGTCCCTTGTTAAAGTTAACAGTGACGGAGGCAAAATGCTCGTTTTGATCCCACAACTGTCACAAAAGCGGGACGCGAAACGATGCCTTCCACATGCCCATTTGTCATAGTTCCAGCTGATCGTCAACACTATAAGACTGACGATGAATTATTAAGGAAATAAATTATTCATAAAGGAAAGCTCGCCTTATGCATATTGAATATCCGTGACACGCTTTATTTTTTCATAACACGTAAACAAACAAGAAAACAATTTTGCAGGCCCGATTAAAATTATTAATACGAACAATTCCGCTAGATGTGCAATTCATTTGCAACCTATTCGCACACCACACGCACGGACATTTTTGTCAAACGTGCTCCACAACACAGATCTACCCGGCGATACGCTGTCCCCCAAAAGCTGATCACTCACTCTCTCCAAACCGCAAGCCGGTAACAGCGAAAGGAATAACAGTTATGCACACCTACCGTGCCGTATAACCTTCCTCTGCTACTCATTGCGACATACAGGTCACTCCTGACTCCATGCAAGCTAACCACTCCTCGCTCTACCGTGGAGATCTCTATTAGACCTAGTTGGAGAAAAATATCAGGCGTTATACTTTGCAAAGGAAACCGGTCAGGTTGACACAATGTACGGTCGCCGGAACAAACAATAGCAGACACGCACTATGATGTGGGTGTAACCTTGCAGGCTGCAGGTCTGATCGCGTCGCCTTTGTTCTGAATATATTTCATCTAGGAATATGTGACTAAACACAAGAAAATCTCCTATATCTACAGATTCGGACGTGCATGACAGCCCGTTTCTGGGCCGCAAAAAGATCCCGTGTAAAAATAAGTTGGCATCTAAATTCGTCCAAGCATTCATGTCATGTTTGAGCCTGGACAGATATTTAGCACTGGTGGGTTACTAGTTTTTTTAATAGATTTATCTTTAGGAGACATCTGATGCTGACTTAACGGCCGATTAAATATCATGCAAAATAACGAGGATACAGATGCTCTTCAAGTTGTAATTACTTGCGACCACTCATAGTATGTGTCCTCTATTGCATTACATTTTTGGATGCAACTCACTGTACTGGTTCTCATTATGTACACCATTTATCCTGCCGTCTGGAAGGATCTGAAGGTGGAACCCGATGCCCACGTTGCAGTACAGCCTCCGCACTCTCTTGATGCCCAGCAAATAGTCACTCTCCCAGTTCAGGTCCGATTTCTCCCCCGAGATCCCCAGAATGGAGCGGGAGAACAGGGTCTCCCATCTTTTCTCCAGTAAAGTTGCATTAGTCCTGCTCGAAATCGGATATGCTGACACAATCCCCAGCAGGAAGCCCAGGAGAACAATCGCAGTCAACGTCCAGTGCGTGCCGGCCTCGTAGGACATACTGATGAGGAGTCTTTGCGCAATGGCCATCCGGTTTACCTACGGGGCACGTGGTCAAAATTAATGGTCCTAAAAATACCACTCTTCTTGTTTTTCTTTCTTCGGCATGGTGGCACAGGCTTATTTTTGGAAGGCAGATCAGGATTTCGGGCATGAAACGAAAGCCCGACAGCGGAGAAGAAAAAGGAGAGAGCGCGGCAGTGCTTGAGGTGGCGGTGGTGGTGATTATCATGTTGTGCCGCTCCGCGCCTCTCGGTGGGCAACGCTGGCCGTGGAGATTACCACTCACCAAAAATCTAAATCACCTTGCCACGCATCCGCATCTTTATATGACATCACTCTGACTTCAAACAAAGTAGGGGGGTGGAGAGAGAAAGTTGCAAGCCCGCAAGAGCTGAAGCGCTGAACTGCAATGCCAACTCTACTGGGACCTCAATCGAGCGCTGTCATGCCGCATGTGAGACGGGGGAGAAGGAGAGCCTCATTGGATGGCGTTGAGCGATCATGGGATTTGATGGGCACTTTGGCAGAGTCCAAATTGGGCCGGCGGTCATATGTCAGACAGGCCGCTTCCTTATTTAGAAGGAAGGTGTAAAAACGGTGCAGCAGTCACCGGAGAGCAATGGCAATCCTGTCAGCCGTTTCCTGCGCTGATTGTCCCGGAAGTCCACGTTACGATATGTTAAAATTTCTCACCCTGCAGGATTTGTGACAAAAAAGCAAAACGTATTCCCCATGGAAGTCCCTGAAATTTGAGAGGCCCCGTATTGCAGCTTTTTTTCCTCTCTCTCTCTCCCTCCTGTGCTGTGGTACAGATTAGAGCCGCGGGAATGACCGCACGCCAGGGCATAGCGAGCCCTCCAGGCGCTCCTCCAGGTGCTCAGGCTGTCAGGGACGCGGCACGTAAAAGAGCGGCGCTGTTTAAAGGGGAATACGGAGCTGGATGTGTGGTACCTCCGAGGCGTCCGTCCGACAAGTGGGCAGAGCAACTTTGAACCAAGAAATGCAGAATAAAAATATCCAAGCATAAATACTGCTCAGTCGTGAAAACTGCAGTAATAATAAAAAGACCGTATCGAGTATACATCATCCGCAAAAAGCATTAAATAGCAGCCGACGGCACAAAAAAACAGTGTGTATGCGCACGGAGACACAAATAAGTATCATATTAATTAGTTTTCATTCTAGTTCAGCACACGATTGTTCTGACATGTTCGTAATGAGCCGTTTTCCTTGTAAACTGTAGTCGAGCTGTCTCTCTGAATCTGTGAGCAGGTTAAAAGTATGTAATTAGATTGAATTGGTGTGACAAACCAAAACTCGCATTAAGATGACAGAAAAAAGACGGATCTTATGTTAAATAGATCGTGGAAAAAAGTTATAGCCTATATAAAAAGGAGGACTTTAGTTAACATGATGGTTAAAAAGCTTCACATCCAGAGCAATGCAGGTGACATTATATGTCAGTATGGTCGTATTTTATTATTATTTTTTTTTGCTTTAACGGGCTACCCAGAAATAAGAATAAGAATATATTTCATAGAAACTGTTTGCTGTAATGAAGTTTATTCTGGACGAAATATTGCCACCTGACAGCAGTTAAATTCCAAATGTATTAAATTCACATATATTAACATTTGTGTTAGTGTCACGTTTCCATAGAATGAGATGTCGTACCGTCCACTCACAGACCGCTTGCAACTTGTGGGCATTATTGATTGTAATGAATTAAAGGCTATAACATAAAAACAACGGCAGACAAATTTACAGAGTGATTTACTAAGAAAGTGAAATTCGTTTGTTATATTCTACTAAGCCAACAAGGCAAAATAACATATTAACACATGTTAATACAGGCCTACTGTATTAAGTTCAAAATCTACCGGTCTGAATAACAGTTTATTTCAAAACAAGTGGCATAATGCTGTGTGCATCAATAAGTTTATATACAATTGAATTTAAATTAACTTATAGATATAAACTTATACACCGGAATGATTCACAGAAACAAAATTTGGAAAAACACCTTTATCAAAAATTTTAATGGAAAATGCATAGTTCGAAAGCAGTGAAACTTTTAAGTCTGTACTTCAGTATAATGCTACTGATCAACTGTCTTTGAAGCACCGAATTACATGAAATGTACATTTTAGTCCAGAAAGTTCCTAAGGAGGAGAGAAGCCAGCGCAGCCTCGTGCATGACAGCCGTTCATTAACGAAGCGGCCGGCACCGTCACAGCCTCCCCGTCCAGCCTTTGCCTTTCCATAATGGAAAGATACGTTTGATAGATGGGGCCCATTCACAAAGACGCCGCACTCATTAACCAGCCTGCTGAAACGCGCGCTTGCTCTTTCCATATTTATTTTCATAAAAAATAAATAGATGTAAGCCGACGCTAGTGATGCCACTCGGCGTTATTTAAAAATAATAATCATGGGCTCAAAGAAGCAACATTTTAAATAGCCACTAGGCCTATATGATATGAAAATTACTGCTTGAAACTATATAGGCTATTGACCGTGTATTACTGCAGAAACATATCAAAGCCTTTCAAATGGCCCACCCAATCTACTGATAGCAATCAATACTGTTCTGTAATATATAATTAAGTGATAATTATTGTAATTATGATGGTTTTTCGGGAAGAAGCCGTTGATAGCTTACGGAAACGAAGAATTTCCAGTTCAATTACAAGTTACGTGACCTACAGACGATGACGGTATTAATTTTCTTAAGCAGAATGTGAGGCACACAGCTGTATGATTGGTTTACCTGCAGTCCAGCACTGGCTTTGGTAATTCTTTGTACGTACCCTTGCGACGGGAGGGAAAGAGAGAATGCTGAATTCTCTGATAATTTATACTGCGTAAAGCAAGTGCAAGGGCGTAGCGTAATAGCAACGGATTTCTCTCCGAAACCCTCAAGAAAACCAATAAGGCAAAAATACTTTTAGTGTCAATATGATTCTATAATAAATAAATAAATATTTACAAAAATTAATTTTTCAGGCACTTCCCAAAATATATTTTATAGGGTTAGAAAATAAATGATTATAGACAAAACAATGCAGTCTGTCGAAATACGCGTACAATACATACAATACAGTATTACTTGGAATATAATATTATGAATATTCATTGAAAGGAATGCGTACTACAGCTGAAACGCACGACATTAAGGACTGGACAGCCATAAGGACAATTTTAACACATGGTATCTGCCTCCACTTTAGCTACAGCTCAGCAATGCATAAGAGCAAAGCCAGTCTAACATGCCGTGGGTTTTTTCTTATGAAGATACATTTTATATATGTTTTATCCTTGTTGCCTAAATATCAGTTCAGTTTATTGAAAGTGCATAGAATCGTTTTGATGACTCTGGTAAGAGCAAGCCGGGGCGAGACAGTAACCCAGCCACAAAGGGCGTTTGATTATGACTGACGGAAACAGTCAGGCTGGTTTCTCAGCAGACCCAGAATCCCGCTGGCCAGCGTTCCGACTGCTGTCACATGACAGGGTGGTCACATGACCAGCCAGTCCATACTCCCATTTCCTGACCACTCCTGACCTTTGAAGTAAAACATACAAGTACACAATCTACAGGATGGCAGGAAAGACAAGAAAAGGCTACAGCTGAACTTCAGGACTCATCCCATGACTTGGCTGTTGCCCGGACAACCGCGAGCAGGACATCTCAGGGCTCCGTTCTCAACCATCTGATGGGATTTAACACAGAAGGCAAGAGGCAGCCTTATTCATTACGCTGGGCTTTCAAGCCATTTCCCTGAAACTGATTTATTATTCTGCAAACAACAGCTTTAACTAAATGCTCCACTTTAACACAACTAACAATTAACAATAAAACTAGAGCACAAGCGCATAACACCTGTGTAATATTAAGTCAGGTCCTGATACCCTTTACACAGCAGATGTACAATATTATAACAATTTGTCAGAAATACCACAGACTTACTCATAGCCTCTTCCAAAAAAGGTTGGGTAATAAATTCCCACAGGGATATAATCATCTGCACACAAAATATATACGCATTACGGCTCTTTACATTAAACTGTACTGAAATGAAACAGCCGTGTCTGCTTCCTAATTCATCCTGGTGTATAAATACATGTACAAAGTTCTCTGTCCCTCAGGATACTGCTGGTTATCAACACCAATCCCTTCGCCATGGCAACCAACCCGAGGTAAACAGCGAGCAGTCAGAGCCAGAAATGGGTTTCCCCAACTCGGCTTCCTTTCAGGAGCGGCACCCGCAAGGGACGGGGGGTGGGGGGGGTCAACTCCCACGAGTGTCAACTGTCGTTAAGCACTGAATTACAGTCTGCCACTGGCAGAATGGATGATAACCATGTTGTTTTGGGCTCTTCCTATAGTTTTTGGGTCTTTAAAGTGGACTATTTCTGGTGTGTGGGGTACACTGGGTAATGGGGGAGGAGGGGGGGTTACGTTAAAAACAGCGGGGGGGAGGTGAGTGAGTGTTACATTTTGAAACTCAGAGAAACACCCATAGAGAACTCTGATATATATAAAAAATAAATATCTATGGGAGGACTGAGTCTCCATGGCAACGGTGACAGCATGTGACCTTATGTTGAAAGAGCAATGGCCAAGTAAACAGCAGACATACTTATATTCCCCCTTGGCCTCCTCTCAGTTCCTGAGGTCCTTCTGCTCGAAGACGACGTGGCCCACCAGGTAGACGGCGACGGAGCCGAAGATGGCAGACGAGGCCATGTAGGTGGTGACGGACTCCGTGAGTTGGACGATCATGCCCATGAAGAGCGTGGGGAAGACCTGCGACAGGAGGAAGGTGCTGTCCAGCATGGCGAAGTCCAGACCTACTCCACGCTTCACGTGATCCTGCACCGGGGGGGGAGCCGGGGCCACCGAAGGGCCCTTCGGGGGCCCAGAGTGTCTAGTGGTGTCCCCCACGAAGAACGCCGCCTTAGTGTTGCAGAGTGTGTGGCTCAGCTCTCCGCTGGCACCATCTGCAGTCAAACACCCCACCTCATGTGAGGCCAGGATTCCGTTACTTTTATTGTATTTCGGTTGTTTTTTTGGCAGGAAAACCTGAAAAGGAGGAAAAAAACAAGAAAACTAGTGCTGTCAAATTAAATTACATTTTTTAAATCAGATTAATCACAAGGTTGCTGTGGATTAATTCCGATTAATCCCACTTAAATATCATTCATTTTTAATCTATATTAACCACATTTCATTTTGCATGAGCAAAGACTCAAGAAAAAATGGAATATATATTAACTTAACATTGCACTTAATTTAGCACTTAACATGTTTACTGAACATCTTGAGCACGAGCCAGATGCATTCCATCTGCCACAGAAGTGCAATACCATGGACCTGTATCAAAAAGCAAGATTTTTTGCTTAGCTGGACAACTTGTCGGATTTAAGGTACCTCAGTTTAAATGGCCTTTATCTTCGTTCACTTACAATTAGCCTGAACTGCTGTAAATCCGACAAATAATCCGACTAATCATGAAATCCAATTCTAGCCTGGTTAACTGCCACTGTTAGCAATATCAGTTGATAACACATTACGCGCGGTGCTTTACGTATAAAACTCCCAAGCAACACGTCCACAGATAGCTTGGACGGTGTAGTGTGTGCAACCGATTTAATGAGCCACAAATGAGAAGCACGGCTTAAACGGTATGATTGATTTTGAGTCATTCTGTGCTGCGGATGGGTTAATTGCGTTAAAATATTTAATCAGACTAATCGTGATGATGGATTAATCCACGTTAACCCGTTAATTTTGACAGCCCTACAAGAAACATTTGTTCTGTTTCACAAAACCATGAAACTAAGCTGACATACAGGATACAATGTCTTAGGTCTTGTAAACGCTTAACTTTACAAATGAAGCCTGTAGGGGGGGCCCTCCTCATGGAGGGTGGGGAAGGTGGCGTGCAGGGCACAGATGTAGGCCCACCTCCTCTTCCTTGTGGTAGTGGCAGGTGAGCGTGTAGGGCAGCGTCTGCAGCGTGGCATAGGCGAAGCCGGTGAGCGCGGACATGGCGGTGACCAGCGCCACGCTCTTGGACAGGCAGATGACCAGCGCGGAGGCCGTGAAGCTCGCCATGCTGCCCAGGTAGACGCGGCGCGTTCCGAAGCGGCGCACCAGCCGGCTCATGGCCAGCGAGAAGACGGTGGAGGTGGCGCACTGCAGGAAGAGGCCCAGGCTGCCCATACGGATCCCTGGAGGGGACAAAAAGGGTCACGGAATTCAGAGACAGCAATAATGGCAGAACTATCAATGTCCATGTTGACTTCTGTCTGAAACTCAAAAAACGGGTCGGGCAGGACAGTGTCTTAAAGCACATATTGGGGTGATAAATACATCAGAAAAACTGAACGGCCTTGGAGAGAGAACCTGCCTGCTTGCCAAACCAAACCAATTTGGGGAATCTGGCTTAGAAGCCAGCCCACTGCGGTCCAGTTATTTCACCATTTGGCAGGAAAACAGGAATCGGGTTTTCTCAGGGATTGTTCTCTCCCTTGAGCCTGAGATGCTGCAGTGGGTATCAGCATAACACAGATGGGACAGGCCCCCATCAGCGCCATCGGCAGGCGGGATTGACAGGCCCTGACAGTGTCACCAATCCCTCTTCCTGATGCCTGTCTGATGTCTTGCGTGGCCACGTGCCCCGTGGGGCAGATACCACACTGCTGACCATGCAATGTCCTGCACTGGCACGGTGGGCGGACAGAGGATGCAGCACAGGACTGACACAGAAAGCTACACTGACACTAAATCCATGTGCAATTCCGTTGTGCTTGCACGCGGACAATAATGTTCTTGAATCTTGAATGTGTATGTGTGGGGAAATCTCAAATAAAGATAAATTAAAACTGACAGCGATGTTATGCCTGACACACACACCACCTCAGTCGTTTAGTGGCGTTTGGCTCAGCAGGTTAGAAAGCCCTGCCTGTGACCGGAAGCTTGCTTGTTCAAATCCCAGGGTCAGCAGAGTGATGACACTGTTGGCTCTGAGCACGGCCCTTAACCCCCAATTGCTCTAGGAACTGTCTGCCCCTGTTTCTGAAATGTATGTTGCTTTGAAAAAAAACATCTGCTTAATACGGCGTAAATGCACAAAAACACAGTGTGCAACGTGTGTGTGTACAGATCATAAAGCGACACTTAAGAGCTTTATGGAAGTAGTCGTGGGGCTGCCCGTGAACAGGAGTCTTTCACCAAGCTCCTGTGGGATCTGCAATGTTCCAGAAATTTCCGCTGTCTTATCTGTCGCGGCTTCCCCTGAGGGTGGGCCTCCGGGGCTGCCACCGCATTGCCCACGTTCATACGTGTGTTTCTGGCTTCCATGTTGCACACCCACTGACTGCAGGGAACACGAGCATTCAGCTGCATGGGAATCAGTGGTGAGGGAGGGGCATCACAGGCATAGGGTGACACGATAATCACCAGCAAGGTAGGGATGTGTGAAAATAAATAAAATAACCAAAAAAAGAGGAATGATTGAGAGTAGGATGACGGCTGCACCTGTCAGTATGTAAAGATCCTGTCAGGGGTTTTATGGTGAAGACAGCTGCTGTGCAGAAAGTGGCCAGGTGGGGGCGCCACAGACAGGGGGAGGAGAGAGGGGAGCGCAGAGAGTGGGTGGAAATGGGAGCATAGGGAGTACAGAAGGCAACGTACAAAATGAGCCTATTAGGCTATTAGGCACTAGCTAACGGAAGGCAAAGTACAACGTGAGGCGATTAGGCGCTAGCTAAGAGAGGAGTGGTGGCGGGAGCGACCTTCATGGTAGCGCTGCCTGGACGCCGTCCCGGGGGCTGCGCTGGGCACGCCCTCGTAGAGCCCCTCTCCCACAAAGTCCGTGTAGAAGAGGACGAAGGACATGACGGCCATCCAACTGCAGAGCTGCGCCGCGCACAATCGCCGCATCACCTGTGGCACGTGGCAGTAGCTGCGGTACAGAGCGGGGGTCACGGACCAGCAGGCATGGAGCAGGCACAGCAATGGGCGCGGCCCCCGGAGGCGAGGCCGGCAGTGGGGCATCGGGCAGCAGGGGCGGGGGAGTGCAGTGTAGCAGACAGCCTCCAGGGGGCGTGGCTCCACAGCCACACTGCATGGTGGCTCCTCCACGGACACCATCATGGTGATCAGGACGCTGGCCACGAAGATGAGGATGAGCACGGCAAAGAGGCTCTCCTCCTGGCCCCCCAGGTAGGCGGATAGCAGCCCCCCACTCCAGTCCAGAGCCGGCAGCAGGTATCCCACGCAGCCCCCCAGGCTGACCATGAAGGAGAACATGGAGAAGGCCTGACTGCAGGCCTCCTCCTCACCGTACAGGTCGGAGAGCAGCGCCTCCAGCGGCGTGAAGCACACCTGGCCGCAGAAGTCCAGCAGGGCCACACCGAGGATGAGCAGGCCCACCTGCAGGGGGCGCCCTCCGTGGCCAAAGTGGGCGGCCAGCACGTCGGCATGCGGGATGATGAAGAGGGACAGCAGCACGCCCAGCGAGAGCAGCCAGATGAAGGGGCGACGGCGGCCGTAGCTACTGACACAGCGGTCGCTGGCCGAGCCGATCAGCGGGATGAAGAGGAGCCCCAGCACCGGCCCGATACCTGCAGCAGGAAAGGGAACCCCGAAGGGTAAGTGGAGGGGGAACGACACCCCCCCAGAAGTAGAACTGCGTAACGACAAGCTGATTGCGAAATACACCAAGAAAGTTCACGATAGCCCAAATTTTAAGTCTTATTTCTTCACCAAGAAGAGAATGGAGTTGGGTTTTATTTAATCGCTTGCTCCTGCAAAGTGAAGCCGTATGGATTTAGCCTGGTCAGGAAGCAGAGAGGGGGGGCAGTGAAGCGTTTTACAAACTAATAACATGTCAGTCTCTGGACTAATTGGAGAGGCCCCGTGGGAGAGCCTGTCCGCTCACATCCCCTCTGGGTGCTGCAGGACAGAACCCTACGGCCAACAAATGGTTCCCATGGCGCCAGAAATGCTGAGACGTGTCCACATGTCATGCAAGCGGGTTGGGGGAAGGAAGGTCTGTTGACAGCAAACTGATTAATTCATTTTATGTATAACGTGCTCCTGTCCTGCCAGCTCACTCTCATTGTGGAATAAGCACAGGGTGGTCTGACACACACTCAGAGAACAGATAATTCACAAACACACACACACACACACACACACACACAGCCAGCTGGTCAAACTGTCATCACAGCCCGCAAGCAGGCCACACATGCAGACCTCAGATCAATTTCCACCGCAAAGTACTTCTTCAGCACGACCTTGTGACGAAGGGGTTACCATGGGAACACCCCCTACTGCTCTGAGACGGCCTGATGGGACACAACAGAGTGCTGCCCCTCCCCACTGGAATAAACTCCACCTGGAAACATCAACCTCCGGTTGCAGCCACCAACAGGGGGCGCTACATCTTACTGCACCACTAGAGGCATTACATGTTTGCATTTACTGGCTGCTTTTGTTTAGTAACTGATGAGAGGGGAAAATATGCCAGCTGAGATGTATCCAGCGGCCCGGCTGAGGACCAGATGAAGGTCAGGAGTGTTTTAATATGTAAACCCAGAGAAGCTGCAGGGAGGGAGGGTTACCTCTGCCACATACTGCGTTCTCACCCTGTGAACTTCCATCAAAAGTGCCTTGCTGTGACAGGTGTGTCCCTGCCCCCTCCCCCCTTCATTTGGGACGTTAAAACGGAATGAGGAAGAGAGCGGAATGGACTGAGGTTGCAAAAGTCTTCCAGCAGTCGCTCCCCGTTTAACCTTCAGATGGCTTTTTGGTACGGCGATTATACCACATACACACATCATACACACATCATACACACATATACACATCATACACACTTTAAGTTTAAAAACGTTTGGTGATGGTGATTGGGAAAGGAAGAAGCGAGGACAAGGGCCAGAACGGAGAAGACGGCGGTGCCACCGTTGCAGGCTGCTGTGGGGTCGAGCGCAGGCCCCCCCTGGGGCCCTGTGCCAGGCCACTCAGGAGACTGCAGGCCGCTGTCCCAGACAGATCCAGGCTGTGCCGGAGTGGGCAGTCAGCTAGGCCGAGGTACAGAACCACCCCTGCCCTACACAGCACATGCACATCCGCATGGATGAGTACAAACTGTTCTGTGCAGAAATCTACAGCTGCCAAAGACAACGATGTTGAAATCTTTATGTTGGTGCAGATCTATGTTTTTTTTTGTCTATTGTCTAACTGCGTCAGCTTCACTACTTGAAACATTTCTGAGACTATTTACAGTAACTATACAAAATACCCACATATTTGTTGACTTGATCACTAACTTTCCACGCTTGGCTAATCAGTGCCTCATCACCTTATCTAACTCATTAAATTAATTAGTTAAGTGAGCTGGTGGTGAAATTCAACAAGACATCAATAACGTTTTAGAGAGCAGAAGAAAAACGTATTAATTTTTATTGTACTATTATTTTATTTTATACATTTAGTTTAACATAATTTTTCTGAGCAAATATGCACTAATAAATAGCTTTAAGCATTTAAACATTAAAATCTTTGACGGCCTAAAACATTCACACAGCACTATATACCCACAAACACACACACCTGATACATGCACATATGCAAACAGACACCAAAGACAGCATGCAGCACACACGCACTCAGAAAAGCACATGCAGAAACATTTTCCTTGGGATGAATAACATCTGTGCCCCAGCCCGAGGGCGACGGTCTGCATGTAGGCTTGTGGCGGCAGCGAGGGCACCCCGACAGATGGTGCGGGGCCACTGCCGTATCCATGGACACCAGCCACTACGCGGAAACAGTCCCCATTATCACCCTGAATCTCTGCTCCAGGGCCCTCAGGCCAAGGGCTACATCTGGCCAACATCTCTGAAGCCTCCTTCCAATTAGCACCTGACCACAGCCCAGATAAAGGGACAGGTGAGCAACCTCTGACCCCCGGATCAGGCTGAGTGCCGCCTCTGGCACCAGAGCCGCGCCTTCAGAACAAAGAGCTCTCTGATGCACCTAGAACCTACTTTTTACCTTTACATTTAAAAGAAACCCTTTTTCCTGGTATGGAACGTCTTTAATCTATAAAACAATGTTGACATAAAATTTATTGATTTAAAAAATGGTTAAAGTTAACATAACTGAGTTAATTGCAAGGAGAACAATGAAAACTCACTAAGAGTCTGTTTCCCAGCAGGCAACATAAGACTTCGCTTTACAGCAGAGCTGCATGCAAGTGCTGCAGTTTCTTTATCTAAATATTTCTCTTATTGAGTTCTTGCTGTGTTTGTAACACACCGCGTAGCCCCAGCTCCTCCACTGCTTACCCTTGTACCTGGGCTTTCGCCAGAGTCTGGCCACACTTACGCCTAGTTGACTCCTTGACAGTCGTATATTTGTAATGTGCTATTTGCCTCTGTTTACATTTACATTTTACTTAACAGACGCTAAAGCGAGGTACAATTCAGAGAGCAGGGTTACCCAGTCCCTGGAGCAAATGGGTGCTAAGGGCCTCGCTCAGGGGCCCGACAGTGATGTCACTCTGTCGATCACAGGATTTGAACCAGTGACATTTGGATCATGGATACAAGATCCTGACCCACCGAGCTGCACAAAGAACCCATTGAATAGTTACTTTGGACAAAAGCATAAATAAATGAATAAATGTAAAGATAGAAGAAGAACCTGTAGGGGCAGGTATTTATACCCCAGCGATGGAGCCCCAGACACAAATACCCCAGACCTCCTTACCGAGGACCATGGTCATGTACTGCTCCTCCACCCCCGCCTCCAGCAGGAGGGGGGGAACATACGTGATTCCCGCCGCCACGCAGATCTCCAGCCCGCAGGTGAGCGAGTTGAGTAGGACGAGCCGCCCCTGGGCTCTCCATCCAGGCATCACTGCCAGCTACGTGCCCTTCCTGGGGGGCCACGGGGCCCGGGGAGTTTGGGGCAGGGGTGGGAGAGCGCTTGGTGGGTGGTGTCTCAAAATCTCCAGGGGTTCCATCCTTCTTGAGGCATACTGGATCTGGATCAGAGACGGAAAGGGAGGACAGGTGAATCGGTCCTGGATTAAAACCACATTAAAAGGCTCAAGAGGATTTGAGACATAACTGGCAGAAAGCCCACAAAGCTAGCCTAAAACAGAAGGCTTATGCTGGGAGACGAGGAACTCTGGACAGATTAGAAGCTGGAGTTCCCTGTGAAGAACACTGGCTGACAGAAACCCCCAGCCAAAGAGCCAGGAAGAGACAAACCCCAATAAGTATTAATGCTCCTCTCTGATTTTCAGCCCCTCGGAGACCCGTTGCCCAGGAGTGCAGAAGAGCTTCCAGCACCAGCCCTGTCATCACCATGGCGATTCAGTTTCAGACCGTTCAAAGTATCTTCTCAGAGTGACAGAGACCGGCTTTCATTTCCGCTTCCTTGCTCCTCAAACTCTGTCACTGAGTTCAGCGTACAGATTTACGCGTGTGGAAGGCAGTGGGAGGGGGACGTCATGACTGACACAAGTGTGCGGGCTCCAGCCATTCCTCAGGCCTTGGGTAGGGAAGCTGCCACTGATTACTGACACCATCCATCCCAGAGCAGTAACGTCTTACAGATGGTCTGTAACCGCACACCCTGCAGCTTCCACTCCATCCCTCTATAACATTTCCCGGCCCCAAGATTTTCTCCAACGTACAGTAATTGTGACTCGACAATCTGTCAATTAGAGGAGTAGAAACTGGGTTGGCGAGGTGAAATATTACATCCAGTTCGCACAATAAGGTCTGAACCCCCAAATTAGGGACCCTGCTAACCAATGGCCTTTCTTCACTAACCATCCCACCGGAGGAACAGGTTCAACATGCAACCTCTCTCATCCCGAGCAGATAAGTTCCTTTCACTCCTTGACCAGAGTTAACATCTCCTATGAAGGATGACTTCAGCGGTAGCCATGCAGTCAATGCTGCACAAAACACCAAACACAGCAACATTCTCTCTCCAAAAGCTCTGTCTCTCTTTCTCTCTCTCATGCAAAGGCAGCTGCAGAAGCCACGCAAACAAACATGTGATTGAGACTAAACTTGATACACCTCACTGATTTTACCCTTAACTTGAGAGTAACCTCAAAACAAAGCAGAATTACAATTCCTTTGTTTAGCTGAGGCTTCAAACCAAAATCACATATGACTGAAAGGGTCAGACAGTCCCTGGAGTGACCAGGGGTAAAGGGCCTCACTCAAGCACACAACAGTCAAATCACCAAAATCACAACTGGCCACCATCCGATCAAAGACACAGACTCAAACCCACTGAGCCACAAACTGCCCTCAAAAGAAACACCCTTTCTTTGTGGTGGTATTCACACCCACACCGTCAAAATGACTGGAACCTACACCCAACATCCCCTGAAAAACATTCCAACATATCAATGGAGAAAAGAGGCAAGGCTTGCAACAGATGGCAAACCTGACACCAACCTACATAACGTCAACACGGACCATAAACAGATAATTTGAAATCTTATTAACCCAAAACAGGTGCCAGATCTCACTCAAGTAGTCTTTCAGAGCAGAATCCGAAGAGATGCATTAGCGCGGAATCAATCTGCTTTCAAAAGACATTAAAACAGAAAAAAATATTATGTTTGTATGTCAGAGTGTACGGGTCTGTCCAGGACCGACCCAAGACCCGACAAGCAGGAACTGGGGGGCGGCGAAAAGGTGTGATTCCCACTGGCCCATCCAACCTGGAGTTTTGAGCAGTTATTTCTTGGAGAGTAAAAATGAGCCTTTTTCCCCTGCCTCCTGGAGCCCGCCGACCTGTGTCTGTGAATACTGCCGCTGGCTGTTGACAGGAGAGCAAGGGGAGTGCCAGACTCGCCCCCACACCTGTGGGAGGGAGGTGGGGAGCACTGACAGCTCTACGCCCGCCCAGATCCATCTCCACAGCATTTAAGCCCAAACTGCAGCTGGCGCCAATGCTAATGTGCCTCTGATGCCTCCATTACGGGTAAAAACCATGATGATGTCATCATCGGCAGCAAATGTGCTGGGAAAAACCCCCCAGGAACACAACAGATGCTGCAGACTGGAAGCAGTGGGACGGGGGTGTGGCATTGACTCTCAGAGGGTCCCTGAAAGGCGCCCATCAGGGGATCCCCCAAAACCCCCACAGCTTGTCCACTTCCACTCAGACTAACCCCCCCAACGCTTTTCAGCATCCTTGTCCAGTCAACCCCCTTCCCAGTTTACCCTCAATTGCTCTGGTTATATTTCTTTAGGCCCCATTTGGGCCACCAAGCCCCCCCTCCCCCGTCTTTTTTATCTCTCTTAATCTCCCCCCCTCCTTTCTGTATGCATCTCTTTCTTGCTTCTTGCTCCCTCCCCCCCAGGAAACCCCCAATGATTGATCTTCCAGACAAAATGAAAGAGACTTAGGGAAATTGACACCTTTGATTTATGTCACCCAAACCCCAATTTTCTATGATCCATGGCCCAGGAAAATGTTCCCGCGGCCCAAGTTTGCTTGAGAAGGAACAGGGGGAGTTGCTGTGAGGGATTTGTCCCACTGACCAAACATTAAGTTGTTCGTCAATTGAAGACGGCTGAAAGATTAGCCGCGGTTGAGCGTCGCCTCGGTGCACTCACCTGCGTGCCAAACCCCTCGGCTTGCTTGCCTTAACCTGCCTTTCATTCTGGTCACTCCTATGGATTTTCCGGCCATGACCTCAGCCTTGGGAAACAGGAACGGGCATTTGCGAGGGACGGATGGACGTGTGAGCTTTTACACCGGCCCCTCTTCTCGCCATCAGCCCATTATCCAGCCTATTCAGCAAATGCCCCACAAATCTGCCTCAGTGGGCCTGAGGGTTGTCACCACATAAAACAGGCTTTGTGTACATTGTGCCTGGGTAACCCTATACACTGAGACACAAACCTCTTTCACTTACGCCTGTATTAATGTGTGTTTAATACATGTGAGAAACACGGACATATGCGGAGGACGACGTCGTGTCTGCGTAGGAGAGCGGGCGACATGGGAGGCTCAAATGTCCACGTCCTGGAGTCACCAAACAGAAGCCCCAGGGCTGCTTCTGACTCTGGATGAATGGATGCAGCTCAGAAGTTCACCTTCACGTCCTCTTAGGCAACTGTTGGCAAGCAGACGGGAATCCAGCTACGCTGCACGTAGCGGCCATCCGGCGTAGGTAATGCGGAAACCTACACAGCAAGTGTCCCGAAACAACCCGAATCACCACCGTGCTTCCTCTAGCATGACCCCTGACCTGGCCTCTCCCCTCAGATCATGTGTCCAACAAATCACGTGACCAACAGCACTCAGCTCAGGTGGTCGGCCATGTTTCACAGGAACCGGCTGGCTCTCTGCATATACTGAGAAAGATGATTCAGCGGCAGAACTGGAATCCAGCTGTCTGTCGGACATTGCGAGCGTCAGTGACACCTCCGAGGAGACTTTGGTAGCTGAGAGTTGTGTGACATCAAAGAATGTCTACGTACTGTTGTCAAATAACCTGCAAATTAAGTCCCTCAGAGTCCTTCACAAAACAGCCATCAAACTGGCATCAGCAAGCATGACTTAGGCCAATCCCAGACCAGCCCAAACTGAAATACAACAGGTCACAGAAACATTAACATCCAGAACCGGCACAAAGAGCAACACTGTCACTAGAGCAACAATGAATCCCTTTGGGGTGAATCTTATTTAAAACGCTGCACAGTCTGAATTTGTTCAGTTTTTCCAAGCAAGAAAACCCCACAAACATATTCGGAGCTCCTGGTTTAGTGTCAGGAGAACGTCTGCGGGCAGGACGAGGTCACAGCATCGGGCCGACACTGACACTCACTGCGAGATCAGCCGCGGCGTGACACCTGACCAGCAGAGCGCAAGGTCACTCACGTGGCTGAGCAGAGCAGCAACCTGTGGGTCGTCCTTGTCCCCTCGCTGTGTCAGACCCCCCGTGTGCTGGGGGCTCCACGTGTGCGAGTTCCTCTCCCAGCTAAACTCCCCAGCTCCTCATCGGCCAGGTCTTCAGCAGCCTGCTCCGGGTCTGGGAACCCACGCTTTACCTCCTCTATTTTTACCACCCCCCCTTCCTCTCTCCCGCTCTCCTCTCTCAGTCTCCGCCTCCCTCTCTCCCTCCCTTTTCCCTTTCTGTCTCTCTATCCCTCCCACTCTTTCACTCCCCCCCCCACCAGCTTGTGAAAGGCGCTATACACCTGGGGGTCTCCACTCTCAGAGAAGGCAAACACTGACGCTACCCAACAGGCTGCACTGAAACAAAGAGGGAATTCATATCAGCACCACTAAAGAATAGCACCCCCCACAACCCCTCCCAGCTCATCTGGTATCATGTTAAACTGCCTATCAGAAACCCCCCTTGCTGCCCCCTCCGAAAATCAAGGCCTTGCCCTCCCACTCTGCTTGAGAAATCCCAGCTCAGGCCCATACACACATGCACACACACACACACACACACACACACACACCCTGGCCCTCATACACACACTTAAGGAAACCAACTCAACCACACTTGCTTCTAGAAATTAGAACTTAGCTGTCTTCAATAAATTCCATTCAGAAATGCGAGCATTATTTTTAAACCCCAAACACCAGACATGTGCTCCCTGAGACTCAAACACGGTGCTCAGCGTTGAGTATTTCACCTGACGCTCATTCTAACACGACACCAGGCAGGGTGAACAGTGATAAGAAATCAAGCATCAAACTGTGAAAAACATTCCTGTTCTCTCTTCAAAACCAGTTTCTAGGGAACCATGGAAAGTCAGAGAAAACAGGCAAAAATCATAAGTCAAATTAGTGTGAAAAAAAAATCAATACAGGAAACCTTTTACACTGGGCATTTAACCTGTTGTGTTATACTAGACAAAGTTTCTCAGATAATATGGAGACTCAGCAGGTGGTAAAGCTGCTTACCAGCCCAGACTGTGCCTTTGAGTCCAGCCACGGAGATGCGTGTCCATGTTTGTGTTGTCCCACTTTCCAAAAACATGTGAGTCATATAAATATTTAAAGTGTCCTTACATCAGGCAAGTTTGAAAGGTTACCATTTATAGGTCTGCATACATCAGCCGTAAGCAAATACCACATCTGTAATTCCGGATCTTTCTCTACTGCCCAAGTTCGTCAAGCAGTGCGATGCGTGGCACCAGCCAACCCTCAAATTAAGCTCGACTGAGAAAAGTAATGCTTTTAAAATGAAAGGGTCTTAATAAGATGATACATGAGCCTGTCAAAGGTTTAGATTTAACTGTTTAGACCCTGCAAATAATCAACAAAATCCAGCAGATGACATTTGGCTTGTTTTCAGTGCTTCTCCCATGTAGCTCTCGAAACGCTTAGTGCTCGCTTTTCATGGTTTGTTAAAGGTGATGCTGGCCCTGGGAACCAGCAGGTGGGGGTATGGATTTTTTCTGTCACCAGAGGTTTCGGTTATTCCGCTAACTCAGCGCCCCCCCCCCCCTCCCCTACCCAAACTGTCACAACGAGCGATGAGTCCGCTCACTATCAGTGCCGATGTCAAGCGGCAACGTTGGCGATAAGTCTTGAGCTAAATCGGTTCAGGAAAATTCTACAGTGGCTTTTTGAGCAGGGTTGGGGTGGGGGGGGGGTCCCATCGCCATGGATGAGCACCATGAATGAGCACCGGACTGGGGGTGGCATTAATCACACCCTCCTGCGTTCCCATAGCAAATTAACCTTTAAACAAATATGTGATCTTAATGCTAAGATACTCGCCACCCTTCATTACCCCACATGCTCGTTGTCCGGGCCTTTCTCCTCGCTCCGCGTCCCTAATGGCCGCTCTGTCGCTCATTGTTTATGCTGAATAGGCGGCTCTTTAGCCGAAAGCACTGTGGGCGTCTCTCAAGGAATATTAAGGAATGCTCTCGACCTACAGGAGACGACGCTCCAGGTTCACACGGAGGGATTTTCACAGCAGGGTCCCAGTCACTGAATACGAAGGGGGGATTTTTACTAGAAAGAGCCTAAAACAGGATCCTGGGTTTACTAATTTCCTTGACGATAGAGGGGATGCTCCTTGTGCGATGGGGAATTCTGGGTCCAGACCCGGAGAGGAGATCCCCTGGTGACCGTCTCTGTAAGGCTGGCTCCACAGCTGAGGTTGTGACCATCCAGCAGGCCTCCAGAGAAGAAAGAGGAGCCGGATGCACCGGCAGGACTCGACACGTCTGTCGCCGGGGTTGGAATCCAACAGCAGCCCTGAGGGCAAGAGACTGCAGTCTCCGTCTCGGATACTCCAAAAATACAGGTGGCAGGCAGGGGGGTGAGATCCATTCATTTCTATGGGAGAAACCCTAATTCCAATCACGACACCATTAACCCCTACCAATCCCTAACCTTAACCATAAGTAACCAACCCAAAAACAAGACTTTTGGCATTTTTACTTTTTTGATTGCATTCACAGATTTTTATAAAATTGAGATTATCCAAAAGAGGACCTCAAAAGATGTCCCCAAAAGTATGGAAATTCAGGTTTTACCGCACTTTGGGACAACTTGTTCCTAAAATGTGATATATGCAAAGCCACAGACACACACACACACACAGACACACACATACAGACAAATCCACACACAAACACACACACACAGACACACACACAAACAAAGGCTGTAGCTCATCAGTAACCTGTGTTTTTCCCAAGGCAACCAAACATTTCATCCATTTATATAACTGGGTATCTGATTGAACCCTTCAGATCGCATCACACATGGGAGACATTCAAAAAGATCAGCTTGCTGCTCAAACGAATACAGAAGTGAATCTGACTTACCCCTCCAGTTTGGCAGTTTTTTTAATAAACCTTTTTTTTAAAAAAAAAAAAAACACTGCGAGTATAATAAGAATGTCACAATGAAACCCATAACTTGTTTTCTATGCCTTCTAAGGAACGAGGAATCTGGCCTATATTATTCCCGGAGGCTCAACACTTTCGTCAAGTTACTTTTGTTCCCGGAAATACAAGTATAAGCGATGCTTCATTCAGCTATTTGTCACTTTCACGGCTGATTTCTCTTTTTTTTTTTAGTCATTATCTGACGCAAGAGAGGTCTTTTTGCTAGGAATCGTGAGCATCTAGGTCAGGGTAGGGAAGCTCTCATACTTCTACTGAGGACCAGAAGAGTCTGCAGGTATTTGGGTCACATTTCCATAAAGCGATTTATACCTGAACTTAGGTCCTGTTCTAGAAGGAACTTCAGTTAAAAAAAAAAGTATTAAATTAAGACTTCAGGATGAGGGGTGACTCGGTGGTCTAGTGGGTAGCTCTGTTGCCTCACACCTCACCGGGTTTGAGTCTCCGCCAGGGTTCCATGTATGTGGAGTTTGCATGATCTCCCGTGTCATCGTGGGGTTTCCTCCAGATGCTCCAGTCTTCTCCCCCCCCACAGTCCAGAAACATGCTGAGGCTAATTGGAGTTACCAAATTGCCCATAGGTGTGCATGTGTGAGTGAATGGTGTGTGTGTGTGCCCTGCTATGGGTTGGCACCCCATCCTGGGTTGTTCCAGACGTTGGTCTGGTATAAAACCCACAAAACTAGTCCCCAAAACCAATCTGTAATATGTGAAACATGAAGTCTCTTTACTAGGTACTGACATAGGGGTGTAAGCTAGGACACGATTAGCAAGACCCTCCCCCACAAAGGTGCGGATTTGGAAGGCAAGGGCGTGTCCCTGGTGATACTGTGGGAATATCATGTGTGTTTAGGATGGGTCGGGACTGATCCTTACCAATGTTGAAACCAAACACACGCTCTTGCTCCACCATCTTTTATACTGAATATAGCCAGTAGAGTTGGATCGGAGTGTGTGTGGTGTACTTTCAGTACTATTTTGAGGCTAAAGAGATGGAATATAACCAATGTTGAGCTCAAGACTATGAACTGGTCCCAGTGTTCCTTCTGGAAAACACAACATCATGCAGGACCAATTGCGGACTTTGAAGCAAAACTTCCTATCTAATAAGTGAAAACAGCCTCTGCTATGTCTTTGAACAGGACACCAAGACTGTCCCCAGCACAGTGCGACCGTATGCTGTCAGTATGAGAAACCGGAGCGATACAGAGGATACCAACACAACGGCAACGAGACGATTCCCACGTCAGCTCAGAGCGAGCATAAGAAAAACTACATGAATGAAATGTCCCGACTCTGTTTCGGATGTCATGATCTTGGAATAGATTCCTAGTCTTGCTCATTCCTCAACATATTGAGGGGTTAAAAAAGTCTCTGGGTTGGTGTTTGAAGACAGGCAGACTGTAGACATAAGATGCCCGCCCAGCCACGGAGCGGAAAATTCCATCACGCTGGAAAACAGGATGGAAACACAGGGCAGACTGCAATATCTGAGGCCCTGCATGAGGGACACGTTTAATCTGATGTGGCTCCTGTCTGATATACTGGATAACATGAACTGAATGAATCTAACCCCCCACACCCCCCGCCCCAAACAAACCTGCACATTCAGACTTTTTCCAAAAGTCCAGGTCACTTGGAGTCACTCGACCCTGTGTCTACGTGAAACTTCAGAGCATTTCGGCTGAGTGTTCGGACTGTGTGAGTCCTCTCCTGTCACTCATACAAACACACAGACAAACACTGTCAAGACAGCACAACCAAGAAATTTTTTTTTTAATGGAAATCAAAGCCGGACATTGCTCATGTAGTCTTATACACTTGGTCTTTTCAGACGGTATACACATCTCATATATCAAAAGGTCTCTTCACTTAGTGAAGAGTGAGTACTCATCATTCCAAATACATGAAAGCCTTCTGTCTCTCTCACGTAATTCGAATTCTTTTCCCCTACTAACATCAACAGCTTGAATGAACAGACACCCATATAAATATTTATCCCTGCAGAACCTCCTGTGCATTTTAAGGGGCAGATGTGGGCAAAACCGCGGTGGTTGTGTGCCGCAAAGTCAAAGACACACATCTCACAATCTCCGGAAAACTCGAGCACATTTCCCGAGCAATATCTGCATGTAGTTTTGCTGAAGACGGCCAGAGGCAGAACGAGCGAATCTCAACCGCGCCAAGTTGCTACAAAAGACGAAATACTTCTCATTAGTGAAGATTTAGTGGATGGCCTCACCGTTGCCAGGGCAGAGAGGTACCACCTTCAGCAGGAGGACTGAGTAAAAAAGTTCATGAGCAGAGCTGGAAACTGCTAAGCGATTGCTTGCTCTAATTACATAATTACACAAGGAGCTAATGTAAATTGAAAAGGAAATAAAGCACATGGATGCTTTTTTGTGTCAAGAAGGAGGAGAACAGCCAAAGACTCCCTCTGGCAAAAGCTCCATAGCACCAACACTGAGGAGTTACCTGTGGTCCCCGGCTAGGTGCACTGATCAGGATCTGTTACCACCACTCTGCCATCATGCCTACAGACTCTGCCAGGGCTGACTGCTGATGAGAGAGGAGCACGGTAATGGAGACGTGGGTTCTCATGCAGAAGATAGCTTCAATATTCCAACAGCCTGAGGCAGAAGCCCTTTGAGGTCTATTGTGCCAGTTTGAGAAGTCAAGGGCATTTAAAACCACCTTCCTAAGACAAAACATGCTTAAAGGTGTTCAGGCGTGCCTGGTTATAAAGGATCACCAGTAATCTAATACTGCAAATGGAACTTCAAAAAAATGGAACTTCAAAAAATTGTAACAGATATTATAAAGGGATATCAGGCAAAAGCAGCACTCTGGTAACACCCAATTCTTAAGTAGCAGGCTTTCAGTAGCAATCTGGATACCCTGCCTCCATGACCTCATGGGCTGTGGAAGTGGCTGGGAGCAAGGGTTCTGGACGTTGATTAATACCAGAGGGATTGTTTACTATGAAAATAGTGTCCTAGAGATAGACTAAATTTGAAATTATGGTGTAGAATTCATGAAACAACCAGACACATGAACTGAACATAGGTTACTAGTAACATGTCTGCACCTTCACGGTTCATCCTGCTCTCGATTTCTGCACCAGGCATGACTGCACAGTCACCTTGGGAAAACTTTGATTTAATTTCGCCTCAGAAAGCATTACTCAGTGGAGAAAGCATTCAGCAAGCTGGAAACAAGCTACCGCAGGGAATCTATACGGCTAATTAAAAATAAGAAGCCGTCGCTATTCGAAGGGGCTTGCTGGACCATTTGTATCCCACACTCAGCAGTATTAGCGTGAAATCGCTGGCAGCATAGGTGACGGTCACTCCCTTGGGACACTGGGCTCCAGACTCAGTCTTGCTGCAGGTCCCAACTAACCACAACCACTTACAAAGACTAATGAGACCATTTTCAGTTGGATAACACTCATGAGCCATCAACCCTCAGATATATTGCTACCTCTACCTCTCCCTGGTCCACTAAAAAATATTACTACATTTAAGATATACCCACTGACACAAATTTTTGGCCTACATCTCCCCGTCCCTTTTACACGATTCACAAAGATACAAAGAGTCAATAAAAGGAAAGCATTTTTCTGTAAGTCGCTCAATTAAAGATTGAGGTGTACAACTCAGGAGTAACCCGTAAATTCAAGGAGGGGCAGAAAGTGCAAGCAGACATAGGTGGCAGCCAAAGCCAAAGTGTACGCAGCTGATAAGGAGAATCCTGTAGTTAGCAACAAGCTGTGTGCGAAAAGAACCGATAGGTTGCCGGATCAGTTTGTGGGGGCTGGGTGAGTTAATGTCAAAGCCTCCTACTTAGTACTGAGTACATGAGTGACAACATCACGAGCTACAGCTTGAATAACAACATCTGTACTTTGACGTGAAAACTAATGACGTTGATTCAAGGGCCTAAGATCCTACAGAAAGAGGAGACCCAAACGCATCCCTGAGCTAAAGAATACTATTATGCTACTCACAAAGCTAACAGATATTCATTATTGATGTTAATGTTAATAAGGCCTGTTATTGGCTGAATTTGTGCAATATGGCCACATAAAATCCACTCACCACTATTAGAAAAAATACATGGATTTCAATCCTTTCTTACTAAAACCAGGTTACTGAACAGTTCCCCTTGGGTTTCTTCATGCAAAAGGCTTTAGTCTTACATTGTCATCCTCCTCTTGTGGGAACCACCCAACAATTATCAAATTTAAATATTTTCTAACATCTGAGGCATGAGTGCAGATAACTCACAGAACCTCAAAGCCCCAGAATGTTAAACTAAACGAGAGATTGGCAAAGACCAACCATTAAGTCGACCTAATTGCTTTTCCTATCTGCTTCTACGCACAGAGGAAGACAAAGTGCCCAGTCTTATACTGAGGAGGCATAAAGCAGTGAAGAGGCTCTCACTATTGAAACAGACCCTTTGTGTCACCACAGTGTCATGACCAGTGACAATAAAAGTTACTCAGTCTAGAATTAAAGGCTGTTTAACCTTCTCATCCTCTTCTATTGAGACCTCCAAGGACTTCTTAAAAAGAACCAGCTATGCTAACGTAAAAGGAGCGCAATCCTTCCAAACTGCCACAATGAAGTGTCATACAACTCCTGTTTACAAACTGAGTCTTTATACAATTGTAAAGCCCAGGGTACAGCTGTCTCTCATTGACATTCTGTATGAATCCAGGAGATTCCTGTTCCACCTTCCATCAGTTTAGGGCGTCTGAGGGCGTTTGGCGGATTGTCAAAGAGTGGAAATGTCTGTTGTTCTCTCTGCCATTCTGGCATGTATCGGCTGTATGAGGTGGGTCCAGATTTAGTGAGTAAA
This sequence comes from Cyphomyrus plagiostoma, assembly GCA_019775915.2. Taxonomy (NCBI): domain Eukaryota; kingdom Metazoa; phylum Chordata; class Actinopteri; order Osteoglossiformes; family Mormyridae; genus Cyphomyrus; species Cyphomyrus plagiostoma. Next base: position 20,749,531 of record JABFEA020000067.1, read on the forward strand.
TCAAAGGTTTTCATTCGGATAAATGCAAATATATCTTAATAGAAGGCTGGTGGATGATTAATCTTTCACTACTGTTTTCCCCCTGTTCTTGCAAGTGACTTCAGTTAAAGTGATAACTTCGAGGAGATAAATTCACGTGTAACTAGTAACTACACACGTTTTACAGTCTAACAAGTGGCATCAAAATTTATATGCGTCTTCCTGATAAAGACATTTCCAGCAACACCAAAAGAAAATGTGAATTAATTTACTCATGCTTCCACTATTGTTGCACAGGAGATAATGCGTCACAAATTTAGCGATAGATGTATAAATATAGACGCGTTACTAAAATACAAATAACACTTGAAATAAATACTCTTAATGAGGAAACGTAATTTAAAACCATGTTATATACGTGATATGATGTAGCTTCAAAGCCTGCCCCGTGTTAGGGTCGCCACATGCACTGTATTAAGAAATTAGGTTAAAAACTCAAACAAACAAATAAAAATCCGAAAGATTTCTTCAGTTCAAAGAACATGCATAAATTTATAAAAATAAATGTTAAAAACGCCTACGGTAGAAAGCTGTATAATGGGCAACGGGGAAACACGCGTAAGCGTCACAGCTACCGGAGGAGTAACTTTACATTATTCATAAATAAGTTTCTTTAGGGAACACACTATTCTACAAGTTTATAGCAGGAAGCGGAAGTTATTGAAATACAAAGAAAGTGTTTAACTTAATGCTGGGACGGAGCGTTATCTGCTCGTTACGTGCGCTTTTTAAAGGCTAAAGGGGGGATGTAATTGGGATTAATGAGCTACATTAAGGCGTCATTACCTGGCAAACGAGCGGATCCATGCGCAGTTATTGATTTTTCGCTGTGACTCCGGCTAGCGGGAAGGGGGCGGAGAGCCGCGGCGGTCGGGCGCCCCGGACACGCGTCCCGGGCTCCGCATGGAGGGACAGCGGGGGCTTGGCGAGCCGCGCTGCCTCACGCTTCCCCTAATAGCCCATTGAGGGGTTATGTTTCACCGTATCGACCCTCACGGCAGTTATTTCTGTCGCGTAGTCGGGGGGATTGTACTCCTTAATTTTAGCCTGCGCATTTTTATTCATTCACATATTCCACATCGACGTGCGTCCTAATCCCGGCCTACTCATTATTATGGCCGGGGTGCATGTTGCAACGTAACGTATGACCAACGGTTAAATGTCGCCGCATACATTAATATTGCATATGTAGGACTGTATTCCAGGGCCGGTCAATCTTATAGGCGTCAGTTTATGTGGAAGCGCTGTTTTGCCTGCCAATTTCACTTTTTTTGGGGGGGGGGTCGCCTCACTGGCTAGGACCGGTAATCCTGTGTCCCTTGCAATGGCTATTTGTATTCGGTCTTAACCAAAGACTGCTTAATTAATACAGAGGAGGAACCTTCAGGTCCAGAAAGTAAAAATCCAGACCAGGATTTTGCTTCAACCAACCAGTGGAGCATAAAAAGTCTCAGTCACAGAGATCGCAGCTGGTTGGTTCAAACAAAATCTTGGTCTGGATTTTTACTTTCTGGATCTGAACTAATAAAATAAGTTACTGCAAATATTTATTGCTCAGGAGAATAATGTAATATATGTTAATTCTTTGAACAAAAATGATTAAAGATCAATCACCGCACTACTGCAGGGCTGCTGTAGAAGGTGACAGATTGTAAACGTCATCTTAAAGTGACCTCTGCTTTAATACGGAGTTAGCTTACTTTGCCATATGGACCTTTTTTCACAGCGGGGGCGGCATGGTGGTGCAGTGGTTAGCGCTGTTACCTCACACCACTGGGACCTTGGTTCAAGTCTCCACCTGGGTTACGTGTGTGGAGTTTGCATGTTCTCCCTGAGTCGTCATGGGGTTTTCTCCGGTACTCTGGTTTCCCACCACGGTCCAAAGACATGCTGAGGCTGTTCCTAAATTGCCCACAGGTGTGAATGTGCCCTGCAATGGGTTGTCCCCCCCATCCAGGGTTGTTCCCTGCCTCGTGCCCATTGCTTCTGGGATAGGCTCCGGACCCCCCGTGACCCAGTAGGATAAGCAGGTTGGAAGATGGATGGATCTTTTCACAGGTGAAGGTGTAAGAACAGAATAATTGTGGCTGTCATGTGGGGAATTAAATTTTCCCCTGAAGATCATATTAAATGCTGTAGACAGTCACTTGGTTAACACAAGTCAGGGAAAGTAGGTGAATGCAGCGCCATAAATATTTTTTGTCAGAGATATGGAATGAGGTACAATGGGAGATTGTTACTTGCATACTCCCCTCCATCCCTATGCGGCAGATGTGGTTCGGAAGCTTGCCAGGGCTGCAATTCTTTGTTTCATGGCTGAGAGAACATATGGATGAACCATAGCCCACCCAAACAATGCACACTATGTACTGGTTGCCCTCAGTTTTTAATGCCTTGAATGTATGAAATGTTACACTGTACGGTTTGGGTCTGCACTATGTAAACAATCTGTGCTCAATTTCACAGTGTAATATGGGTGTCAGATTGTTGGACCCTTGTATTTTTTTTAGATGTCCAAATTAAGCACCGGGTAGTCTTTATGAAACACCAAGGCTAGTTGGCTCCAGGCTTAGCAGTGGAGGGCTGGCGAGGAATTTTGAACATTAGCCAACAATTCATGATGAAACCAAGAGCGCGGGCTGCGTTCCTGCACTGGCCCTCCTTAGAATTCTGGCAACGGCACAAGCCTGTGGTCCCTATCAGCAGGTCCATGGCCAGTGCGCCTCAGTACCACCAGTACACAGGTGGCCCGTCTGCTCATATCAGATCTCACTGTGTGTCGGAATGGCGCTGGGACTGGAGTCATTGGTGCCGATTTTGATTTTCCTTTCTTAGGTTACAGTGTAAGTCCAACAGAGATGAAAGCAAACCCCCCCACCCCCCCACCCCATCCCATCCCACCCCATATGGTGCGTCGTGGTTCCTTGGCTGGCTGCTGTGGTTC
>JABFEA020000067.1:20752986-20772874 GCA_019775915.2 Cyphomyrus plagiostoma
TGTGGCTGTGTTGTTGTTCAAAATTGACTGACTCATTTAGGCCTGCTTGTTAAAAATTACCCCCCCCCCCCCCCGTGTTAGAAATAGCCAACAACTTCACACAAACTTTGCATTTTGCTGCTCATTCATCTTTGGGATCCTTGGCCAGGCAGTCACTGCACTGGGATTGGCACGTTTAGCAGGTGAAAACTCACATTTCCCCACTGTGAGCACGGTAAAGATACACAGGTTACGTCAGTGCTGGAGATTAATAAGGCTTTAATAAGGCTAAGGATTAATAATATTATATATATTATTATTATATTACTACATTAACTGCAGACTGTGCGTAGCATTGCAGATGAGTGTGTAACACTCCCACGGCCGCAGTATTCAAAAACAAGACGACAAGGCCTTAAAGGTTTACTGTTATATTACACAGCGCATGAGAGGTAAAAACACAGAATTCTAGGTCCATTACTCAGTGTCACTAAGCATTCTGCAGCTACAGAGACAATATGACCAGAAAACACAACATCACCAGCGAGCACAAGACACGGGGAGGAACGGTGGGGGGGGCGCCTGAATGGCCGGCACCCGGGCAGCGGTACGGGAGGCCACCCCCCAATCACAGGGCAGTCTGCGTTATAAAAACACAGCGGTACTGACCTCCTTACAGACAGGCCCATCACCAGCTCTCCACACACATCTCAGATGGCATGAGCTTCGGTCCTCCAAAGGGAGGCCGCTCAGTGTGTCCGTCTCAGTTGGGAAGAGCGCCCTCTGCTGTCCATGTGCCACCCCCATTGTGGCTAGCAGCCAACGCACTGCAATGCAGCACCCTGGCACCAGTACACGGCATATATAAGCATTAGCACAAACCAGCCTCTTCCACCAAGAACCCAAACAGGAGTGTGAAATACATGTTATTAAACAAATAAATACAGCACAGTACTTTTTCTCTGTGCCTTTCAGGAATGTCTGCTTTACAGAGACTTTCATGTGTGAAATAATACGGATGCAGCTCAGAATACTTAATTCCCCTACTTTTAGATTTAATTTAAAAAACCGAGGTCATGTTTAACTTTCCTACTTCACTTGATTTCCCTCAGGACAGCTAATTAAAACAACTGCAACACAGCAACAAAGTTGGAGCAGCTAACTGGTCACATGGCTTTGGCAGAAGCGCCAATAAACTGCTGGGCAGGATGTTCCCGGGGTTCTGATTGGTCCGGCCGGCGTGGGCGTGTCCCTCTTTGAAGCAGGCTATTGGTGCAGGCCCCTGTCCTGAACCTCGACAGGCGGCAGGAGCGGCATCAGCGCTTGGAGGTGAGCGTCAGCGTGGAGGAGACCCGGAAGATCTGGGGCAGCATGTTACTCAGCTGGTAGAACATCTCTTCCGAGATACTCTGTCGGCACACACAGGGCGGCAGTGTGAATTTCAGCAGACACGCTTCCCGCGTCGGAGCACCGTGCAACGGGAGGGCAAGAGTGGTCAATAAACTTCTCCAGAAGGAGCCAAGTGGATGGCTGCTGGTAACCCAGAGGAGGATGGCAAAGGCCAGTCACCTTTATTATATTCCTGTCAGACGTAATTCTACCTGCCCTGAGGACTCTTATCTGTGGCCAGGCTCTCTGCTGATCCTCATTAGATCAGTACATCTAGCATGTCTCACTCATGTTGTATATTTAGGGACTGAGCTGAAGGTTACGGCACTGCTGAGTCAGACGGGTCCTTCTCGAACTTCCGCGGGCCCAGAGATGGGGAGCAAAGCGCTGTCCGGCCAGAACTTGCCGGGCCGGCATTCATGCTGACGTTGGGACAGCTGAGTTTGTGCGGGCCAGTCAAGATCTGACGACTGGAATTATTACAGCTAGTGAAAAAAGCTCTGGTTGTGCGATTTTCTCAAGCGAAATCAGTGGTTTTTGCAAAACAAATTTCACTATTAAGCTACTGAGAGTAGATTGTCGAACAGTCTTAAACTGATCTGAGTTTTAAGCAGCTGGCCCAAAAATGTGTGTGTGTGGTGTTTTTGGGGTCACGTGTCGGATGTCACTTGACGACAAATCAGATGTGGGAGACAACAGCTGGTTCACCATGCGGCAGAACCCGGCGGCTGGAGGCCACAACCCCTGCAGTCTCCTTGAGGGGTGTGGTCACAAAAGGCACAAGGGCCTCACTGGGTGACTGTAGGATTGGCAGTCCTGTCAAACGGCGCCATGTCAGGGATCAGCACACTATGAGCAGTACAACACGATCCGACTGAGTATGAATCGCCAGCCTCATGTGACTAGCTGTGGGATGATGCTTATGCTCAGGAAAAAAACCCTCTAATATAAATCTGGTTAGTACACTGTACTGTAATGGTAACTTCATTCATTTAATTTAGATATATATTTAGAAAGGTACCTGGGACATGAAATGCAAAATGGTGATAGAAATAAAGACCATTACAGGACAAAATAAGACTGAACTAGAACAGAAAACAAATTAATAAGCCTGAAAATAAGAAAGATAATGAGTCCTCTATCCCTGGCTGGCTGCTGGCGCAGTTACAGGACTTGACTTTGAGGTCGCCCCCTGCTGGAAAGCCCTCAGCACAGTGTATTACTCTCCAGCAGAGTCGTGACACCAGACGTGAATATGTGACAGGGCCACATTCTTTAACATCAAAGTTAAGGCACGCAGTGAAACGCTTGAGTTACAGTCTGTCCTACCTCCTGTTACTTTTAAACAGTCGAATGTTGATTACGGTATAAAGGGTCTTACACTGTATCCCAGAGTTCCCCGATTTCCCCCCTCGAGGAACAAATTCTATCAGCAATACAAAGCCAAGGACCACTGCCTGCAATGAAATTTGTCGAGTGGGGGGTGCTGGCCAAATTAGGGAGGGTGCTGACAGGGTCGGATCGCCCTTTTCAAGGGCCCTAGGCAGGGACGTTACCAGAAATAAATTGAGGGGGAAGGGAGTCCCCTTCAGTAGATATCGCCAACCGGGGGGGCCCTTGGCAGATTTCTCTGACCTCTCTGGGCCCCCTTGTACTGATTGGGCCTTAGGCAGCTACCTTGCTTCCACCCTGGAGAACAAAATTTGCCTTGATTTCGTCTGTTAATAGTGCCCGTTTTTCCTTCTGTAGAACCTCTATGGCTCTCAAAAGGTTCCTTTAAATTTCCTCATTAGAAGAGCTATGGATCCCACAGGGTTCTTGGTAACACCTCTACTGCCTCAATGGATCTCACTAGGTTCCTGAAAGGTTCCTCTGTAGGGCCTCTATTGCTCGCACTAGGTTCCTGTTAGGGAACCCTAGTATATATTCTCTAGTCAGAATTTTATAAACACAACTTGGGTCATTTCAAAATTCAAGGGCTGAGTGTCACAATGCCTTCATGCAGCTGCACAAAATGGGCCACGCCTACTGCAGGAACCCAGGAACATATTTGTTGTTATGGGAAAAAAAAAAAACATTGAAGATTAACTGGAACAGAGATTAATTAAAAGGCTCTGGAAGTGACTCCTTACCTGTGGCACCAGGAACTGCACCGTGCGGGAAATCCCTCCATCCCAGGAGACCATCTCCATCATGAATCCTGCAGTGGAGAAAGATCAGTATCTTCATGCCCCATGGACAAGTCAATACTCTGGCCCTGCTTGCGGTTGTGCTTTCATGTTTATTTATTTAGCAGAAGCTCTTGCCCAAAGTGACATAGTCAAAGTCAGGAACACATGGGGACAGGCAGCATCCAGAGCCCCCTGGAGCAGCAAGGATTAAAGCCCTGCTCAAGGGACCAATGGGGAGATGTTTACTCTGGCAAGAGAACATGGGATTCGAACCCACAACCTTCTGGGCATTGATCCCTAACCCTCTGAGGTACCCAAAGAACTAAGTTTTTATTTACCGACCATTTGCTCTCTAAACCACATCCCCGTGACAGATATAACCCCATGCCCAGATGGTTGGCAGGACGCTGGTGTTCCCCGCGTTGTTTTCAAACAGAGCCCTAATTTGTGTTGTGAGCTGACGCTCCATCTGCTGAGATGCGCAATCGCGGCGGTGGGAGAGTGAGGGAACGATGGCAAGCTCCGGCAAGTCCTCTGCTCCACAGCACCCCCTTCTGGTCACTCACTCACCTTTTACGCATTTGAACACCAGCTCGGCCCGCTTCAAGCACCAGGGAATGGTCATCTCCTGCGAAGGGGAGACGGAACATCAGACAGACCACCGGAAGGGAAGCGGATCGCGCTGCCAAGCCTCGGCCTTTCCGTGCCTCTTCCCACACTGTCTGGTTCTCCGTCGCTTCCACCGGCAATTAGCGTTCTCAGGCACACGCACACAAATAACCGGAAAGGCACATAACCGAAAAAGGAGTCCCGGAAGCTCTTTCCGGGACTCATCCGTCAAGCACCCCCCCCCCCCCCGGCGGCTCCGCCCACTCAGGGTTCAGCGAGGGCCGTGGTAATGTCAGCTTTGGCCGCCCTGTGGTTACGTCTGGTCTGGAGCTGAACGGAACCCCAAATGGGGCCATTTCTCAGTTAACGACAAGACTGTACTGCAACCCCGGAAGTGTGGACAAATAACCAGCCGATTTTAACTCTGCATTCCAGTCGCAGGACAGACCCAGGATATATACAGTTCTCAGGCAATCAATGCAGCCTAATAATAACTTATGAACACCAGAGATTTATCAACTATATTACAGAATAAAATATTCTTTGTTTCCAGATTTCCTGTAAATTTTCTCACAGCTGTCATCTCATTAAAAATGGATATGGATTAGTGTCGACAACGGACACTATCTAGAGTAAAGTTTTGGTCCAGTATTGCAGATCTATTTCTCTTTTACAGAACAGAAAATGCAACATCAGATCCCTTTAAAGAGCTTTACTAATAGTGCATATTTTTCTTTATAAGGTCAAGGGCATGATTTAATATCCCTAAACCTTCTAAATGTCCTTGATGCAATGCTGGTACATCTGAGTCAGCCCACTCTGGTCAGTAAACGGCTAGTTCGTCGTGCTTGTGTATGTGTTTTTATTAAGTTTTGATCACGCTCCTCACCAGGAAAAGTGGACTGAAGATGGATTGCGTTGCAGAAGAACACTCAGCAGTAACTTCCAAGCTAGACTTAATGTTGCTGCTCTTCAACATAAACATAGAGATGATCCTGTAGGCTCAGCTGCTGACGGCGTACATCAGCTCCCGATTTGATTGTATTTTCTGCTGACTGCTATGCATCTCCAAAGAATGTCACAGAATGTTCCTTTCTGGAGCTAAGTAACAGATACTATTCCAGTATGACAGGACAAGGCTGAATCAAAGGAGCAGGATTGGGGGGGAAGGGATGGTGGACAGGCTATCGGATGTGTGGAGAGCGTGCTCAGAACCAGGCCCGGAGCTGGCGGATGGTGGGGGGGGGGGAATATTCCCGCCCCCCAAGCTACCATTTAACCGCTGCAGAGGCGGTGTGGAGTCAAAGTTCAAGCTGGTGAGCGGTTCCCCAGTGTGTGTCCTCCCGCTGCAGCTGTTTACATGCGCTCTTCCTTCCTCTCCAATTATATGGCCGCAAGAGTAGGAGCCACGAACGTCACTGTCACTTTCACAAGGCACCGTCGTGTAGTGAACCGTGCACCATGCCGCTAAATATAGAGCCGAGCTGTTGCACAACAGAGACCACTTTGAGGGGCACCACTTAACCGATTCGGGGGAAACGAAAGCAAACGTTAGCAGCGATGGACAATGGAAGTGTGCTCCATGTGAGCCCAGAATCCTGCACTGCTTTCATGTTCCTCCTCCTGTGCTTAAGGATTCCAGTGACCACACACTATGGACCATCAGACAGACAGACGACCAGCAACAGATTTAAGTGTATGAAAGCACATCTCTGTTCAGGGCCCTTGTATGAGATCTATGAAAGCCACTGGGTTCCTGAAAAGTTCCTCTGTAGCACTTCTATTGCTCTCACTAGGTTCCTGTATAGCTCCTCTGTAGACCCTCTATGCTTCTTACTAGGTTGCTGTATGGTTCCTCTGTAGAACCTTTATGGTTCCTGTAAGGTCTCTCTGTAGCACCTCTATGTGGTTCCTGCAGCTTACTACCACTCACCTCCGACATGTCATGGACCAGAAGCAGGGGCACGGTGATGGTGGTGATGTCATGTGTGCAGCACACCTTCAGGATGTTGCGTAGGCCCATGATGGCCGGGTCGCGGGCTGTGATGTTGCCTGAGCGCACGTTGTCATCCACACACAAGTGGAAGACAATGTGCACCTCTGACAGGTTGGAGTGCCGGGTGATGTAGAATTCCCCTGGCAGACAGTGGCGGGTAAAACTTATAAGAGACGCCCCGGAGTAACAGGAGGACAGCGATGGCAGCAAAATACAAAAAAATGGGCCCACCTGGTAAAATATTTGAGGTATTCCTTTCAAGGTTTTTTGTGTTATCCTCACTGCTTCCATTTTTAGGACCCTCTGAGAGAAGAAAATAGGTTCAATCAATGAATCTCGACTGTCCCCTGAAATTAAGACAGCCAGACAGGAAGACCCATATTTGGGCAACGAAGCCCATAGGAATGGAAAGGCTGCATTCCCAGAGGGCCCATTTGAGTGCGGAGTGCGATAAGCTCCACACCGGTGATCTTTCAGTACACCCAAGGGGAGATGTGCCGATAGCCCCCACGGCCCCCGGACCGCCGCCACGTTCCCGCTATGCCACACGCTGCATCTCCTTGACGGCCAATGAACAGTCCCTTTGGGCAATCAAGGCTACCGGGAGTCTCCGTCTCATCTTCAATTAGACGGCAAGCTAATGCTAAAGTGTTAAAATAACGTTATGCTATAATTTCATGGAAAATCGCAGCCATTGTAGCCAGTCATGGGATCAAACAAAAGGGATCAGACTTGACTCTACGAGGCATCTGAACTGGGAGTGGTTATACTTTTCATTATTTGACTGTAAAACTCATTAAGTGTGAAGTTCCACTGACTAAGGTCTATATTCAAACCTGCAAATCATTGTTCGGCTGTCAGATATCAAGTCAACATCGTTTTTGCAATTGACCGATCCTTTTCTATGTGGCCTTAAACCCCTACTGATTCCATAATTCTCCTTTTTAAAATAATATTTGTCTTCAACACTAATCCATAAATGAATGTTTGACGCAGCGAGGCTTGCTGTCGTGCTGCTTCACAACAACAGGAAACACCGTGGGAACACAGGAATGTCCGACGGCGACCTCTGCGACTCCCTGCCCACGCGCGTTCCTCTCCACCCGCCGGATCGAAGGCGGTAATATTGGCCACCACTTCCTGCTTTGGACCCGTGACTCCAGCAGGGCCAATGGTACAGCCGCCCCCAAAATGACAGCCCTGCGCCGGATGGCACCTTGGGTAATGAGCAGAGGTGAAAATGAGGGCCCTGGCGCGCTGGCAGGGGCCTCGAGTGGGCGGCCTGGCGGCTGCTCGCTCACCAGGCTGCTCCCGCTGCTTGCTGTTCCTCTGTGCCCGGGCATATAGCACCACCTGCTGCACCATTTCCAGCTGCTCCTCCAGCCAGGGGAAGTGGAAGTCTGTGCACTCTTTGGACACGGTGGCGAAATCTGGGTGCGAAACCAACCAAGAGAGTCCTGGGTGCTGCTTGCAGGGGTCGATGACGTACGCCTCTAACTCACTGCGCTGGTCCGTGTTCCGAATGCAGCGACGAGCCTAATCAGCAACCCAGGTGCTTGAGGTAAATTCCATTGCAGCTGCAGCTTCGTTGGGAACATGACACTAAACTAACTAAACTCCTGGAGGAATTCACAGCACAACAACGCTGCAGGTAGGATAAATCATCCCACATCCCAGTGCAATACAAACGTCAGATGCAGGTTCTTATGCAATACCTGCACCAAAACTTGCAAGATCTGTAAGTTTTTGCTACTTGCAGTTTTTTTCTGCATTACGTGAAATCCTGCTTAGTGGAAGCGTATAACTCGGGATCTGCACCTACGTGTGTCTCACTGATAGAGAACTAATTACCGTCTCCTGCCAGACAAGGAGCTCCGTGGTTCAGCCAAACATCATGTCAATGCTGAATGCTAATATCACCGCTGGGCCCCACTCACCCCGCTTGATGCCGCTGTAGGAGTTGACCCGGTTATCCACCAGCAGCACCAGGCCGCACAGCGATGTGGAGTAGAGTGACAGTGCCGTCTGCAGCCTCCGCAGCTTGGCGCCGCCGCTGCCGTGGCGACGGTGCTTACAGAAGTCCAGCACGTCAGCCCGCAGCAGCCGCAGGTTGTGCATGGTCTTCAGCTGCGCACCTGCAGAACATATATGGGGGGACGCTTTGAAATGAGTACCAGCAGGGGTCCGTGCTGACTCCCCAACGCAGTGCTGACTCCCTGGTGGGGTTGGGGCTTACCTAAATGGATGGTGAAGCTCTCCTCCAGCTGTTGCTCCTCAAACATCTGGGCAGAGGCCTCACTCAACTGGCTGGGCTTCACCTTGATCTCCTCGCTGGGACGCACAGGGATGGAGAACATCAGCGGCCTCAGTCCACGTAACACCCCCCATCTGCAGGTCCCGTTTCCACCGCAGTCTCACACCCTGTGTAAGTGCTTCTGGACCTGACCCATGCATTCATTATCTCCACTCGACCGATTTACACCCCCCCGCCCCCGCCACCCGAGGCTGGAAAAGCTGCTGAGTCACAGACACTGGGAGCGGATGCAGCTACACCCAGACCTACTTGATGGTGCTGTTGTTTGGAGTCTGCAGGTCCTGGTGCAGCTTCAGGACCCACTCCTGGTACTCCTGCTTCTGGATCGTGGTCACCTGCTTCAGCTCGTTGGCCCACTTACTCTCCAACACCTTTGCACACACAAGAAGGGACATAAGCAGTAGCTTCAGGACAGTACCTCCCAACAATTACCTCATGCTGGGTAGATTAACAAATCCATGCATCCATTCATCCATCATTGGTAACCTCTAATACAATTAGGGTCACAGTGATTTGCAGCCAGCACAAACAGAAGGACACGGTGTGTCACTAGGCATTAACACATACACACACGCACTCACTATGAGTCAGCTGATCTAAAGCACAGATCTCTGTCTTAGGCAGTGATACAGCAAAAGCTTCAAGAGATACTCCACACTGAGACACAGCATTAGCGTCCCCAGTCCCTTCGGTAACTCAGCCTTGCATCCAGGGTCTTCCCAAGCACCCCCATCTGCAACCCCGCCGTAAAAGAAGCCACCCGGAATCCATATCCCCGCAGCCGACCTGCTGGGCGTCGAAGTGCTGTGAAGCCACGGCGTTGACATCCTGATCGCTCAAGGTCTTCCCCAGCTCCTGCATGACGCTGTCCATCTCCACTGCTTGCCTACACCGTGTATGGAGGGAGGAAGAGCAGGTGAACCCTCAGTCAGGAGACTCCGAGCTATCGGAGCCAAACCCCGAGGACACAGGGGACAGCTTCTGCCCCTCCCTCACCAACAGTAACTCGTCTGCTAATAACAGACACATTTCATGTTACTGAGCTGGGATCCTATAACGTTTCATAGTATCACTTATATCTACTTACACTCAGTTTATTGGTTTCACCCTTTATTCCATCCCATGCTGCTTTTGACTGTAAGTAGTTACTCTACAGTTAAAAATATGTGTAACCTTTCTGTGTTCGTAGTTGTAAATTGTTCTAAAATTGTCTTCCATGTTATATGTTATGTTGGACACATCCACCAAGACAGATTTCTTGTCTGCCAATAAAGATCTTTCTGATTCTAATTTTTTATTCATTGTGACAGACCTGGGGGCATGTGTACAGTGTCAGTACTGCACTGAGGGGAAAGACAGCAGATTCTCAATCTATGACCCTTTATGTGCAAAAACAAACATCCACGTTTTGTGTGTCAGATATTAATAGGGTTGATTTTGGAGAGATGATGCCACAAACGGAAAGGTGATGAAAAGCAGTGACCTTCCACTTCACTCGAACACTGGTCATGGCAAACACACACACACACACACACACACACACACACACACACACACACACACACACACACACACACCTCTCCTGTAGTTTCTTCAGTTCCATGTCCCTCTCGCTGATGAGCTCCGAGATGCTAAGGAAGTAGTTGTGCTCCAGGTTTAGCAGCGTGTCTGAGGCTGGGGAGTGGATCAGCTCGTGGTACACATCCGCAAAGTCCTCCTCCCGGCTCGGCTCCTCGGGCCGCGCGTGCTCCAGCGTGCTCTGTTGTGGGGTCAAAGGTCAGGGGGGACAAGCGAAGAGGCAAAGCCATACTGAGACACAAGATGGAATAACAGAGGCCAGTGGATCAAATAAAAAGTAAAAACAGAGTCTGAACATGATGTTGGGATATACGAGACACACGGACCTGAAATAGAGACCATAAAACATTCAGGCTAAGAAAAACACTTCCATAAAAGCAACAGCCACAGAAAAAAACAGATAATTACCGAGAGAAGAAAAATATCCCCATAAACACCACTAAAATCTGTCACGTACAGAACAGTACAAAAAAAACACACTGCCACCAGTCCTCATGAGAAATTGTAAGCCGGGAATGCTGATGCAGAGATCACAATGGATGCAGAACGCTTTCCTGAGTGCCTTTAAATAATCCCACTGACCTCCGCGCATAAAACAGGCCGCTGCAGTAAAACATTAATGATTATTCTGCGTGCTCCGTGGCAGCGGGCCAAACGGGCTCCAGTGCAGGAGGGGGTTCGCCTGGCCGTTTATAAGCATCTCAGGCAGAATATAACCAGCAGGGCCGTGCGGCAAGAATGCGAAGAGCGCGGCTGACCATAAAATGGGAGACGTGGAGGTTATGCTTTTTCAGAGGGATTTAAATCATACTTAAGTCTTTGAATTAGTTCAGTAAGAGATGGACTTCACACAATACCCAAAAATGAAAGAAAAAGAATTATTATGCCAGAATTGTGTTTTATTTCCCAATGCAGATCAAAGACAACAAATAAGGCGGCAGTTACAACAACCCCGAACACGGACGGTAGAAGCAAACTAATAATCCTGCCATTTGCATTTGGGTCATAGCGTTTACCTCACTGTAGACCTTGGCCCAAGAATCTGTGAGCCCGTCCATGTCCAGATCCTTTGTCGTCAACTTCTGCAGGAGGGTCTCTGCCTCCCTGTCATAGTCCAGTATGGTTTCTCTCTCTATAAAGCTACAAAGAGCAGCCTTCAAATCTATTCCAAAGACAAGATAAATAAAGCAGTTTTAATTTGCCTGTTATGTACTGGCAAGCTTGACTCTTGGAGCTAATTACTGTTGCAGTATTCATTGATGAATATAGACATTTAAATAGATATCGTCCTTCATTTCAGATAAGCTTAATCATCATGACCAGCAACCAACCGTTTTCTACGAAGCAAGGCAGTTTGTGCAGTAGCTTCAACCGCCCGAGGAGGTCGCTGGTGTTCTCCTGCACCGGGAACTGCAGGGGCACCGTCAGGACATAGTGCTGCTTCCCAGCCCTGAACTCAAACGTGAATTCCTTTTCCGTTGTGCTTATTTTCCCCTTATTTTTCTTCATATTCGTTTATTTGATCCTGAAAGGTAGCCGCAAACGGAACAATTTCGGGTGTAAAATCTATATACCCATTTATATGCCCATTTAATTAACGAGGAGATCATCTGAAAATCGTTTTTGATAAAAAAAAAAAAATCTTTGGCAAAACACATCTAAATGTTACTTTTTGTGCTTGTAGCTTGCAGGATATTTGTGCTTCACTCACATGAATATATATAATTTTGAGGCTCCAGTCACCACTGGACTTCCTGTATTTGCAAAACGTCAACATTACTTGCAAAAACCGACGCTTCACACGAGAGACGATGATTACTTAGTTTGTGTTAAAGCACGGTAAACTAAAATCTTGGGAAATATACACAGCATTCGTCAAAATGACCATAGCTGGTCAAATCTGAGATCAACAGTATAATCTAGATAGTATGAGCTGGTGAGTTAACGATAAGATTTGCTATATTAGCGCAGCAGAAAATATCACTGAATGCAGTAGAACTAGGTACCAGATTATCGATTAAACAGTCTTACCAGAACTCGGACATACAAGTGTAATATTGTGTTGTTTGGCTAACGGTGCCGTAAACACCCATTCATAGCTCCCCAGCTGTCAGCTGACTGCGTCCAGTGGTCAATTGCATTTCCGGAGTCGCAGATTCCACACAACATCCCAGCCTTTACATTCATGATGCGCAAATACATGGGCGCCGAAAACTCGCCATAGCCAATAAATTATAATATGATGTTTATTAATGTACAGCGAGTCGTAGTGTGTTGTGCGTTACTGCACAGAAAGGGTCCTCTCATCGCAACCGAATCAGCCAACGTAAAGATGAATTTACTCTATTCGCTTTCAGGCGGGATGTTCTGCGGGACGATCAAAACATTGCTGGATTCTTTAAGCTTTGTCTTCTGAGAAGGAAAAAACGAGGTTTTATGTTTTTCTCCAAATCCAGTTACGTCAACTTAGTCGTATTAGTGTTTTATTTGCCTATACATACTTTTTTTTGTAAATGCAGTTATGGCTGGTGACTGAACGCAATAATTATAGGCTGCTAGGGTGTTTTACCTGTTCTGTTAATAATCTCACGATTCTTATAAGCATGGAAAGACCCTCCAGGTGCGTAAGTAGTACGACAACAACCCTCAGTTATCCACTTTCAACCGTTAATATCTTGTTACAAATGTATTTGTTTTGATGATGCCGGCTACAAGTTCAACTCGTGATCATTACGGCTGTAACTGAATTTCATATTCATTTGGATATTCGTGTATTTATATTTTGTTCATAACAAAACTTAGTGGCAGGCGAGACCTATGACTATGGCGTCTGTCTCAATGTAAAATGTTTACTAACTTTTCCTTAATAAAGCAGTGACCTGTTGTGCCCGTTATTACCGGTCTGATCAGAAATTTGTAACATCTAATCAACAATATCAACAGCTGCCATCTGCTATAAATGAAAGTTGTCTGACTTATCTTACTTTTTTCAGGAATAAGAAAACTGTTAATTATTCTGAATTTCAAGAAGATGCTGATGGTACTGTATGTTTTCATTTTACAAAGCATCATAGTACTGTTTATGTTTATAGATAGAACTTAAAAAGTACTTAATAAATAAAACTTAAAGTAATAAAGTAATTTTCTATCAAGCAGAATGCATACGATATATTCTGCAGTGCTTTCTTTCTGAAATTATGTTTTTTTCGAATCAGATGACGACTTCACCTCTGTGAAAGTGCCACCCACCAAAAAGGCCCGAAAGTCCATCATAGAGCCGGGGCGAGAGAAGAAAGCTGAAAGTAAAACGATTACAACCACAAGTCAGGAGGCCAGCCTTCTGCAAATGGTCCCTAAGCCAAGGTAACCTCAAACGGCCTTGCCATAGGGTGTCAGAAAACACCCGTCAGCTAAAGCAGAAGGGCATTACATGAATCTATACACACAGCCATCAATGTTTTTCAGAATCTAAATGAGCTTTTTGATTCTCAGAATCACTTAAACCAGTTGAAAAGGATAGACAGGATTTCTCACTGACTTTCTGTTTAAATGCCCCACTTGTGTGATTGTTAGCTGATTCCAGAATGAATTTCCCTGCCTGTGATCCTCCTGTGAAACAGAAAGACGGTGCAGATGCTCTGCACCCCCAACTGCCCCAAATGTGTGCCCTTGTGCCCCTTCTGTTTTACCTATAGCCCCACCCCCCCCCCCAGTCGCCTGTTCCTCATGACTAACCCGAGGTACAAATTCTGTGGTGTTCAGTGGAATGAGTTTATGCATCAAGGTTATCACGACAAGACATGCCAGCATATTCAAATGTGCCCTTTTGGTCCACAACTATTTTTTGTTCGATTCGGTGTCCCCTTCTTAACATTATTTATCCAAAACATCATGTCTGCTTCAGGCTGTCTGTGGATGAGAAAATGTACGAACGCAACTTGGAGGCGGCTCTTCAGCTGTCCATAATCGCGTCGGCCGCAGCAGCAGAAATCCCTGGTGAGAAGAGGGGAGCACTTTCACGCCATGGAGATTCCTCAGGGTTTCCGTTTCAGTTGCACTCCATGATGCAAAGACTCAGATTTTCAGTGAAGTTTTTATTTCCCCCCTTCTGTGAGGAGTCAATGGGAATCTGCCTCCCCCTGAACTGGATACGAAGGCTCCATCTCCGCCACTGTCCAACTGCAGTGTGAATGCCAGCCTATTGGGTGAGTATGATCTGATTTTCATTTAATTTATTTAGGCTAATTTTTTGAATAGCGGTCTTAGGGCTCATTTGTAGTGGAACTGTCTGAAGATGCCATCGTGAAAAAAAACAAACGCCTCTCTTAGGTCTGGATAAGATTACAGATGAGGTGGGGTCCCACAGCACCCCCTCCAGGCAGAGAAAAGCAGCATCTAAGGCTGCTGAGCAGCAGAAGCGAATTCTGAGTGACGGGAGGGACAGCGGTGCTGAGAATGAAGGGGATGAGGATTACCAGCCCACTCACACACCAGGTACCGGCCCACCAATGGCATGTTCTGTCTCATAAAAATCATAGACTGGCATGCAGTAAACTCCTTTCTGAGAGGCTCCTCAGTTTGTGTTTTTTTTTTAACTGTTGTAGCTGTAGCTTTGGGTATATTTATGTGATTGTATATTAAAACCCCCAAAAAACTTCCCGGTGCTGCTGGTGTACCGGCAACGCGCGTCTCCACAGACGCTGATTCCGAAGACGAGGAAGACCTCGCCGAGGATGGCGAGAGCGAAGAGGAGGAGTTTACGATAACGAAAAGCAGAAGTGTGAAAAAGGGAGGGAGTAAGAAGCAGAGGGCCAGCCGTGCGGCGAGCTCAGGGAGCGAGAGGAAGCCCCGCAAGGCCGCCAAAGCCAAAGCGGAGCCTGCAAGTACGTTTTCCATTTCACAGCAACACAGCTGAGGCTTTAGACGTTAGAGGAAAGCTTTACCGTTGCTGCTCTGAATTTTGTGGCTCTTGCTCAGCTGGTTTATTTGTTTGTTTGCTTGTTTATTTATTATCAGCGACTCCCACTGTGTGTCGTGCTGCAGCTCCTTCAAGACCAGCTTCTGTGCCTAACATATCGAAACCTGCAGTTCCCATCAGTCCAGCAGGGGGCAGACTGCCCAAATGGAATCCACCTGGTAAGAGTGCTTGGCCAAAATAAAGTGGTGTTATTGCAGCCAAAATGATGAAAGACAGTAGTTGTCCAGTAAATGTGAATTATTTCTGCTTAAGTGTTATTGTGCTTTCTGTTGCTAGGTCAGATTGGGCGTAGTCCTACCATCACATCAAAGCCTGGGGCAAAATCTCCTGGTCAGGGTCTGAGACTGGGGCTGTCCCGCCTGGCCCGGGTCAAGCCCCTGCACCCCAGTCTGGCTCACTGACATTCTCCTGTGTGTTGGATACTGTCTGTCTGTCTGTCTGTCTGTCTGTCTGTCTGTCTGTCTGTCTGTCTGTCTGTCTGTCTGGGGGGGAGCTGGTGTTTTGTGTTTTTAAGAGTTATTTTTAATTGACATTAGGTTATATATATTTTAATATTCCACTCTACTTTCAAATTAAATTTCAAAACCTGTCTTCCGGGGGTGATGCACATCTTTTGCTTTGCTCTGACTCACTGAAGGTTTCTTTAAGAGATTACATAAAACAAGCCTTTTCAGCTGTTTCAAACTTGCTTCAAACTCTGTGCTTTGTGCTGTGGAATGGTGGTTGATCTGAGCTTCAGTACAAGATGAATAATACCTGGACATGTTATAAATAGTTTTAGTTGCGTTGACTGGGTACAGAATTTAGTTGCGTCTGCGTGGTGCACCGGCTCCCCCTACTGGACTGACTTGGAATTTAAACTTTTTTTTGTCTTTGAAGTAAATGGTGCATTTAGTACGTCCTCATTCTGTCAAATTAGCCGTGCGTGAGCTAGCAACTAGTTCCTGTTTTTGTTTTAGTCTTGTTTACCGTTTTCTCTGTGTATGTTTGTCAAACTTTTTTATTTTTAAAAGAATTTAATAAAGATTTATTATTTGGAAAAGGCATTTTAGTTAACTCGCAGTTGACATACGATTGTTTCGAGTGCGCTTGTATCCGTTATCTATAGCTTTTCAGGAAAGTTATGAAGGTCAGTAGTTTTAAACTGGAAACATGAAATATATGAGAATATGAGAATGTCAGAGGATTTATAATGGGTATATTTAAGCTATGGGTTATCAGCACCCACGCCTATATATAAGTTACTTTAGTAAATTGGTCTGTAGTTAAACCTGTACCCTCCCTGTATGATATAATTACATTTTATTTATCCAGCTGAGGCATTTATCCAAATGGAGTTAGATGAGCAAGGTATCGCGCTGACCTCATCATTTCTGCATTTGATGTCCAGGGCTTGTGTGATGCTGTTTAGGAGCTCCACGGCCGGTGGTGTTGGAGATATTGCCATTATCGGTGCATTAAATAGACCGCAGCATTTGATTTCACAATCCTAATGGAAGACCCCTATTAAATATGCATGTTGTATCGGTTGCAGGTATTTAAATCGCGCACTAACACAACACAGCTCGGTTTCCCGCTCGACAGGTGTTTGGTGCGAATCACTGAAACCTATCTGATGCTTGATATTGTACTATCGTTAATGTGGGGAGGAGAAGTCTTACAGTAGTTATCTAGTATGACACTATGACACGCTTGATGTGAGGAATTTAATTATCTGTTACTAAACGCTTTTTTGTTTTTACTCGGTGAAATTAGTGCATGAAAGCTACTCAGGGAGGGGATCCGTGCCCAAGAAACCGGTGTATGTTAGTGGATGCTATATGAAACTTTGCAGTTGGCACTAATGTAGGCTGTTCAGCTTTGCAAGTGGATGAAACCTTAAACCACAAACGCGACACTCTGCGCGGCCAGAGAAAACGAGGCCAGTGACATCTCGCCGACAGTGTCTGGCGCCGCCCTACAGCCCCCCGACTCCCATCAAGTTCTCATGGTTACTGGGGATGCCGCACGCGAGCGCCCCGGTCACTTCGCACGTGGACGTTCCGTTCTGGGACCTTCAATCAGAAGCAACAGCAAGCATGATCGCCGCAGACCGATGCACCAAGAAAACGTAGGCAGTAGAACTTTATCCATCGTGTTTCCAAGCGCTATTGTTTACTATAATTTCTTCACTTATGGAGTTGAACTACCATAACAGACGTTGTTCGCAAAGTTTTGACGTAATTTGTAATAATCTAGGGCAGAGGTTTTGCCAATATACATAAGTTTAATTTTCTGTTACAAAGTAATACACTAGTGGCCAAAATTGTGGAGACGACGCTTTAAAAATTGCTACACGAATAGCAGTAATGTTTATAAACAATCAAAGCATGTTAGAAATATACATAGGAGGATTAAGTGACGAGTAAGTGGAATCTGCAATCTCTAAAAAATGGAAGTGTTTCCACAATTTTGGCCACTAGTATATACTGTACGTCAAACGTACGTAAAATTAATGGGATAGTTCTCATCTAATGGTCATTTAGGCTTCTCTTTTGAATGCTTGTCTTATTTCTGTATTATGCTATGCGGATATACTGTAGCCTATAATAGCCGCGTCCTTTAGTAATTTAATAAATTATAGTTACTTGATGTGGGGAAATTTGTTAGGAAGGTTTTCAGTCTGAGAATTCATCCAAACAGGATTTAATTTTCGCGCAACTTTTCAGCAGGAAAATATTGAAGAGCCAGTCAGAGAAGCCGACGAAAGACAATGGCCAGACCCTCCCACTCCTGAAGAAGGTGAGACGCGTGAATTAAGGAAAGGAAGCAGTATTTTTCTCCTGGATGATTTATCAGAGCTGACTTTCAAGGAGTTTCCTTCCAACTTCAGGGCAACTGAGGTGAACTCCTTTAGTAAAATGATTAAGTTATTGTGAGGCTCTCACTGCTGCCAGGTTTGTACAGCAAATGATGTTGCAGATATATTATGCAGTTTTCAGTTGGTATTAACTATGTCACCGCTATGGATGCAAAATATTATGAAAGAAAAGCAGGGAGGCGTTTTTCCGAGACGCCGGCTTCCCTCTTGGCTGAATGTTCCGAAGAGCTGTCAGAAGCGGTCGGTGTGCTGCACGCTGATTCCTTTGTCCCTAAACAAACCCGCAGGACCTTTTCAATGTGCAGTAGGCTGATTTATTCAGATGCACTTTCGTTTCTTGGCATCCGTAGAATCCGTAATTTCTTGGGAGGGCGGGCCCACCGTTGTTATGCCGCCTGCTGGTTTGCTCTGTATGGTTAACAGGGCTGTCAATCAGCCCGCCTGACCGGCCCGGTTGTTTGCGCACGTGTTTCATAGTAAATACGCCAATCACACCGTCACCATTAAATTTAACAATTAATTTATTTTCCTGTTCTTTCTGTCTTCACAATTATTCTATCACTGCCATTTAGTGTAGTGTACACAAACCAAGCCTGTCTTATACCAAAAAGCACACTTCTTTGGGTAAATAAGAGCAGGCCAAGTTGCTTTTTATATGAACTGTTCATTGTGTTTTTCTTGTTCTGCTGACTGAGACATACACGGTCATAAGTGAACGTTCACGGTTGCTGCCTGGAGGAGTCGATGGGTTCTTACCGGAAGATGGTGTCGAGCTGTCGGTCATCGCTCGGGGTATTATTGCGTACCTCCAGCGCCGGGTCGGGTTTCCCATGCGCGCTGATTAAGTTTTAATACTTCACGCTGCAATCTGAAATGACTGCTCCGGCCTGACTGCTAATCCCTAACATACACAGAGAAACACAAGCAATCTGGGCTGTAAGTGAAGAAACGGGGATGAGGCAGGACTGCAGACTACGTTGTATGCAGTTGTACTTTTGTTGGACGGTTTTGTTGTCGGAGCCCAGTGCACTGGGTTTCTCTGCCAGCGCTCCCACATTCCCACCGAGAATAAAAGTGATGTTAGTAACCGAAACGGGTGCCACCGAGCGTCAACACAAGCTGATCATTTATATACTGATATTAAATATGCCAAATACATGACTTAGTCCCGACGGCCTCCCGTAATTTGGGATGTTTATGTTGTGTGCCTCTGTGGGCGGGGCTCCGTACGGTGCAGAGAGCCTTGTCCTCCCTCTCCGCAACACCCTTAAGTGTTGGCACAGGGCCCGAGCTGAAGTACACACAGTTGAACCGGCATCTTTAAAAGGCCTGTTAACGTCTGTCAGTGCCGTAACCATGGGAACGCTCCAGGCCTCTCTGCGGGGGCGGGGCCATCCCCTTTGTGTCACCGTTCCTCAGGAGCCAGGTGGGAACTGGCTCAGACATAGTGCTTTTTTACCGCTGTGTTCAGGTATGGTAGGGTGATGATTATGTTGGGGACCCTACGTTTGGCTGGCACCCCTGGGAAATTGCACCCTGGGGGGGGGGGGGTTAATCTCCTTGTTTATGGCCCCCAGCCACAACGTGTGTACTCTGCCAACCCCAGGATTTGAACCGGGGACCTTTTGATATTAATCCACAGAGCCACACACTACCCCCCTCCCCCCAGTCTAGGGCCAGGGTGACTGGCCCTCCTTGCCCTGACGGAGACCCCGCCTGCTGGACTTCCCTCCGGAGCGCTCTGTCGTGGTCTGACACCAGACACCGGCTGGTAGTGGACCATTTAACTGGGGCCGTCTGCTTTGAGGTGTCACCATATCGGTGTCTCTTCACTCCAACTCGTTGTGACAAAGGAGGCCGGTCTCCTGGCAGGGGCCCAGTCACACACCCCCAGGGAGTACTGTTACGTGGCTGTCCTCTGGGTTAACCCCGCCCCCCCCCCCCCCCGGCACCAACCGTCAGCTCCGCCGGTTGCCATGGGTACCAAGGCTTGTGGGTGGGGCGTTCCCAGGTA
>JABFEA020000067.1:20776520-20806987 GCA_019775915.2 Cyphomyrus plagiostoma
CCCCCTTCCCCCCCCCCCTTGGGGGCTGGGCCCAGGCGGGGGGGGGGGGGGATGGGGGGCGGGGGCACTACCCCAGTGATGCCGTCTGGGACGCCCTGGTTCAGTCTGAATTCCCATGCCACCCCCCCCCCCCCCTCCCCCAGTCCTGCCAGTCAGTTGACTGCTGTCCCGGGAGGAGTACACCTGGGAGGAAGAGGCACCTGCCGACAGCCCCTGGCTCCTGGAACATCCTCACCCAGCATCTTCCGGGGCCCTGGCGGGGTCCCTGCCCACGTCAGCCCTGTTTGGCCACACCCCCCGTTCCCCCTCCGGACCCCGAAGGAAAGCACCGGTTCCGAGAGATGAGCAGGGACACGCCTTCGCCTCCTTCCTCCTCCTCCCAGGACGGCGAGGAGTAGAGGAGCTGACTGAGTGCGTCGATGCCGTGACGGGCGTTCCCATGGGCAGAGCGAGAGGGGCGGCCCGCTTGGGTGACAGACGGCGCGCCGCCTCCTCCAGGAGAGCCGCAGCACCCACGGACCCCGGGCGAGGCAGCATGGGGAAGCCCAACCATGTGGGGGCACCACGCCTGCTGCGGATTTAGCTTCCTGCAGGACTGCTGCGGGACGGTGATGCGCGGGAGCCGGAGGGTGCAGCCTGAGGTAATGGGGGGGGGCCTGGCTCCTCATCCCTCCCCTGATCGATTACTCTCTCACTCGCTCGCTGCCTCTCGATCACCCTACTTCTGCAGCCCCTGAAAATGTGCAGTGCCAGGCTTTCTGTGTTCCGGTCTGCACCAGCTGATGCACTGCCACCTGTGAGCAGACAGGGGGCGCCCTTGTAAACGTGTGTGTGTGTGTGTGTGTGTGTGTGTGTGTGTGTGTGTGTGTGTGTGTGTGTGTCTCCTCACTGGTCAGGGAGAAGATGAACCCTTTCGGTTTGGAGGTGAAGATCTGCAGAATAATCATTCACGCATCTGATTTTCCTCCACAGTATCACATTGGCAGATAAAGTTAATTCTCTGTACTACTTACAGCTTACTACTACTACTAATAGTAATAATCGTGGTGATGATGATAATGAGTTTCATCTTTATTTTTCTGTGTTTCTGAACCCTTTACCCAATCAGCGTCTGACTTGAACAAGAAGTAGTGCCAGTAGTGTATATATTTTTGTCTGTTGTCTTTATAATACGTCACAGATTATGTTCATTTTAACAGAATCAGTTAGGATTGGCGTGATTCAGAGTGAGAGTGAGGAGTGTGTGTATCTGTGGAGGAGGGGATTCTGCAGTCAGTGTGGAGGGTGCGAATGAGCCAGGGGAAGCCACGGTGGGGGCGGGACCAGGGAGGCTGCATGCTAAGCAGTGAGCCTCGATCAATCACAAACTGCCGTCTGAGCTCCCGGTTAATCGTCCAGTTTAGTAGGGCTGTCAGTGGGTGAGGGCCATATACGGGATCACAGCCCTTAACCATTCTGTGGATCGGAGCTGCAACGACAAGATTCGAGATTCCAGCCTTTATTTGTCGCATGCACATGCAGTACCAGGCCCACAGGTAGAAATAAATTTCACGGGGTGTCCAGCAGCTATAGCAATTGTTCTGATTTTGCAGAAATGGCGGTGGAGGATCCAAACCCTTAATTTTATGACCTGGCCACGTGCCTGGCTGAAAGAACTTGCAGTAAAACGAGCATCCGGCTTGTTCCTGCGACTGTGCAAAAAAAAAATGAGGGGGGGGTGTCTGTCACTGGCTACTGTAAGTGTTGCCTGTTGAATATATGCAGTAAGGGCTACTTCACTGGAATCTGATTGCGATAAACAGAAGGAAAGTTATTTCGCAGCGAAAATGACTGAGAGACATCGGTCACTCGCGATCTCACTGCATACAGAAGACTTGCATATTTACAAGAATCTGCGTAACTGTTGGCATGCACTGATGCAGAGGAATGAAAGGTTACCTGGATGGTGGTGTCTCAGCCGGGCAGATACTGTTCCCGTCCTCTGTACGCTGACAGACCCCCCAGTTGTAGTTTCTGAGCGAGCCAGCCTGCTGGCGTCGCGTTCAGCGGAGGATTGATTGTATCCAGGAAAACGCGTTCCTGTTGCATAACGCCTCCTCTAATCATATCTGTCTTTTCTGAGTGAGTGATTTGGGCTCTGATGTGGGTTTCCTTGGGAAAATAATAGGAGGTGTGGGTTACAGTGCTGGCCCCATGCAGTCACGGCAGCGCCTGTCATCTCAGTACAGCTCTGACTGTGAAGCGTGCGAATACGCAAGCTGGGCATTTGTACAAGTGTGATTTATACAATTACGGGTGCCTTTAAAGCCCTTTACGGGCATGCTAAAGAAGTTCTGTATATGGAATGGAGCTGGCTGGTTATCTCGAGTATCTACACTTACTGACCAGTCCTTTTTAATGTCCCTATAGCCTACGGCTGGCTTTACATATTTTTATCCAGTGAATTTATGCGGTAGTAACTATTTTTCACAGAATGTTTTTGATGATTCCCCAATACTTGTGCTGGCTGAAGTGGTCAGCAGGGAGGATTTTTGTCGATTCTTGTTTTATTTTTCTTTGCAAGAACTGCGTACACGAAGGAGCGCTGACCTGTTTTTACAGTAACATCACATATGTGTGCGTAGGCGGCCATACATCAGCATCCAGGTGACGGGTGAGGAGACGAGAATAGACCTTACTCGGGAGAACCAGCTGCCGGATTTGCTAGCCTGATCGCCTGGGGGGGGGAGTCATGTTATTCCCTCTCTCCATTTGATCTCCTGCTGACGACCACTTTTCTGTACCTGTGGCTGCGGATTCTCACCTGCGCAGACTGGCTGCGCGTCCCCGACCCGCGGACGCCCGGGATGCGTGTGCGCTGTGCGCTCATCGGCATCGCGCGGCTCCGTGCCTGTTAATGTTCTGTCACAGTGCAATGGTACAGAGGTCCCCGCTGATGTGACGGAATGCTTCCTGACATTAATGACAAGGTGAGAGCGTGATGCGTAAAAAGCCGAATGCTGGTGAATCCTGCTGATGCTGTTATGAAGATTGGTTGCGACGAGTTATCGGTATGGATTCTTATGGTTTTGGTTTTAAACTGTTTTTACGAATATTTTGTCATACCTTGCCTTTTTATGAAAATACAGTAATTTCACAACATTGCCTGTACGTACGGTTTAAAATATATTCTTTTTAAACTTTGCGTTTGAAGCGCACTGTTATTATTAAAACTAATAATTTAAACCCGATGTAAACGAAACGAAACATGGGAAAATGTGGTTGAGTAAATGCTGCTCAACCACATTTTCCCATGTTTCGTTTCGTTATTTCATTCATTGTCGGAGTAATCCCGAAGAGTAAGAGTGTACGTCTCATTACCGCTTTGAGTTGGTCATTAATGCAGTCAATTCCACAGGTGACATTTGAGGGTTTTTTCTTTAATTTGAAGCAACTTACTGGCAAAAGAGAGGTTTTAATTTATGTACACTCCCAGGGACTTGAACCCACAACCTTTGTAGCAATAGCATAACACACTACTTGTTGGGCTACAGGAGCATCAACATTTGGTGGGGGCACTGAAGGGTCCTGGAGGGGCATTTCATGGCTTTGTGCCCTGTCATAGCATGGGCATCACCCTTCCTCACTTCCTCTGCCCGTGACCCTGAGTGCCCTGTCATAGCGTGGGCATCGCCCTTCCCCACTTCCTCTGCCCATGACCCTGAGTGCCCTGTCATAGCGTGGGCATTGCCCTTCCTCTGCCTGTGATCAAATTAACATATGTCCACAGGTGTGATTGAATGGTGTATGTGTGTGTGTGTGTGTGTGTGTGGGGGGGTGCCCTGCGCCCTGCGCCCTGCGCCCTGCGCCCTGCGCCCTGCGCCCCATCATGCATTGTTCTCTGCCTTACATCTGTAGCATCTGGGATAGGCTCCAGATCCCCCTGCAACCCTCAATAGAACAAGCAGTCACAGAAGATGGGTGGATGGGTACAGCATGTTATCACAATTTGCCTCCGTTGAAGGCACATGACATATTACTTTTATTAATTTCCTGAAATTCTGTGTCTGATTGGCAGTTATGAGCACATGTCTGTGTCTGAGCACATGTCTGTGTCTGATTGGCAGTTATGAGCACATGTCTGTGTCCTCGATGGCCCACATAGAGCAGAGTCTTTATGTCATTTTAAAGCTCAGGACCAGATCATATTCAACCTCAACTGACCCTTAGACTGTCTGACCTATATAGATGCCCCTCCCCTCCCCCCCGGCATGAGAGCCTGTGGGGCTCAGGCTGCACTCTCGTCATCATCCTCTTCTGGAACATCTGCTCCACTAGACCACAGAGATCTGCATTAGTGCTGTGCACTTTTATATTTTTTTAAGTAATTCTCTTCTGTTGGGAGCTTTGCTGAAAAACGTAAAGCTTTTATTTAAAAAAAAAAAAAGTTTATCGATTTGTAAATAAATATCCAAGCACTTCCCCACTCAATATAACAATGTAACAATACTGACAGTGCACTTTCAAGCAATGTCAAACATACCTGGTAAACAGAGGAGTCCCCGCAGATTTGATCACAGTTGGACAGTAAAACAAGTAAAAGAGCTTTATAGTTATCTAATGTACAGTATATTATAATTCTAATCCACAGTTGCTTTAACCAAAGACACGAATAACACAGCTCATGCATGACTGGAAATAACAGGATTATTTATTCAAATGATTTCCCTGAGTGTGAGTTTAGCATTTTAACACCAATGCATGTCATTGTTAAACCGCTCTGTCATCCATCAGCATGTCCATGCAAAACCAGGTATGGGGGGGGGGGTGCTGATTCACACGCAATCCACATGCATTGGGCCACCCTGCCCTTTCTGGGTGCTCAAACATTCACCTATTAGCCATGAGCTTGGAACATGGGCTCATGAAAGACCAGCTCTTTCACGACCTGCGTTCACTCGCATGTTGCCGCTGCCTCTGGGGGTTACCATCTTGGGTCGATAGCACCGGCCTGGGGGTTTAGCTCGCTGGGTCATATGCTGCTGCTCTCGGGGGTGGTTCTAGGATTTGTTAAAGTGTGGGGCCTAAGAGGGGCCAAGGTTCATATGGTGGGGTCATTAGCCAATGAAGTGTTTTGAATTTGTGAGTGACAGGGGAGGGGACACTCTGGGAGCCAATCAGCTTTCAGCTGGGGCCAGTGCCATTGAGACCCTGTCCCATACACATCCATGAATGTCTAGTCTGAGGTGGCTATCGGGCTTCCTCTGACCCCCACAACCCACCTCCATCTGCGATGTGGTTGACTCAGAGTCCATAAGTACAGGGCAAGCAATCCCTGTATGCAGTCATTTGTTCCCGTTGTGCAGGATTTCAAGAACCTCCGTTACAAGGAGTGTTTGTGCTTTGAAGGGTTTAAGTAGCTAAAAATATTGCAGTTTAATTAAAGCTACCAGCTTCATCCATTTATATAATCTGGAGAGGCTGTCAAAATTGGAGCCAGACGAGAGGGAAGGCTGAACTCCTCCCGTTGTCCTGAATTCATAGCTGGAGATTATGGGAGGTGTGGGAGTAGGTTTGTCTTTTTTTAGATAAGTGAAGCCCTGATCATTTCGCCCCATAGTCTGCAAGACCTGATGCCTTCCCCGAGAATCACAGGATCCAGGGTGACGCCGTCCACCAGGGATCCACCCGGGTCTCCCATCAGGTAATCCCCGGGTCTCACAGCCTGCTCAGATGATCCATCCAGAGACTCGATTGCTATCCCTGACCCATACTGATCACCCATCTCCATATTTGGTGCATACTAATCATTTAACAAAGGCAGGTTTAATGTGTTCTCACCTAAACCATGGAGGCCACAATTATGTGGGACTGTAAAGTATGTGCAGTATTTACCAGACAATTTTACCCAATGTGATGGGTAAGCCAGTCCAATTCACTCAGGGCCCCGATACTGACGTTACCCTCGGATTTGATCCAACAACCTTCCAATCACACGCAGTGTCATAACCCCAACATGTATCATGTATAACATATATCAGCTGCTGAACCCTGTGTAGACCCTGAACCCTGTGTAGACCCTGAACCCTGTGTAGATCCTGAACCTGTATACGCTTTCAGGAGTGCATGGAACTAAAGTCAAGCAACTCCAACACTGCACACATGAGTGCACTGGAGTCACTGGCAATTCAGGGCAAACCCTTGGCGGGTCACCAAGCTCAGCAGCGTGCAGTAGTGTAGAGCCACAGGCCAGTGGAGGTGAAACTAGGGGCTGCAGGGTGTGGTGGGACCCAGGGGGGAACAGGAGGGCTTCTCACGTTTAGCCCCATGCAGGGCAGCACTGACAGCCCCTGTCAGCCCCTGTCAGCCCCCCGGCCCCCATTCCTTTGTTCCTGTGCGCCTCCTCTTCCTGCTGGGTAATTCCACCCCACACATGGGGGGGGGGTCACAGCATCCCCCCAGATCTTCTCTCCTGTTGGCTTCCTGCACCGTTACTGTCTCCACACCTTCTTCCTGTTCGTCGTCCCTGGTAGAAGAAACAAGGCACCGGAGTGGGCACCCTGCCCCAGCTGGAGGTGCCCGTCAGGCAGGTGGCGCTGAGCCATGCCAAGATCCAGCACCAGTGTGACAACATCCTGCCTCACATTGCGAACAAGAGCGGCCACCAGACACGCCAGGTGGGCTCCATGGTGCCGCCTGTTATTGTCATCGCATCAATAATTAGGGGTGTAACGAGAGACCGATTCGAATCTGACATCCGCTCCAAGTGTCTACGATACATCTGCATCAATTCGAAACTCCCAAACTGGCTCAAATTTAAAAGAGGATTGACCAAAAACCTTTAAAACCCTGACAAGCCGTTATGCCCGTCAAGGTACTATTACTGTATTTTACCACAATATTTTAAAGATCTTTAGTACTCTGGTGTCTCACATGGCTTTTGAAGTGACTTGTTTTGAAAACTAGTTCAACACTTTAATACATGTTAATATGACCCAAATTATATCCAGTCTGAGCTGAGTAGAGTCATATCATATTTGAATGAGATCATATCGAATCACTGCTGAATTGAAATATATTAGACATCATTAGACATTTAGCTGTATGTTTTTGGATGGTAGCTTAGACTACGCGTCCTTCCACCTGCGAGGGACACGTACACAGCTCTATCAGCAGCACCTCAGCAATGACCTCACATTTCAGGATGCATTTAAACTTTTACTGTCAAGCTCGAGTCAGCTTTCAGCTCAATTACAATGTTAGTTTGAAAATTGCTTGTCAAGCGAAATCTCGTCCAGCAAGAACATTTCCACGTTACTGCTACGACAACGAGCGGAACCCAACTATTAGGGGTGTTTTTTGGGGGGAGGATGGGGCATAGATAAGAAAAAACAGGGGGAAAAATCTGCCTTTATTAATCACCATCTAACAGAAGAACACTAAACAACATGTTTGATTACTTCAGCTTCACATAGAATAACTACATAAACAAAAAAATAATAGTATAGTGTACTGGATAACTGAAATGTCCCCACACTACTGACTAGAATGTGCCCAGGTGCTCTGCAATCTCAAGGGTTTGTCCACCTTGAGCTAATGAAACTAGTCTAGCTTTTACCGCAGGTGTGATCACTCAATCGTGATTGGGCCAAAACAGTCACGTGACACACACAGTTGGGAGACAAAGAATTAGGTGTGATGTGTAATATTTATACAACATGCAGTTTGCCATAAATTTAAACAGAATAATAATTTTGTGATGTACATGTCATATAGTGTTGTGAAAAATGAATAGTAACGTAATGAGAGTTCAATTTAATCCTGACCAGGATAAGTGGATGGATGGATAAAAATTCACACTAAAATGAATGCTGGGATTCCTGGTTGCCATGATCTGCAGTTCAGCCACAACACAGTACAGTTTTAAAAATAAGAAGTGACAATTGTGTTATCGAAGTGACAGGACTGCTGGACTGTTTAACCCTTCTGGTTAACAGGAGGAGAGACAGAGAGTGCTACATCTTCCTGCCAGGTTCAGCTCCTCAGTGCAAAACCTCAGTGAACCTTTAAGCCCCAAGAGTGTTGGCAAGAAGCCAGAGAAGGAGAGATTCTTTGAGGGCCTCAGGCTGCCAATATCTCCCACAGGTGAGTAGTTGTCTATGTCTGCTGGGTTTAACAGTTCAACTACATGATACATGACAGGGGTCCCCAATTTCGAACCAGAATCCAACACAGTTTGTCTGCTCAGACATACCTACTAAACCTGGTATTTCACTAAAGATGTTTGAGCAGGGAGATTTGCAAATGGACTGGAACTGGGGAGCCCTGATTTATAATTACTGATATAATTACATTTGTGATCACCACCACCCCCACAACCTAACCTATAAAGAAGCACTGAAACACTTCCGAGACCGGCTGACAGAGTTTGAGCAAGAAGAGATCATGGACTACTCTGAAATTTGGTTCCTTGGCCTGGAGACAGAGAAGATTGAGGCCAATCACAGCATATCCCCGAACTATGGTTATGATGACGAGAATGGAAGCTACATCAAGGCAAGTGTTTCAAGTCTGAAGTAGTCCTGTTGTGAGTAATGTAGACCACTGGAAATTGTCTGTGAGGGATAATGTAGACCACTGGAAAGGCCACAAATTCATAAGAGAAGCTGAGATCTTTGACAACCTTGAGGTACTCTATGTGTTTAAATATTACTTGTAAATTCTCATACCAATTACTCAGGCTGGCCTTGTCATGTGCTTGTCCAGGTCCAGCACGACCAAATCGGGTACCGCTTTGAGGTCCTTGACGTGATCGGAAAGGGGTCCTTCGGACAAGTTCTGAAATGTCTGGACCATAAGAACAATGAGCTGGTGGCCATCAAAATGATTCGCAACAAACGGAGGTAGCTGTGGTTTTATGTTCTGAGAAATTAGCTTCTCCTTGGGCGAAATAGCAGCTTGTTAGCTGTTTCCGTGAATCACAGCCCTGGTTTGAGATGACAGATATCATTAGGTGGTACTGAGATCTCTGGAGGGATGTTAGGGTTACATGTGTAGATTGATCCTGTCTAGGTTCCACCACCAGGCTCTTGTTGAACTGAAGATCCTGGATGTAGTGCGGAGGAAAGACAAGGACAACAGCCACAATGTCATCCACATGAAGGAATATTTCTACTTCCGGAACCATCTCTGTATTTCCTTTGAGCTCTTGGGGTAAGAGCAAGACATCCACAGTATGACTGAATGACCGGGTGAGGGGTTTGGTTACAGTGGAACGAAACATGAAAAGCTGAGATTAGATTCTGTTTTCTTTGTTCTGATCTAAAACGGTAGCCAGCTAGCTTCCATCGGTGTCATTTTTTGAGATGAGCTGTAAGACTTGGTGGCAAGGCTTTCATGTTGGATTTTAAACACCTGTGTTTCCTTCAAAGCTACAGTGCAGCACCGATAGTGATGTCAAAGGCATCGTGATAGTTTAAACCATGCATATTTTTGCAAAGTTCCTTCTCAAGATACAGCTAAGCAACATCTTTGATGTTTTATGGATGTTCTGTGGGGGAAAAAAAGTAGTGGAGAGGAATGCATTTTACAAAACAAGACTTTTTAAAAAGTAGAATCTAGGACACTTTGCCTGCTTAGTTTATTAAGGATGGTTAGATAATGTCTAGCTAACCTTAGCATGGTGCACAGCTAGTAGTTAGTAACTGAAAAATGCCTTGGTTGTTATTTGTTTTTTTTTTTTGGGGGGGGGGGCAGTTTACACGGCAAGGTGACCTTTACAAGTTGCCTAATGTTATTGATCTTCTGCAATGTTACAGACACCAGGACCTGGTGTCGCGGCTCTAGTTATCATAGCTTGGGGTTTGTCCATCACTCTCGCCAGTACC
This sequence comes from Cyphomyrus plagiostoma, assembly GCA_019775915.2. Classification (NCBI taxonomy): domain Eukaryota; kingdom Metazoa; phylum Chordata; class Actinopteri; order Osteoglossiformes; family Mormyridae; genus Cyphomyrus; species Cyphomyrus plagiostoma. The sequence goes on from JABFEA020000067.1 coordinate 20,786,387, forward strand.
TCGTACCAGCAATGACTCCGCAATTACGATGTCAGTGAAACAAGCTTTCCATTGTAGGCACAAAATTATTTTTACATGTTTACCTTTAGTGCAATATACTTTGGATTTGGATTCACTTAATTAAGGTAATAGTGACATCTTAATGCCATGCAATGATTACTTAGATGATGAGGAGGATGTGGGCAACATCACCCTTCAAAGAATATGGGGATTGTGTGGAGTTCTCAAGGACCCCCAGACAGTCCATGTTTTGGGAGCAAAAACATGGACTGTCACGAGGTCCCTAAGGACTGGGTTAAAAAACACTGGTGTGGAGTATTAGGGAATCGGGTCTCGACCCTCTTATCCACAGATCAAACTTGTATGAGCTGATCAAGAAGCACGACTTCCAAGGCTTCAGCCTGATGCTGGTGCGGCGCTTCGCTCACTCCCTGCTCAAGTGCCTGCAGATGCTGCACAGGGAGAAGATCATCCACTGCGACTTGAAGCCAGTGAGGAGGCCATGTTCATCTTCAAACAAGCTTTTCTGCATCAGGAGTGCCTAGAGGTGTTGGGAAGGATGTTCATGTTTTCATCAGTCATGCTTTATCGATACAGGAGAACATCCTCTTGTCACCAAAAGGACACAGGGACATCAAAGTGGTCGACTTTGGTTCCAGCTGCTACGAGCATCAGAGGGGTGAGCAGCCACCTTCCTCTCTGCATGGTGACAGGGACACGTTTGGTTGTCAACTGTCACTAAGCTCTTCCCTCTCACACTGTCTGCCACTTGTTCCCCCCCACTCAGTGTACACTTATATCCAGAGTCGCTTCTACCGCTCCCCGGAGGTGATCCTGGGCCACGCCTATGGCCTGCCCATTGACATGTGGAGCCTTGGCTGCATTCTGGTGGAGCTCTACACCGGGTCCCCGCTCTTCCCCGGGGAGAGCGAGGTGGAGCAGCTGGCCTGCATCATGGAGGTACCCTCAGGTCGAAAGTGCTCATGGGATGCAGCTGGTGCGAGTGACTGTGTGACAGGAGCTGACCCTGTGTTTCAGGTGCTGGGAATCCCACCCAGTGATTTCCTCCAGACAGCACCCAGAAGGAAGTTATTTTTTGGTAAGTGCTTCAGACTTCAGTCTTTGTTTCATTATATGTATAAAAATTTTGGGACACTAGGCCATTACACGACACAGGAACTTTTATGACACCCCAATCTAAATCCATAACCATCATTATGGAGCTGCTCCTCCCTTTGCAGCCATAACAACTGCCATTCTCACAGGGAAGACTATGTCTCTGGAAATTTTAGCTCATTCATCCAGAAGAGCATTGGTGAGGTCATGCACTGATGTTGGACGTGAAGGCCTGGCTCACAATCTCCATTCTAATTCACCCCAAAGGATTTTGATAGGGTTTGAGGTCAAGTTCTTCCACACCAATTTCACATAACCATATATTTAGGGATCTTGCTTTGTGCATTGCGGCAGAATCATGCTGGAACAGAAAATGGCCTTCCCCAAACTGTTCCCACAAAATTGGGAGAATAGAATTGTACAAGATGTCTTGGTATTGGTGTCCCAATACCTTTATCCATATAGTGTATGTAACTTCCTGGGTGGGAAGTGTGACTGGTTAATATATTAATTTGTATGACTGGCACAGATTCTAAGGGAAATCCCAGAAACATCACCAACAGCAAAGGGAGGAAACGAAGACCTGGCTCCAAAGATTTGGCTGGTGTCCTGAAGACCAATGATGCTCAGTTTCTGGACTTCGTTAGACGGTGCCTGATGTAAGTGTAGACAGCATGGAAGCTCTTTCGTCAGTTACTGCTGTCTGACACTGTCACCTCACTCTCTCACTGTGCCAAACAGGTGGGACCCTGCCAAACGCATGACACCAGATGAGGCCATGTGCCATGATTGGATTCAGGAGGCACGGACCCAGAAGAACCGCACGAAGACCCACTTTCCAAGGAATCCCTTGGAGTCTCTGAGTGGTGCAGACAACAGCAATGAGCATGCACACTGCAAAGCAGCCAACGGCAAGAGAGGTGAAAGGATCGATCCCTCACTGAGCCCCCAAAACAGCTCCCCTAACACACTGCAAAGCAGCCCATAGCAAGTATATGTCCCAAAGCGGCCTTTGCATAAAAAAAGCGGGTAATAACAGGATCAATCTCCCACTAACCCCATCCCACCAATTTTCTCCTGTTTTCCTTCTGTGCTTATTTTTCATTTGCATCAGCTCTGGAATTTTGAATGTAAGTTTGTTCACAGCACAAACTCCTTTTTCATACACAGCTGAGAAGGTCACAGTCAGTGGACTCGAGAAGATCAGGAAAGGGAATTCTGGGAAAGGAGGCAAGACTGCAGCGACAGAACGTCTGAGGCCCGTCGGGGCGTCAGCGGAGGAGAAAACATGCGACCTTGGGCCCGGTGAAAGCGGGGAAACAGGTGAGAAGACACTGACAGGGGGAGAAAGGCCCATCCACATTATCATCAAGCCTCAGAAGGAATCAGCTGTGGACCCCGGAAGCCAGGAGCAATTGCAGCACCTGCCTCGGATCTTATAACCCTTAGAGACAGAGACAGACTGGGGACAGAGGGGCTGCTTTATTTCTGGTGGAAGGTGGAAAGGTTTCTGGGGCAGAGGGTAATAATATGTAGCCCAATCTGCTGTCATTGGTTCATTTTTGCTTAAGGAGGCGTGTGTAAGTCATACATATGCCTTTCTAACTCCTGCACGTGCACGGTAGCTCTATAGAATAGTGCCCTCTAATGGCAGAGAATGAAAATGACCAATTTCACTTCTGATTGACAATGTTGCAAGCCAATTTAAGGGACTTAAGGGAAAACACAATTCTCAAAATCGATCCATTACAATTTATACCATTTCACCTCAATATCTGAATTAAAAGATACAAACAGTTTTATAGAAATATCGGTGATGCTACATTGATAGTCATCTCCAAGTCTGCAGGTATTAGTTAGTAATATGGTCATTGTTTGCAGTTCACTTGCCTAATATCGTTAACATCATAATTTATATGTAGTTAATAAAGTTAGGTATATATACGTTATAATTTCAAATTAGAATTCGACTTTGGGAAATATGTTACAATGACATGCCATATTTCAAATAATGAAGCGTTTATATAGCCTACCTCTACTGATTAAAACTGACTGAAAGCAGGGACTTTTTGACCTGCTGCAGTACCAGTCTTTAATTTGTGCCTTTTGATATCCCTTATTGCCAGAGACATAAGTGATAAGCTTTGTTTTGTTATTCAATGTTATTATTGGGGCATGCATTCTTAAACAGGTCTGTGTAATACTCACCTGGGCCAATTTAAGCCTAGATATAATGAATTACCCTTGGAACGTTTTTTCTCTTTTAATAATTAACTGACTAGAAAGTCAATCTGTCCAATCTATTAAAAAATGCTTGTTGTTTTCCAATATTGATGTCGGGCTTGTAGTTTGATGTGAATGTTGTTACAATGGTAACATTTAAGATATGCTCTATGTGTATATATATAATTTTTTATGCTATAATATTATATAGGTTCAAGGTCCTTAATGTACATTTTTTACATAGCAAAACAATTTATATGAATTCAAGATTTTACATCATTGACGACAGACCACCATCGTGTGTCTTTATTTTATGGTGTTTGTTTAGTGTACACAAACGTTATTATGCTTATAAAGTAAATGTGAAGATTAGGCAAGGTTTTACTTGTTAATACATGATGTTGAATTTAATGAGATGTTTTGATGAGTCTATGTTTTTTAACAGTATGTTTTCTTTTGCTGTAAAATGAATATTTTTTGTTTTTAAAATACGTGTTTTTAAAATTAATTCTTTTAATGGGTAGCTGGTGCCTTGCAGTATTAGAACCTTTGCACTTTGAGATTATACAGTATATTCTGTGACCTTGAAGTTTGTAAACTGAAGGGTGACAGCGTTCTTTTGACCAGCTGGCAAGTAGGCTGCTCAGAATATTCTGGAAATAAAACTGATGTCTTATTACTGCTAGTTGGGAAGCACGTTTATGTAAAATGGTTTCTGATTCATACTGTAACACTTCTGTACATTATTGTTTATTTGCTTATTTATTTGTTTCAACAGCAGGTGGCGCTATCAGGTTTAAGCGGAGTCCTTTGTAGGTATGCTGCTTGAGGTCTTGCATGGATAATTTAGATCTTTAAGCCTTTTCTCAATTTCAGATGAATGTAAGAGGTACATTCCATGCATATCTGTCATGTATATTTGCTTGTTTTACCATCATAATTCCCAAAACGATTTGGTAGTTTCAGAGACTGCAGGAGCACACAGCTCCATGTGGAGAAATATCTAAAAATATGAAAGATAAAACCCTGTGAAACCGAAACATTAAAAATACAGAGCTTTACAATCAATGTGAAATTTTGTAAATATTAGTTTGATAAAATCAATGATGATCTAAACACAATACAGCCTCACCTGTTTCTTACATGATGAGAAATGATGACAACATGGCCCTTCTATGCCTTTTTATTTATACTGTACAATAAACTGTTTTGTCCTACCTTTGAGTCAATGTTTCTCAATCTGAACACCACAGAAAAATTTCTAAAATAAAAGGTCTGTCAATCAAAATGTTTGCCATTCAAGGTTTGTCATTCTCTTCATCTTACACGCTTCATCTTAAAGCAATGCTGTACAGCTAAGGACTGCATATATCTACAATCAGCTCTGATTTTGTGATTTCATTAATGAAACACGTGGAAATATGTGTGTACATTCCCGTAAAGGCCTGATTGATAAGGACCCTGCTACATACAGATAGCATTTGTTTCTTAAAGAATGCAACTATGTTTGTTTCTTAAAGAAACATGGCTACAAATGGCCTTCTGGAGATCCAGAATCCAGAGTAAGGAGAGAGTAAAGAAAGATTCCTTTACTCAAGGAAGTACTTTTATTATGTTATAAATTTGGCTGAAGGCCAGTGAGAGAGGTGCAGGTGCACACACAGCAGACCAAAGTTTATGCTGAAAAATAGGACAGAACAAAATTTCAATAGCGACCATACAAAGGTGGCTGTTGACGACATATCTTACTTGTTCTCCTCATGTTCTCCTGTAGGAGTGGCAGTGCCCTCTGTACCACTATCTACACCTCCTTGCCCTATTGCCCCCGCACGTTGCCAAGTTACGTCCTATCTGTGTCTGAGCCGCGTGACCGAGAGTCTCGTGGTAAATACCACTCAGACTCTGTGGGCATTTGCGCTCTTAAGGTGAACATCAGGCTACGCATTGAGCTCAGTAGCATGTATAGCGCCTAGAGTTTTGATCTCTAATGATACTGAAGTCATGGAAAATAGTAAGTCAATCTCATTCATGGCTGTTTGTTTGACCTATTCGGTGCAGCACAAGTCTGTCAACTGTCAGCAAAACATGCTGTGACGTCGGTTGTCTTTTACTTCTGTAAATATTTGTTTTAACGCTTAATCCTGCTTCAATGGCCACTAAGGCTGATTTTTATATTTATGATTGTGCTGTATTATTTGCTTTTGTCACTGTGACTTTTTCTCATTTCCTCAGAGGTACTGATAGTGCAGGTATGAATACTTAACCACAGCACTGTTATGTACTGATTGTCACTCTGACCTATACCATATGGACAAAGGAACTGGGACAACAGACCATTACACCCACAGGAACTTTTATGACATCCCATTCTAAATCCACAGGCGTCAGTTTGGAGCTGGACCCCCCTTTGTAGCTGTAACAGCTGCCACTCTTCTGGGGAGGCTTTCCACAAGGTTCTGGAGGGTGTCTGTGGGAATTTTTGCCCATTCAGCCAGAATAGCATTTGCGAGGTCAGGCACTGATGTTGGATGTGAAGGTCTGGCTCACAATTTCCATTCTAATTCATCCCAAAGGTATTCGATGGGGTTGAGGTCAGGGCTCTGTGTGGGCTAATCAAATTCTTCCACACCAAACTCAGACAATCCTGTCTTTATGGACCTTGCTCTGTGCACAGGGGCAGTAATTCTGGAAGAGAAAAGGGCCTTCCCCAAACTGTTCCCACAAAGTTGGAAGCATAGAGCTGTCTTGGTATGCTGAAGCTGAAAATTGCTGAAAAACGACCCCATACCATTATCCCTCCTCCACCAAACTTTACAGTTAGCACAATGCAGTCAGGCAGTTAACGGTCTCCTGGCGTCAATCAATCCCAGACAGAGAAGCATGATTCCTCACTCCACAGAACATATTTCCACTGCTCCAGAGTCCAGTGGCAATATGTTATATACCACTCCATGCGACGGTTGGCATTGGTGATGTGAGGATTGTGTGCAGCTGCTCGACCATGGAAGCCCATTCCATGAAGCTCCAGGTTTTTCCGCTGGAGTTAATTCCAGAGCAAGTTAGAAACTCTGTGGGTATCAAGTCAACAGAACACTGGGTGACTTTGTACTACTGAATTCACCGAGCTCTTCAGAACGACTTTCGCAAATGTTTGTAAAACTGACTGCATGGCTACGTGTTTGATTTTGTACACCTGTGGCAATGGGTCTGAATGAAACACCTGAATTCAACGATTAAGTAAGTGGTGTCTCAATACTTTTGTCCCTATAGTGTACCTTCATGTGGACATCTCGTCAGCCTGACCTGGTTCCTCAAATGGCCTGAAGAGTTTGAATTTCACCAGGCAGCAGAAGGTATATAATATTAACAATGTGTGCTCAGGGCACCATAAGAACCAGAGATATCCCACTGAATGAAGGCGCTCTGGATAAACTTTCTTGTCTAACCGTTCGTTTATTTGCTTACTCACGGCGTACAGTTTAAAACGGCAGCACCGTAACTTCGTCCGTCTGATTCACTCTGAACCAGAAGGCGGCCGCTGGGGTGAGGATTATAGCGGACCCCACGGCAATGAGGCTCGGGGCGCACCGAGGGCTGGCCTTCCCGCTGGCCGCCGCCTCGGTGGCGCTCTACGTAGTCTACGCCCTGCAACGGTTGCGCTTCCACGCTGAACAGGATGCGGCTGTGGGTCGGGAGATTCTGCGAAAACTAGAGAGGGTGGAGCGCAGCATCGGCGAGCTGGGTGCGTTCACTATATATATTCATTATACCGCTGATGATTCCTTTTAACTTTTTAATAAATTGCCTAGTGCAAAAACGTTGTTTGGTTATTGGTTTTATATATGAAATCAAAACAACTCGGTTATGAAAGACTGAAACGTGTTGAGAAGCTTCGTTCTCGTACTGGATGAATTATATTGTTTCCTTGGGCTACAGCCCTTACACACTTGCGGAAGACGGGCGATTCTAAAATTTGCCACTTGGGGGAGGCAGCTCCCAAGAAATATAAAGAAGAACTTACTGTTTGGATTTACAGTGGTACCTCGGTTCTCGAACTTAATCCGTTCCGGACTCTGGATCGAATCCTAAAAAGTTCGAGTTCTGATCGAATTTTTCCCATAAGAAATAATGGAAAACCAATTAATTGGTTCCTGCCACCCCCCAAAAAAATACACCTAAATATGTTTTTTTAGCATTTAAACAAACCGAACAGGATAAAACAAAAAGAGTATTTTTTCTTAATGGATTCCAATACGATTAAGATCTTATTACCCCTGTCCAGCCCCCATCGTCCGCTCCTTCCGTGTGTCACACCCCCTCGTTAACCTCGTGTCGGATCCCCATGTGATCAGCTGTTTCTGGTTGTTGTCATTAGTCCTCTGTATTAAGTCCGCGTTTCAGTTTGTTTCGCCAGTCCGGTCACTGGGTGTGTTCAACATTCTTACAGCGCTGGCTTTAAGCAACGCATTCTGATCCTGACGCAATGCATTACGGTTAGATGATTGCCACCTCTCACCCGGCTGCACAAACTGGAACCGCATCCGTGACGACACACCTTTGTTCTTACTGGCTGAAGAATTTAGTTACACGCATGACGTTTATATCCCAGGCAGTTCCGATGCAATCTGCTGTTTCTCCCGAATATCACGTAAAGCAGTGAGAACTGGTTTTCACTTAATTTACCTGGTAAAATAAAGTTTAAATAAATTACATAAATGTTCTAATAATACACATTGTAATGTCCAGCTCCGTCCGATCCTCATGTGTGCCACGCCCACCTCATTACCTCTCATTTTCCCTGATTGTTCTTACCTGTCTCGTGTTACTGCATGCCTGTCTTGTGTACTTAAGTCTGCGTCTGCGTAGTTTCCGGCAGACTTAGCAATAATGTTTCTCTGTGTTGGTGTGTTCGTCCTGAATAAACCCCGTTTTCCCATATTCCTGGCTGGACTAAGAATTGCATTGTAGTATGTAGTATTTCCTGGCGCGTACAATTTATATTGGGTCAGCGTTCACGGTTCAACCTCTCATATTCACATCGAGTTCTAGGTCAAACTGGTTTGTTGGACTTTCAAGAAATTCAAGTTCTAGTGAGTTTGAGAACCGAGGTACCACTGTATTATCATTTTTGCTGAGACAAAAAAAATAGGGTGACCAAGATGAAAAGAGTTATGCTCTTTATTATTTTGCAGTTAAATCAACAGACGTTCAGAGTCAGAAAGTTGTGAACAACTCAAGGGAAAAGAAGCTGTATCCAAATTCCGAGCTCTTCAGCAGCTGGGGAGAAGGGCTTTCTGAGAAGGAGCAGAGGGAGGCTGAGGTGCTGTTTTGGAAGTATGGCTACAACGCCTTCCTCAGCAGCCGGCTGCCTTTGGACAGGGACATCCCTGACACGAGAGACCCCAGGTGAAACCTGCAGTGAGTCTGCCTGACACATAGGAGGCGCTGAGACAACCTGGGTTGTTGGCTTTGTCAGCTCTTTTTTGTTTAGAGACATTCACGTGAAAGTACCATAGCTCAAAGGTAATTGGAGATCTCGACATGGGACACATTAACTATCGGCATTCATGATGGCTTACATTCTGCTTATGGAAGCATGTGCATAAACTGTGAATGTCCCCTGAAGGTCTCTAAGAGGATAATTTATGAAGTATTATAATTTAATTAAGGGGCGGCATGGTGGTGCAGTGGTTAGCACTGTTGCCTCACACCTCTGGGGCCTGGGTTACACGTGTGTGGAGTTTGCATGTTCTCCCCGTGTCGTCATGGGGTTTCCTCCGGGTACTCCGGTTTCCCCCCACAGTCCAAAGACATGCTAAGGCTGATTGGAGTTCCTAAATTGCTCATAGGTGTGCATGTGTGAGTAGTTGGTGTGTGACTGTGCCCTGCGATGGGCTGGCCCCCTGTCCAGGGTTGTTTTCTGCCTCGTGCCCGTTGCTTACGGGATAGGCTCTGGACCACCCACGACCCAATAGGATAAGTGGGTTGGAAAATGGATGGATGGATGGATAATTTAATTACTGTTGGTTCCATTTGTCCAGTAGACCTGTTAACTAGTTGTTAACTGGCTGTTGGGTGGTGCCATTTTCAAACTTTATTTTTCTTATTGATTTCTGTGACACAAACCAAAATGTTCTCCAGGTTGACTTTTGATTCTTAATTCAAATGCACAGATGTGTGAATAGAGTGTACCCAGAGAATCTCCCCAGTATCAGCGTTGTGCTGATTTACCTGGATGAGGCCGCTTCTGTCATCCAAAGAGCCATTCAAAGCATCATCGCTAGAACACCAGCTCACCTGCTGAAGGAGATCATACTGGTGGATGACCACAGCTCTAATGGTTTGTCGCTATGCCATAGTAGGAATACGATGCTTCGAGACATCAAAAAGATGTCATGTGATTAAGCACCCCAAAAAAATTGTTGCATAAAGTTCCCAGACTGACCTTAACCCCACCTGAAAAGCCTTGGCCGAAATATCCAGTTGCTTGTATGTCTATGGCAAAAAAATAAACTTCTTGAGTTTTTGAATAACAGTTCATGATCAGAATAGATTATGGAATGATGTAATGTGTATTCATGGTGCTGGACTTGCTGTCTCTGTACTGTCCTTCGCTGTTTTGCCACCAGATGACCTGAGAGAGAGTTTGGACAGCCACATCCGCTCTGTCCATGAGAAGAGGCCCGGCCTTGTGAAGGTGGTGAGACACACGGAGCAGCTGGGACTCACCCAGGCCCGCATCTCTGGGTGGGAGGCAGCCACAGGTGATGTGGTGGCCATCTTTGATGCCCACATTGAGGTCCATGTGAAATGGTGAGTTTGTCGTCCCCCCGCCGCCCCAAGACACTCATAATGAGAAATGTCTGTTTTTAAGGTGAATGTTTTACTGTGTCTTCCTCATTCTGATCTATTTTCCCGGAACTTTAAACTTGCTTTTTTATATGTGATGAGTTAAAGTTGGTCTAGAAGTGCTGCCTTATAAAAATCAGATTATGGTAGATTCAGTTCTATTGTTATTGTGCTGAGTATTGGTACGACAATGATACTGCAGTAAAAATGACCACGAAGGGACTCAAACCCTCAACCTTTTGATCTGAAGCCAGGCACCTGATCCATTTTCGTCACCCAGCCACAGATACCAAGTCATGCTTTCAGAGAGAGAGTATAAATTGAGGAATTTAGTCAGTACAGTCAAAGGCAGTAAACAGTTATAACTGGTGGCTGCTGAATCAATCCCACAGACCAGTGTTTCTCAACCCAGTTCTCGGAGACCGGCACACAGTCCACATTTTTGCTCCTTCCCAGCTCACTGCTAGACAATCAACATTATATTGCTCCTTACCAGGAGCCGGGAGGGAGTGCAAATGTGGACTGACTACAGGTCTCTGAAGACCGGATTGGGAAACACTGCCACAGACCATTCCTCTGTCCCTAAAGGGCTGAGCCTCTGCTGGCCCGGATAAAGGCCGACCGGACCGTGGTGGGCAGCCCCGTGTTCGACAAGGTGAATTTTGATGACCTGCAGGTCACGCCGTACGAGGCATCTGCCCACGGCTTCGACTGGGCCCTGTGGTGCATGTATGAGTCCTTCAGACCTGATTGGTACAAGATGAGTGATGGTTCTCAACCTGGGAAGTAAGTAGCCACGCCCTGATCTCACGAGTTACAAAATGAAACATGTACAGATGTGGACGAACTTGTTGGTACTCATCCATGAAATAAGAATAACCACAATCGTCCCTGAAATAACTTGAAACTGACAAAAGCAATAGTGCACCATCATAGTTTATCCAATATTTCATAAAAATCAGACCTTGCTTTAGAGTTTTCATTCAACCAATGGACCTTGACCTTGGAGTTCAGCTTGCATCTCTCTGGAAGATATCTTTGGCTTGTTATCTACCCTTCTGCCCAATCTGGGGTCGATTATCTCCTTGTAGGCACATCCATGAAGGTCGGCTGCAGTCCCACACACCTTAAATACCCTCATATTAGTAGTTGTGGTCACAGGAACATGAAGCTACTTGGAGATGTTCTCATAGCCTTTGTCATTATCATGCTTTACTATAATTTTCTAGATAGATGCTTTATTAATCCCGGAGGGAATTTAGGCAGACTACTGACAAAGATAGAGACAATAATAAGCACAGTAATAGAATAAAATACAACAATTGCAGTTGTGGGGTGTGACCATACGGGAAAACAGTAGCTGCTACCATACATTATATACATGATAGGATGAGTAACTAATGAAAATACCTAATGGAAAAAATAGTACATATATGAAATATACAAATCATATATGATAACATAAAATATTACAATTTTACCCATATATATTATATACATAATATAAATAAACATTTGCAGTTTGCGACAACGGGTTGTTGAAAAGTGTTAAATATGTTACTAAAGTATGCTAAACTGTGGTCTCCTATCTTATGGGGGGGCTGAACTGTCTTAAAAACACACGCTGATGCCTGAAAATGCAAAAAACTTTTTCTAAACCTAACCCTAATTGGGGCCTTAGGGTGAGAATATGCATAAAGTATGAAATAATGAGATATATGGAAAATGCATATACTAGTACCAAAACTCTGTGTATTATAAATGCAGAGGGAACTCAGAAGTAGTTTTATGCCTAGAAGTTAATCTCACTCTTCCATCTCCGTAACGCATCTCCTCAGATCATCTCTCCATTACTTTCTCTGGTCCATGTGCAGTGTGGCACCAAAACAGCAGATACATACTAAACAGTGGGGTGGCTGAATGACTGAAAACTGAAGTCATGTGTGATACTAATTAAAGATAATAGTTTGAAAAATCACTATAATCCAATTATTTATAATCTTCTCTAAGGGCCCCAACGAACCTGCCCAGGCCATCTGTGAATCTGTGAAATGTGTAATAATTGATCTCTCTTCACACTTGCTTTGCTTTACTTGCTGATGTATAAAAAGCACACAGGTAAACATGAGACAATTTGCTTTTAATTTAATTTAGTTTTAGGAGGTATGAAGCACTTTTCCAATGAGCTGTGATGGTACCAGCAAATTTGTCCATGTCTGTAATTGGCTTTGTTGAAGGGTTTTGAACATGACCGGAGTAAAAATATGAGAAGCTACCCAGAGTTCTTACAGCTGTTGCCGTGAGGTGATCACACTGCTGTCTCATCTTTTGTTGTGTCTTTTCCTTGCTTCTTGTATCTGTTTACTAGGAGTCCCTCCATCATGGGTATTCTGGTTGCTGATCGGTTATTCTTAGGAGAAATTGGTTTACTAGACGGTGGGATGGAGGTCTATGGTGGTGAGAATGTGGAGCTGGGGATTCGTGTGAGTAGCTGCACATGTTTTCAGAGATGGAATAAAGTCACCAGCAGTCTTCAGTAATCAATAGTTGAGACATATTTGTTGTGGCTAATATGCTATTGACTTCTGTGGGCTCTTGGGGAAAAACAAAAGGCAGTGGAAAATCAGACTTACCTGACTTGCCTGTATTTCAGTCACACTATTTCCTCATGTGCAATTACAGGTGTGGCTGTGTGGGGGCAGCATAGAGGTGGTCCCATGCTCCAAGATCGCCCACATTGAGAGAGCCCACAAACCCTACATGCTTGACCTCAGCATCACCATGAAGAGGAATGCATTGAGGGTAGCCGAGGTCTGGATGGACGATTACAAGAGGAACGTCAATATTGCCTGGAATCTTCCCATCAAGGTCTGTGCAGGGAGGGCTGTGTTTTGAGTGAAACCCCTGTTTGGTGCATTTTTCATTTCCCCATTTCAATGGGGCTCCCCCTTCAGGATCACGGGATTGACATCGGTGACGTTTCCAAGAGGAAAGAGCTGCGTGAGAGTTTGAAGTGCAAACCCTTCCAGTGGTACCTGGAGAACGTCTATCCTGAGCTGGATTCCTTAGATGACCTGCTGGGCTATGGTGTGGTGAGGACACCTTCATGCCGTATACTGTGTATCTGCTGAAATGACTGCCTGCCATTTTATTCACATAGAGTGTAGTAATACTCAGTGTAATGTATTCACTATGCCATTCAATTAACATAAACATCAATTTGTTTCTTATTTATTGTACAATCCTGCTCCATTTATGGGCTGTGGCTAATAACTATACATTTCTCTGTACTTGTTTTACAGGGTCAATAAAATTGTCAAATTTTGAATACATTTACCAAAAGTTGAATATTCATCATAAACCTAGAGCTTATGTCTGCAGTTCTGAATCCATTCCACTGGCCCCTTGAGCCAGCTCACGTTTTCTTTCTGATCCACCTGATTTTTCCCTGTCAGCTAAATTGTAAACCCCTTGATCCCTTGGTGGTAGACTTTAACAAAAAAATATGGACTGGCAGGGGGGTGCGGGCGGCCTTATGAAGATGTCACCAGTCTGAATGGAAACTTGTTTTTTTTTTGCCAAACAGCTGGTTAATGACCTAAAAGCAGACCTGTGTGTTGATCAAGGGGTGATCCCAGGAAGTGTTCCTGTTCTATACGGATGTCATTTCTACTCGGCACAGGTTAGTGTTTTTACGTATACGGCTGCAGGCTAGCGGAGAAGCAGGCAAGCGAAGCCAGGAAGTCAGGTGAAACGGACAGACAGCGTAAATGGCAACCAACACTACAAACGTTAATGACGGACCTCGGGATACTAACACAGACGTGGACTAAATACACAGGACAAGTCAAAAATAACAGGAAACGGGTGATAACAATCGGGAAGTAACACGAGGTAATGAGGTGGGCGTGGCACACACAAGGATCGAACGGAGCTGGGCATGACAAGTGTGCAGTTTTCTGGCCAGGAGGAATTTCATGGCCAAGTTCACAGTGACAACGTGCACCGAAAAGCATTTACTCTACCCCACAAAGAATTATTCAATAATTCACAAACCTACTTTTGCATTTATAGTATTGTCACTACAAGAAAACTGGAGAGATCTACATTGGAGGCATTAAATCTCACAAGTACAGCAGTAATCGTTGTCTGGTGGACCCCGGCCTGGGCAGCACGCCAGCCCTACACGAATGTAACCTGGCAAAAGAGAAACGCTTCCACATGCTGTGGAACTTCAAGCAGGTCTGCTTTCAAACTAGGCCAATCATACAGTCCTGATCAAAAGTTTAAGACCACTTGAAAAATGGCAAAAGAAAAAAATCATATTTTGCATGGTTGGATCTTAACAAAGTTCCAAGTAAAGCTTCAACATGCAACAAGAAGAAATAGGAATGAGAAAAACGTTTGTTTGAGCATGCAATCTATTAAAAACAATGCTTAAACTGAAACAGGCTGTTTTACAGCTGATCAAAAGTTTAAGACCACACTTTCAAAAAAACTCGTCGAACTTCCAAACATGAACTCAGTACTGAGTAGCTCCATCGTTATTGTTGGTCACGTCAAAAATTTGCTGCGGCATGCTTGATGCAAGCGTTTCCATGAGGTTTAGTGGGAACGTTTCCCCAAGTGGCCAAATGGCCACAAGAAGGGCATCTCCTGTCTGGAACTGTTGTCCATTTTTGTAAACTTCCCTTGCCATCCACCCCCAAAGGTTTTCAATTGGATTTAGATCAGGGGAACACACAGGATGGGCCAAAAGAGTGATGTTATTCTCCTGGAAGAAGTCTCTTGTGGACATAGCCAGCGGCCATTTGACGCCCCTGCACCTCCTGAAGCTCCATTGTTCCACTGAAGGAACAAGCACCCCAGACCATTATGGTGCCCCCTTCACTGTGGCGCATAGAAAACATCAATGAGGCTCCCATGTCAGTGTGACTACCTGACAGAAAATGACAATGAGTCCACATCTTTGCACAGATTTGGCCTTTTAAAGGCATGTGGTCCTAAACTTTTGATCAGCTGTGAAACAGCCTGTTTCAGTTTAAGCGTCGTTTTCAATAAATCGTATGCTCAAACAAATGTTTTGTCTCACTCCTATTTCTTCTTGTTGCATGTTGAAGCTCTACTTGGAAGTTTGTTAAGATCCAACCATGCAAAATTTGTTTTTTTTTGCCATTTTTCAAGTGGTTTTAAACTTTTGATCGGGACTATACATACAAATTGTCTTATATTAATTTAATATGTTATGAAGAGCAACTAGGATTGTGAGTGTGGGCCCTGCAATGAATTAACATCCACCGTTGCCATCACCCTATACTGGATGAAATGGATGGATGGATGGATGGATTGATTGATTGAATGAATGAATGAATGAATACTTATCTAAGTCAGCATTAGGTTTGTTCTTAGCTTGTTCCCATTTGGCAATCATTTTATTTGAATTGATTGATCTGAAAAGGACGGTGCTGCTGAGCTTGTATTGTTGATTTCACAGGGGTGGGCTATAAAGAACAGAGACACAAAAAGGTGCTTGGAGATAGCTATGGGAGGTGACACGTACTACAACCTTGTCATTCAAAGGTGTACCGGACAGCGCTGGACGATTCAATATGTAATAGAAGACTTCTGACACTGAGGCTGGGGATAGACAAGTAATTAAAAATGTGGGGATAATCTATAAAATAAAACGGCTGATATAGCTTATTGATGTAACAGCCGTGTCTGTTTATTTACAAAGAAAAGCCAGTTTCTTTATTTGTATCTGTTTTATGTCAATTTACGCGGCGTGGACCATTTTTGTACGGCGGTCTGTATGTATTTATACTTTTTATATGGTTTTTAAAGTGATTTAATTAAATCTAATTAGGGGAACTCTGTAATGTAGCCTCGTCTAATTCAATTCAACCTAGATATGGTTAAAGAACTTCTTTATTTGATGCAATGTGTTTTGATTGTATAAAAAGTATTAATGAAAACCACATTATGTTCAGATTTATCAGTATACTGCATGGGCTGTTCAGACAGCTAGTACAATCAAAGTCAATGTACAAGAACTTCGTCACATTTCACTGTAAACAGCATTCGTTATTCGAACTTTAATCTAATCTTAACGTTTTACGCAACCTGTTTGTTTCCATTTCGTTTATAATAAAAGTACATTTTCTTGGCCGATTGGGCTTTGGCTCGTTCTAAAGAGCGCCCGAACTGCATGCTGGGAAATCTCGTTACCGAGTCCCTGTATCCTAGCAACCGTAATGTTTCCCGCGGCTGTGCGGTGGAGCGACGGTAAACCGGCGGCTGTCACCCGGGTTCGGGCGTGCACGATGCGTGGGAGCGAGCTTTTGTCGGACCGGGTGGAGGCAGTCAGCCTCTCCTGGAAAAGGGATCGGGAGTCCCAGAGGCAGGGCAGGATCTTCAACGCAAAACTCAGAACAATTGGGGTGAGTAACCTACTATGCTATGGTACTGTGCCAGCCTGCTTTGCATTAAGTTGCTGCATCATTAAGCATGTTGTCCTATAAAGCAAAGAGATGACGGATATTTATTTGTTTTTGTTTTTATTTGCTCAGATTGATAAAGACGCTTTAGATTACCAGGTGAGAGAACGGAAAGAACAGGAGAGGAAAGAAGTGGACACACAGAGATCATATGGTGAGCTCATACACGCAGTGGAAAGGTGCTATTTTATCTGTTAAATGCTAAATGAAATTGTCCTGTATGCCTAAAGGCAAAATAACCGGTTTGTGTCCGTGCGTGTATCATATTGCATATACAGATAGTCACCCAGTGCAAAAATATTACTGGATTATGTTCATATTTTGTACAAATCTCTAAAGGCGTTAAATAAATGTATACATTACTGCTCGATTAGGGTTTATAAATTACTAGTGGAATCTAGACTTTTTTATTCTTGACCACTACGTTTCTCCTCCCAGCTGCTGATCTGCTTCGCCATGACCGAATCAGCTGCCTGCTGGAGCAGAGACAGCGGAAAGAGCAGCGGTGCCTAGAGGGCGCCATTCTGCAGTTCCGGCGTGACTTCCAGCAGCCCGAGAACCGGCGCGAGTTCGACCTGAATGACCCGGCCCTGCTGAGGAAGCAGCGGGGGGGTCTGGTGCTGCCCGGGCTGGTTGGGGAGGATCCGGGCAGCGTCGAGCGTCACCGCAGGCAGCAGGAGCAGATGCGGGATTGGTCGCTGCAGCAACGGCGCGAGCTGGAATCGGCGAGGCACCAGCAGCGGCTGGAAGGTACGGCACCCAGGGGAAATCCCATCTTTGCCCGCTGTACCCCAGAGCAGCTGGATTTTTCCAGCCGAGCTGTCCCTTAATTATGCCCGATTAAAATTCTTAATGGAAAAACACGAACCACAGTGAGATTAGATCGTTGCAGTATATTCCCAGTTCCGTTAAACACCAGAATCCTTTCTTTTTTGCCTCTTGAATTAATAAAACGATAAACAAATTGCAGCATATGCATTTTAATCTTGGACTACTGTAAATATAGTCCAAATGACTAATTTGTTTCACAAAATATCCATCGGGAAAAATAGGACTCAGGCATTTGTCACGCCTTTGTTTTTATAGTTTTATATTTGTAACATAAATATTTAAATTTTGCGAGTTCCAGTATGATTGATTTGCTCAACACTTTAATTAAACAGAATTAATTGGTAGGTTAATTTTGAAACAGCAAGCTTGGTTGGATACCTTCTGCAGCCTGTGGTGGTGTTATGATCTTTTGTCAAACCTCCCCCACCAGCATTTTGTTGCACACTGTGGCATCTCCACACAATCTTACCACAGCTACCTCACCACAGACCAGCAGTATGAGGACAGCAGGATCACAATGGACCACCGGGCCGTCAAGCTCCAGAATATGGAAGCGGAACGCAGGAGATCAGTTGCCATGGCCACCAAAGACTTCAACTTAGCCATGGTGGGTCCTAAGGCGTCCTCACATCCCTCTGCCCACCCACAAGAGGGCGTTGCCTCGCACAGTTGCATCCCACGTGACCTTCCCCGTATTTCCAGGCAGCGGAATCCTCCGAGAGGCGACATCATGCGCGACTGCAGGAGGAGGCAGCTAATGGAGAGGAGATCCTGAACCAGCTGCAGGGGGCACTGCTGAGCGAGAGCCTGGGGTATGGCGACCGCCTGCGTCGTACACAGCCCAGCAGCTACAAGGGCATGAGCCAGGATCAGCTGAGGCAGATCAGGGAGTGCCAAAGGCAGCAGATGGAGGACAGGCAGGTATGGTCCTGGGGCTTTATCGCTATTATGCAGTTTTTTTTCATTATCTTTAGCTCTCATAATAAATACTTAATGTTTAAGTGTTTCACTCAAGCAGTGATGTGGCTGGAGTGGGAAGGGGTAGGATTCCGCCCGGACACGATGTCGCTGTGTTCCCGGCAGAGAACCCACCTGGAGCAGCAGCGGCGGCAGCTGGTGTGGGATGAGCGGAGCCAGGCCGCAGAGCGCCATGGCCTCCTGCTGGAGAGACAGCAGGCGCGGCTCAGCAGGCAGCTGCGCCGCGCCCTGGACCGCGCCAACGCCCAGCTGGCCAGAGAGCAGCGAGCGCAGTACGGCCCCAGCCCTGCATTAGGGAGCGTTGTTATACGTACAAGGCAGCACGTACATGGCAAACAGTCATTTCAAGACTAACTTACAAGCGGAGGTTTCACTGCAAACCAGCGCCCCTCTTGTTGTACAGAAATGGATCTTTGTGTCAGGCTGCGATGTTGGGTGGGATTACTGTGGGCTGTCAGTGACTGACAGGTTTGTCCAATTCCCCATTATTTAGCAGTGGTTTGGGGGGGCAGTTTATTCCCTAAGAATACATTAGCCTTGATTGGATTTTACAAATCAATTGATTACTAAAGTGTAATTGGGGTAATCCATCCCTTTACTTCAACCATTTATATAAATCAGGGGCTCAGCCAGCTTGGAGCTTATCCCACGGCACAGAACAGGGTACATCCTGGACATGGGGGGGCACAGAACAGGGTACATCCTGGGCATGGGGGGGCACAGAACAGGGTACATCCTGGGCATGGGGGGGCACAGAACAGGGTACATCCTGGACATGGGGGGGGCACAGAACAGGGTACATCCTGGACATGGGGGGGCACAGAACAGGGTACATCCTGGACAGGGTGCTGGTCCACCACCAAGCACACACTCAGCCTTCAGACTGTGAGAGGAAATTCTGAAGAAATACACAGAGAACATGCAAACTTCACATATAGAAACAAAACAAGGGGATTCAAACCCACACACCTAAGGCAGTCACCCACTGAGCGACCATGTCTAATTAGGATACTGACAATAGGCTCTAGGCCTCTCACGACCCTGATTAGGATTAGTCAATCGGTCGGATGGACGAATGGATTGATGTATTTATTTATGATTGAATGAGTGAGTAGTGTTTGAGTAAGCATCTGACTTATATACCTGTGACTGTGTTGCTCTCCTTACAGGAAGGAGTACCTGGAGAAGGAGGTGTTCACTAACAGTCCTGACAACCGCTACTTTGCGCAGTTTAACACCACCAGTCGATAAGATCGGTCCTGTCGGCCCAGCCTGGTCCCCTCACTTTTGTGTGCAGCAAGAGCAATAAAGAATGAACTATTCACTAAGAATATTTTACATGATGGAAGGTTTTGTTGCTGTAGCAGAAAATGGACATTAGAGTTCAATGCAAATGCTGAGGAACATTGAATTATGTAAAGGTGTAGGTTTATCCAGGTATAAAAGACAAGGGGGGTTGTTTAATGTGCACTCGTGCTTATATTTTTAAGTTTTCAAGTAAAACACTGGGTCACTGGGTGAGTCTGCCGTTTTGGTGGGAGTGCGGGCAGAGCAGACTGGGAGTTCTGGGGCCAGGGACAGGATTGGGGGGGAGGGCTCTGCTTTGGAACAGTCCTTCTGGGAAAGCTTGATAAAATTCCTGCCTGAAGCAACTAAGTAGCATCTGCTAGGGTAGAAGGAGAAGCCAATTTTCCTTCGGAATCAGACAAAGGAAAACTGATTATCTCAAGGTCACGTTCTTGTAGATAGCAAGGAAGAACAGAGCTAGATATGGCATCTAACTTAAAAACAAAATGTTAGAGTCTGTACAATGAGTAAGTAACACAGACTCATGGTTTTTCCTGGCATAGCAACTTTGAGCTGGAGTGATCCCACTCTACTGGGAATTCTGGGAGATGAACTCATCCCACTTTGTGCTCCAGATCTTCAGCGCTTTCTCCCTCAGCTGAGGAGACAGGGAGCTGTACCTAGGATGGAAGGAGGGTCAGATGGTTGTGTCCTGCCCCCCCACACACACACACACACACACACACACACAGACACAAAGACAGGCACGCAATGATATATACCAGAGGGAATTGTAGGCCAGGTCTTTGAGGGTGCCCAG
>JABFEA020000067.1:20848935-20869301 GCA_019775915.2 Cyphomyrus plagiostoma
CACCTAAAACCCACTGTCTGGATAATAGCAAAAAAAAATTTTTTTGATTCAAAATTGTTATTAATTACTTCATGCCCCCCCCCCCCACATGCGCAAGAATATCACTGCCTTTCACCAGTGTAGCTTTATTGTCTTTACACTGAGCCGAATGTACTCCCTGATTTCCTGAGGGAAAAGGACTCGTGATGACATTTTACTGATCCTCTGGGTATTCTGATTATACTGGAATGCCAAGGTTTTTCATCACTTTCCTTTGGGAGGAACAATAAGTTGTGAAAGGAAACTCAATAAGCAGGTTAGCCTTCAAGTTGAATCCTGAATCCTGTTTCACTGTCGATTCAAGGTGGCTCAGCTGGTCTCAGGGAGTTAATGTGCCGCAGACGATTCAGGGCTGGTCTCTGGTCCCAAGAGAACTTCGACTTCAGCTTCTACTTACATGTTGCTGGGAGACAGAGCTTACCGAACTCGGGCAAAGTTTGTCCAGGCGGTTGCAATTTCAACACAAGGCCATTTATTTGGCCATGGAAGCTTGGTTTTCAATAATTTTTTGCAAGTTTGTCTTAAGCGTCATTTCATTAACAGTTGTGCTTTCATTCAAATACATAACATGCGATATAATGCGAGATGAAAAGTAGCCTATATCTTATTAGTCAGCAAACATAGAAACTGAGCACATGAAGACCAAATCCCCATAATCTTGGATGGCTTACGGTTTGAATTGCTCGCATTTTTTGCTGGTGGCATGACTGACTCAGTCTCCAGTAACATGGTGTGCTTTTGCTGTATGTGAGTGTGCACTGTACAAAATGAGTAGAAACCCTTTGCTACCTTATGAGACCAATAATCGTAATAGTCGTAATAGTGTGCCATTCAGGTCACTAATGATGACATCTCTGTCCTCATGACAAAAACTCACAGCAGTGTTTGTCTGAAGGAGCACTTTATCCTCTGTGCCTAAGCCTGGCTGCCTGGCTTGCTGAGGGGCACTGTGGGACTTCAGCCTAACGGCCCCATTCAGTAGGCAGCCCTTCAGTGTGCCGAGGGGGCGGAGCTTGGAGCATAACCCGATACTCCATCGCTCATGGAGCTGCATGCACTCGATGCTGCAGCTGGAAGTCTTTAGCTGCATTCCAGGCTTCCCGATTGGTCCAGTCGGTGAGGCTGGTCTACCAGCTCAACAGAAAGCCCCTCCCAATGCTGGGGACTATCCACAATGGCCACACCAAGGCTCAAGAGTAGAAAACCAATACTAGATGTGGTGGTGTGATTAAAAGACATGCATTGATTACTGAGTAATGACAGGAAGTATTTACCACGTGGTTCCACAAAGAGAGGGAGAGGATTTAAATTACTACTTCCAGCCAATATCCTAGTTCTATACTTGTGTCCCTATGGTTTACTCTCCTGCAGGACAAGCACATTTGAAGTAATTACTGTTATACTGCACATAGAAGATGGCGAAATGTTCCTGTTATCTATATTGTAAATTTTCGTCTGTGACATAATAATAATATTACTAACATAATATTACTCTGGTACTTAACGGTAATGGAACGTTATGTACTGCTGCAAAACTTCTTTTGCTTAGCGTAAATGCGTTATGTTTAAGTTTAGTACAAGGACTTTCTCCTAAGACTTAGTTTAGTGCTGATGGATTACTGACTCTCTTTACAGCAGCGCCCCGTGACCGCGACAATATTCCGTGTTGCCATGGCGATTCCCGGGGGACTGTGTCGCTGTGGCAGCGCTCACTCCGCTTTCCATGTGCGCTGTGTTTCCGTGTGTCGGCGGAGGGCTGTATTGTTGTCTTGGAGTCTCAGAGTTTCAGGGGAAGGAGGGGCCGGCTCGGCAGCACAAGGCTGGCATTTGTGCGGCAGCTCGCACAAAAGCTGGCGGTCACTTCTGCCTCATTCGCCCGGGGAGGACGGAGAGTGGAGAGAGAACGCAGCTTGGCCCCCGACCCGCAGAATACGCATCAAAGCGGTGAGAGGAGTCCCCTTTGGATGGGAAAAATAAAATCTGTGACTGTCCTGTGAGCGGTACCGTCCACAGCGCTTTGAGGGGGCGCCGATTTGGGGAGCGAGGTGGCGCCGTAAGGCGGGCTGTGCGCTCAAAGTAATAGAGAAAGCCTTAAAAAAGTTCCTTTGCGGAGCGGGGATCGGTGAAAGATGTGACTGGGCAGAGGCAGTACTGAGCCGGGGCGGGGGTGAGAGGGGGGTACAAGAGTTGAAGTGGAGAGAGAGAGAGAGAGAGAGAGAGGAAGTGTTGGAAGACATGAAGGATGGCGCAAATCGTGCAGCTTTTTGATAAATCTACCATTAAAGGGTGGGGCTGTAAAAAGTTTTTGGGAGATGCAAAAGATTTTGGGAGGAGACAAAGGGAAGAAAAAGAATTAATGATATTAAAGAGGAGAGAAATTCACCACAAGCGAAAGACGTAAAAAACAGAGCAGGAAAAGGGACATTGTGTGATGTGTAATTTGTGCTATTGTTGACTGCAGCGCATGCAGTGCGGGTCACGTGAGGCGGGCATCGTTTTACAGATGTGTTTTAGTGTGGCGGGGGACACACCCACAGCGACGCGTCTGGATTCGTGTGCACAGCGTTTAGGGATTATGCCATGGGAGAGGGCACATTTTTATCAGCATGAATCAGAGTGATTGTAATAGAGGGAAATGTTGTTTGGACTGTTTTTAGAAGCTTTGGGAGGCATCTAGGTCTGGGGCAGTGTTTAAACGGGATAAGCGTTAGCCTCTTTCATTCAAGGACTCATAATAGGTCATTCAGATATCCTCGTGTTGCACCAAAGATAGGAAAGCTTTTCAGTTCATTAATTAAAACGGATTATTTTACATTTCCCTCACTGTTCTACAGCTGCACCTCATTAAGGGAAGTGCTTATGGTGCGCTCCTTCCGTGAATGTGGATCCAAGAGTACGGCCCTAATATACGGCAGGGTTTGGCTGCGTTTATGTGAGCGTCACCAGGGTCGCCAGCTCTCACGCATCTGGCGTAACACTCACGCTTTCAGACTCAGGGTCACACTAGAAATTTTACAACAGGCTATATTATTTCATTATAAGCCCAAAATTAGCTATTTCAAAAAACTTGGGGTGGTTTGTAAACCCTGTAGGCTATTTAAAAGGTAATAAAACTGTTACTTACACGTAAATGCATGTGCAGACTTGTCCTGAATTGAAAATCTCATGCCAGCCAGCTTTCCAAAGTTGGCAGCCTGGCATCACTGTACTTCAATGGCTGTTATAGGGTCCAGACTGGATATGCTAAGCAACTAGCATATATGTTCATCATCCCAGAGCTCACCTAGTTTTGACGGAGATCAGCGTGGATTCGGCCTTTGTGCTGTGACGTGGAGTCAGAAAGCAGCGGCGAGGACGAGTGGCCGCTCGCACCCCCGCCCCTACAACTGTGGTGAGTTTCGGAGCTGTGACTTCGGTGCAGGCATAAGGAGGAGGGCTACAGCTAAAGGAAGAGACAGGAGCGAGGAAGGTGCTGCGTCCAGCACAGTGACCCGGGGGACAGAGTGGTGAGGCTGGGACGTGAGGTGCATTGGTGCCGGGCTGGGCAGGGAAGAGGGAACAGGGCATCCGACTGGCATCAGAGCTGAGATCCGGCCCGGTGCGCCGTCCATCACCTGTGCGGCAAGATGGCAGAGCAAAAAGTCAGGTACTGTCTCCGGGGCCCAGATAATTCCCTGGTACTTTGACGCGAGGGCTACAGGGGGGATGGGCCCCCTCTCACCTACACTCTCTCTGCCCGCCTTTTCCTCAGCCTGGTGGCTAAGCTAATCAACGGGGGCGTGGCAGGACTGGTGGGCGTCACCTGCGTGTTCCCCATTGACCTCGCCAAGACCCGTCTCCAGAACCAGCAGGGGCCAAAGGTCTACAGTGGATTGTGGGTATTTCTTGGTAAAATAGGGAAATAGTACCTCAAGTCTTTGTTTCTATTTAATCACATTCTAACGTCATGTTTTTTCATTGTTGCCTGAAGGTTGGACTGCTTGACTAAGACTATCAGAGCCGAAGGCTACTTTGGGATTTACAGAGGTACTTATGTTATCAGTATCAATATGGGGGCAGTCTTTGGTAAAGATGCCAGTTGAAATCCTGTAATCAGTACAGTGATGTCACTGTTGGCCCCTGATCAAGGCCCTTAACTCCAATTGCTCCAGGGACTGTCTGATCCTCTTCTGTCAAACGTGTCACTTTAGATCAAAGCATTTGCTCTATAAATAAAAGTAAAGTATCTCAGCATTTCTGTGCTCAGTACTTATCTGCTGTGGTGTGTTGTTTGGTATTTTGACAGTCTGTGTCGCAGCAACATTCTGAAAACTGCGGCATACTGGCATCACAGTCGGTGCCGTAAAGTTCTGAATGATGTCATCCTAACGATGCCGGTTCGTTACTGCAGGGGCGGCCGTCAACCTCACCCTCGTTACGCCGGAGAAGGCCATCAAGCTGGCGGCCAACGATGTCTTCAGGCAGAAGCTCTCCAAGGACGGGTAGCGTGGAATTTCTCTGCGTAGTTCACAGTTCAGGAAAGTCTTTGTAGACCTCAACACTAGGGTCTTCACCTGCTGACTTTGAGGTATCTGGCTGTATTGAGGATTTATCATTACTGTTGTTTATGATGTGTGTACTGTAGGGATGTCTCAGTGGTTAGCACTGCCACCTCACAACTTTTTGACCAGGGTTCCAGTCGCCTTCTTGACTCCATGTGTGTGGAGTTTGCATGTTCTCCAAATGGTGTGTGTATCCTGTAATTGTGTTGGCGCCCCCCCTCGGAGTTATTCCCTGCAAACGTAGCTTTCAGGAGAGACTCTGGACCCCTGCGACCCGGCGTAGGACAAGCAAGTATAGAAGATAGATGGATGTGTGACATTCTCAAAAATTGGAATTAGCATCTGTTAGCCTGGATCGGTTGTAGGTGTTCTGACAGCATGTCAGGAGTGTGGACCCTGAGCCCCCTCCTTTCCTGTCGATGTCCCAAAGGAATTTACCCCTGTGGGCGGAGATTTTGGCTGGCTGTGGAGCGGGGACCTGTCAGGTGGTGGTGACCACACCCATGGAGATGCTGAAGATCCAGCTTCAGGATGCTGGCAGGCTTGGTGAGCGCAGTAGAGACGTTGTAGAAGTGCAGTAGAGATGTCCTCAGCTTTCGTGTACACATGCCTCTCCCCCCTGCCGGTGACATATATTTGTATGTTGGAAGCAGCGGCTCAGAAGACAGTTCCCACAGCTGTGGGCCCCACTGGCCCATCCGTGGCAGCTCAGCGCCCCCCACCTCGCCCTTCAGCCACCAATATTGCCCTGGATCTCCTGAGGACCCGGGGGTTGATTGGGTTATACCGTGGGGCCGGAGCCACACTGCTGAGGTAGGCAAGCAGGAATACAAAATAAGGGGGGCAAATTTAGTGGTGTGGGGGCGCTACCTACAGCATAGAATGTTGCTGTAACCAGGAAAAAATTTGGGGGCCCAACAAATCAGATACAAGGGCTACACCATAAGCCCAGCCTTGGATGCAAATATTATGCATTCATTATCTATATTTGTATTCCTTAAATTATGGCACTGATGTACAGTATATACAGTGGTACCTCGGTTCTCTAACTCACTAGAACTTGAATTTCTTGAAAGTCAAACAAACCAGTTTGACCTAGAACTTGGTCTGAATATCAGAAGTAGATCCGTGAACACTGACCTAATATAAATTGTAAGTGCCAGGAAATGAGTCATACTACAATGCTATTCTTACCTGAATGCCTTCTTCACAGACTGGGTGATTAACCAAATAAAGCAGCGCAACATTACAGTAACTAACAATAAATAAGCCACTGACTTATGTGTGTTACAAGTTGTCGGTGGTCGAGTGGATAAAGTAGGGAAGTCCAGCCAGGAATATGGGAAAACGGGGTTTATTCAGGACGAACACACCAACACAGGGAAACGTTATTGCCAAGTCTGCCGGAAACTACGCAGACGCAGACTTAAGTACACAAGACAGGCATGCAGTAACACGAGACAGGTGAGAACAATCAGGGAAAATGAGAGGTAACGAGGTGGGCGTGGCACACATGAGGATCGGATGGAGCTGGACATTACAATGTGTATTATTAGAACATTTATGTAATTTATTTAAACTTTATTTTACCAGGTAAATTAACTGAAAACCAGTTCTAACTGCTTTACGTGATATTCATGAGAAATAGCAGATTACTACGCATCGGAACTGCCTAGGATACAAACTTCATGCTTGTGACTAATCTCTTCATTCAATAAGGGCAAAGGTGTGTCGTCACGGAGGCGGTTCCAGTTTGTGCAGCCGGGTGAGAGGTCGCAATGCATCTAACTGTAATGCATTGCGTCAGGATCAGAATACGTTGCTTTAAGCCAGCGCTGTAAGAAAGTCGAACGCACCCAATGACAGGATTGGGGAAACAAGCTGAAACATGTACTTAATACAGAGGACTAATGACAACCAGAAACAGCTGATCACATGGGGATCCCACACGAGTTTAACGAGGGGGCGTGGCACACTTAAGGAGTGGACGATCGGGGCAGGACAGGGGTAATGTTGGGATAAGATCTTTATAGTTTTGGAAGCCATTAAGAGAAAAATGCTCTTCTTGTTTTATCCTGATCATTTTGTGTTTAAATGCAATATTTTGGTGTAATCTTGGGAGGCTGGGAACTAATTAATAGGTTTTACATTATTTTTTTATGGGAAAAATTTGATCAGAACTCGGACTTTTTAGGATTCGTGTCCGGAACGGATTAAGTTCACGAACCGAGGTACCACTGTATTGTCTTGTGCGAAAAGCTTAGTACATAAAAACTGTTTCAAATGCACTTATTATATTGCTAACCAGTACAACCTTTTCAAGTGCCCGAGATGTAAACAAAGACCACCCACCAATGCAGACAGAAAAACTCAACATAAAGTTACGCACTTGCATGTCAATGGGGGAGGTCTCACTCAGGGATGTAGCAACTTGAGGGTGAAACCAACTGGTGTCTCAACTGCAAATATTTTTCATGGCAAAGAGTAAGACCACTTTGCTTGTAAAATGTATCATTATTATTATCATCATTATTATTGTTCAGAGACGTCCCCTTCTCCATGATCTACTTCCCACTGTTTGCCAACTTGAACTCCCTGGGCCGGCGGAAGCAGGGTTGCCATGGAGATGTGCAGGAGCGGGCCCCCTTCTTGCAGTCCTTCGTGGCTGGCTGCGCAGCTGGTTCGGTAGCCGCAGTGGCCGTCACTCCTCTGGACGGTGAGAATCGGGAAGGGGTGGGGCCAGTGGGAGGGGCATGCAAGGTTGGGGTGGGGGGCGGTGTAGCAGAGGCAGGGAATCCCCTTCTCGGGTCTCTGAGATGGGAACACATCATGGTTCGAATGTGGCCGTCCTACAGCTTGGTTAGCGACCAGTTGTGCTTGTGTGTGTCATCAGTGATTAAGACAAGGCTGCAGACCCTGAGGAAGGGCATTGGGGAGGATTCCTACCAGGGCCTGACTGACTGCACGCGGTGAGGCTCGGCCCGCCTGCAGGAGCCTTCATCTCACCCGACCGTTTCTCGGAATATTCTTCCGCTCTGACAGATGGCTGCCTGTCTCCCTCCCCCGCAGGCGCATCTGGAGCCGGGAGGGCCCGTCTGCGTTCCTGAAGGGGGCGACGTGCCGCGCGTTGGTGATCGCGCCGCTGTTCGGCATCGCACAAGGCATCTATTTCCTGGGCGTGGGAGAGCGGGTGCTGGGGCTGCTGCCGTAGCGACAAAGCGTTTGGCGTTCCCACAATGTTTGGCAGCAAAGAGGGATCAGGCCGTAGGGGGAAGGGAGGAGCTTAATCTGCTAACAGTATGACTATCTCTGGAGTGCAGAGCAGGAACGCTAACTTTTGCATCAGCACGCTAATGCTACGCTTACGTATTCCTAAATGCTGCTAATGGTAGTGATGGGTGAAGTGAGGCTTTGAGACCTGTGATGGGTGGGCTTATTACTGACTTATGACCAATAAGAAGAGAGCAAAGTCTGCCGGCAAATGACCTTGCAGGATAATCCCACCAATGATGGCTTTTGACGTCTCACTCTTCTCCTGAGTGGCTAATTTTGTCTGCAGAGTAGCAGGTCATTGTCGGTACCCCAAAGTCGAAACTGTCAAACGCCGGCCTTGGGGGCTGCTTGTGTACCAAAAGACTGATTGCCCCAGTTTAGTGCTCTATCATTTCCATATTTCATGCCGAAATATCTGCTAAAATACCCATAATTACACAAATGCACTAAATGTTGTTTGTTAACTGATTAGAAATCAATAAGGACCTATGGAGTTGTTGGATCTAAGGATGTATGTATACATTTTATCATCTATATTCTGTATTTATGCACAATGTTTGCAGCTGGCCGACTACGCTGAGGTTAATCAGTTAAACCAGCAGTTTAATACCTACACGCACAAATGAAATCATGCTGACAAACTCACGTCAGCATCCAGTATCTTTGCTTGGAAAAGCAATGAAGCAGCAAGATGTTGGGCCGGGGTACAGACAGCTAAAAGGCAAAGATCAGCCCCAGCTCCTGGGGGTTCAGGGTGGGAGTTCGGCCAGAGGAATTATGGGTAATGTGTGCTGAAAATGTATTACTGAATTAAAATTCAACGAACTGATTACTGAATTAGATGGTTATATCAGAAATTACGATGTTTACAGACTTGTATAAAACAAATAAAATCTACAACATTGTAACACAAAACAGTACAATCTGCTGTTTTCAGGGAATTCAATAGTTATATTAGATCACATTATTTTTTCACTAATCCTTACTGGTAGGAAACATTTTCATTTAGCAGTCCATCAAAACTTTGAGCAAAGTAACATTAAGGTTTTTGAGACTGGCAACTAGAGCGGCCTTATATGCCACTGTCCACTAGGGGGCATAACTACCTTTATCACAACAACTGCATATAAATTCATGCCTTACATTTCCTTTGACATCAACAAGTAAAAATCAATTTAACTCCAAGGGAATTCTATCACGAACTGAATTTCATTGCTAATCTTGTTCAGCACACTTTCATTTCAGCAATTAGGAAACAAATTATATATATATATCAAAAACAAGCAAGGACAAGTATGGTTTCTTTAATTTTAGACCCATATATACACACAGTATATGATATATGAACAGTGTGGAACTTGACTAAATTGAAATGTATTCTTTACAATGCCAGGACAGAGAGTTGCAGGCTATGTAGATACAGGGGTATGGGAACAGAACAACTGGTCAGCACTCGAACACCGCCTGCAAAGAAAGGGTGTGCAGAAGGGAAAAGCACATGCCTGCAGTAAATAGTTTCTCCTCACACAAAAGTCTCCTCTGGAACACCAGCTTATAGAAACAGACTGAACACAAACAGCTTGGTGTCTGGAATACGGACTGAGAGGAGGATCAAAGTACTAGGGGAAGAGGACACTTATTTCAAATGTTGTCTTTCCCACCTGTAACATGAATTCTCCTGTCAAAAACCAAGAAACATTCAGCCAGCCCTGAGTGACAATACCTCAGCAAATTAGGAGACAATCCTACCTTGTCTTTTGATTTGTCAGGTGAGTCCACATGTGACTTGCAGTCTTGGTCACAGCCATGTGACCGACTGAGTTAATTTACAACGATTGTTTATTACTTCCTTTGGTGCACAGACACACTTAAATGTATATGTATTAAAATAAAGAAACAATTTGATTGAGTGTTTTTATACAACGCAGACACAGAATTACAACATTGTACATAATGAAATACACATCACAGAAAACTGCATGTTTTTTTAACCAATAGTTTAGTCCATGAATTTGCGGTTCTGGTTAGCACCAAAGAGAGCCACTCGAATTTCAGGCATCATCTGAGAGGAGGTGAAAAGAAGTTAGATGAGTAAATGGAATTCCAACCATGAATTACACCAGCAATAAAAGATGGCACCATATTTTTTTCTGGCCTGATCTGATACCAATCTAATATTTGTTCCCCTTTATCAATGATTTGCGAGGGTTAGGTGTGGAAGATCCCCACAAACGTGAAAATACACAAATAATACTTGGGCCCCTCTAACCTCAACCCATAACAGTCTGCTAGCCTGAGGGACAATATTTTGTTTATTACCACTTTCTAAACAAACCATACTGTAAACTTTGCATGTCAAATTACTTTGTCATTTTCCTATCAAGACCTTTTTATATATTGTACAAATCATTGTTTAAATTATGTCCTTATAGATACAAAGATACTACCATAAGGATTGGGTGCACTAAGTTTTGGAATTATTAAAAAATACAAAATTACCAGCAGAAGTGTTTAAATGTTACTGTGAGAAATGGGAGGTCTCATAGTTACAAAGACAGCTAACACGTGAATGAGGCTGGTTACAGAGACAAACATGCACAGTGTACCCAATCCCAGACTTTTATTATTAAAGAAATAGCATAAGTACACTGAAAGAATATATCACTAATATTTATATATGATTTTATGCAATCCACATCATTTTCAGTATTGTTACTGGCGTACGAGTTCCTGAGGTCTTCCAGCAAGGTCGAAAAAAAAAAAAAAAAACATTTAATTGGTAACTCACAAGAATGACCAAAACTGCAAATGTCAAACTTGTGAATGTGTAGGGGTTACTGCATCACAGCTAGGGGGTACCGGAGTACGGTATTTTACTGGACCGTTCGATATGCCCCTGACAGATCAACACACACATGTGAACTGAGGTATGATAATATGCCTGTCATTTCCCTAGAATTTAAATATTATTATACAACAGCAGATCGTATGAACCATGCACCTCCGGGCTTAAGGTTGCCGCATACTTCAAAGGAAAGCGACGTCACTTCAAAGGAAAGCGACGTCACTTCAATGTGACGCTGTGTGAGCTGTGATTCCCCCCCTCCACTGCGGACAGCTGGCTGACATAATGTGACAACGTAGGGCTGGTTGGCAGCCTGCAGGCTTCATACCATGCTGTGCGTATCTTTAAATGGTGTAAATTAATGTGCATTTATGTTAATTATAAATGTTGTAACTGTGTAATGTTTGCT
The DNA here is from genome assembly GCA_019775915.2 of Cyphomyrus plagiostoma. Taxonomy (NCBI): domain Eukaryota; kingdom Metazoa; phylum Chordata; class Actinopteri; order Osteoglossiformes; family Mormyridae; genus Cyphomyrus; species Cyphomyrus plagiostoma. Next base: position 20,860,043 of record JABFEA020000067.1, read on the forward strand.
GTGGGATGCATGCTTTTCATTAGCATGTAACCATGTCATGTAAACTGTTGGTGTCCTTGTCTAGGGTTAAACCGATGGCTAAGTATTCCATTTTAAAAGAGCTGTTATCTTTATTAAAATGAATGCAACACATACTGAACCGTGGGAAAACTGTCATGTGACCCTCACTTCTGTTTACGGTACGTCACGCTAAGGCTACACGCGTTTTCTGCATTTCTCGGGCTGGACCTTCCTGATGGAAAATCGGATCGGTTTCTAACTCCCCAGCCCTGAAATATCCAATCCAGCATTCAGTGCCATTGGGAATCGGTATCGGTTCAGTGCCATCGGGTATCGGTATCGGTTCAGTGCCATCTCTACCAGCAATAAGATGTTTCAAAACCATGGTGGGATGGATTAACGCATGTCAAAACCATCCAGGTTTAATCCACTCCCAATCAGTTACTAGACCAAGGTAGTGCAACAATTGACATCATATAGTTAATCCCACCCACCATAATTCTCAAAAGGTTTCACAATATTTCCCCAGTCACTATAACCAGATCACTTGTGCACTGAGACAGGTTAATGTCAACCAATGGAGTTACTGACCGGGGGTCTACACATAATTAATTCTGTTATTTTATCTCAGACACAACGCACAGACACAAAACATGCTCTACCTGTTGGGCAATGAGGTCCAGCCTGCTCTCCAAAGTATTAGACACCTTGATCTTCCCATCTGCGTTGTACATCTCAATGCCCCCAGTGCTTAGAGAACACAAGAGCACAATCAATGTCAGACCCAGACCATGAACGCACTCCATGGCTCTAAGAGCCATGCAGCACTGCGATTCTGACTCCAAGATGCAAACTTAAAATCACAGCAGGATCTAAAGAGACAACAAGCCATGTCTGAACACGACCGGGAAGTTCTTACATTTCTGGGGACAGAAAGTTCTCTTGGTCGATGCGGACCTCAAGATTGTTCTTCACAGCATTCTTGTAGGTGGGGATGTTTTTTTGCATAGCGGCCTGCATGAACAGAAACATAGCAAGACCGCCATTCAGAAATACCTGCATTAAATTCAGGGATCTAGCCATCTTGCTCCGGAAGGACAATGGAAGCAGTGCTGACCTGCACCAGAGCCATGTCCTGCTTACGGCAGCGGATGGTTACTTTGGGTTCCAAGAGCTGGTAGAAGCCCTAGAGGAAGAAAAAACAAAGAGAGACGGCAAGAGATTTACAAAAAACAGCAAGTCCACTATGACCCCTATGCTGGTTCCTGAACAGAATCATCCTTCTATAATACAGACCAAAGGAGCTAGATGGAGCTAGGAAGTTACATCTTTGCAAGGCAGGGATTCCCACTCTAGACCCAAGGTGTTTGTCAATACCAAGAACACAAATATCAGACTAGCGGTCCTGGCAATAGCGGTCTTGCCAACTTGCTTCCCAAGAAGGAACTTGAGGTGCAATGAATCATGGGATCGGTCTCATTTGGTGACGATGCAACTAATGCATCCTTGATATTTGGACCTGGACAAGAACGACATCCGGGGATTTTTACCGTCCTCCGTACTTCAGTTACTAAGTATCGGAGCTGGTCTTCAACAATGTAAAATGATGTGAAATGGGCACAAGGACACAAGTACAGTCAAGTATGCATTGAGAAACACCCCTATTTTGTCCAGGGCTGGGGAGAGAGTGCGCCGACACAACTATCAACCTTACTAAACAAGAATGTTCTCAGATTGCTCACCATCCAAAACAGACTTACTTGCAGAACTAGCCCCTCTAGCAGATTGGTGTACCTTGCCTGATCTTTGGCGATGACTGCCAGCCTTTGACGAGCCTCGTTTAACAAGTCCTGAAGACAAACAGAAAAGCAAAACTCATTTTACCCCAATCCCAGAAAGTTTATAATAATCTTACTGCTGGCCTGAAAAGGTACCAACCGAAACCATGTCATCGCGAGCCTTCAGCACCTTCAACCGGGCCTGGTTCATCAGGTTGGACATCTGACTGTGATGGATGAAGCAAAACACCAATAGCTGCTAGTACGATGGTAAAGGATACACACTGCTGGTTCAGCTTCAAGCCCAGCTGACCTACAGCTAACCTCAGAAACTTAACCTGAACTGCTCTGCTCTCACTTACAGATAACTGCTATTCTATTGTTCAGGTAAAAGAGGTACACAAGTATTTATTTTTAATGTAAATGTAATATGTCTAAAGTGTGGCATTTCCATATTAAAGTGGAAAATACAACTTCCCTTTTCAGCTTCCCCACCACTTCTCACTGCATGGCATGAGCGGACATGACTCACATCTTCTTCTGTTGCTCGATCTGCTTTTCCTTCTTCTCATAGTACTCCATGATCTTCAGCCTTTGCGTCTGCACAAGTCGGCCCTTCTCGATATTGAACTCCTCCTCAGCCTGCAGGGGGCGGCAAAGTCACACTCCAGGAGCGCTGGCCAAATGGAAGCGGTTCCCCGTATTCCACATATCAATAATTTGTAGGAACACTGTTCCAAGACTAGGTAGATACCATCAGAAAGTCACAGAGATTTAAAGTGATTTAAAATGAAAGCACTCCAAGGACATTTAATATGAATTCCTTCAGTAATATAAATGGGTATACCCATAATTCCTGATCACGGAAAATAACATGGACGAAGCTGCTCAGGTGGGAAGCTGTCAGGCCTTACATTACCTTGGCATCAATCTCCTCTGCCTTCTCATTGGCCTCCTGTTCAATGAAGGCCATCATGTGTTTGATCTGTAAGGGGGAGGCAGTGATAATGAATCATTCAGCGCTGGAGGAACAGCGTTCAGGTGAAGGTGTCATTATTATCTCAGTCTTAAATTCCACCTGAACTCAGTTCCTGCAGATTTCCTCCGAAACACATATCATAGCTTTAGAGAAAATTCATTTGCAGAATGTATTACGCTGACATGTCAGATGTCTCCAGAAGGCCCACTGTACTTGAAAACAATGAGTTGAACAATGAGTGTAGCAGCTTGGCAGCTGGAATATTTCATATGTACTAAATAATGAAGTAAATAAATAAAATAAAGAAATTGAGCAACATGAGGGGACTATACTGAGTTTATAGAGCCCCTCATGGTAAAGCAAATATGTCGGACACAGCAGTGCATTCAGACCATTATTCTGCTTGCTAAAACTGCCAGACGGGACAAGGGGGAAAAAAGAACAATGAGTGTAACTTGCTGTGATTATAGTGAATAACCCTCCGTTACTGCAGGGGGCGCCAAATTATAAGTGACAAAAGATGCGAGTAGAAATCTCATTTAATATTGATTCCAGTTTTTTGATTGATCTGTTTCGATAATGTTAAACCATACATGTCACTGTCAATGAACAGCAACCCCAGTTCATTTTCCTAATGCTACAGATGACAGTCTGGCTTTTTAAAGCATGCTACAACTTTAATTATGGTACAAATGCAGGCCAGAAAAATCAGTACTGTAAACCAGAAAATTATGTTACTATAAGGGATATTTAAATAAAGCCGTACGAGAAATGCAGAAACTATACTGAAGGATTCATAAGGTGCCAGCCATTCGCTCAGACAATTAGCTTTGAAGTGTGGAATGTAAGGGTGGGGATATGGCGTTACTCAAAACACACTGGGCACGAATCGCCGTCAACAGTTTAGTCATCGGGATGAACACATATTGCTTTTCTATGTTGCGGTTCCACTGTAAGTGACTGCAGTCAATAAACTGCACGATTTGATTTAACTGGGGAAAAACTCATGCACCAGTTCCTCTTTAACCCTAACCTTGGCTTTTCACAAACGACGCCCGATTATGTCCCTCCTCACCGCTCACGACAAGAACTGTCTAGTCAGCTAGTTTACACTATAACTGACAACTTATAAAATAAACACCGTTAAAGGACAAAATATACACAATCAAAGCCTTGGTTCAAAAGCAACCTTATTTTCACGGAAGGACCTGCAAACCTTGTTGTGACACTTAAACAACTGATTAACTCGGCGTGTTATGGTCTTTCAGGCATCAACGAATTAAACGAGTGAATTTGACCTTTTTGTTTTTCCCCCGCACACCTGACATGACCTGACCGAAAATGCAGCTACGCTGAAACATCAAGCAATGTCATTCACCACCACCGACAGCAAAAAAACTAGCAAAAATATCATTTAATATAGACGCATCACAACGTTATAAATGTTTAAAGGCAGCAAACTAGGCTGGTCGGTTACCTGTTTCTGTACGTCGGCATCGCTGAGCGCCATGACTGAAGTGTCAAACGAGTACTATTCGGCCAGCCGAACAAAGCACGAAAAACAAACAAATCCGGAAGTGAATCAATCTACAAAACAACAGCGGGTGTGATATTATGGCGTGACCACCAACAATATCAAATCGTCTATCCCACAATAAATAATCCCATAAATAACTGAAACTTAGGATAGCGTTAGACTCCGCAGTCGCCTCTAGCTGAAAGTGTCCCGGATGTAGGTATCAGCTGATCCTCACTCGATGAGCATTGAGTCACATGACGCCCCCCATACTGTAAAACGTCATCATGCAGTAGCCTGTCAATCACCGCCCCCTTTACCACACCCTGATTCCTATTGGTTACTTTTTGAGGGTCGCTCAATGGATTCTAACGGGTATTGAGTGACAACACGTTAATCACGCTGGCAGTAAGTTCACTTTTTGGGGGTAGTTACGGTGAAAATGAAACGGAAAACCATTTTACGATATTAGCCAGTTACGTAGTCTGCTGTCAAAAGAACAGCTAAAATGCTTAAAGTCATTTTATGCACGGATATGTGCATGTTATTAACTATATTTGAATGAAAGGCAGTTCATAAGGGTACCGATATGAAGTCAACATATTCCAGCGTAATTTATACTTTAAAACAGATACTCCAGTTTTAACTGTAAACTGTAAATGTTGTATTTATCAGTTATTCGGAATTGATAAAAGTAGAAAGAACATACTTTACTCCACATTTTATGAAGCATACAGTTTATTAAGAAATGTCTTTAGGCTATTAGAAGGGTACGTTTATTAAAGAAAGACATTATTACATAAAAAAATTAGTGATGTAAGATATGTTTGTTTTATTGTAAAATCATAAAATAAAATGCAATATGAAGTGTCATCTTCCATGCGCACAATCTTTACAAACAGTTAATAAAAATACAAACGAGAAAAATCAAGGTCACCTTTTCTTGTAACTGATATGTTACGAAACTGTAGGTGTCGATGCACGTCATGCACACAATATTTTAGTTACTGCAAAACATGAGACAAACTTTTTCCCGTACAGAACAGCCTCTTGTTCATTATTATGCGATCGATGCATTTATGTGCCTCTGGCATCTGACTGAAAAATAACGTTGGCATTTATATAAAATTTTGTCGAAGTAGGAATAAAACAGTTTAGGAACGCCCTTTGACCCCTTCTAAAACTGGCGCAGCCAGGAGCGTAGTCTCTACTGGACGCATGATGGCTGCCTGATCTCTAAATTAGGAACCGGTGGGAGTCAGAAGTAGGCTACACGGGCTTTCCACTTGGGAGAGAAGTGACAAAGTGCGACGAGAGAGGTTATAGGCACCAAGGTGAGCCCGTGTTGTTTTTGCGCGCCCTCTGTTCGGACTGAAATTGTTTTGCGTTTTTTGTTGAAACAAAACATACTCATATTCTCGCCGTGGACAGAAGATCCGCTACCCAGGTTACCGAAAGATCGACTCAAAAGAAAGTACGGTAAAGTGTCAGGAAGGTGGGTGTAGGTTAGAGACAGTCCGGGGAGTAGCGTCTGTATAGGAGTCCGCAACCTGCTGCGTTGTTTAATATTTATATTATTATAATAATTATTATTATTATTAAGATGTAATGTAATATATTGCATATAATTAGTCCATTTACCCAAAAAATAAAAACATGGACAAAAAATGTTATTGGAAAGTTGCAATTTTGTATTATAATGTTTTATGTTTACACACATACAGGCTACCCCGTAAGCCGCTTCTCTGTCTAACTGATGTTTAATGTTTAATTGGTCATAATTTGTCATTCACTCTGCTTAACATTTCTTGGAAAGGACATTTACTTAGCGGAGAGAGTGTACTTATAACGGGCCTCGCATTGTTTGAAATAGGTACAGATGTTTTTCGTGCAGTGCTTGGGGGACTTTATTCAGTTGTCATTCATTTTGGAAGGACAGTTAACTTAGTTCTTAGGCAGTACCGAAATCAGATTACTGGCTTTACGTGCCATACTCTGCACGTGCAGCTAAGGCGCTTCTCCTGTGAAACGTAAGCGTCGGTGCTCACGTGCGGCGTCCCGCGCGCTCTTCATTCATATGGTAAACGTTGCAGGTTCATATCAATTGCTTATAGCTGACATTGTGTATCTTTGTTAAATATTCTGTTGGGATACTCATTGTGGCCAAGTGGAGATAGTGCAAGTTGTCACCACATCAAGGTTATCAACTCTGGTCAGCTGGCAGGCGTGGGATTTTAATTTCGAGTCTGCACAAGTCTTTTCGTATGTAACAGTTTTATTACCTTGTAAATAGTATGTAGGGTTTGTAAACTATCTGAAGGATTTTGATGTTGCTAATTTTGGGTTTATAATGGAATAATATAGATTTGCCATAAGATTTTTTGCGTGAGCATGAGAGTCTGAAAGCGTGAATGCAACACCAGATGCCTAAGAGTTGACAGCCCTACCATACAGATACAAAACAGATTTTAATCTGTACAATTCAAGACCAGTAGTCATGAGTATTGCATTGTTTTCAGGAGAAGAGCCCTGTGGTTGTGTACTGACATTTCTCCATGGCTGCTACGAGCTCATCCACCACTGTGGTTGAGGGCTTCCACTTTGAGACCAAATATGTTGTCCTCAGCTACCTGGGCCTACAGCCACCCAGAAGTCTTCCTAGGACACGTGTTGCTACAGGTGAAGGTAATGGTGAAAGTGCACACCTTGTTTACAGTGTGAACACCATGGCCAGTTTATTATCAGGTAAACCTGACTAATACTGCTTATGACCTACTTTTGCCCCCAGAACCACTTCAGGGGTGACAAATGCCTTTCCGCACACTACTGATGTTACCACAAACTAACAAGTCTGACTTTTCTTATCTTTTTAACAGTATGTTTTTGGCCACAGAAATGCTGTTGACTGGAGGTTTTTTTTTTCCCATTACACCAGTTTCTGTAAAGTCTAGACACATTAGTGTGTGAAAATCCCAGGAGGGTGGCTGTTTCTGAACCAAAAATCACACCAGCCTAACAATGGCTTAGGTTTGGCCATTTTGAGACTCTGTGAACAGGAAGTGAAACTCTTGCCCCTGTCTTCCTGTTGTATGTATTAGTTTGCAGCTACGCGGTTTCCTGTTTGGAGAAGCAGGCAATCTTTATGGGAATGCCTAATAAACTGGCCCCTAAGCATATTATTGTATATATTAAGGTATTTTATTTATGCATTAAGCCAGAGGAGAATACCTCAGGTACCTTAAAGGTGGTCAGCCTTGTAACATGAAGGTTGTTAGTTCGAGTCCCAGTTGGAACTTTCTTGTGTCACTGAATTAGGAGATTAACATGACTTTCTCACTTTAGAACAATCAGATGCATAAAAGCATGATGCCATTGTGTGCATGCGTGTGCGTGTGCGTGTGCGTGCGTGTGTGTGTGTGGTCCAGGTATACATTAGTATTTAGTCCCCACAATGTGATAAAATCCTGTTATTTTGATGTTGTGGGGACCGTTTTTTCCTGTCCCCACAAGAGAAAATTCAAATTTATAAAAATCTATGACTGCAATAAAAAAACTAAAAATGCCAAAAGTCTTGCTTTTTCTTTGGTTACTTATGGGTAAAGTTAAGACTGGGTAGGAGTTAGGGTTCTCATTGTTGGAAGTGGGAATTTACCTATAGAAATGAATACAGGTGTGGGAATTTACCTATAGAAATGAATACAGGTGTGTGTGTGTGTATGTGCGTGTGTGTGTGAGAGAGAGAGAGACAGACAGACAGACAGGAAGAAAGAAAGAATCTCTGAACCTGAATGGCTCTCTGTGTCCCAGCTGCAGGCACCAGCCAGTCTGAGCATGAACGGCACAGTGGGATTAAGGCGCAGGTGGAGGAGGAGCTGAGGAGGCTGGAGGAGGAAATCGCAACATGTGAGGCAGTGTGTGTGTCTGTCTCTGTGTATCAGTGGGGGGGGTTCATTTGCATGTGGCCTACAGTACATTCCAGTGCTGTAGCCATCTTTTGTGAGAAACTCACGTGATGCCTCAGTTGAAGAGAAAAAAAAAACCCAGATAGTGGCATCTATTTTAATGTCAGATTACAGCTGCACATGGTTCTGGTATGAAGACGCAGTCAAGGCAATGTCACAGATAAATATAAACAGTCATGGCGTCGCTGTAGCACTTCAGTTTTATAGTTTTTTTTTGGTCTCCATCTGTTGTCGTTCAGCCTTCTCGCGGACCGGCTTCGACTGCCACACGTCTCTGGTGTTCAGCCCCGCCAATCCGGAGAGCTCCATAGAAGAGTGTCTGGCCGTGCTGGGCAGCCGTGTGGGCCAGGACCTGGGCTCTCACCTTAACGCGGCCCTGCTGGGCCTGCTGGGAAAGTGAGTCCTGTCTGCTCTCTCCTTCTTTTCTTTCCACTGGTTTCTCGATCCATTTGCATAGTGTTACACCCAGTTGTCATGGCAAAAGGATTTCCATGAGTTTCTTTGACCTGGGGTTTTCTAAAAATACTGAAGGGAGGGGTGACATGGTACTCCAGCACGACGCACTTGTGTGTGTGTGTTTTTGTGTGTGGAGTATAAAGAGTGTGACCTTCGCACCTCGGGAGCGAGACAAGTGAACGTTAATGTGTTAACTGCTTAACTTTTACTGCAGGGATTTTTCCTGGACCGTCAAGGTCCTTTCAAGCGTCTGCGTGAAAATTTCCAACAGTTTCACCAAGCATTTGACTGGGTTTGTACTTGTTCTGGTGCTGTTCATCTAGAGCATGGAACAGTAACTGCAGACATCTATGTTTGTGTAACAGACCCCTGGATTACGAGCGTTACAGGGACGCGGTGCAGAACGTCTCCTCTCACTCTCAGGGTGGTTGGAACAAGGTGAGCTGGCCTGTGTTCTTTATCTCAGAGTTGTCACTATTTCCTGCATCTTTCTTGATCTGCGGGGGGGGCGGGGGGCCCCCCCCCCGCGGAGCGAGGGGGGGGGGGGGGGGGGGGGGGGGGGGGGCGG
>JABFEA020000067.1:20912373-20929810 GCA_019775915.2 Cyphomyrus plagiostoma
ATGTGATTGGTTGATTAGATAATTGCATTAATGAGAAATTGAACAGGTGTTCCTAATTATCCTTTAGGTGAGTGTATTACACCACACGGCAAGGCAAAGTCATTCAATACACATCATTAATACACTTTTAAAAGTGAACAGTTTGGTGAGAGAAGCACAGCCTGTACAGAAAGAAAGACAGGTCAAAGAAGAAAGAGAGGGAAGCTCTCTAGAGATAAACGGCAGAAGGGCGACCTCGGCCCTCCTGAGCAGGAAGCCTTACTGAGACAGCAGAGGCTGTCTGGACCATCCTCCCTCCTCCTGGGAATCCCCAACCTCTCCAACAGGCACCTCAGGATGAGTCAGAAGAATGACATCATCATTCCCAGAATTCCAAAGAAAGAAGTGACTCTGCACAGAGTCCAGATTCATCCTTAACAATTAGTGTTCTGCCTCTTTCTTTATACGGCTGCACTCAGGGAACTTTGCACTAAGTCAGTGGGTTATCAGTCAGCAAGATGTCCAAGTCATACCTCACTCGTTCACAGACCCAGACAAACTTTCAATTTTGTCAAATGTTTCAAAACTTCTGGAGAGACAAGCTGGCAGTTAACATCCAAGACAGCGGCAGGAGAAGGCTTCAAACAGGACTACACTGAATTAGGCACATCACAAAAACAATCTGCTACCTGATACTGCCAGCATGGTGTTATATTAATGACAAAAAAACATCTCAGATTACAGTGGGAACATCAGCAGACCATTATGTTAATGTCCGATACTTTTGGCTCTTTATTGTGCTGCTTTTCCTGTTCCTGGCGGCTAATGTTAATACTAATGCATTCCCCTCCCACATTATTATCCACAAGATCCCTGAACGCTCAGGCTTCCAACAGCAATTCACCTCACCAGGACTTTAATAATCGGAATATCACCAGACAAACCCACTATAATCCTGCTCATCTTTCACATGTCCATCTCTCTGTCTTCCAGAGCGGAAACAGGAGGGCTCGACCCACGAATCCCAATAGAACTCCACCTAGATTTTCCTGCCCCCCCCCCCCCACCACCACCATAATCTGTGGAAGTTGCAACACTAGGGCTGTTTGTTATACGAGCCTAAAGGTCTGTAGGCCAGGTTCTGCAGTCTCCAAAGCCAAGAGAAGAGCCACGAAGTGCAGCAGTACCTTCTGGCCTCCTGAAGCAGTACTTGCGGCACCGGTTCCTTCTCATGCCGCGGTCAGTTTCCCCTCCTGCTCGCCACGGGGGGGCTCCCCAAAGCCTTCTCCCAAACAGCTAGTGGCTGACATTGCCGATCACAGGGCCCCTTCCCAGATAAGAGTCTCCACTCGCTTTGGGACACGTCCAGTGGGCTGCTGGCTCGTCCAGCTGCTAACCGGGCAGCTCAGCAGGGAAGGAAAAGGCTGCCGGCAGCCGGTAGGCTGTGCTCAGGACGCGCTTCCCGTGCGTAAACGACCCACCTAAACAGCTGAACGGCACCAGCAGGTCTGACTAACCCCACTAACAATGGAGCCTTGGAAGTCCTACACAATGGCCACTATATCCATATTATTCATGCAGACCTATCTGTATCGGAAATAAAGACCAGCAAAGTTGCCCCATTCACATGGGGGGGGGGGGGGGGTTCACTTGCTAAACTCCATATACAAAGTTCTTGACTGGCTGGCAGGAGGGGGACACACAGTTTGGAAGTCAGAGAACGTGAAGATAAGAGGACAGCATGAAATCGTGGGAGAAGCTCCCGCTGTTGCGGCCGGCGTCACCAGGGGACCAGCCAGGTTCCTGAAGGACTAACTCCCTGGAACATAATCAAAGCTTCCCAACAAGGCGCATCATGGGCTGAAGCCATGTGCTGCCTGGGACACGCCCCAGCCTCCGAGAGACCCTGACCACAATAAGCAGTTAGAGGACGCATTGATGGCGGGATGGAATGACGGATGGAAAGATAGTCAAAGCTACAACACGGAAGCAAAACTTACCGCGTAAGCCCCAGATCGGAGGCAACTCGATGTTTGATCAGCAAATTGGTGCTCAGTCTCTATATGTGAACTGTTCAAAGACGTGACCCGACAAAGTCACCGATGCCCATCTGGTATCAAGCAGGACTGGGACCTGAAGGAGAATATGAATCCTGACGGTGCGAAAGTGTAGCGGCTGGCAATGAGTGCGGCGCGAGATACAGCCAATGAGAGCGACTGGCAATGAGTACGGCGTGAGATACAGCCAATGAGAGCGACTGGCAATGAGTACGGCGTGAGATACAGCCAATGAGAGCGACTGGCAATGAGTACGGCGTGAGATACAGCCAATAATGGCGCAAGACACAGCATGTGGGGAAACACGGGAGAGGTGTTTAAAAAGTTCTGCAAAGTTGTTTGTTTACTGACTGTTCTTGTTAGGGTGTACTCACACATGGCTTGATTGCCCTGTACCGAGAACGATTGCCCCCCTTCCCACTCCCCCTCAGGTCTGCCCTCACATTGCACTTAATGATCCTGATCCAAGCAGACTTTCATCGTCACGTGTTAAAGGCTAGCGCTATCACACAGCATATCCTCAACGCAGCATACCACACACAGACACACACTCCCGGCAAAAAGGGGCCAAAGCTTAATGTTGTGTAATTTGGGTCTGGCAAATTTTTTTGCCCAGGAGTGCTTGGGTGCGTCACTAAAGACCTGAGGTATGTAGTGGTGTTTTCTGAAAGTCCTATGTAAACAAGGGTTTATTTCTTGCGACTGGGAATGTAGATCACATGTTGTCATTTGATTAAAGTATTTTAACAATTTGTAGCACGTTCACACAAATTTCCCCGTGTCACTTGTCATGTGTTTTCGTGACAAAATGTGGCTTGGAGACTACACAGAGTTGTCAGCAATTCTTCCTGGTGTAAGATCTTGTAGTGTGTGACCGCCTGTCGCTGATCAGTCATGTAGTGTGCAAACCATGACGACTTCAAGATTCTCAATTACAGGATGACTAGTAGTGTAGTGTGAAGAGCATAGTGATCTTAGAAAGTTGTGTAGTGTGAACTTAGCACAACATTTGTGAACCTCCTTACCTTAGAAGAGGGAATTACCAAACTTCCTCACTAGTCACCTTCCCCCATATTGATAAGAAAGAAATACAAGACTTAATTTGAAAAGAGTTACATTCAAACAGTTCAGTGTGTGGCGACAGACTGTGATAGACTGTGGGGGCGTTGGTCCCGACGGCTGTTCGCCATGTTGGTGATGCCATAGACGGCTGAGCCTGTTGCCTAATAGATTAACCGGCACTGTTTACAGGCACAGATCTTCTTTGACTGATTTCCTGCCTTTAAGCGTCATTACAGTGGTAATGTGTCATATAATCGTTCAATCATTTAAAGACAGGGCTGCTGTCTCTCACCTCCAAAGCTCCGGTTTTAGGGCCCCCCCGCTCTCGTGGGCTGAGTTTCCACCCTGCATTCCTAAGGTAAACGGCAGGTTGAGCGGCACCAACCGGCTCAGTGCGTCCATGTGCCCCGTGATGCACCGATATCCTGTCCAGGGTGTAGCCCTGCCATGGAGCACATCACTGTCCAGGATAAGCCATTGGAAGCTAGACAGATGTCTCAAGGGCTGCAAATTAAGCTCAGCCAATCACCAGGGGTGAGTAATTTGGACAAAGGGCGAGTACAAAGAGCTGTTGGCTAGTAAAAAAAAAAAATAGTTGGACTACATTTTGCACTGAACAAACCCAGCTGGCTGGTAGCAAAAATTCCATCCCTGGATGTCTCATCTCCCAAAGCTGCCTAACGCATCCATCAATTAAGAAATTATTTTAGTTATGATATTTTCTTAAAGAATCATATGCATTGCAAAAAAGCAAGTCATGACTTTGTAAAACGCAGGTCATTTACAAGGTCAAGGTTCCTTATCAGAATCTCACCCAGAATAACAAATAAAGGGGCATTATGAGGTTAAGCAACAGAAGGTGTGACGTGGACCTGGGGGGGGGGGGGGTGGAGACTTCCTGTAACTCCCTCCATCACTTTCCCTGGGGTGCTAACGAGAGACTTCAAAACATATACCTTTACCAGATACATGACGGCACTGTGGTCCCAAGTGTGACACAGTGCGGCATCGCTTTGCACATGAAAGCACGGCACGGGGGGCGGGCCCTGCCATGTAACTCGTACCACCGAACAATCCCAGGAAGACGTGCTCCTCCCCATAACAGTAAACACCTCCATTGGGGCAGTCTGGGCTCAGGCATGTCTAAATGACGGAGCGGATTTCAGGAATGGAATCATCCTCTCTCAGTGAACCGGGCTGACCGTGGTGGCAACATTTTTAAAATGTGGATAGTAAGGGCTTCGAAAGCGACGGAACGGGAGCCTTATGCGGTTCAGCAGGGTAAGACACTATGCCTGTGATCAGACGGTTGTTGGTTCAAATCCCTGGATTAAACCATTGGGTCTTTAAACAAGGGCCTCAACCCCGTTTGCTCCAGGAATTGCCTGACCCTGCTCTCTCAAAAATGGACGTTGCTTCACAAAAAGCATCCACTAAATAAATTAAATGCAAGAGACATCCTGAGGCGAGCTTCGGATGTATTTTGTAGATTAACACGATAACATACCCAGCTTTCTTTGGACTTAAGTGCCAAATGCACTAAAAAAATCAGCTAATGAAAAAAAAAATCATATATTTTAATATTCATTTCAATTTGTTTTGATACAGCCAAGCCCTAAAGCACATTACACGTATATGTATATGTTGTGATAAATTACTTATCATTTGTACAGAATAACAGAAAAAAGAGAAAAAGGAAGACAAATAAAGAAAGAAGGAACGTCCGATGACAACGGAAGAGAGGAACCAGTGTTGTAGCCCTCTAAAGGGTTAAATCCACCATAAGCATTAAACTGAAAATAAAACGAGTGTACTGAAAGTTAACAGCAATGCTCGAGGGATAGGAAACAGCATGCAGTGTAGGGGCGTGTCAGGAATGTACTGATGAGCCTCGCGGGCAAAACGCCAAACCGCCTGAAACCACAGGAACACGGTCCATGAAATCATATTAATCAGTGGAATGGCTGAAACTGACAAATTTAATTAGGGACACGATTTTGGCATCTGCTTCCATCATAGGGTCAACACATCAGAAGAAACAACTGCAGAATAGAGTCAAGATACACGTTAAACAGAAAGTGTGATTTCCTGTCCATCCTTTAAGCCTGTACACCGGCAAGTCCCCACAGCAGCACACTGTTTTGGTCGGAGGTGTGAAATGGCTGAGATCCGAGCACCTTCTGTCGTCACTCTCACATGTGGCAGAAGTCGTGTTAAATTACTTACTGAGAGCTCGGCAAACGAAGAATGGCCCTCCATTTTATACCCCTGAAACCCACTAATCACACTACCTGTGTTTATACTCCAGGATATGAATGTCTTTAAAATCTTTATATTACATTTATTTATATATCCAAAGTAATGCACAAGAGAGCATCAGAAAGCCAGGTTAGACAGCGTCCCTGAAGCAATTGGGGGTTGAGGCCTTGCTCAATGGTCCCACAGTGACATCACTCTGCCGACCCAGGGATCTGAACCAACAACATTCCGGTCACAGATACAGTGTCCACAAAACCTCGTACCATCCACACACCTTTATTTACAGATGATGTTTGGTGAGAAAGTCTGTGGAAAGCACTAAGAACATGATTCAAAAACTTGAATATATATATATATAAAAAAAATTGTATAAATAATAATAATAATAATAATAATAATTCGTAGGCTGCATATCCTGCCGGAAAGTTACACGTAAACTCCAGGCTCCTATCACGAAATGTGTCTCTCTCTCCAGAGGTTTCAGCTACCGCTGGATGAACGCCAAGTCACCAAGGAGGGAAAGCACTTACACGAGAACAGGAAGGCAGTTAAGATCGTTTACTGGACATTTTCCTCAAACACAATTGTCAGGGGTTACACGAAGTAAATACATTTTAATGCGTCTCGATCATTTTTGGAGGTTGTGAGGAAGACGTAGACGCAGGGCGACTGCACTTCTCTCTAAATCCGGTCAGGACTTGCCCAAATGCCTTCAGCCGAGTTTCCTTCTGGTTTGTTCCCAGTGTAACAACGTACTCTCCTTTGCACTGACTGCATAAACTGCCCTATCGGGATAATTACAGTAATTCCTCAGACGAAATATGGTTGCTTTCGGCGTGAAAAAAGAAGCGTGCGTTTCTGCATTACTGCACTCCAAATGTGTGGCTGTGGACTTACCTGTGCGTTCTCCCTCGTCTTCCTCTTCCTCCATACATATTTTTAGATTTTTTGATTTTTTTCTTATAGCAACTCGTCGGAAATCGCCCATGTCATACGTAATCTTTCTCCTGTCTAGTCCGGCATCGAAAAGCTATGTCTTATTTGACTTCGAATTTTTAAATATAACGTTATTGCATATATTTTTTTGTAAACGGATTATTGTTGCACCAACCAAAGTGTTGTCAAAAGTTAAGACCAACAACTTCTTAGAAGTCTCACTCCGTATAAATAATATCTTCTGGCTTGTCACGTTATTTTGGAAGTCGAAAACTTCCCCAGCACAATGTATCGTCTCAAGATTTTCTTGGCGATTTGCATGAGCCGGTCAAGTACAAACCGCCCAGATCTCGCGGTCCCGATGCGCCCCTCCCCACGGCGGCCCGTAACTGATGGTAAATCCACCCCGTCAGACGGGATAACGCCCCCTGCAGTTTACCTGCTCAGGTGTGCAAACGGTGTCTTTGTGAAAGAAAGGTATCGGGAGCAGTTTAACTGCCCCATGTCTTCGTTGTAGGAACTTTGATTAGGACTGATACCGAAATGTACTAATGCACCCTAAACTGAGAGGTGTGATATCTTGGAAAATTAAGAAACTAGTATATTTAATGGGACATGTAGGTAGGTTCTCTGAGTAATATGTAACACGGACTTATGCAGCCGGCGTTTCGCAAACCGGTCGGGTTACAGCGCCTGACTTCTCTGCGTTTCATACTCATTTGCAAGACAATTACAGAATGACATGATAGGCAAGAAACGCAAACTGATGTAACCCAGAAGCCCATGAATTAAAAGAAATATTTCAGCCTTATGAACAGTTCAGGGATAGTTTTTTATTTTGTATTTTTTTTTTAATTGAAACTGGTAGTATTACAGGTCTTAAATTTAATAAGAAATACGGGTAATAAAATCCAGTAGAACATATTGCGATCGGTTTGACTCTGTGTCGCCGCTGTATTGAGTCTCTGCGTTTAATTAATTGGCAGCCTTGAAGTTTTCTGCACAGAGCAAACTGCGAGAAAAATATTTCTACACTCAACTGGGCCATTTCAAAAAGTGTTGTGACTCTGAGACGGTCCTAAACTCCGGGAGTAGTTCAAATAATATTTATTCAATTGTATGCAGAAAATAATGACAAAAGACTTCACCAGCTTCAATTGCGTCGCTGCTAGAAAACGTTTTGATAGCATACAGCGCCACCTGAGAAGAACTTCAACACTGCATACATCCATTATAGCGAAATTTCTCTCCCTAGCAGAGTAATCTCACATTATAATACGCAATGGGTCCAGCAAGACGCCTGCGTGTTAATCTGGGGTAAACGTAAGAACAGATACAGGATAATGTCTGCCAAATAAAAAGCTAAATAACAATGACATCAAAATAAAATAAGGTGTTCAAAATTTATGTCTGGTACAGTAAATCTGTAACCAGGATTCCTAATTAAAGAATTTCCGCACAAAAATGTATTTCCGGCTGCTTCTCCTTTGTTCAGTTGTCCATCTGTCTTCTGTTCTTTTGTGATTTTACCACTGAAAGATTAAATCACTCGATGTTTTCAGGTCTGGAAGTTTAAGTTGATCCTGTGGGTTACAACTCATGAAATGATGGATGACCTATCAATATATAAAATGCACAATCTTTGGTTTTTAAATATGGCTTCAGGAAATGTAATACAGATACTCAGCCCAGTTTATCTGCTCTGGAATATGTCTATATTGGCGATGTTATACTACTGTGACACTTTAATAAGGCAAAAGATTTCCAGGTTTCAAAACACTAAGAGAAGTAATTTATATATTCCTACTGGAAAAAGGCCACTTTCACTAACTCAATGCATTTTTCTTGAAAGACTTCAGACCTGCTGGTTTTGAAGGTATGTCAGTTGTACAGTGAGCGAGTCCCATTAACTTTAGATAATGTAGAGTTAAAAATTAAATCCCATTACTGCGACAGATTGATCAGTGTTTGTGCTTCGGCTGGGTATCTGAAAGGTGGCGCTAAAGTATAAATCTTGAAAGTAACACTAATTGTTTTCCATAGAGGAGTTGGTGGTGAAACATTCACAGACACTATGTGTGAAACGTGGGAGACGGGTATGGTGGGGGTAAAGAATCGGAAACAATTCGGATGCGGCCCCCGCGACAGCCAAATTAGCGCAACGTGCCGGTTTTATAACGACACGGGTAACGTGAGTGATTGTGATGTAGTCATTTCTGTGGGCCCCAACACTGCTTATACTATCAGCGGATCAGACTTTATCACTTCCGAGAGACAGACTTGAATATATGGTAATAAATAAATAGATAAATAAATTCATAAAAAAATAAAAACATACTCTTTATGTTATTACACATGCACTACATCTGCAGCTCCTCGGGTGCGACGCCTTGACACCTGACGCTTTGCAGACGCGTGTCCTCAGGATCAGAACGTCTACAGCAATCCACCGATCGTCCGGTAAGCATCTACTCATCTTACGCCATGCCGAAATATAGTCATCAACAGAGGATTTCAAAAATGAAAAGTAAACAACAAGGACTGTTAGGTCACATACATACTGTAATAGATCAGCTTTGGAAAAAAAAAACCTCGATAGTGTTTTTCGTTTATGGCTCAGGAAATGCCTGAAGCTTTATGGGAAATCAGAGTGACGTATTATCAAAATTCAATACCGGCTAAAGAGAGGAATCCCATAGTGACAAGTAGGGGAAAATGGAAAAGGTTATATTTCATTCTATGATTGTTTTTTAACTGTTGTTCTGACTCGGCCACATCGTTGTTTAAGAATTGATAAGACATCTTTTAAAAGTTAATAAATTACGGATACATTTCTAGGTGATAAAAAAACAGTTATCGCTTGGAATCCCCACACCCTTTTCCGGAAACCAGCCAGTCTGTAGTGTGTGTGTGTGTGTGTGTGTGTGTGTGTGTGTGTGTGTGTGTGTGTGTGTGTGTGTGTGTGCGCGCGCGCGCGTGCGTAAAAATTTCCCTGCCCTAAGCACCTTAGTCAGAGAATCCTAGCCACACCCCCGATCAGAGGAGGCGGGGCTTGCAGGATGCTATGCTGACAGATATGGAGGTGGGCGGAGACCAGGTCCAGGAAGATCTGGTGCCTCTGTACTATGGGTGATCTGCCGGCTGAGGACTGGAGCCTACAGGCCGGGGATGGGACTGCGGATGAGCCAGGCAGCTGAGGGGGACACAGGGGAAGCTGCCGTGACTGCTGCTTCTGCTGCTGGAGAGGTACGCCAAGTCTTCCTGGAGAGCTACCACAACCCTAGGACTACATGCGGAGCCGAAGGGGGACAGAGGAGGGGAGAAGAGGGGAGAAATTCTGTCAGAATCACTGCAAGCTCACACATGCAGACGCCCGCTGTCCGGCTGAAGGGCCAGTGGTTTGTGTGCTCGTTTCTGTTAGTCTAACCAGACGGGGACACGGGGCCTTCATGGTAACAGGGCTGCCACACCTATAAAGGTCTATAATTTTAGTCTAGAATTAAAAAAAAATTAATTCCTCTGTGTCGATTAAATTAGGCAGTAATATTATTCTTTTAAATAATAATAGTAATAAATCGTATGTGAAGTAGTAGATGCACTGCATATGAGGATGCTAGATGTTTATCTAGATGTTTTCCGCCCACACGGTCCCAGCTAGGTACTGAAATGCCCAAAATAGCTGTGCCGCGAGCGAGAAACCGTGAAACGCCGACGTCACCGCAGCTGCGGCGAAACTGTCATTTCCGAGCCTGGGACGCGAGGCTGCTGTGAAAACCGGCCGTGTCTCTGTGCTGCGCCAGTCCTTCGGGTCTAGCCAATGATGCCCACACGAGAAATGTACGGCACCACGTGTAAGATTAAATGCTGTATTTGTTTAATCAGCAGTCGCAAAAGCCTTGAAATCGGGCCCATTCACTGTTACATGCAGGGCTTGACAACTGATGCACAAGTACGCATTCGTTATAAAATTCAATCCAATTTATTCTTATATAGCGCCTCTCACAACAAAGCGTTTTACAGGGTTGTGTTGTGATACATACAACATAAGTAGAGAGATACAGAACAGGAAAGAAGGAAGGAAAAGTGAATAAAGAAAGATGAAACAGCAACAGATGTGGAAATATCTGGCCATGAGAGCGGAAATGGACGCTTATTTTAGGTGCATCTGCGAGGTAATGGCACAAATCACCATACATTTTACTCATTGCGCATGGGGGGTTGGGGTGCTATTACCTGCGAACGTGTAGGTTTCTCCCTCGCCTTAAGTGTGAGGAGCGTGGCGACAGTGAGGCAGCAGGCTGCTGACAATCTAGGAGAAACTGACACATTAGACAGATATACAGAGGGATGACGGCTGCCATCGTCGGGAACGTGAAACCCGACGGCGACGCTGGGGGCGCTGTGAGGAACGGCTTGTCAGGGAGGTCCGTGCTGAAAGACAGCATCTTCGCCGAGTCAGCAGCAAGCACAAGCAGCCGAATTTAATTAGACATTTAATCAGGAACTGACAGAGATCTCTACAGAACATTCTGTAACGTTAACATTAGTGCTAACAGTTGGTAATACTGACACTGAGGTAGTGAGCACTCTTTGAAAACAACATTAATACATCATCGGCTCACATTTTACAAATACAGATCATTAACCCAGCTTCTCATAAGTGTGCTGTGCTGCATATAGTAACAGTCAAATAAACTGGCATAAACATGGACAAAAATATACGTCTCCTGACAAAGCATTCCTCACTATATCCAAAAGTAATACTACAGGAGATTGACAAAAAAATCCCAGATCAAGGGTCGAGGCATGCACAAACACGTACATTATTTTTCAGTGGTTCTTTCATTTAAAAGGTTCATTCGTTTGTAGAATTTTACTACTTAATTTAGTCTGCTTACTTTTATTGCACCATTGACATACAATAGAAAATAAAACCTACTTGAGAGTACAGTATGGAATGTGTACATTTTCTTCGACGCGAATTAAAAAATTATTTAAAAAATAAAATCTAAATTAAAATCATGAGACAAAAAGCATTTGACAGGTTTTTTTGTCTGGCGTTGTATTATCACACAAACATGTTATTATAAACACTAATGTGGCGGGCAAATAGTGCCGTCTACCGGCGGAATGTGGGAACTGTCGCACATATTATTGGCAAAATCAGTCGTTTGGGGTTAAAGGGATGCGAGGTGGATATTGGGCTGTTGTGATTTTTAGTAAAACAGAGAGGAGGCTACACTGGTTTCCTTCTTGCTTATACAAACCCTTCAAGTATAACCTAGTCTAACCCATAATTTCTAGACAAATGACCCAGACCATCTGATCAGCCACTCCAAAACAACAGCAAGTCTACGCTAACAATCAACATCTGGAAAAGAAAAAATGAACAAACACATACACACACAAGCCTCTCTGCTGACCACTGTCTTCTGCATCTTTGCAATCAGCCATGATCCATACTTTCTCAAACATAGGTTTAACTGCATGTGGCCAAACACAAGCCAGCTGGTCTCCTTTACAAGATATGAGAAGTGCATGGGCCAGTGTTCCCGATTTAAGCCCCATGTAATGACACAGGTCATATGACTTTCAAGAACAGCCAGTTATGTGACAGCTTGAAACAGCCGTCATTTTTATGGTCTCACTGTGAAAACAAACAAGCAAACAAACAAACAAAAAAGACTCAGCTCTGTTAAGTACCGCTTCTGGCAATATCTGCATGCAGGATTATTATTGTATTCTGTGTCTTTCAGTGAATTTCCTGACCCCCGTAAAGCATTAGCGATATTCGCTGTAAACAGTGCCCAACCCACAGCTGGATCAAAGGTCATATTACTCCATCAGACTGCATGGACTGCAGACTGCAGGTCTTACCCTCCAGGCTGATGGCTGGCAGCCCTCTGGATTTTTTATTGCCTGTCAAATGCTTTTATGCCACAATTCACTGGTGAAAAGTCACCGAGACATAGAACACTGTTCATGGCTACATACAAACTCAAAAAAAAAAAATAGAAATAAAAATGAAATGCACAGCAAGGGAATAGTTTATCCCTGTCAGTAAAATCAAAAAAGACATGCACTACCATTTTTAAAAATAAATTCACAGAAATAACCTTATCAGATTCATTCACTGGCCAAAACAAACTTGAATTTAATCCACCCAACCTAAACTGGAGGCCCTCTAAGTTGCATAGTATTGTCAAACTTCCTAGAAGTAAAATTAATCAAATCAGACATTAACCTCCAGTTGCAATGTACATATCATCACAACATACAGAAAAGTATATTATGTGCACAGAGGAAGACAAAGTATCACAAGGCCACTTAATGTGACGTCGCGTCATTATGAAATTACACCACTAGGTGGTAGCAGTCGCAAACAAACCACAGTATAGCCTATTAAATTATACACTGAGTACACATACAGACTAACAGAAGAAAAAACTACATTTTGCAAATTAGGCCATCCTCTTTAAGTCAGTTAAAAATTTAGTTCAGAAAAATTCAAATAAATTTCAGCTACTTGATATGGTTCACTTGGTGTAAAACACCACTGAATGATGGCAGCCATTTTTTCCTATCATCTCATCTGATAAGACTATCCTATCTTTTCGACAAATTGAATTTGTTTTAAGAATGATCCACACAGGACAGTGATCCTGTTCAAGGATCTGATATTCTCACATGCATTTCATAGCCGTTTTATTTCTAAATTCAAATTCTGGCTTCTGGGCTACATTAAATTTCTGCGACGGTAGCGCTTTCTCTGAACGGGGTGATGCTTCATGTGCAGTCGAGGAGCTTCTCTGGAGCTCAGACCAAACCCTCAGGCTAGCCAACCATAATGTCTATGACCACTTGTGCTCCATGACAATGTAAATCCCTGAGGAGAGTCTCGCAATACATTCAAGGAGTAGCGGAGACTGTAGGCACAGGAAATAGGAAACCAGTCTGTCCTCCTCTCTGTGATGCTGCGGGGGCGTCAGGGGGGGGGGTCGCCCGCGTTGTAAGTGCGGGACATATGATGACCAGGTGTGTTGGGGGGGGACATCAGGTTCAAGGGGCGAATCACATCTGTAAGGGTACGATTTCTGGCAGCGTACAGCGCCGACCGCCGGCCTGCCACCCCCATTGAGCGGTAGGGCGAGGCGGGGGCGGAGCCAGCGCTGCGGGTACGAGGCACGCAGAGGTCCAGGCTAGGGCTGCAGCCCATGGCGGCTCTGGTCACACGGGGCCGAAAGTCCACGCTGAACGTGTGGGGGTCTATCATGAACATCCGGGTGCCTAACGTCCACTGAGTGTGACCTGAGAGGAAGGGCCGTGCCGAGGACGTCCACAGGGAGGGCAGGGCCTCCAGCGAGGGCGGGCTGCCCGGCTCAGTGGGGGTGTTGGCAGGGGTGGGCGTGAGGGTCGTGGGGGAGAAGCCAGCGGCGGCCGGACTGGCACTTACTTTGGGGGGGCTGCCCTTGATCTTGGCCACCTTGCTGGCGCGTCCGCGGTGCGACTGCTCGTGGTCGAACTCCAGGTCCTCCAGTCGCTGCGTCAGCGCCAGCTTCTGCTGGATGGCCATGCGCAGCAGCGAGTTCAGCGTCTTCTTCTCGTCCTCGGCGGCCGCCAGCTGCCGCTGCATCTCGTCCAGCTGCGTCACGTACTCGTCGCACCTGGAACAGCGGGCCGCGGAGGTGAGGCTCCTCATCGCGGCTGCGGCTAGCCCTGATTTTGCCAGCGACGGCCCCACCTGGTGGCAAACATGGCCCTCAGCGACGAGAAGGTGGCGGCGTCCTCCTTCAGGGCCTTCAGCTCGTTGCGCAGCTTCGTCATGGTCTCCCTCACCATGGCCTTCTCGTTCTCGTACTTGCTCTTCAGGTTGGACAGCGCTACCTCTGCCGTCTGTTGCGGGGGGAGATGGACAGCCACTTCCATGTATGCAGGGCTACCCAGTTTGTTTTGAACTTACTATTATAACCACATACACAGTTAGGAACACTTGTAAAGCAAAGGTCTTGCGTCTGTCGACTTGTATGAAAAACTAAACGAAAACCAATGCAAAATGAAAAATAGGGCTGCATCATAACAATCATAATGAACAAATGAATTTCCTGGCAACAGGGCCTTAAAGTCCACAGGGAGACAAACTACAGAGGTTGTTTCTGCTTCACTCCAGTCGTATTATACCCTCGATGATCTCACGAATGAGTTAACATGTTAGATGTGTTTCCAGCAATATAACCATTTTCCGTATGACAGAGCCGACAGACAATCTTGGCCTTTTGAACTACTTTCTCTCCAGATGTTGGTGCAATTTATTGGGGAACCAAACCGCTGATTATGACTGACTGTAACCAGCATTAGCCTCATAGCCACAGTTAGCATCACGGTTTCTGAATTAAAAATCTGCTTGTTAATTTAAGTTTTGCCCATGTCGAGAAATGTATTCACTGGTTTCACCAAAAATGATGTACGAGCAGTGACATCATGAACCGTTTCAACACAAATTGATGGTTTAATGTGGGTGATATGCACTAAAGTTGAGAAAAAACATTTTATCTAGGTTTGTGTTATTTAATCTTAAAGCTGTTAATGAAGTGAGATATTTGGCTACCAGTTTCGGGAAAATGGTATGGAAGCCTGTTTCTGCCATCTGGAGTAGAAAAAACACACATTAATCTCAGAATTCGGATTTAGTAAGTCAAAGTGTAAGTAATCGTTACATCAGATCAGCAAATGACATCATTTTAATAAACCTAAAAAACTGTAACTTAAGTCTGTGAGAATGACCCACCCATCGTACCACAGTGGGAGGAGCCCAAGCTTTGGGGCGGGGCTTTCTCTAACATGCAACTCCCACAGGGCAGGTCTCACCTGCTTGTTGGCCTTGAGGACGAGCCGGAGCGTGGCGATCTGCTCCCGCTTGGTGCTCAGCAGCGACTTGAGCTTGAGGATCTCCTCCATGCAAGCCTCTCTATCCTTGTCGAAGCCAGGTGCCAGCTCCTGGGCGGCGGCACGCTGCCGGGACAGCTGCAGGGAGCGGTCCACAGCACGCTGCAAGTGCTTCATTTGGTCGCGGATAATGGCATTCAGGTTGTAGACGTTCATGGGCTCCCGGCGCAGGTCAAGGCCGGACTCTGAGGTGGAGGAGGGGCCGACAGCAGTGAGGCTGCGGGATGGGCTGCCCTGCTGCGGCTCCCTCGCAGGCTCCTTGGACGGTGAATCGCTGGGGCTGCGCAATTCTCCCGAGGACATAGCAGCCAGGCGGCGTGCCAGGCGGGGTGACAGCAATGCCCGCGGGTCCTCGGGACCTTTGAGGCTGCCGCTGCGGGCGGCCCGGCCCTGCCGGTAGTAGTCGAGCATGACGCGGTTGGGCGTCTCGTTGTTGCACAGGCAGACGTGGTGGTAGAGCTGTGCCAGCTCCTCACTGAAGGTCACCAGCTCGTCCTGGGCAGCGTTGAGCAGGGCTTGGCTCTCGGCAGCGACCGCGGCGGTGCTCCGCAGCTCCCCCTCCAGGCTGGCGATACGCTCGCAGCTGTCGTGGTAGCTGTTCTGCAGCCGGCCCACCTGCTCGCCCAGGGCGCAGAGCCGGGTTTCGTCACGTGCCCGCTCCTGCACCTGCCCCTCTATGTACCGCCCGTGCATCTCTTCCAGGCCCTTCAGCTCCACCTTCAGGTCAATTACCTCCGTCACAGCCACTTTGTACTTGCACTCGAGCACCTCAAAGCTGCGGGCGCTCTTCTCGGCAGCGGTGTCGTCCTTCTCGGGCTCCTCCTCCAGCTCCATGCGCGCCTCTTTATCGCAGTGCGAGCGCCGCATGGCGCTGATGCGCTCGGCCAGGCGATGCGCGCGGGCATGCTGCTCTGTCAGGGCGCCTTGTGTGTGTTGCAGCTGCGTCTGCGACTCCTGCAGGTTCGTCAGCAGAAGGGCCTTCTCCCGCTCCACCTGGGGGGATGCGAGGCCAGCCACATGTCACAAAACACACACTCCCCCCTGCTGGGTACACCTAGCTATGACAGCCATGACAAATATTCATAAAACAAACAGCTACATACAGATGGCTACAGAGTATATAAAAATACCCACCCCCCCCCCATCCCCCCAAGCAGCCAGTGTGGGACAGTCAGTTGGACCATTTGACTTTTGAGAGTGGAACGGGGAGTCTTTCCCAGAGGAGAATGAAGAGAAATAAAAATAGAAGGTTGGTCAACTGTAGCTGCAGGGAAATAAGTACTAGGTTGGGCATTGGAGTCTAGGAGGGTGTCATCTGGGCGTGAGGGACGAAGCAGGGGAATGTTTTACATCATTAGTGACTCGGCACAGGTGAATGAATGAACTCGTCACCTGACTTCATCCTGCCTTGGGACATCACCCTCCCACGTCTTACAAACAGCTCCCTACTTAAAGCAAAACAAGTTGTGCTCTATCATTGACTGCCAGAGTCACGTGACCACGAGCTTTACTCTGATTCGTTGCTGTGAACGTGGACCCCACCCCTGAGGTACATAAACAGAGAAAGTCCCAGGAGAGGAAAGGTAAATGAGCAAGATGAGCGTGGCAATGATCCAGGACGGCAAGGAGGTCCATGGGGCTCGTGTTACCCCCGCAGGGTCTGCAGCAATGGGTCACGAGGCATGGCGACGGGCAGAATTGTGATATCCACAATTATATTTCAGATATCCAGAATGGTCATTAGTTAAATTCTTACTAGGAAAAACTCCCGTTTCAGATATCTACAACCCAAATGTCAGAATTTTAATTTCAGACATCCGAAAGAAAAACAAACATTCCAGATATACATACTGTAATTTTGAATATCCAAAAATACATTGTGGATAGTAAAAATGTCATTAAAGATATCCATAATTCATATTATGACTAGTAAAAATGTAATTACAGATATCTACAATTTGAATTACGCCTAGGAACAATGCAATTGCAGATATCTACAAATGTATTGTGGATATCTGTTGACGAGTAGATAGGACGCCGTTTTAACATAAAATGGGTCCATTGACTATCCACAATTAGCGTCACCTCACTCCACTTTCGTATACTGGAGCTGAACCAGACCAACTCACACCCTGTGTCTGAAGCATGACTGACCCAGAAATAAACCATTTCTACTTGAATGTGGATTTGATTGCTCATTT
>JABFEA020000067.1:20940669-20961066 GCA_019775915.2 Cyphomyrus plagiostoma
CCCCCCCCCCCCCCCCCCCCCCCCCCCCCCCCCCCCCCCCCCCCCCCCCCCCCCCCCCCCCCCCCCCCCCGGCCCCTTTGGCTTTTGTAGCTCAATGACACCATGATTTATTACACGCGTGTGGTCTCCTCAGCTGGCCAACATCCGAGAACAGTGTCCCCCCAGGGCAGCTGGGCTCTACAACACCAGGCCTGAGTGAGAACCGTAATCTGTCTTCTTGAACCAGACTGCTCGAGGTAGCTTGGCTAACTGTGCTAAGCTAATTTGTTTGAGCAAAGCTAAATAGCCGAGTGGGATGTCCATATGTGACGTGGCCATACGCATTTGATGGATTTCTCCGTGGTGGAATGAAAACATTAGCAGACCGCAGTAAACAGGCGGATTGGCAGGGGCAGGCTTGGTTATTAACATTCGGCTTTCGGCGGCCACTCTCAGGGGTGCAATTTAAAGCAGAGTATTGGCGCAACGGCAGAAAAGGCAGCAGAGAGAGAGGGCCAAAACTGTGCCTACACCCCCCTCCCACATACACACACGCCCCACCCCCTCCTGGCAGCCTCACATGCACATTCACTCAACGCTGCCCGTACTCTGTATCCTTGGCCCAGAGGGAAGCTTGGGTGTCCTATGGCATCACAGCGCTGATGTCAGCACTACCCCCCACACTGTGCCACCAACACTTCCACCCAGATTTCATTTGGTAGCTAAGCTTCAGTCTTTCATTGTCCTTCATTCCAACTTTGAGACACAAGCTGGATCAATTCCTCCCTTAACACTGCCTCTGTTACCCAAAGACCATCCAAAATAGTGACTTGGACACAGGGCCTTATAAAAACCCTTCTGTCTTGAAGCATTTCCCTACTGAGCAAAACACAATAGAAACTCAAAGGAATCAACCTTATCAGTCAAAAGCAATATCAGCACCATGACTTTAGGCTCTGTAATGATAAGCAGTGCCGTACATATTGCTATGCACAGTATGAGCTCCCTACAATTCAACTCTTTTCTAAAATGCAGTTGTTGTTGTTCTCAACTATGAGTCTGCTGTGATGTCAGCTGTATTGATGGTGAGGTCACTGCAGAAAATGCACCTGGCCTTCGTGTCAGCAAAGCAGATGGCTTACAACATAAAACAAATATTCGCCATATGACAACATCTGCATCTTAGATTCGTCACCCTGTGACTGGAGCTACTGAACAAAGGTATCAATAAATACTGACCCCAGGGCCCAGGAACCAGAATTTCTTTTTCTAGAGAAAAGTAAGAAATCCCATATCTTCTTAGGCAGTGACTGTTGACTAAGATTAGCAACATGGACTTCAGTAACCTATACTAGGGTTAGGAGGTAGACCAAGAGCAGAACTACAAAAGGGAAGGACAAATGCAAAGCAGGACACAGGTGACAGAATCAGTCTAGGACAAGGTGACCATCCCCTCTTCCCTTTGTTCGCTGTTTGTTGTATGGTTACCATTTTTTCAGCTCCTACTCTGTTCTCATGAATTCTACTCTGATTACAAGAGGTGAAGGATGCAATCAGCAGCTTTTTGTTTCTGTCAAACTCCCGGCACGGTCTCTCCTCCCCTCGCTTGTGAGCATTTGGTTTCCCATCAGCCATTCTCACCCGCAGCCCCCCTCCTCCCAAGGGGGATAAAGACACAGGTCAGTAGGTACTCATTTGTATTCTTGGGGGCTCCCAGGATGAGGACAGCCGACGGCAGAACCGTGGATAACACATCAGGAGAAGGTCGTCCAGGTTACGCAGTCTGCAGGTTGGCCTGACCAATGACACACAAGTAACATCAAGCCACAAAGCTACTGGAGGAAACAGTAGTTATAATAACAATGAACTGGTTCACAGCATCTTAGAAAATTTGAAATATTTAGAAACTCATGCTAGGACTTCAGTTTTGTGTGTTTTGTCAGTGTCTGTTTAGAGGGTGTACATACTATCGCAGTATATAAATAGGCCCTGAAACAGAAGGAGTAAATCGATACACATTTTCTCTATACTGTACAGCATCTGCCTTCACAAGGTCCTGGAGCAACAATGGTAAGAAGCTGGGAAGTTCGTTGTTACCGTCCCCATGATGGAGGGATGCGGGGAAAAGAGTTTAGGGGTCAAGGGAAAATATGGATATAGAAGACAGATTCAGGATTCACAGAGTCACGTAAATATTCCCCATAAAGTCTGTCGGCAATTCAGACACTGATTCCAGGATTTCTTAACTTAATGGGCATGAGCAAACTCTGTGAAAGTCAAGATGTATTGAGGATGGCAGGATTTTGGAGGGGACCCACCATGAAAGGCATGCAAGGCAGAGAGAGAGAGAGACTTAGATGTTGTCAGAGGGAACATCACTCTGTAAGGTGCTTTGGAGCATAACCAGTCAGGCATTCAGGCATTCTAGGCTCCATAAATCTCACGATGCCAGCTGAATCCCAGCTAATAGGCCATGCAGACAAATTAATGCCAGCCCCCCCGGCTAAAACTGGTGCAGCCAAACAGCGCTTTTTATATCACTGCCGTGACACACATTTTCACGGTGACACCAGGTGACATGCCCAAACCAAACGAGCTAGGCTGTAACCTGGCACTGAGAATCCAAAGACAAAACCAAACCAAAAATCTCCTCAAACATGTTTGGATGCTGTCCGGTTGTGTCACCCGGCCCTGACTAAGAAATATAATTCAATGTAGTACATAAGAATGACAGTTATCTCACCTTTAATCACAATCCCTCTGTTACCCTGCTGGATGGTCTGTGTTTTATTTTCTACCCAGTGTATTTCACTCTGCTTTTATTCACCAGTTCTCTACTCACACTCACTCATGACACATGTCGTTTTCTGCATCTTGTGCTCTTAAATTAGGCCCCATCATCTGGAAGAAGCGCCCTAACAAACAACCGCACAGCTCCAAAAATAAGAGGTGAGGGATCTCAGCATCACCGAGGCTCCCGATCTCATCAACACATCCTCAAACAGCCATTACAGCTCCACAGAGCCACGGAGAGATCTGAGCCCGCAGTAACGTTTCATCAGTTTTACATGCGGACAGCCGGCCTGTGACCGGCAACATGTCTGCACTTTTCCAAGGCTGCAGAAAAGGTGAGAATCCAAGCAGTAAGAGCTTCATGCCAACTCCCTGTCCCTGTCTGTGCCCCAGCTAATGCTCCTGCACCATTTCTCAGACTGTCGGAAAGCATTGATGAGAGCTGGCACAGGTCCCGCCGGCACCCAGGTAATGAGGTAATGCATTATGCGGGCACCACAGGGCACCAGCGCTACATCAGAGACATTTTGCACATTTGTATTTATTACTTCAACACAGAAAGACTTACGTTCTCATTTTTTATGTGTAAATTCCAATCTTTATTTTCGTTTTCTAATTTAAGTATTCCACTGACTGCTTTTGTCCCTATTTTGTCTTTCTGTTTGCCGCTGTAACTCCGAACATATCCACCAGGGGTTAATTAATTATGTATTTAATGCAATTCAATTTATTTTATGTGGTGCCTTTCACTTTCACAGGAGAGTCACCCCAAGCCCCTTTATATGGGTGTGTTTTGATGCATTATGATGTCAACAACACTGAATAGTACAAAAACTAGGAAAAGGAAAGAGAGAAAGAAGAAAGAAAGAGTCAGATGACAAGGGAGGAGAGGAACTAAAAAAATCTGTCTGTCTATCTATCTATCTGTCTATCTATCTGTCGATCAGTGTCTGTCTGTCCATCTATATGTGTGTCCATTTGTCCATCCATCCATCACCAGTGCCCGGCATTGAACTCATCTCTGTGCTGGAATCTGTCTGCCACCTGCCCATCCCAGAGGAAGAAAAATGCACAGACCCCTGGCCCTGTCAGACCAGAATGCTCTCAAGGATGACATAACAGCAGAATGGTGACTCAGAGACTATGTCCCCCCTCCTTGGGGCCCAGGACACACCCTGGTGAAGCACCTTCCTCTGCTGCACCCGCTACTACAGCCGGTCTGCTCATAAATGATTCAGTTCGGCCAGTGAAATGCATTCCCACACACAAAGTACTGCAATACATATTCGTGTGTGGGAGACAAAGCTGACTTTAGACAAGGTGCAAAGGAGAGATTTGAAACAACGGGGGAAGGATGCGGGTCCGGTTCTGAGAACAGACAGAGCTACTGAAGCAGAGATGCGGATTTGGGTGCCAATGAAGGTTTTACCCAAAAACATACCATGATATTTTACACAAACGGTTGAGGTTAATGATCATGTTTGAGAATATAAGGGCAGCGTCCCTCCTGGGAGTCGCTTAGGTTACATCTGTACATTCTCACCCACCACACAACTCCCCACCTGGAAAAGCAGCAAAGCCACATTTATAAATAAACTACTAAGAATACAAATCATGTAAAATGGTGAATTATCATCTTTTCTCAAGTGTCAAGCAAAAACACACATATGAACTGAATCATTTTCTGTTCCGAATACAATATCTGAAGCATTGATCCCTGTTCTGAGTGAAACTTATGGCATCATTGCTTCGCATGTATGTCTTCTCGTTCTTCCATTACCCTCATGATCTATTTATTAATACATGACTTCAGTTCAGGCGGCATTGTGTCTCGGAGGGCAGCACATCTGCAGGCGTGGAGGATTCATCCCTTCTCTGCTCAGTGTATGTCTGTGGGTCGTGTATGACATATGTGCGCGTGTTTACATGTTCTCCCTGTGCCAGACAGGCTTCCTCCAGCATTCCAAAGACATGCCGGTGAGCTATCAGTGTATGGTTATATGCACACATGGGCCCTACAGCCGTCATGCTCAGGTCGTACCCCAGTGTTACCATCTGGGATAAGCTTAAGTGTCTGAGCGGCCTACACAGGCAATGATATTGTTTCTGTTATATACATTTGTGATAGAAAAACTAAAAAATCTAAATCTCAAACCTATTTGGCAAATGGCTCTAAAATCGGACCCTCATTTTAAGGTATTAGCCTTCAACAAAATAAAACACTGCAAACTGCAGTACATTTAGTGACGGTCTATAATGAAATAAACTAAGTATCAATGATTCCTCAGCTTTCCCCTCCATCGGCTTCCCCATCAGATGCTAACTGAGTGATTTAATTTTTGCTTTGGAATTTGGGATTCTGTGTTACATCGTGACCAAAGCTCTCACACTGTTTATAACTAGGAAGGAATTCTCCTGGTTTCTATTCAAAATGTTTAATAAAACCCAAATTCTAACACAAAATAGCAATACACTGATGTAAAAGATATTGTGTTATCCTCTATATCAATATACCAGAAAAATTCAATATATGCTACAACCCAGTTCTTAAGCAATTGCTACAATTTCTTCTACAATTTAAAAATAAATTGCACAGCCCCCCTTGGCCCTCACTGAGGCCCCCTATTGGGCTGCGGACCCCCAGTTCAGGACTACCACAGATGGATGGAACGACAATTACACTTTCAGCTTGGATGGAATACAAGCAGTTTTCTAGGAGTAAAATCTATCTGGGTTCTTTGAAGTAGTCTGGGATGTTCATGTCTCCATATATAGTTATTGGTTTTTGGAGTTTTAACTGTAGAAAAATATCACCAAAAAGTCCTTTAACAAGGTAAGTCATGGTCATCACACACCCCAGTCTATGTCTACACATGGTCTAGTACTAGAAGTACTAAAGCTGTTTGTGCCTCACACAAATCCAGTCCACGTAGTCCTGGCTGTCAAACTCAGGTTTATATAGAGGCAGGACCATCTTTCGGAAAAAAAGACTGTGGATTTAGCTACAATAATTAGACCTCTGCTCTCACCCTTAGCTGACATCTCATTGGGGAAAAAGTAGCCAGCAACTTCTGGAAGACCAGATCTGTACCGTAACCAGGTCAGTGTCCCAGATCACTCGGTCCCGTGGATTTACTCCACCTTTTAAAATTGAAGAAGGATCCCAGTCCTCAGCTGGTATGAAACCAAGAAGACGTGTTGAGGGGAGAGGTATAATGTCTGAATCTCACTAAGGATTTGGGACGGTTTTGTTTCAGCTAACCAGTTGAGTACTCTGTGACTGTGGCTCTTTACATTCAACAGGTTGACTGAAACAAAAGCATGGTCTGGATTTTAACTTTTGTGTGCCTGTCTTTTCATTAGCATTAGCCCAGGCACCCACAATGTGGCCACTGCTTTTCTGCCCGGAAAAATGAACCCACTTCATAGTGTCTGTAGCCCCCCCTCCCTGTCAAACCAGTTGTGCATGGGCTATGCTAACAGAAGACGCCGGCATCGCTGTGGCACCAGCCTACGTCCTGTCTGCCTCATGAAGCCCAATCAGTCTTCTTTCTCCTTCCTGCCAAAGCTGGGAAGCCACAAAGGAAAAGTGACCAGGAGTGACGGAAATCCATCTGCGTACCAGGGATCCTCAGAATGGCCAGCGAGCAACTGACTAAATGAGCAAACTGAGCAAACTGACTAAAGACACCAATTTAGGTAGATAGCCAGGAAAAAAGCATGTTTAAACAATTCCGAATAGCTCCTCCCATCATTTGGCAGATCTGCCCTGAATCAATACATCACCCCCCTTTTAAAGGTGACAGTGAAACAAAGATGCTTTACTTCCCTCTGACTGGTGCCATAAATGAGGGGTGGGGGCTTGTCACAGCTGATGGCTGGGGCCCCATGGCATGGTAATTAAACTGAGGACTGAACTGGTAATTGATACATCACCCATTTTCAGAAAGGCATAATATTAATTGCCTCACTTTTACGCAACAACTCTTTGTGGAGGCAAACGACTCAGAATTTACCATAATGAGGCATCAGGAGACAAGATATGAACTAATCGTATGATCAAAACTGCCACAGAGAGCTTTGATCTCTTATGAATGTGACAGGACAGTTCCATACAAAGCCTCTGATTATGAAAAATACATTTAGCACTGGTGCTGTAATACCATACAGAGCCCAGTAAACAGACTAAGGGGAAATCGCATCTGGCCCTTGTTGTCCGGCCTGTGATACCTTTTGAAGAAGTTTTCCTCCATTCGTATGCTGCTAAAAATATTAAAGTGACATTTCTGTGCAAACAGTCAGCAAGACTCACTCTCAGAAAGATCCTCGCTAATCCTACAATGGTGAGGTTAGGGTTGGATTAGCAATTTCAGTTTCATATTGGGAAGTGGCAGGTATACAAATAATTTTCTAGGTAAAACATCCACTTGGGTTGTTCAAATAATATTCAGTTCTAGTTTTGTTAGTGGCGTGAAAGTTCATACTCTGGAAAAGTATTGTCAATCAAGTGCTTTAAACGGAATAACAGCGTAATCAAAGTAAAATCTGATCCTTATACCCCTCAGTCCCTACGTGATTTGAGCAAAACCAGGAACACCTATCAGCTGCAGAGTTCAGAGTTTTCAGTCAGTGCACCGCGCTTTATTTCCTAAACAATTCATGCTTTAAATTTAAGACAAAAGTGAGAAGACCAAAACAGATTCAAAATGAAAGTATTCCATATCTCTGTGAATAATGCTTTGAGGTTTTTTTCCCAGCGCCTTTATGAGTCATTGCTGTCCATTTCAGTGATTGCATCTGTCGTGCGAGCAGAAATAGCGGCTCTCCCGCTCACTGGAGTCTTATTGTTCTTGTGATTGAGCCCAGCTCCGCTGAGGATGCTCACAAAGGCATCTCCCTGTCATCCTCACATTAATGGCCCCCACTTTACTCAGCCCCATCTTATTAAGCTTCAGGCGTGGGTTTGCTTTCAGCTTTTTACTTTCCCATGTTGACCTTGACAGAAGTGTGCAGTCAGCAGTCATTCTGCCCTCTGCTCTGTGCAGATTTGAAGGGTGCAGACAGGAAGGTGGTATTCAATGACATCTGTGTGCCGGGCGTGACTGGCCTCCGAAATCTAATGGTGCTCACAGGACACTCAACAAAAACACTCAGATGATCATTATACAGGCTGCATGACAAATCGACTGCACAAACACATTAAATATTAATGGAAAAACTTGAACTAGTGAATGCAAAAGGCTGTAGGAAAAACTCATGGTTGTTTAATCAATGAAACTTAGTCACTTATAATCCAGATATTACTAAGAATATTTAATGCTTCAGTAAAAAACAAAAAGAATATTAATTAAATACATTATTGTGGCAATATATTAATTATTAACCTGACATCCCATCCAGGGTGCCTTGTGTCTGTGATCCTGTATCGAATAAGCATTTCTGTAAGATTGAAGAATCACAACTGAAGCACTTTGAAATGAATTTGCTCATATTAGAATTCATATCAAAGGAAAGAATTTGCCTGTTACCCACAATGCACAGCTGTGTAGGACCAGGACCCAGTCTGGATCACACATATGGACTGTACAGCTGAGGTCAGTATTCGAGCTGCTCTAACATCGACTTCTTGTCCTTGCTAGACTGTAAACTGAAGACAATTTACTAATACATTAACCTAAGAGCTTATTTCAACCAAATCCTCTCACACAAACACAGATTTGACCCAAAGATTTGATACAAAGGTAATCGGAGGGCTGCAAGAGCATCTGGATAAAATCTGAATCACACTGAATGTTTCTCAACATGGAGCAGCATAGAGCCCTGATGCGGATTCACTCGGGACGTATCCTCCCCCCTTTGTCTGCACGCTCCGTTGCTCACACTAACACCTTCAGGCTCCCCTCTACCATCTTCTGCTGCCTCGTTTCCTCCACTTTATCCAGCTTGCTCACTCGCTGTCCCTCTTCAGAACCAAGCCAAAATGGAGACCGGGACACCAGAGGCACTCTTCTGGATGCCGGCTTGGTAGGGGTGCGGTAAAAATGAAGCTCTGAAAACTAATCTGGTCATGTGATCAAAAGATCATAAACAAACTGCCCCAAATACACTGTTTTCAGCATTCTGGGTCCTACAGTACATCATTGATACACCCAGGAACATGCAATTTACTGAAAAATAAACATTTCAAACTATTATTCAACATAACAAGATATGTTCACTATTTTGTGTAGAACATTAAAAAAAATCAATCGATCCATGTTTGTGGCTTGGCCAGAGAGCTGAAAGGGGGCTGAAATGAAAATGAAGAGGAAAAAGGGAGACCCGGGACTCTCTGCAGATGCACTATCTCTGTCAATCCCATGTAAACATAGTGGCTTCCCGGTTCAGCGTCCTGAGCCTGTGCTAAGATACAAAGCTGCATCATGTAATACCACGCAAAGCGTGCATATCACAAGAGTCGCACGAGCAGAAGAAGGACGCCCACCAGAATTCCACACAAATGGGACAGGAGCTTCTCTAAGAGGCTCCTTCAGTAATATCATTCACACAATGACATTTCATGGAAATGCACCAAACACTGTGAAATATAGGAGCTGTTCCAATTCAGGTTCGGGGTTCCTTTAGTCAACTCCCATTTTAATGGGTTCGTTGAAACCATGATGAGAAAGGCCCCAAATGAACCGCACTTTAAATAAAATTGCTAGAAAATGAAGTTTATGATTATCCTGGTTTGATCACTTTTCTATATTCTACCCAGCAACACCCCTGATCCTGATGCCCAAAAGGATTTAAAGCTATACCAATTGTTCACAGTGAACATGAGCACAGGCTAGGAAAAGCTTAAAGTGAGAAGAATCGTTCTTCCTAAGTTAGACTTCATGCATTTTTAAATCCCTTTCATCTTGGTGAATTGACTGCTTGAATTTGCTTGAGCTCTCGCTTATGACGCCTGAGCTGAGCGCAAGACTAATGGGGAATTCGTGTACTACCGATGACACAAAAACTGTGGACTCAGGATTTACTATGCATTAAGACTCCAGTGGACAAAAAAGCTTATTTACACAGTTATAAGGGCCACGCAAACGGGAGGCGCCATGCGTCTCTCCCGAAAGGGTTGTACGCATACAAATGCGTGGCTTCTCTTCGGCATATCGCATCACTGATGTACAGTCCATCCAAACTTTGTCAAATGATGCATGTAAGGGTCAAATAGTTATTCAAACAATTATTACTTAATGCACTCCAACCCTGATTTACTCATATTAAATGCAATGTTATGTCATATTCCATATTTAAATAATTTATTGATTAATAAATACTGCGGCCGGTGGGAGACGCACTGACGCCCAATAATATGTTGGAATCATATTTGTTATACTGATTTAATTGAGTTGAATCGGTGCATATTTCTTAGCCATACGGCGATACTGGAGCATCGACCCCAGCAGTGATGGGTAGAGGACATTACCTCTTGTAACTGCTCCAGCTCCTGCTTCAGTGCCTCCTGCTCCGACTCCAGATCTGCGTATTGCTGCTTTAAAGCCTGGTTCTCCTCCAGCACCACAAGACCACATTCCGCCGCTCGGATTTTCTCCTGGTTCGCCTCCGCAAGCTCCCGGGTAAGCCGCTCCACCTCTGCCCGGTAATGATCCACGGTTTCCCCGCATCTTCCCCCTGCAGCCATCGCCCCTTCTCTGTCTCGCCGTCCCAGCGTTGGTTAGACAGAGAGGCGGAGGCAAAAAGAAAAAAAAAACACTAAAGCAAACGTTACCCCGGTCCCTTTCAAGTGCGGATGTAAACCGTGACAATTAAATAAACCCCATATTTATCTTCAACCCCAAGATGCGAGATACTCTGGACGAGGCACAGCTATATTAATTTAATATATTGTTTAAAATGTGCGTTCGATTTCCCTTCCTGCGTCCTCCCCTTTAACTCCTTTAATTTCCGAACCTTTTTTCGTTTCTTTTTTCTTTTTTGCTTATTCATGGGGAACTGGACGCCATCTCTTCGGATAGATTGAAATCTAGACGCAAAACACTGCCTCCATCCTTGGGCTGCTGACGTCAGTCCCAGAGGCATCTGGCTAGTTAACGTCGGAGAGAGGAGCCCTGATTGGCTCTAATATATTATTCACTGAAAATACATAGTAAGCTACAAGAATTAATATTAATTATAACCGTAACGAACGGCTTGTCTTGAGATAGCATTTAATTCCCCGTGTAATGCATAATAAAAAAGAAAGTCTGAACCTAACATAAATGTTCCTATTTTCAAACTGCACAAAAAACTACAGTTTTAATGAAAAGTCTACGATCATACGTGTCATTGTATCGTTTTTTTTTTAAGTGTTGTATTAATTTATCGAGCTAGGAAAATGCAAAATCGACCATACTTGTATATATAATCCAGCGCTAAAAGTGTAGGCCGCTTTGCTTTGGATAAGACTGTAATGCATGTAGACTACCAATAAAAGAAATACGGTAAAACAATATTACTTGTGACTGTGGGGGTTTCATAATTACTTTTAAGACAAGTACTCGGTCTCTGCTGACATGGACGAATAACATATGGCGCTCATCTCTAACGTTTCCCATGTCTGGTTATAAATATAGTAATTATACATATATCCCCACCTATCAGTTCTGCCTTCTGCCTGGGACATTTTTTTGTCCACACAAGGGGAAAC
Source organism: Cyphomyrus plagiostoma (assembly GCA_019775915.2). Lineage (NCBI taxonomy): Eukaryota > Metazoa > Chordata > Actinopteri > Osteoglossiformes > Mormyridae > Cyphomyrus > Cyphomyrus plagiostoma. The sequence goes on from JABFEA020000067.1 coordinate 20,952,131, forward strand.
TCAATTTCTGCATAAAAATGCAAATGCATTCATCCATCCATTTTTGGATACTGCTTGACCAATTCAAGGTTGTGGAGGGTCCAGAGCAAGGCAAGACACAACCCAGGATAGGGTACAACCCATCACAAGGTGCACGCACACGCACACACACACGCACTGCACTTTGGTAACTCCAAATAGCTTCAGCATGTTTTTGGGCTGTGGGGGAGGAACCAGAGTACCTGGACGAAACCCAACGACAGCACAGGGAGAACATGCAAGCTCCACACACATGGAACCCTGGCAGAGATTTGAACGCTGGTCCTGGAGGTATGAAGTAACAGTGCAAACCAGGGCACCACTGTGCCACCCCCTCCTCCCCCAATGCAAACAACCTACTAAACATGTCAGAAGTCTTGTACTTTGTTTGGTTACTTATGGTTAAGGTTAGGACTGAGTAGGGGTTAGGGTTTTGCCCATAGAAATGAATGGAAAGTTCCCACAAAGATATAAATACGTGTGTGTGTGTGTGTACAAGTATGTGAGCCATTGTCTGTGTGTGCGTGTATATACGCATGAATATTCAGGTTGTGTGTCTGCTGGAGGGAGTTTCTGGTTTACAATCTGTTTACTTAAGCGTATGAACTTCGTGGACGCTCCCTGAACTGTAGCTTGTGATTGGGGCGTTGAGAAACTACACTTTGTCATTTCAAGAAAAATTTGTAATTTAAAATGTTAAATTTAAAACAATGCTGTGCATATCAATAAAACATATGACACAAATAAACGGATGGCATGGTGGTGCGGTGGTTAGCACTGTTGCTTCACACCTCTGTTCTCCCCGTGTTGCCTTGGGGTTTCCTCTGGTTTCCCCCCACAGTCCAGAGACATGCTGAGGCTGATTGGAGTTCATAAATTGCCTGCAGGTGTGAGTGAATGGTGTGAGTGTGCCCTGTGATGGGCTGGCCCACCGTCCCGGGTTGTCTTGTGCCCGTTGCTTCTGGGATAGGCTCCAGACCCCCCATGACCCAGCAGGATAAGCGGGTTAGAAAATGGATGGATATGAATAAACTTTTTTAATTTATTTGCTCTCTCAGAGGACGTTGGGATGTACGTGATAAGTATTTGATAGTGCATGGACCATTAGGAGGTTGTAAAGGGAGATAAAAGCAGGGTGAAGTTGGAGTCAAGGCAAGACTGGTGTTGTAAAGAAAGGTGAACGAGAATTCACTGGAACAGTCGATGTATTACTCGAGTCATCACTGCCATAGATATACCACATAACCAGGGAGAGGTTATGTTGAGCCATGAGGAACAGACAACAGATTTTGTCAGTTCACCTATAATAAAAACACTAAGGTAACGCAGAGTTTGTGCATGGTAACTAGCTAGCTAGCATCTGTTTCACAAGAAAAGTAGTGAAATATCACACTTAGTGTAGCCTGAATAACTGTAATGCCACAGAATGCAACCACAGGCATTTCTTTACATTTTTTTTTTCCACTCACTGATTTGCGCCCCCAAATCATAATGGCGCAGTAGGCAGTCGCCTACACAGTGGGCTGGCCCTGTTCAGACAGAACATTATGCCACGTACAATCCAGTGTTGCTATCACTACGACAAGGTCAGGTTGGGAAAGCAAAATTTAAGACGTGGGAGAAGCGGAAATCTGTCATGCCAAACTCTGGTTCTTTATTTCATGTCCCAAGTACTTCTCGATCAAATGCCCTAATAAGGAATAAGCAATGAGGAAGTGCAGACAAACTTTGCGCACACGCTTCCTCGTAAATTTCTCTGAACTGAATCTGAATGGACAGGTGTACAGTGCATCGCATGTGTTGACAGACTCCTATCCATGAGTTTTCACAACTTGTTCTATGGACTTCTTCGCTGTGGGAGGTGGAAGTCACTGATATGACTATATAGTCAACTGTCAAATATCTTTCGCAACAATCTCCTGTAGGATGAGGTTTAAAATGCTTACGGCTTTAATTAGTGATGAACAGGATAGAATAGCTGAGATGTGGCAGAAGACTGAAAAATATCAATGTAAGCCTACATTAGGTATTGATAGATGGAAGGAAAACTGACACCAACATAATGTTAATGATGAAAAAGTTAACATCCACAGTTAATTACATTTATGTCAGGTTAAATACAGTTTGTAACTGAAATATAGCAGTATAGACTTCTTCTTTAAAAGTATTTTTTCACAGAAGTTCAAAGTAGAGTTATGGAGGATCATAGAAAACTCACAGTCTGAGGACACAACAGACAGGAGATGTTTTTGGAGGAGCTGCCTGTTTTGCATACATTCCTAAGCCTTAATACCGTGGCTGACCAGCCGGTGAACCTCTGAATTAAGATAAAGGAGAAATGTATCTATATAGACTCATAAACTTATTGAGCAATAATTAGACATTTTGTCAAGAATTGGCATTTACAGCCGCCATAACCAGTAGAACATCTGTTGATCAATGATATGATATAAGAAATGGACTTCACTGCAGTCTCTGTTATGTAATGACATTGTAAGTAGCACCTTAAACAATGCTAGCTACGTCTCTCTCAGCCTGTCCAATTTGTTAATTAACAGTTAATCAACTTATATTCCTAATAAACTTATATGCGCAAAGGTTAGAAATTCATATTTATTTATAAAAACAACCATGTAATTTGAGCTTTACCTGGACCACAGATAAACACACCAATTCTTTATTTTAATACTACTACCTCATTAAGACATTTAAACACAGCTAAGCAAAGACAAACACTGGCATGTTGCGATGCACTACAATCTACACATAGATGGAAATGGCTACTTATAATGATACAGCATCATCAATTATGGAAACTTCGTGTTGCAATGCATGTGGACGATGATCAGGTCAATAGTTCACGCCTCGCATTGCACCCCAGTGGGAGTCAATTACATCAAAGCATCCCCACGGGTAGGTCGCAGGGGGGCTAATGGAGGTGTGTGCGGGGGCCAAGGGGAGTGGAAATATTATGGTAGGTGGGCGGAGCTTAGAGGAAGAGTGGGAGAAGAGTCCAGGGGGTGTGGGTAAGTCCAGGATGGCAGTCTTGTGTGTGAAGGGAATGGACCAAGGCAGAAGGAGACAGAAGCACCTGTTCTGTGAAGAACGGAGGAAGACGGATTTAAAACATCACTTCACTGTCAGCTATTAAACCAAAACAACAATAATAATTAAGTAGCAATGGAAACTAATATAAATATTTGTTAAAGTCAGCATAGATATGACAGGTGAGGTTCACTAACTTGTCTACAGGAAGGTGCGGGTTCAGACACTGGGTCTTCCCCTGCAAGCTCTTCTTCACCTGGGTTGTCCTTGGTCTCACTCCTCCGCCATCTTGCTCTGCGGTTCTGGAACCAGATCTGAAAGGGTCAACATGAGAGTGGGGTCAAGTGCCTGTTAACTTCATCATACACACACATGCACACACGCACACAAACACACACAGTGGAGTTGCCAGATTCAACATATAGACATTTCATCACATTTATAGTAATTCAGGAACCTGAAGCTTAGCTTTTGGGATTGGATCTAGCTAGTCCAAAGTGCACACAGCATTCAGAAAATAGTGGCTGATCTTTATCTGTATGATCTTTGTGTGTCATTAAATGTGTGTCATTCTTCTCTCCCGTTTATTTTCCATAACTGTAATCTCATTCAGATGACACGTTGACGTACACTTCTACCTAGAACCTGCTTTATTAATCTTTTATCCACCCATCCCTCCATCCTTCCACATACTAACTTTCATTATAGTCAGCATATTTTTCACCAATGTAAAATTTTAGCGCATTAAATATGTATTCAGTGTAGTAGAATGAGAAATTCAATTGAAACAGTCTAATAAAAGAAGTGCAGTGGTACCTCGGTTCTAGAACTTAATCTGTTCTGGATCGAATCCTAAAAAGTTCGAATTCTGATTGAATTTTTCCCATAAGACATAATGGAAAAACAATTCATTGGTTCCTGTTTTTTTAGCATTAAACACAAAATGAACAGGATAAAACAAGAAGAGAATTTTTTTCTTAATGGCTTCCAAAACGATAAAGATCTCATCCCAACATTACCCCTGTCCTGCCCTGATCGTCCGCTCCTTCCGTGTGCCATGCCAACTTGTTAACCTCATGTGGGATCCCCATGTGATCAGTTGTTTCTGGTTGTTGTCATTAGTCCTCTGAATTAAGTCCGCGTTTCAGTTTGTTTCCCCAGTCCGGTCATTGGGTGCGTTTGACTTGCTTACAGTGCTGGCTTAAAGCAACGCATTCTGATCCGGATGCAATGCATTATGGTTAAATGCATTGCTACCTCTCACCCTGCTACACAAACTGGAACCGCCTCCGTGACGACACATCTTTGTCCTTATTGGTTGAAGAGTTTACTTACACGCATGGCGTTTGTATCCCAGGCAGTTCCGAAGCGTAATCTGCTATTTCTCCCGAATATCATGTAAAGCAGTGAGAACTGGTTTGCAGATAAATTACCTGGTAAAATAAAGTTTAAATAAATGACATAAATGCTCTAAAAGTACACGTAAGTTAGTGTTTTATTTATTGTTAGTTACTGTAATGTTGTGCTGCTTTATCTGCATTGTACTATGACTCATTTCCTGGCGCATACAATTTATATTAAGTCTGCGTCATGGTTTGACTTCTGATATTCAGATCAAGTTCTAGGTCAAACTGGTTTGTTCGACTTTCAAGAAATTCGAGTTCTAGTGAGTTCGAGAACCGATGTACCACTGTATAGGTATTTATTTTAGATATTTTTATGCTTTTTATACTTTAAAGGATATAAAAGAGGGATGAATATTGATCCTGTCAGGAACTGTTCCTGCCATGACTGTCATCTCCACGTTTGGCCAGCAGGTGTAACAGGTCATTGCATCCCTTTTGCCTTGTTGTCTAAATACAACAACCTTCTTTGTTCCGAGCTTGTTCCCTTGCTCACCTGGTTGCTGTGTAGGTTCGAAGCCGGTTGGAGGCTAGTTACCAGTTTCCCCAGTGATATTATGTACTTGCGTTTATATTTCTATATTAGTTCATGTGTTTGTTCTTTGTTGTGTTACGGTTGTGTTATTCTATCTTGCTTCACTTAGTTCCCAGTATTTCCTAGTGTTCATCCTTGTGTTTGCTTCATTGTTAATTATCTACACCTGTTTTTCGTCTACCTTTCGTCTACCGTTGTCAATGTATTATGTACTTGCCCTTACCTAGTACGCTTGTCAGAAGCTTTGTTTGTTTTCTGCATGTTACCCACATGTGACGATGTTCTTTTTCCCACACCCTTTCCTGTAGTGCTGGGTATTGATTCAAATTTCAAGAATCGATTCGATTCAGATTCTCAAGATTTAGAATCGATTATCACGATTCGATCCAATCTGTTCCGATCCGATATCTATTTGTTTCAGTGTTTTTAAAACAGTTTTTTAGCTGTTACCTTAATTACATGAAGTATTGATAGTTAAAGATTTTTAACTTTTAGAAAGGCGTTGCCTATTAACCCTCTGGAGTCAACGGCATCGTCGACGATCTTTCTTGTGTATTTCAGTTCATAACTTGCTGAAATCTTATTATAGAAACATGAAAAATCCGTAAATCGTCCTTTCAAAACGTCCATTATCGGAAGTATTAAAGTTTTTAAGATTAGGTTAAATCGGCAAAATAGTAAACCAAGTAACCTTACTTTGTTTTACCTGGATCGGGGGCGTGTATTACCGCTTTCACACAAAGATCGCTATTCACATTCTAAATAGCCGCATTAGCGCGCATTCAGTCGCATTCGCATGGTAATTTGATGAACGACGCAAAGGTGAAACGCGATCCAGATACATCCCCATTAGCGCCATAAAAGTGACACGTGGCCAGGTGTCAGTATCTCATTCATACACATGAAAGTTGCTACATATTCAGTGAAAGGAGCCAGAAATAGTGACATGTTTTTTCTTATTTATTTATCCAACTGAATGTTGCAACTACACCATTTAGTCATCATCATGTAGCCAAGACTTTGCTGATCACATATCTGGGATCAAAACAAACTGCCAACATTGCTTACTATGTACTTTTATAATGTGTCTGTAATTGTTCCAAATTGCATTTTGCAGTGCCTATACTTTGATGTCAAATTACAAACATAACATAAATCTGACATATTTACAAAGTACACTAAGATAAATATGAGTTTAATACCAAAACAAATATATAAGAAATAATGTATTTGCCATGAATTAAGTTTATGATATTGAATGAAATGTGTGACCATGGCTCAGTCAGTGAAAGTGTGCTCCCTACCCCTAGACTCCAGAAGGAAAGCAAATCGCTTTGCTTTTGTCAAGCTCATCTGTCTGTTTGTCCATTCTGAACACAGTTTTCCCTGGTGAACTTTAACATCACCTACTGCCTACATACTGTCGAGTCATTGGTGTTAGTCTTTCTTACTTTGTGTCACCTTCCTGCCTTGTGTTTTGACTCCTCGTGGTCCCTTTTGTTTTTGGTGTCTGTTAGGTTCCATTTAAAATAAAATCCCTTCTGTAACTACTCTGCACTGTGGATCATCCCTGAGGCTGCCCTTATGACAGATCTGATCCAAATTGTCATACAATTTGTACAACAATATGTGAACACGCATTAAAATGTCTGGACATGTTGCAGACTACAAAGTCTAAATTTACTGAACTCTCCTCTTATTTGGATGCAGCCATTCTGCCCCCTTGCGTACCTGAACACGGCCCTCAGAGAGCTGTGTACGTGTGGCCAGTAGGTCTCGGGTGATGGCATCGGGGTAGTGTGTGTTTCTGAAGACGTTCTCGAGCTCCTCCAGCTGGTCTGGAGTGAAGGTGGTTCTTGCCCGCCGGCCACCCTTCCGTCCTGCTGGGCACACACCCTTATGGTTGTTACCGCATTATCATCGGCCACATTTGCGTTATTCTGACAGTTCCCTTATCAATAATGCCTGTGATAAAGACATTATATCACAAAACAGTGATTGAGTGTAAGTTACATCCTACATACCTGACATTCCAAATTAAAGCATATTCCATAGAATTGCTTGAAAGCCTCACCTGCTGGAGCCTGGGGGGACATGCCCCTCTGCCTGTTCTCCTTCGCAGTCCCCCATATCTCTGCTTTGTCTGCTGGGGGTCTTGTATAGGTGAATGTCTGACTGTTTGTCAGGTCAGGTGGGGTGCTCCCTGTGACGCGGTGGGTGACTCGGGTCTCACGCAGCACAATGCCTCTCTCTGGCTGCCTCTCTGCGAACACAGAGGAGACCTTAAACAATCTCCTCCAGGATTCTGATTCTGAGCAGTTTGGCGCGCTAATACACTTGTCACTGATGTCCATCATGAAGCAGAGAAGCTGAAGCATTCAAAAATACATTTATTAAATCAAACGTAGACCTGAACTTACGCAAACTGTGTGGATCCAAATATAATTCATAGCCAAACCCCACAATCCTGGGTTTTGGAGAAACATGAGTGATATTTCAGGTTACATAAATTAGGAAGTATAACTGTAAAGTAGAACAATTCATGGGTTGTGGACAACTAATATAAAAAAACAATACATAAATTCAGTCTTGAGATATTTGAATACCATAATCAACTCAGATCTTTACAGAAGTGGAGGTAGGAAATTTCTATTACACATGCTAAACAACACAGGAGTAATACAGAACTGTATTCTGCTCCACAGTCTTAGATGCAGCAATTTGCGGATTCGTACCTGGCTGGGTAGCTGGCCGCTGAGTTTCTTGTACATTTTGCACTCCTACACACAGAGCAGGAGCGTTCCTGCAGTGCTGCCTGGCCAAACACGGTTTGCGTAAGATTTCCTCGATGGAGTGAGACAGTGCTCTGTGGGAATTCAGCGATCGGCAGGCCACTGCATCCCCGTCCACAGTCTGAAGTGGTCTCTGCCTTTCAGGATCCGGGATCGACGGCACCATCACAATGCTCTGCTCTTGCCTTCCCATCAAGCTTGCTCAGGCCATCGGAGTTTGAGCCTTGTGCCTAGTATAAAGTCTCCAAAGTGATCTCCAGAGTCCTCTTCTCATCAAAATAAAAAAACGTTACTGTTGTTTTCCCCCATTTTCATTCTGATGTCCCCTGTGTTCTGAAAGTCACTTTACTTCTCATCCACTTGCCTTTCCTCCTCACTGCCGATCCCTCGTTCTCTTCCTCCTCCTCTGTCATTCCATAATGGCATGAACACTGTCAAGTGACCTCCCCCCCTCACCCCCATCAATTAGGTGAGTCCGGGGATTACTGTATAACCAAGGTGCCAATAAACAAGCCCTTGATTGTGTTTAGACTCATTTCTCCTCTCAGTCATCCTTAGTCGTCCCTTTCTTTGTCATCTCTGTTATCTGCCTCTGTCCGGTGCTTACATTGCTCTGCCTTTAAGGTCCGCCTGCCTCTGTCTACTGCTAACGTTACTCTACATTTAAATTCCGCCTACCTCTGTCTACTGCTAACATTACTCTGCCTTTAAATTCCGTCCGCCTCTGTCTACTGCTAACATTACTCTGCCTTTAAATTCTGTCTGCCTCTGTCTACTGCTAATGTTACTCTGCCTTTAAATTCCGTCCACCTCTGTCTACTGCTAATATTACTCTGCCTTTAAATTCCGTCTGCCTCTGTCTACTGCTAATGTTACTCTGCCTTTAAAGTCCGTCTGCCTCTGTCTACTGCTAATGTTACTCTGCTTTAAAGTCCATCTGCCTCTGTCTACTGCTAACATTACTCTGCCTTTAAATTCTGTCTGCCTCTGTCTACTGCTAACATTACTCTGCCTTTAAATTCCGCCTACCTCTGTCTACTGCTAACATTACTCTGCCTTTAAAGTTCGTCTGCCTCTGTCTACTGCTAATGTTACTCTGCTTTAAAGTCCATCTGCCTCTGTCTACTGCTAACATTACTCTGC
>JABFEA020000067.1:20961166-20978520 GCA_019775915.2 Cyphomyrus plagiostoma
CTTTAAAGTCCGTCTGCCTCTGTCTACTGCTAACGTTACTCTGCCTTTAAAGTCTGTCTGCCTCTGTCTACTGCTAACGTTACTCTGCCTTTAAAGTCAATTTCTGTGGCCATGTTCAGGGGGTTCTTCCTCACCCAGTGACATTTTAGCAGCACTGTTTAAATACATGACTTAAGACAACACCACAAAATGTATCTGCTCAGTGACCTCACTAATTTCAGTTTTATTAGACCTGAATTAGTCCTGGTTCTTGTAATTTGGTTCCTTCTCTTTGTAAATTGTAATACCGCTGTGAAATATTTGTGAAAAATGTTTTTTTAGTTTCAGCTAATGTTTGTCTCCATTCCTAGACACAGCATGAATATGTAAGACCTGTGTGTAACTTTGAACATGTGTACCTTTAAGGCAAGTTCCAATAAAGTGCTTGTTTTTATGGATATTTAGTACAAACTACAAAACTAGTAAGTAATAAAGTTCACGCATTAGCAGTGTACCCTTTTCAATATACCATGCCAGTGTTTAACTTAAAAACTTGCACTAGTGGTGCGCAGCAATGCATCTCGCCCATAAACAGACTGAAATCTAAAACTTGCGTGTTTCCACAACCAGATGAACCCTGTGCTTACATTGATAAGATTGCTGTTAAATTACATGCATTGCAATAATATCAACACTGTCCCTGTTTATATCCTTTCAGCTGGTAATTAATTTAGAAACTTCTGAAAACATGTGTTCTTAATCCGGCCCATTCTGAACATGTAAACTCCAGCTAAAATTCACCTTAAATGTGAATTGGTAATTAGCGCTGCTCAAACTGCTGTATTTTTTTATGATAGGCATGACATAGACACGTGAGTCTGGTATCTCTTAAGCTTCTGGCCTCTTGCTGCCCTTTAACACTCAGTTTCAACTTTACCCCACAATGTCATTGCTGCTGATTATATGCTAAACGGTGACTCCCAGTGTCAATTCCATGTATTGCATTGAATTGGTGCTAAGCTGTTCCCCTGTATTTGGATGGAATTCCTCTTCATCTAGTGGCAATAAACATCAAAAAACCTGATCCATTCAACCCATCCATCTTTTAACTGCTTAGTCCTTACCCTGTTCACTGCTTGGTGTCTACTCCAGATAGCACAGGCCGTAAGTCTGGGGTATAACTGAGTTAGATGCCAGTACACTGCAGGAAACACATAAGCAAACACAAAGTCACACACCATACGCATGTCTTTGAACCAAAATCAGTTGAAGCATTTGTTTGGTAAATATGAGTAATACTCCGCATTTGTTGCCCCAGGGTCTCTGCCCATTGCAATTTGTCTGAAATCCATTTTCATGGGAGCTGACCATATGGATCTGTTATAAGATCCCCTCAGCTGACCATATGGATCTGTTATAAGATCGACTCAGCTGACCATACGGACAGAACGAACTCTGAGAACGAACAAAAACCAGCCAGGTAGAGGGCAGAAGCGACTTTTTACTGCCAGAGATGACTATCAACTTATCCGGCAGTGCCTTGAGGATGACATTAAGTGGTGTGAAGTGCAAGGACAGTTCATATCAGCCTCCTGGAAGCAGGACTGAAGTGTCCTAAAGAACGGATGAAGTCCTTCATGAATGAGAAGCAGTGAAATACCACACCGCAGTTTGCAAAGAAAATCTGTATTTTACACAACAGCATACCCATATATTGAGGAATGAGTGAAAGAGGCTCGTGTATCTCTGAATCTTCTGTAAAAATGTCATGAGATTACTCTGGAAGTAACCAAGTCCGCAATTCACTCAAGTCAGTTGTCAGTCTGGTATGTACATGATTTCTAAATAGTCAGGCATGTTGTATCTCCGGAATGAAATCATATTAATATGGTGACCACAAGTCATCTGAGCACAAGTCTTGGAATGAAATGAGTATAAAACCAAACAGCCTACTGAAGGCAACAGATCATGCATACATGTGAGACGATGACCCAGAAAAAGTGATTCAGTTCCCAGCAGGGAACTCATGACTTTCCTTATGATCCAATTCGAGCCGCTTGTCATGTGTTGCCAATTTCCTGCTTCTCCTCAGCACTAGATCTGTACATCCCTCCACTCACATACATATGATAGCCGTTAGTCCACTGATTTATTCATTTGAAAGGCTCAACTACAGACCATAAATTTACAGTCACTTATAGCAATCAGGAAATGGTCAGCCTGTCCTGATGTGACTAGTCTCAGGGCTAACTGAGCTCTGTGTCAGCATCGGACCCAGTAAATCAGATCATTCGGTGAGAGGGTATATCTCTGGCTGCCCTGTCTTTCCTGTTTCGGCAGCAAAAGATAAACTCACTTACTGCCCTGAAGGATTATATCAGCTGCTGACAGCAGTCAGAGCATTTTATGGAGCACATTAAGTTGGTTCAGTAGAAGCACAGGGACTCTGTTCACACAGAAAGCATGTGACAGGGGCCTGTTCTGAGTTCAGCAGGGGAGGGCATGTCCAGTCAGACTGTTTACACTGTGCACACACACAGTCCACATATTCATATCTTTATGGGGACTCTCCGTTAATTTTTAGTGGCAAAATACAATACTTTTGGCATAGTATTTTTGGCATTTTTTATTTCAGTCCCAGAGTTTAATAAAATTGAGATCCCCCTTGTGGGGACCAAAAATAGCCTCCATAAAATCAAAATAAAAAGTTTGGTCCCCACAATGTAATATATACATCACACACACAGACACACACACAGCCATGGCTTCTTAAACTTCATTCTCTTTAATAGATTCCCAATATTTCCATTTGTCTTCATTCACCAGTTTTTCTAATAACCCACAATATTCTTCATACTCTGATAGGCCACTGCACAGCCAGGTTGCAAACATTAAATACAATTCAAAATATAAACTTAGCCATGTCACTATTTTTAAAGCATGAAATTAGTTGTGCGCCAGACTTCATAAAAAAAAATGAATTTACTGAACAGCAAGAGAATTAAGCTAACATTGAATTTGACTGACGAATATCTGTCCCGATTGCAGTAAATTTTGTATTTAAATAAAAATCCTGTGACCTAACGTTTGTAACTACTTATCTTCGTAATTCTGGTTCTTGACCATAGAGTGAAAGAGACATGTCACCTATGAAAAGTTCTGTCACATGGATGCATGTGTAGCTGTAGGGGACAGAAAATCCTGCCCATGACACGTGCTTTTCCATGTCCAAATTATGCAGATGAGGATGGGGGGGGGAGCAGTCTCTCTGGCTTCCCACATGAGTCTGTAATCAGTTGTAGATGTGAGGTAATTGGGCTCACATGAAGAACTTGCGGGACTCAATCATTGCTACCACCAGCAGCAGCAGTAGCGTTCATCGTACGCCACGGTAACGCCCCCCTAGCCCACCTGCTTTCTCTCCATCTCTCTTCTTCCTCCACACCGTCCTCAATCCATCAGACACCAAGCTACCTGAGCCTCGTGCTCACCCATGGCTACTGAGAGGAAGAACAACGGACTGGAAAGCTACACATTTCACGTGAGTATTGAAACATAACTTTCCAACGGAAGTAATTAGGGAGTATGATGCTGCATTGGGGTTTGCTGGTGTTAACTAGGACCTGTCAGTATTCAGGTATAACAGAATAAAACAGTTTCAAACAAGAAACATTGCTAACGTTAATCACAGAAACTGCTATTTTCTAACAGAAACTTCTTTTACTTCAGCCTCTGTAAGTCTGCCTTGTGCATTGTCGCTCACATTCATCCTCTTAGTTTTGCAATAGGTCAATTATCATACTTCATCTGTCTTTATAATCTGTGCCTGTAACCACGGTAACAATGTGCTGCCTTAGAAACGTAACAGTAAAATAAATATATGGTGGAAATTAGCGGGAGAACATTTTAAACTGAATTTGAGAAAACCCAGTGTGTAGTTAGAGTATGGAATAGTCTTTCTGCTAGTGTAGTGGAAGCTAAAATCCTGGGTTCCTTTAAATCAGAGCTAGATAGGATTTTAACAACTCTGAGATATTAGTTAAGTTCTCCCCAAACGAGCTTGATGGGCCGAATGGCCTCCTCTCGTTTGTAAATTTCTTATGTTCTTATGTGGCTGAAAAACAATGGTTTGGTCACTATCATCAGTCACTGATTTTTTACTTTTATTGGCTGTTTTTTCTGTGAATACTGCGCTTGAAAACAAATTTCACACTAAGCTACTTCGGGCCAAAGTCAGCATTAATAACTTTAATGGCATCTTTATCATTGTTTTTATTGAGGTTTAATCGTTTATAAAAAAAATAAAAACTGGGTGCATTGCTGCTGTCTGCCTAAGCCCCAAAGCATGCGGAGTGGGTTTTTTCCCTCATCCAAATGGTTTCTCTGTCTCTCCTGATAAGACTATGGATCGATGCCAGGGAGATGGAATTTCTTTTTTGAGAAGTCACTGTTTAGGAAAAAAACACTCAGGACAAGCAAAGCAAAAGTCCTGCCGGCTTGTTTCTATGCAATTACAACAGTGATTACAACAGAGTGATCTCCCCATCATCCGGCACCATGGACCCAGAGATCCCCACCCAGTCTTTCCAGTAGAACGACCAATATACTCGATAAGCAATAGTGAAGATGGGTGCATGGATGGAGGGAGGGATGCATGCTTTAGTTGATTGATCAGGAATCCAAAGTACATCGTTCTTATTAATAAGGGAGCCCCTTAATATTTTACAGAATACAGTACAAACATACTCAGATGACGTAATCAGCTTTTTGCACGAAGAAACCTGCTTTTCAGGCAGAGTAATCAGCTTAAATGAACCTGATTTTCAGAAAAAGAAACACGGTGACTGGCTTTTCTCGCTGCAGATCGATACCAAGGGGCATTTTTGCAAGCTGCCTGGAAGACCAGAAGATGACGATCTATTGGGGAAGGAGAGCAGGAGTAAGCTGGCCTACTGCGTCACAGATGTCCCACCCTGGTACCTCTGCATTGTCCTGGGCGTCCAGGTAGGGGCTCGCTCTCGCGGCGCTCTGAGCCCAGAAAAGGAGGAGAAATGTAGCCAAACACATGCATTTGGAAGGCAGGGTGTCACACATGAAATCTTGGCTGGAAGATGCTGTTCCACACCAGTCCTGGAGCTCCTCCTCCACTGGAGAAGCCACGCGCATCCCAGTAGCCATAAGCATTGTGGTATCTTGCTAGATGCCTCTGATCCAGGGCTAACAAACTACAGATTCTGCAGGGACATAAGTGAAGGATTCTTGGCTAATAGTTCTCCCGTGTCAGTGGATGTGCTGATTTTGTGCCCCCCCCCCCCCAATCCCCTCACCCCAAACGTACAGCACTGCCTGACGGCCTTTGGCGGCCTCATCGCCATCCCGCTCATTTTGTCCCAGGCCCTGTGCCTGCAGCATGATGGGCTCACCCAAAGCTACCTCATCAGTACCATCTTCTTCGTCTCGGGGCTCTGCACCCTGCTGCAGGTCATTTTCGGGGTCAGGTGAGGCGTCCATGCTGTGGGTGGGATATCCTGGAAGTATAGTTATGATGTTAGATGGGGGAGGGGAGGCATTGGGAAACAGCTCACAGTAATTGGCCCAGAAACCTGAGGTCAAATTAAGGGTTACAGAATTCTTGAGCCCCTGAGGATGCTGTTAATCCCCTATAGCATTTAAACATTTAATTTTAATGTGCCTTAACATTCTTTATAATCTGCTTCAGAAAGCAGTTGCCAAGGCCAATTAGGACTTACAGTCCACCAATACCAATTATTCACAATGCAGAGAAATTCACAAGGGGAAGATTAGGTTGGAATTTCCATCCGATTAGAGAGGAGCTCACTGTAAATGAACATTCCTCCAAATCTCTCCCTTTGGCCCTGGAGCACTGGGTCTGCGTTTCTTTGTTTAACAGTCCGGAAGTCATTTGTAGATACTCAGGTTTTTACACTCTTTTTTTGGTAACTGTTTTAAATAAAAATTCTGAACTACAGCACAAAAGTGCCATCGTTGCATTGGAGAGAACCATCTGTGATCACTTATGACCATTCCTCTTATTCTCGTTCAGCAAGACAGTAACTGCTTGGGGGTGGTTCTTCTCCCCCCCGCCCCCCGTCTCCCGCAGATTGCCCATCCTGCAAGGGGGCACCTTCACCCTGCTGGCCCCATCCCTGGCCATGCTGTCCATGCCTGAGTGGACCTGCCCCGCCTGGACACAGAACGCCTCTATGGTCAACGTCTCCTCGCCGGTCTTCATTGAGGTCTGGCAAAGCCGCATGAGGGAGGTCAGAAGCCATCCAGTCATTCCATCTCCAAATGAGGTCTCCTAAGATACAGGATGCACCTAAAACGCTCTCATTATCATGCACCGCCAGCTGCTCAAACATCCACATCAGATATATACAAGATCACAGTTCATATCCAGGGTCCAGTTACACATACAGTACTGTGCAAAGTCTGAAGCAGTCAAAGAAAATGACGTTTAAATGTTCTTCATATTGGTGCAAAAATATGGTGTTACTTCAGTGTGTCAGCTTAGCCATTTCAAAACATCCCCTAAAGTCACCTCAATTTTTGCAGCCGCTGTCCAACGTGCCCGCATATTTTTTTAACTGAACCACTGCCTCCTATGGCTAATCCATACCTCATTGACTTTTTTAATTATTTTAATTGATTAATTAAGTGAGCTGCTTGTGAAACTTAGCAAATACATGGAATGGCTGGGGTGCCCCTGAGGAGAGGTACGGGAACTGCAGTGGTGTTCACCAAGCCAACGAGATATCGCTATTATTGGGAACAAAACATTGTTAGTTTTTATTGTGTTCCTATTAACTTGCACATATTCTAATGTTATACTGCGTTTTTCTTTCTGAGAAAATACAGTATACACTTGCTACCCAGATAAATAGCTTTAAATTGTTTTTTTGATTGTCTATGAATTTACTGTACATTTCATGTTTATAGTTTGTTAGTCGATTGCGTATAGTTTTTATTTTATTTTTTATAATGACTTATAATTATAACTTTTTATGTACGTGTCATCCATCCATCCATGCATCCATTTTTAATATATTTAATTGTAAATCACTTTGGACAGAAGCATCTGACAATGAATATACATTATTCCCAGCCTGTAATCATGAGGTCGCCAGTTCAAACCCAGCCTCAGCATGTCTGTGGGCCCTTGAGCAAGACCCTTAACCCCCAGCTCCCTGGGTGCCGCTACGGATGGCTGCCCTTCGCAGACAACTTACTCCACAAAGAGCAAGTTGAGGGAGGCGTAAAAACAATTTCCCCATGGGGATCAATAAAGTACCTATTATTATTATTCTAGATATATTTTTCAGAATCATGGTTTATTATAGATAAAAGGCGACAAAAAAAAATCAGCAATTTGATGATGTAATACCTCCCTACACTGAGGGTCAGTGTGTGAAACCTCGTTCTGTCTGCCTGTATGTAGCTGCAGGGTTCCATCATGGTGGGCTCCTGCTTCCAAATCTTGGTCGGCTTCTCTGGCCTCATCGGGTTCTTTATGAAGTTCATTGGGCCGCTCACTATCGCACCCACCATCTCCCTGATCGGGCTGTCCTTGTTCGACTCAGCTGGCATGAGCGCGGGGAATCACTGGGGCGTTGCGGCTATGTGAGTTTGCCTCCGCCTTAAAAGGAGCCAGCGCCACTCGCTGTCTTCTAAACGCTTTTTCGATTCCTCCTGCAGGACGACAGTTCTGATTGTCATGTTCTCCCAGTACCTTCGTCACATGACAGTCCCAGTCCCTGCATACAGCAAGACCAGAAAGTTCCACTCCTCCAGGATGTACATATTTCAGATTTTACCTGTAAGCCAAGCTGCCAAGAATGTGCACACATGCTAACACCTAGCTTTCAGTGAGAAAGAGTACATGACTGGAAATAGCAAGTGTAATCCAAAAGCCAGTAGGTTCCATTGAAATCATATTGCTTATAGAAGCCAGTGAACTAGAAGTTTACGGGGTCTCGTCTTTGACTTTTGGACTGCAGGTGCTCCTGGGAATCACACTGTCTTGGCTGGTCTGCTACCTTTTGACCATCTACGACATCCTGCCCTTGGATCCAAAGGAGTACGGCTACCAAGCCCGCACAGACCTTAAGGGTGACGTCATCGCCCAAGCCCCCTGGTTCAGGTTTCCCTACCCAGGTGAGGGGGCCAGTAATCCCCCTGGATTTGTCTAATTCAGTATTTCAGGGCATGGGTGTGAGATGTTCGGTCAGTCTTTTCAAGGAATCATGAAAGATGTAGAATCGTTTTTCGGGTTCCTTTGCCAAGATAACAGAGATCAGCTAAACATGCAAAGTAAAAATGCTACATTGCTGTTTTCTATGCCCCAGGTCAATGGGGCATGCCTACTGTGAGCTTGGCAGGGGTTTGTGGAATCCTGGCAGGGGTCACGTCCTCCATGGTAGAGTCTGTGGGTGACTACCATGCCTGTGCTAGGCTGTCGGGGGCCCCACCTCCTCCTAGGCATGCCATAAATCGGGGAGTTGGCATCGAGGGGGTAGGTTGTCTGCTGGCTGGGGCCTGGGGCACAGGAAACGGGACCACATCCTACAGTGAGAATGTTGGTGCGCTGGGCATCACCAAGGTAACTCAGGGAAAGGGAGTGGTGCAGTATAGTGCCCCATTTTCTTCATGGGACAGAAGAAATCAAGGGTTTGGGTCTCATGCACAGGTGGGCAGCCGCATGGTGATTGTGGCCAGTGGAGTCCTGATGATTCTGATGGGGATGTTTGGTAAAATTGGAGCCATCTTCACCACACTCCCAACACCTGTCATCGGAGGAATGTTCCTGGTGATGTTTGGAGTGATATCTGCGGCTGGAGTTGCAAATCTACAGGTATGAGCATAAGCAAGTACCACCACTGAACCTTTTACAAACTCACTAAAGCATAATAGGAATCAGTAGCAGCAGAAGTATGACACACAAGCACAGTGGTACCTCGGTTCTCCAACTCACTAAAACTCAAATTTCTTGATAATCGAACAAGCCAGTTTGACCCAGAACAAGATTTGAATATTAGAACTTGAACCGTGAACGCTGACCTAATATAAATTGTACGCGCCAGGAAATGAGTGAAACTACAATGCAATTCTTACTTGAATGCTTTCTTCACAGACTGGACGATTAACCAAATACAGCAGTGAAACATTACAGTAACTAACAATAAACAAACCACTAACTGACGTGTACTATTAGAGCATTTATGTCATTTATTTAAACTTTATTTTACCAGGTAAATTAACAGAAAGCCGGTTCTCACTGCTTTACGTGATATTCGGGAGAAATAGAAGATTAAGCATCGGAACTGTCTGGGATTCAAGCGTCATGTGTGTAACTAAACTCTTCAGCCAATAAGGGCACAGGTGTGTCGTCACGGAGGTGGTTCCAGTTTGTGCAGCCGGGTGAGACGTTGCAATGCATCTAGCCATAATGCATTGCGTCAGGATCAGAATGCGTTGCTTTAAGCCAGCGCTGTAAGCAAGTCGAACACACCCAATGACCGGACTTGGGAAACAAACAGAAACGCAGACTTAATACAGAGGACTAATGACAACAACCAGAAACAGCTGATCACATGGGGATCCTGCACAAGGTTAACGAATGGGCATGGAACATGGAAGGAGCGGACAATCAGGGCAGGACAGGGGTAATGTTGGGATGAGATCTTTATTGTTTTGGAAGCCATTAAGAAAAAAATTCTCTTCTTGTTCATTTTGTGTTTAAATGCTAAAAAAAACATATTTAGGTGTCATTTTTGGGGGTCAGGAACTAGTTAATTGATTTTCTATTATTTCTTATGGGAAAAATTCAATCAGAACTCGAACTTTTTAAGATTCGATCCAGAGTCCAGAACGGATTAAGTTCAAGAACCAAAGTACCACTGTACTTGAAATTTTTCTTGGGGCCTTTGATCCCACTTAACCTTAAAGCCTTGATGCAGTTGATTGTGAAGACAACAGGTGGAACTCTGCCAAATTATCTGAATAATATTACATAAAGATTTTACAAATAAAAACAACAACATTGTGGCATCTTCAAACTACGGAAGACGATTAGGGCCACCATGAAAATATTATTTGAATTCTGACTTTTTTCTCAGAATTCTGACTTTAAAGTAAAAATTCTGACATTAAAATCAGAATTCAGATAATATTTTCATGGTGGCCCTAATCCTCTTCCATATCAAACTCTGTGGACATCTTTGCACTTTTTCTTGTCAGGGACTTTGTACCTTTCTCACCATTAGAGTGGCACATAATGATAAGCATCATGTGGAAAATGTGGACAGATATATTTGCTATATTTTTAATGAGCTACTGGGCTGGTGTGAAGACTTGTTAGTTGAACCTATTCATGGCTTTGTTTCACCAGTATGCAGATATGAATTCCTCGCGGAACATCTTCATTTTTGGATTTTCTGTCTTCACTGGATTGGTTATTCCTAACTGGATACTCAAGAACCCAACCTCCATAGGAACAGGTAGGAGCCAGAAGAAAGGCCAAAATGAGTGACCTGGAACAACAGTATGAGGTATCGGAAAGGACAGGGACCATAGCACTGTACTAAAACACAATACAACTTGTCTACTGAGAAGTCAGGCCAGAAAGGTGAGTTTCAGGAGCCCCCGATATTCTTGAATTTGGCACAGGTACCTATGGATGTTTCTCAATATCAAGAATGCAAAGATTGTACTTGTGGTCTTGGCAAGAGTAGTTTTGCTAAATCCCCTCCCAAGAATGAACTTGGGGTGCAATGAATCATGAGACTGGTCACGTTTGGTGAGGATGCAAATGATGTAAACTTCATATTTCGGGTGGGGCAAGAACGACATCCTGGGATTTTTACCGTTCTTTGTGCTTCTCTTCTTAGTATTCAGAACTGGTCCTTGGCAATGGAGTATGAAGTAAAACGGGCACACGAGAACACAAATGCAATCAAGTACAAATATTGAAGAACACACTCTGTCTTCTGCTCTCAGGGGTCAATGAGCTGGACCAGGTTCTCCAGGTACTGCTGAACACCAGTATGTTTGTTGGGGGCTTTTTTGGATTTGTCCTGGACAACACCATCCCAGGTGAGCCATCACACATTCAAGAAGGTAAACTGTAATAGCACTTCTGCAGTCAATGACTTGTGGGAGTTGGCTCTCATTGAATCCTGTTGGGTTTCTCAGGGTCCAAGCATGAGCGAGGTCTTGTAGCATGGAACGAGGCACACCAGGAGATTGAAGGCGACGTGGCAGAGACCAGTGAGGTGTACAACCTGCCCTTTGGCCTCAGCTCCCGCCTCGTGTCATTCTCCTGGGTGTGGTGTCTGCCTTTCTGCCCTCCAGTTGGAAGGGAGCAGGGCCCCCTGAGAGACAAAGAAGATGTAACAAAGCCTGGTCTCACACAGACCCAGGCAAGTGGCTGTCAGTGACTGACTCCTGAACTGTGTTTTCAAAGTTTTGGACCTGTCATTCTGGGCCTGCACACTCTCCTGTCCATAATTCTAACACATACCCCTTGCTAATCTATTACTTATTGTTTTAATTAAATTTTGTCTAAACAGATTTTTTCATCAGATTGGTTTCATTTTATATATGTAATGACCTTTGCATGTTCATGCAAAAATTAATTTAAAGTCAAAATAAATTAGTCAGATCACATTATTTTCATTTGACTTTTTTGGGCCACTAATAATTTTATTTGGTATCCACAAACCTTTTATGTACTCTCTGCATTTTAAGTGAATGATCTAACAGATTGTAAAAGTTTAAATAAAACCATATTTTAGCCATTAAAATAGTTGGAATTCCCTACATTTTTGTGTGAAGTTACAGCATCTGCCATTTTAATACTGAATGGAAATTGTGATGTTTGTAATTTAAACTCATTTTGCCACGTGCTGGACCAGGAGGAAACAGTGTTATGTGTACAAAATAAAATTATGAGCGTGGAGTTGTTTCAGGCACTGGGATAAAATTGGCTTTGAAGCTGAGCGTGACCCTGTTAATATGGTCCAGGGGTCTCCAACTCTGGTGCTGGAGAGCTACTATCCAGTAGGTTTTCTGTCCTGCTTGGCTTCTGATGAGCAACACCTGTTCCTGGTATTTACCTGAGAACAGGTGTGGCTCATCAGGAGTTGGGTATGATGGAAAACCTACTGGATGGTAGCTCTCCAGGACCGGAGATGGAGATCCCTGATATAGTCATTTCTGTTGTTTTTTGCCTGGTCAAAGCAAGCACTTGTAACTCATAATTGCTGGATGCAGTGCTACATGGTGAACAGTAGAGCTCAGGCATGTTAAGCAGCATTCCTCAGATCTTCCTTCACAGTTTTATAGAGGTTCACAAAAGACTCTGCCCAGGCATCCCTCTGGTGGCCTGCAGTGTTGGCCATCCTGTAGGCTATGTGTACCAAGGTCAGCACGACGTGTTCAAAGTCCACCCTGCAGAGAGGTCCAGGGAGCTGAGACAGGGCAGACGTCAGGCGCTGGATGTCGGCCAGCTTTGTGGGCAGGATGTTCCTACTGACATCTTCCAGCCGGCGGGTGAGTCGCATGGAGGCCAGCTCTTCATCCTGCACACAGAAAGGTGTGCACTCCTCTCGCACCTGCAGCCCCTCCAGCAGGATCTGGGACAGAGTGCACAGGCTGAATTTCCCATGGGAAGTGACCAATCAAATCACACAGCCTGCTATTATTGAAGCTTTGACTCAAAGAGCTATTTATGAATCGTTCATATGACAGAGGTGCAGTGCATACCGCCCCCTACCAGCCTGGGGTGTAAATGCACATGCTGAAAAGTAGGAGCAGAACTGACAAAAACTCTATGTTCACAGAGGCTACTGCCTTCATGCATGCAGCACAGACAATCACTCCTCAGTGCTCCTGGTCTGCAAGCAGTTCTGAATGTCTCAAGTAGCTCAACTCTTTGCACCAATCACAGGCCAACCTGCAGTGGACTGGTGAATACATGGTACACAACTGGTAGGACTGGGGAACAGACTGTACTTATATTCAGATATAGTGAAGAAAAGGAAACATGTTTGGAAAAAACTTGACAGTGTTCATTTGTGATCTTTTGTATACATTTCACTTCTGGCTTCAGTGTTAACATTACAGAATATTCATCAACCTTGTCTTTTAAATTACATTCAGTTCAAGAGTTGTTGAACATATAGGCCACAGGCTGTAGTAAAACACAGATAGCTGATTATAAGACTCCAAATATATCACTTAAAAAAATTAATACTGGTGACTGTCAATGATCCTCCCTACCTTATAAAAAGTACTTCTTTGAAATAGCCCCAGACCTCCAGCACTTTAAATTAGATAAGTATCGATCGGGCTGATGGAGCAGCTTAGTCTGATTCTAAAGCTTGTATTTTGAGTATACTGATTAGAGGGGACTACACACAGGCAATAAAACTTCCAATGTTTTTCCAACCCCATGATTAATGTTCTTGATAAGCTCACCTCAAAAAATATGTTGGCATCCATGATGGAGTTCAAAATAGAGGAGTTCACCGTGGATGTACCATCTTGATTGATGCTAGATGGAAACACAGCTGCAAGACAGTTTGAAATTAAGTTTAGTGTCACTTTCATGCTAATGAGAATAATTCAGCAAAATGTTGGTCACCAATCAATTGCAGCTGATGTGCATAACATCACATGACTGTGAATTCTGGTGGGTTTCTGTAGCGATATAGACAAACGCAGATGCGCTCCAGGGCAAAATCTAAAGCCATAGACCCAATGAACAGTTTCATTTCATGAGTGAAGGTGGCACAGACCAATAGTTGAAGAGGGGGGGGGCGCATTTTGAAGCTGTGAACCACATATGCGGCGAGCAGCTAATGAGGAATGTCTGGCGATCGTAAAAAGATGAAGGAAAGAGAAACATTTCTGTGAATCCAGCTTGACCCTTTGTTTTTGTGAAGAGTGTTTAAACTAAAACAATGTGTCTGGCTGGGCAAAAGTGCAGGGGGGTTGTCTAGCCTTGGTTCTCAAATGTCAAGACCCACTTGGGGTTTTAGGGGTGTATTATAATTAGCATCTTGACACTTAACGCAACAGGTAATCATTATAAGGTCCCTAAACTGGAGCTTCATGGCACCTCTCTTATGACAGAACAATCCCAGATGTAGTCAACAGGAAATGGAGCAAGGACTCAGCCAAAGATGACAATGCAATTTTTGCACAGTATGTGTGTGCATTGCAATGGGCTGCTGTCTTGTCCAGGGTGTCCCCTGCTTCTTGACAGCCTTGTACTGGAAAATCAACTGGAAGACGGAAATTTGGATGAATGGATGGATGCAATTTAAGGTGTCTTGAAGACCAAAGAACAAAATTAAGCAAGAGAGACAAACATCAATTTTACAATTTTAGGAAACATTTCATAAAAGATTAATATTCCTGATGTAAAAAAATTGAAAATCACAATCTGGTTTATCGACTTTGTAAACAATACAAGTATTTTCAGCTGAAATGTCCTCTTAGCCATGACAGGAAGCTGAATCTAATTCTGGCTGGTTGGCTGATGTTGCCTTTTAAGAAAGATAAACTTCAGCAAGGCAAACATAAATAAAGCCGGACATCATCATACATCTTCACGCATCATCTTCCAATCCCCTTTCCTGGTTAGGATCTTATGATATTAGACTCCGATTAAAATGTAAAAGAATATTACACGCTAGAAAGCCAGTGTCATGCTGTTCTTCTCACCTGCCAAGAACTACGTTACTTTAACAGCTATGACATTGTTTAGCGTTCGATTTGCTAAAGTAATGAGAAGGAGAGAGTGAAAGGAAAACTTAAGCCTTATTTTAAGCAGGAAAACAAACAAAACACGCAGGCTGCGTTTCTGAGGGACTCCAAAAATGAAGTGTTTACGCCTCGAATGAGCAGAGCTACTTAATGCTCAGTGTCTGTGATAACAACCACAAGTGGGTGTGGTGTATTTGGGAGAAATACTGGATATTTATGGCAAAAACTCAACAGATGCGACAGCAAACTTAATAATATTCAACAGTGCTATATTGTATTTCAGGCTAAGAATAACCCAAAAACAACACAAGACTGAATCTGGTTTCTGATCAGATTGTATTTTGGATGCCATTGATCAGATTAATTGCTGTGAATACAGCAGTGTTTTTCAGTGGGTGTAATGATTGCTGTATCAGATGATATTAACCTTTCAAACAGACATACTGACACTGACCAGATGAATAGCTGTGATTTTCAATGGGTCTTAATTGGAAAAAATTGCAATTTTAAGGGGCATTATTTTAAAAATTCTACAGTAAAATATCTTAAAAGTCTGGATATAGTAATGGTAATCATTGATGTATCAGATGATATTAAGCTTTCTAATAGAACAGAATCTAGAACAGAATTATCATGGTAAAGATGATATTTTTTTTGTCAAAAGTTTTCATGTGGTCAGCAGGTGAAGCCTTTCTGAGAACCGGAAGCAGATCTGGGATGGAGGACAGCAACAAAGAACGATGAAAAGACCAATAAACCCAGTCTGAAAGGCACTATTCAAGATGACACTGGCAATAACCTCAGGACAAAAATAACAAGCAATACATGGCTGATGCCACCTGGCGGCCCGCCACCCAGGTCGTTCAGAACCCGCGTGTTTCTCTTCTTTGCCGGGGAGGGCCTGCTCTGTGACTTTCCCTTCTCGCCTCCTCTCCTGTCAGTCGCCATCTGGCTGCACATCACATTCTGGGAATTCCTCGACCCTTCCTATGGAATGTGAGCAGTATTCCTACCATAGTCCTGTTTGTGAGATAGTCATGCATATTGCAAGTTCTGTAATGTTCTGTTGCTATACAGTAATCAATCAGACTAATATTATAATGCCGTTAAATATTAGAAAAAATAAGTCACATATTACATTATTTTAAAACTACTTGTATGTCCATAGAAGGGAATATTTAACCAGGGACTTTATCTGATCACCTCGAAATAACATCAATATAATCAATATTATATTGTACATTCTCCCTCCAACAAAAGATGCAGTGTTAGTGGATCATTTGTGTTTAACCATGCGTGGTGTTTACAGCAGGTGTCCTGCCTCTTACTTCAATACCTAAATGACCTAAATGTCTTGCCATTAATCAACCCAAAGAATGCTTCTGGCGCCTTCAGACAACCCTGTGAATAGCTCTGAATTCCAGCTGAGTGTGACTTAAAAGAGCATATGTTTCAGGTCATTACAGGACATCATTTCTGTGCATGAATATAAAATATTACTTATGCCATTTAGATGAATAAGTTTACTTCAGAGTACTCCCAGTCCTAACTTTTCTGGAATGACTTTAGTGCTATTAAACATACAAAACAATGACCATTATTTTTTTTACTTCTGGTTTTAAATGTCCCCCTACCTTTGTTATGGCACTGAGTATCACTTGCGTAGATATTGTGCGATAGAAGTGCAACAATCACCATCCTCCAGCTCATCATGGTCAGCTTGCAGCCAGAAGTGAGTGCCTGACTTTTTGCCCCGCACATGGCTAGACCTCTGAGCCCAGATCCTGCAGTCATTGAAGAATCACGTGCTCGTGACAATAAACTTCAGCTCTCTGTTCAGGCGCCGTTATACTATCTGGTGCTCACTCTCTTTTCTCATTTCTCTTCCCCTCCCTTGGTCTATCCGTCTCCCTCTTTTGCTCATGTGACTCAGTGTCACGTTGTCCATCTGGAACTCATCACGCCACAGAAGCACTCTGGCTGCAGTGCGCCTCTGGCTTTCTGCTGGTGCTCGTTAGAAGCTTCTACATTTTACCTTTAGCATCCACGCTATTACTGATGCTGTCAGAATTAGCATCCTCAGTCTCACTGCCGAGGATGAAATAGTGGTAAAAGGAAGTAGTGTCAACTCCCCTTGTTCTAAAACCCTACATTCCAAAAAGGTCTGAACTCTCAGTACAAGAAGGATGTCTTCTGTGGGGAGTGATTATTCCACCAGCGTTAAGAAAAAGACTTGTGAAGCAGCTACACGAAGGCCATTGAGGAATGATACGTATGAGCTTGCCAGAAGCTACTTCTGGTGGCCCGGATGAGATACACAAATTGAAGAGACCGCAAGAACATGCCCATCGTGCCAAACCAACCAGTGTATGCCACAGCTAGCCCCTCTGCATTCGTGGAACTGGCCAGAAGAGCCGTGGCAGTGCATCCACAGGAAGCTTCACTCTTGAGCGGTGGTGGTGGTGGGCCCCTTGGGCTGTGTCACCCAACCATGAACCCAGACAACCATGGCTCAGTCGATGTAACTGTAAATTCACCTTCAGGGTAAGGTTTTGAATTCCATGCCCAGCTGTGTGTTTTTTAAT
>JABFEA020000067.1:20986779-20997701 GCA_019775915.2 Cyphomyrus plagiostoma
CACGAGGTAACAAGGAGGGCGTGTCAGACGAAAGGCTGGAACAGGACGGACGACGCGGTACGTAACATATATATATAACCTTAATGAACTCTGCTTAAACCACAACACCGAATGTGTATCTTATGAAAGACTGACATTAACAGAATTCAGAGATAAAATCAAAAGTGTACATGGGGAACTTTCAATGCCCTGATTAATCTTTGTCTGAAAATGTAGCTGTCTACATGCTCCCCGTTTTAAAGAATAAAACATCTTATCTTGACAGTGGAGTGAAGTTCTTAATCCAAAACACATGAGAAAGTAAATATCTGGTTTTAAACATTTATCATGCAGTTTATGGAATAGTGATAAAGACGTCTGACTTCAACAGTGAGCCACTAAAAGCCTCTGCTTCTGTTTAAAATTCCGCTGATAATGAATGTTTTTTCTGCATAGTGGAAATGCTGTGCTGAAACTGATGTGAGGAACCACTTATGTTTAGACCGATACTTCCCAGATGCCGGTCACAGATGGTATTCACATTGAATAGTTCCTCATCTAGGTCAGAATCAAATGTAGTGGCTCATTGTGTGGTTTCATTTCCTGCAGGTTGTCACCCCAAGCCCCAGGTTGGGCCTTGATTTTCTTAACTCACATGTATAAACTCACATGTATAAATGATTATGTGTGATGTCAACTGATTCAATTCGCATAAAGCTTGATGCTTTTGAATTGACATGCTCCAGAAGCCCGCCAGTCCGATGAAGCGATTGCCTTTACTGAAAAGGCTAGAGTTTAGACACCTGCCTAACATCAGTGGATCTTTTGAGCTGTGATCAGCCAGGAAGATGGACCCGAGACTGCTGCAAATTTCCCAGAATGCTGGGAGACACGCAGAATGTGAACTGAAAAAAAGTCATGGTAAATTGTTCGCCAATGGGAAGGCGCTGTCAGTCACGGTGCTTTGAATTTAATATATACAGGATGTCTATTATCTGGCTAGTGCTACCAGTAACCAAGAACTTCAGAAATTGCATTCTTTGCGTCTTGGCCATTTGTACTGATCAAATCTGCTATTATGGTATTCATCCATCTTACTAAGGCTGACAGCCTTAATCCACATGGCGCTTAAAAAGAAGAAAAGACCGAGGATAGGAGGAGAGAAAAGGGCAAATAAGGGAAGACGTGCACGCCTCTGACATGTACCCCAATACATGAATGCTTATTAGTTTAAATTGTGTGTTCATTTTCATCAGACACACACCCCTGCAGTAAAGGTTTAGCTGCCCCTTTTTCAAAAATCTCTCGTGTTGCTCCTGGTGTGAGGAAGCATCAGCTGCAGTGCATTCTGGGTGTGAATCACTGATGTGGGTGATGCGGCGCTCATATAGCGGTGTCCTCCAGCCAAATGTGCACAGGCAGGTGCCATCTTCTGACATTTGATGGCTCCTCTTCCTTGCACTACGCAAAACTGAGATACTATGATACTACGGGTGTACGCAAGGACCCCGAGACTTCAGAAAGCATTAGAGATTTTCCGAAATTCCTCCAGAGGCAGGTTCAGTTACAGCGCAGGATGAGTCGACAGACGCGGGCCTGTCAGGAGGCCTCGCCAAATCTTACTCAAGACAGAAACACATTTTTTAAAAGGCTTTAAAGACTTTCATTGTGCATTCATAGCAGCAAAGTCCATTCATACTGAGAGATATAAAGCAGAAAAAAACCAATAACTGACTTTTAAGGAGGAATGTTTTCTTACACCTGTTAACAGTGGATGCCGCGAGATCCGGGCATGCAGAGACCCGCAAGGCGGCTGCATCTCCCTTTCCTGCCATCAATTGAATTCCACAGGGCGACCCGCTGGACTTGCTCCCCAGGGCATTCTAGAGTACAGTCCCTGAAGATGCTTGGACATTCTCTGCACTTTGGCTCCCTCTGCAGTCCAAAACAGGACAACAAGGTTATTTGATAGAACAGAGGGCACCACTTTACAATAAGGTTCCCTTTGCTGTAGCAACTGTTAACTGTGTTATAACTTGTTTAAAATAGTCTATTAATAATTTACAAAGGGTTAGAACCTAATTAATAATCTGATTATTAACCATTCATAAACCCTTATATGGGTAGTCTTATTGTAAAGTGGAGTGTAGCTATTCATCCTCAGGATGGGGGCAGCGGAATTTGATTTTTATTTGCCTGCTGTGAACATGATAAGATCAACATTTATTTTGCCTCAAGAGCCTCCAGATATGTGTAATATCCGCCAAAAGTCAACTGTCTAAACACAAAGGTGCCTTTGCAAAGGGGTCCTCTCTCTCTGCTCCTCAGAACGTGTAATAAAACAAACACAGCAGATGCACACATACCTGATATGGGATTCTTCTCTGCCATCCTTTCACTGTTATTGTCTCCTTAGGTACTGGCTCAATAGGTGAGTAAGATACTCATTTACAATGAAAATGAATAGGTTAATGTCTTGAGATATATTCCGCTGAGCAGGCACAGTTGTAGGCATCTGCAGAAGCCCTCCTTGTGCAGATCTGATCTCCATGATTATTATTACAAAGTGGTACATTGCATATCTACTGATACTCCTGTTGTCCTCAAGAATCTCATTACATAAGGCACGCTCTCATTTCAGGCCTGCCAGGCTCTGCCAATTGTTTATCTTAAAACAATGCTGGCATTCTTCTTAAATTCTCCTAAAGGTCAAGTAAACGTTTCTTTACAAAGTGTATGCCTTTAACAGAATGCACAGCGCAGTGGATGCCAAGGCCAAGTGAAGCGTAGCCTGTGACAGATTTGCGAGCGCTCAGCCTTCAAGGGTGGCACTAAAGAGCAGGAGCACCTGCCCAGCTTTTCCTGGACTGCAGGATGTAAAGGAAGCTGACATGTGTTGCAGTTACAGACACACGCTCCCTGAGGATGTGGGTCTATGTAGACCCCTGTCTGGTCGGCTCGCTTCTGACGTACGTTCTCTAAAACAACCACCTCCTTCCTGCCCCCTACCAGTGTTGCTCACTCAACATGATTTTAATGCTCTCCTCTGTTGATTGTTGGTACTTGCATGCCTGAGGAGGAACTGTCAACGAATGCTGGGCGTTTTTATTCTGCATTGTGTTTCTTCCCCGTCAAATCAGGCTTCTGCACATTATCTCACTGTCTTTCGTCGCCGGGCCTCTTATGATTCGTGCCTCGCCAAGACCTTGGTTTGTGTGAGCTAAAGACATCCACCCTGTGTCATCCCTCTTCCACCCAGCAAGGGCAACAGCAACAACCTGTTGGTTACATAACCTGCCATTTTCCCATTTCACTAGAATAGAGCAGCACTCATCCCCGTGGGGAAACATTCACATATCCCATATTGATCCCTATAAAAGATGCAAGTTCTGTATATACAGATGAGAAAGAGTTTAGGTTCCCAGGGTCAGCTAACACCCAGCACCCTGGAGTAGGTCTGAGTTTGACACCCAATGGTAATATGATTACTCTGCTGGCCATGGCATTCAAACCTATGACCTACTGGGCATTGTTCCTGGAGCTACCCACCTACACCGCAGACTATTTAACATATAGAGTCAAGTAATTGCCAAATCTCTAAAAGTTAAGTACCAAGTCCTTGGGTAGCTCAGAAGCGTCTGTTTGAGGCTAAAACCTAAACCTTTGGCTCAAAAACATTTCTACAGAGATCTAAGATTCTAACCTGTTTAAAGTCCCATTTGTCCAACTGGAGAGATCACATGGGGACATTTAGGACCCAGCTGGCTATTGTTGGATTCTGTAGAGTCTCTGGAACAAATCTGCATTGAAATTAGTTTGCGTTCCCTGAAATTCTGTTTGTGAATTTCGCAACTGGTTGACATTTTGCCACTTAGGGACTACAAATATGGTGCCGTTTGCTTGGAACTAGAAAGGAAGGCCTAAGGTTTTTTATTAGTCTATTCTTTATCCCAGTTTAAATGCCCTTTCTCTTTGTCCACTTACATTTAGTCCAGTTTACCTTAAATAGGACTAGTTATCAAATAATCAGATCACTGGATTCAGAAATACTAAGAGGCCTCGAGCCCAATGAAGCTGCGGCCCCTGGCAGGATATTGCCTCCGCCCCTGCAGCCAGCGGGGGCCACCAGCACAGCCAGAACTCTGTATCAATAGGACCATTCAGTAAGGGCACCAGCCCCCCCAAATCACGACCCACAGACCCGTGTTTTCACCCAGACACGTGCACGTGCTTGTGCACGGAGGTGCTGGCCAGTCCTGAACCGCGCTGTACTCAGACATAGCAGGTAAACTGGCTGTTAACCGCAAACATGTGCTGTCCCTCATCTCTGTGATTGTTTACACCACAGTCTCAGGGGAAGATTACAATTCTGATTCACGGCAGATGCAGTACCATCAGATCACACGGAGAGGCATGACCATTAACACATAAAAGGGTTCCCTCCCCAGTGCGATCTGAATTTAATGCCTCCTGGTAAAATAATTCATTATTATTCCCATATCCATTGAATAAATACTGCAGCCTATCTCAGTCTTAATTGTAAATCACTATTCTTAATCTCACAGAATTTCTTTGTTTTTCAATGATAATAAAGGTGTCATGCTTTATGTCTTATTTATTCGGTAACTTTTTACATTAGCTGCACTTTCATAATGTTTTCATTATGCATTCATAAGCAGCATGTAAGTATACCTTAATATGTCTTAAAGATTTGCATTCATAATACATTCAATGAATAAGATGTGACAGCGGTAATATACTTTAATAACAAGCATTGTCAGTGTATAATCGAATGATGTTTGTTATTAATATTAAGCTGTTAAGGTATGTTAGGATGTTAATGTATACTTACATGCTGCTTATGAATGTTCTATGTATGCATTATAAAGGCCTTACGAAGGTGCATTTAATGTGGAGCATTACCATTTATTTTGATCAATGAGTAAACGAGTTGCATATCCACACGCTAACATAGAAACCCAGCCCAGTTATCTTTCTTGCTTCCTAACATATTTCCACCCCCACCGCCACATTTGCCTTAGACCACGAGAGACTGGTGATTTTCTGCATGACCCCCGCATATAGACACTAACGCTGCATCATCCATCAGTCTTTCATGCACATGTCTGTGACTTAAAACCCCGCCCATTCCCCCAGAATCCCCTCCCACTCCGGGGAAGATGGCCTGGCCTGGAAAGCACGCCCTGCCCCCTTCTCAGCAAAGGAGAGTCACTTCAGAAACAATAGGCATTGTTTGTCCCTGCAGTCTGGGAATCAGTAACACAGTATTGTTATGGAGGGACACAGACAAGAAAAAGGAGGGAAAAAAACAAGGGAAAGAGGGTTGTGACAGAGAGGCGATGCATGCCATTGTTCTAAAAGCATAGCATTTTTCCCTGTTTGGAGTCCCTCAAAGTGGTCCGTGGGAACACAAAACACAATGCGTGTATCTGAAGGGAAGACTGAGTGTCACACTGCATTTTGGGACACAGAGGAGATGGATCTCCGGAGCTAATTAAGCTTGGAATTTTAATAACTCTCAGAATCTGTCCTGACTTTCCCCTTTCACACACTGCTAAAGGGGAGACAGACAAACAAGCCAGGAACAAGTTATGCTCGAAAACCCCCAGCCAAATGCAATCCACGCTTCTAAACCGATGATCGAAAGTGAAACAGAGGCTGCTTACATCAGAAATTACACAGCTCCTAGGCCCAACAAGGGAAGAAAAATCTCCTGCCCCCCCCCCCCTTTGCTCTCTCACACCCTCCTATTTGTGAGCTGTATCCCTGTTTAGGATAATGGTCTTATTTCAGTAAAAAGGTCTGAAAGATTATGTGGTAAAGAAAGCGAGAGAGAGAGAGAAAGAGAGCGTGAAAAAGAGAGAATGAGAGGGCAGGACACCGTGTTTCCATCCAGTCAAATCTCAGTGAACACACATAACAGCTCTCTAAGGCCCCTTTTCATTCTTTCCATCATTCTTTCTCTGTACCAGTTATGCACAACCATGTTCATAAATATATAAAAAATGTTATAAATGGTGCAAAGGTGACATCAAAAAAATATCTACAGATGTTTGACACAAACCCACCACCAGTAGCCCACAGTGTGCTTGAAATATCGGCAAGGGGCGTCACCTCGCCTGTCTCGGCTGTTAAGTCAGGAGTATCGGTATTGAGGGTCGCCAACTTCAGTCAGCTGGCTGGCGTGAGATTTTCAATTTGAGACAAGTCTGCGCACACACGCACACGCATTTACATGTATGTGACAGTTATACTGCCTTGTAAATAGTCTGCACGGTTTGCAAACTGTCCCAACGCTTTTGATGTAGTTAATTTTAGGTTTGTAATAGAATAACATAAGATTTCGTGCATGATCGTGAGAGTCGAAAGGGCGAGTGTCACGCGAGAAGTGTGAGAGCTGGTGGCGAATGGATGCTGCGTCTCCGAGGTCCATATTTCTCGCTTCAGGTTAATGTCATGCAGCTGAGGTTAACTGTCGGCACGCTGAGACCTACTTAGAGGGGTCAATGGTCATTAGCCGTGGGACTGTTTACCCCAATCTGGAGTGTCAGTCTGACAGGCAAGAAGAGGCAGCCCTGGAGTGACAGGGAATTACAGCTGATGAAGGAGCAGACACAAGCAGCAGGAACGCATGAGACCAACAAATGTCTGAAAGTAGAATATTGCAGAGGGATTTTGTTGGGGAGCCTTTGATCTGTGACTGTTTAAACCAGAAAGGTTTGCCTGTCTCCAGCTTTAGCTAAAGACATTTTAGTTTACTCGTTTTGAGTTATTTCCTCCTGCAGAGCTGGAAGTAAACACTGGGTGGCGCTTTTTCTGTAAAATTATTTAAAAGTTTCTTTTCAAATCTTATTATCTGACGAATTTATTAGACTAATACGGTTTATTATACCAATAAATGAAATAAAATGCATTTTAAATTAAATTATTAAAAAGTTTACTGATGCCAAGTACAGTTGCTTTTATAAGAAATAGTCGCCAATAAGTGAATCCGCCAATTGTGAATCCAATGGTAAACGTTTCTGTGTAGAAATGCAGATGACAGCTAGTTAAATAGGATTTTTTTGCAGCTATCTTGCGCTAAATAAAACTGGAGCTCAACTGACACAAAAGTGCGATACTGTATCCACAATAGAGATGACATAAGCGGCCTCGAAAGAAACGGAGCCCTCGGAGCACCTGACTGCATGCATTGTTTTGAAGCTGTTTACAACAACGTGGTACATCGGGATGCCTTTTCCTACGCCGACTTCACCTGATTTTTTTTTTTTTTTTTTAAGAATCCTAGCGTGCAAACTCTCATCTAACAGCCCGCGAGTGTGATTTGTAGGAATGTGCCTTTAAGTCGCAGGAAAAAAAAACATGAACCGAAATGGGGCGGAGTCGCGATGCCCTGTCACTCTTTCAATATTGCTCAGATGTATATCTCCAGGCAAAAGTTAGCGATTGAAGTGCGAGGGAGCAGATTGCGGCGGAGGAGACGAGCGCTGCAGCGCCAGCGTCCGACTTACGGAGAAGCGCTCGCCCCCGACAGTGAGGACGGATTTTGCCTCAGTCGTTGCTTTAAATATCTGGACCGTCGCATTTGTCAAAGACTGGATTTTCCGCATTTAATCACTAGCATTGCGTGGGGGGATCTGCTTGGTTGGAAGAGTTTCATCTGGATCTCCCCTGCATATAAAACTTGCCGCCACATGTTATTAAAAGGATTATTATTTTTGATCTGATCTAAAAAAAGATCTTAGGAATATTTCAGAATCCCAAAAACTTGGTCTCCCATGTGGAATAGGGCAACGCTGCAGGGGATGAGCTCGTCGGCGTTACTTGCCCTGCTTCTCTGGGGGCTGCAGTCTCTGTGCGCAGGTAGGTGCCTCACGAGTCTCATATGTAATCGCAGGA
Source organism: Cyphomyrus plagiostoma (assembly GCA_019775915.2). Classification (NCBI taxonomy): domain Eukaryota; kingdom Metazoa; phylum Chordata; class Actinopteri; order Osteoglossiformes; family Mormyridae; genus Cyphomyrus; species Cyphomyrus plagiostoma. The sequence continues at coordinate 20,994,679 of JABFEA020000067.1, forward strand.
TGGAAAGTACAGATGAGCTCAGCCTATGCAGACAATAGTGGTTCGGATGCTCCCTGCTTGTCACTGTTAAGGGTTATAATTACCGAGCGGCGTTTTGTTGCTGTAAAAAGATGTGGACCATTATCAAATTCGGGCTTTTAAATAAGTACCATAAAGTCTCGGCGCATGTGCTTTGACAGCGCAGTGGACGCGGATCTCGTTGCGTTTATTTTTAATGAGATGCCTGGAGGTACAGAGTCGCCAGATAAAACCAGTGTGAGGGGGGTAACCTCCCCGATTTAAGTTATCGTATGTGTTTTAAAACATTTTAGATTGAGAACCATCTATATTTCACACAAGCAGAATAATCGTAATCATTCCAGGCATCTTGCAGGGTGGGAGTGGTGTTATTTACATGCGTGATGTGAGTTTGTCTCCAGGGGCCCACGTGTAACAAAAAATGTAAGGGTAACGCACGGGGAAATATACAAATCACTGAATACAGATTTCGAAGTTTAGGTACAGAAAAAGGATGGATTTATGGATGAATGGAATAATGGATGGATGGAAGGATGAAGTTTACAAACACCCGGCGCTTCTTCTCGCTAACCCAAAAAAAAAACAGCACAATTATTCAATTATATAACAAACTTACAATTACGCTGTAATTGTGTAATTGTAATTGCGCTGATTTTGGCCTTCGGTGAGCCCCAACTTACGTGAGGCATGGTAATGCTTGCGAAGTACTTAATAATGCCTCTTTAAATACCGTCAACACCTTTGCAATATCAGTCTTAAAATGTATCACAAGGGGAAATTATACGCGGTCTTAGTAGAAACCCATATGAGACGCGCCGTCGGATCTCCCGCCTCGCTGCATTCCGTGTTTGAGCGATAAGATTTATCTGAAGCGATCTAGATGGACGTCCTTCGCCAGACATGTCTTTCTTTTATCACCGTATTTATCATTTATCACCACATCAAACAACCGTGTTGCTCAGTAAATTTATAAAGGAATGCTTCAGAACCCCAACGACACATTCATCCATCCGTAATCCTAAATAACTAACTATTAACAGTTGTCGTGATTTGGATCCTATCCAGAGGAGCATGCTGCGTAACTTGCACAACAAGGCTGAAGTTCTTTACTATTTTGATCTAAGAAGAAAGATTTATTGTCTTATTTGACGGGAGATTCCGTTCTGGAGGAAGCCACACATGCACCCTCGTAGCTGCTATTCAGTTAAGCTCTAACTCAGTGAAGACCCCCTCCTGTCCCCCTCGGTTCTCAGATCTCAGCAGACTGGCAGCAGGTTCTGGAGTCGGGAACCAGTGCAAGAGCCAGGCCTGTAACCCGCCCATGGGGAACCTGGCGCTGGGCCGGCGCATACAGACACGGACCGTCTGTGGCTCCAACTATACAGAGTCGTTCTGCTCTTTCACGGGTCCTGCGGCGACTGTTGGGTCCTGCCCCCTGCTCAAATGCGACAAGTGCAGCTCGGCAAACCCCCAGCATGCCCACCCGGCCTCCGCCATGGTGGACTCCTCCTTCCGTCACCCAGACACGTGGTGGCAGTCGGCAGAGGGGGTCAGCGACGAATTCGTCCAGCTGGACCTGGAGACGAAGTTCTACCTCACGCATCTTATCGTGGTGTTCCGCTCGGTCCGGCCCGCCGCCATGGTGCTGGAGAGGTCACAGGACTTTATGCGCAACTGGACCACCCTCGCCTACTTTGCCCAAAACTGCATGGAAGCTTTTGGGCTGGAGGACAGAGCCCTGAAGTCGGATGAGGTGGAGTGCACCTCCAAATACTCGGCTCCATTCCCCTGCACGAGGGGAGAGGTAAGTGGATGGATGGATGGATACTTCAGAGACAGGGCCTCAGTGGGTTAAGCCTCGGAAGGTTGGCAGTTCAAGTCCAGTTTCAGCAGAATAGTTATATCTGTGGGACACTTATAATCCCAAGCTCCATGGGCACCACTGCAGGTGGCTACCCTTCACTGCCAAGTTTGCTGTCAAAGAGAATTTCCCCATGGCGATCAATAAACGGTCATTATAAGGGGAAGACATTCAGGGGTTCAGACACTAGGGGAAGCCCTTGAGTAAAGTCATTGGGTAGAATTTTTCAGGGACATAGTCAGATCTTTGTGCAGCTGTGCTCAGGGGTGGTTATGGATGCTTATGGTTGGTGGAGATGAAGGATTAGGTTTGATGGAGAAGCTGTGTTGTGGAGATTCGGGACACTTTGTGAATCTAGTGTTTTTTTGTGGGGGGGGGGTGGTTGACAGACTATGAGCTAACCCTGTGCATCATCTGAAACACTGATGGGTGAACTCTTGATGGAGAACCCAAAGATCACCCAAAAAACCGTTTTACATCACAGGGGGTGCTAAGGAGACATTAGCCAAATCGAACTCCATGCAGCACGTTTGGAAACAGCAGCCTCTCACCCTCTCTGAGGCAAGACGCAGGAATAAAGTGAGTAATGCAGGCCGCTGCTGTGTGCCAGCATCGCCCCCTGGAGGTGTGGATGTTTGGAATGAGGTGACGCTATGGGTCTCCATGGCGATGGAGAAGGAAAACCTCAGTGCAGATTGTTTTTTCGGAAAGGCGCTCGAGGCCCATATCTCAGTCTCCCATTTCGAACTATTTCAGGGGTAGGATTACCTCTAAGTGACCGCAGTTTTGTACTGGATGCGCAGTTATAGAAGATGAGAGGGTGGATTGATTACCTTTAAATGGTAATGTGTTTAGAGCGAGCTGAAGGGGTTGGCTTTTATCTGTAGAAAGGGACATTGACATGCGACCTAAGGAATATTGGCAAAGTCATGTCATGCAGATGATCAGTCAGAATTTCATTGAGTCAGACTATCCTTAGCGCAATCCTGTGATGGAGAAAGGTATGATTTATAGTGCAAAGTAGTTATCCTCAAGTACTAGTCATCCTTAAATGCTTCCCATTATCTACATACACTCACCTAAAGGATTATTAGGAATACCTGTTCAATTTCTCATTAATGCAATTATCTAATCAACCAATCAC
>JABFEA020000067.1:21000114-21013009 GCA_019775915.2 Cyphomyrus plagiostoma
CTCCCCGTTTAAGGGTTTAAAATTTTTTTATTCTTAAATTGGCCCATTTTTTCTTTTAATTGGTTTTTTAACAATCCTTACAACCCCCCCCCCCCCCCCCCCCCGGCACTCTTTGTTCCCCACACAGTTGTGTTGAGCTGGATCTCTCACATGCCCTTTTGTCTTGTGAGTATTCTCAAGTATCTCCTTGCCCCATGGCCTGCTTGTGAGGTCCCCGTAATTGTGAAGTGCGATACTGTGACCTTGTGACCCCTCCAGGTGATGGCTTCAGCAAATTGATAGTGCCATCTCCTTAACACCGGGCCGGGGAATGAAGAAGCAGCCAGGGACGCCACCTCGCACTGGAATACCAGGCCTTTCTTGGCGAAGGGAGACTGCCACGCCCTGCCTGAAGTGGTGTACCTCACCATTTCTGGCTGAGGGTGGTGGACGATACACTGAAAGTGGGATTTGCAGGGTTTTATGCAGCACGCATCATGACTGCTGCATCTGTTCCAGTTACAATGATCATGATGGGAGACAGCAGTAGGGTGTCAATGGAGATAAGGAGGATGACGGTGACGTCTGGCGGAAATCGCTTTGCAAACAGCCGGAGCAGGAACAGAAGCAGCCAGAGCATAGGGATTCCAGAGCATCAGGAATAGGGAGACAAGTCGTCACTTTTTATAGGCATTTCAACCATATTCATTTGGCACGGTGCACAGTGAAAACGAAACAATGTTCCTCCAGCACCATGGTGCTACATAAAACGACACAGGACTACAAAGCTACACAGGAGCAGCAATGGAAGCAGCAGGAGGAGCAGGAATCGAAGCAGCAGAAGGAGCAGGAATAGGAGCCGCTGAAGCAGGAATAGGAGCAGCTGAAGCAGGAATAGAAGCAGCCTTCTCTGGCTGCTGAGGAAGGCGTCTCGCCCCAGGGCTTGGGTTTCCATTTGCTCTCACGGTAGCTTTCAAGGCAAACTGAGAAAACTTGGTGCTTCGCCAAAGCTGAAATAGAGAGGGGGGGGTGTATGTGTGGTGGGGGGGGGGGTTCCACTTGAGTAGATGACAAGCCTTAGAAAAGAATGGAGAATGAGAAGGTTTGTTAAAACCCTCATCCTGGGGTGGGGCCGAGTGCTGGGGCGTGAGACCTGGAGATTTAACCCCCCTGTGTCCCCTGTTGGTGTCTGAGAGGTGGGAGGGCTGGGAGACCCAGCACAGGAAGGCAGATTTGGAAATACGGGTTGTATGGGGATGTAAAGGTTAGGGTTAGGACACATGCCAGAAGAGCACCTGCGTGGCTGGTCAGATTCTCTGGGCCCTCTCCAGACCAAGGGCAGCACCTGGGGGCTCCTGTTTGGCCGGGATGCCCATCTGGCTGCTATTGATCCTCCCTCTCTGTCTGCCCTCTGGTGATCCTCCCTCTCTGTCTGCCCTCTGGTGATCCTCCCTCTCTGTCTGTCCTCTGGTGACCCTCCCTCTCTGTCTGCCCTCAGGTGACCCTCCCTCTCTGTCTGCCTTCAGGTGATTTACCGTGCCATGCCGCCCTGGAACTCCCTGGACCCCTACAGTGAGAAGGCTCAGCATAAACTGCTTGTCACCAACCTTCGGCTGCGACTCCTGCTGGGCCAGGAATGTCCCTGCGGGGCGAAGGAGCTCACTGCCGGCCCCCGGCCGATGGGCCACTTCGCCATCTACGACTTCATCGCCAAGGGCAGCTGTTTCTGTAACGGGCATGCTGAACACTGTGGCCCCGCCCCTGGCTACCAGCCCCTTCGGGAAAGGACCAACCACGTGGTGAGTGACAGGCGACTATCCACAACCCCCTCTGCTCCACTAGATGAGGCTCTTTTAAGAACTCCAAGGCTCAGGTTCGGCTAAATGTTCAGCAGGGCCGTCCTGTTAGGTAGCAAAGGTTAAAGGGGCAGTTCATCTCAAAACTGAAAAAACATGTTTTACATGGCTTTGGTCATATCTTTCCATCTAGGTTGTTCTGCTAGGAACTGTCTAGTTAGAAATATCAGTGTTCTTTCTCAATCTAGTACCCTGGCAAGATCTTCTGCGCAGCGATATGGTTGGTATTTGGAGTTCTGTAGAAGAACATAGTTCCCACATTTAACTGCTCACCAAAAATTCTGTGGATTATCTTGAGTAACCCGGTCATTATTTCCAGTAAGAGACATTGCTGTTCAATTTTTTAAATGTATTTTTTGGGAGTTTTAATCAGCACAGAAAGAATGCCATTCAGCCCCATTAGATTTGGGAGAAGACAACCAGCCAACTACCAGAAGAGCATCCCAGATGGATAGACGGTACTAAAGCCCCTCTAAAACATATTATTTTTAAATTTTGGGGTCAACTCCCCCATTGATGTAGCCAGGAGATCATCTCGCTAATGCAGCCCTGACAAGCAAATGGCCTTTTTAACTTGGAGAGCTTACAGGAATTAACATCCATTGTTGCTGGGCTGTGCCTCACCTTGTGCCGTCATTGCTGCCGTTCTCGGTTTGTCCACTTCTGCATCCCTACCGCTCCGAGGTCGGGTCCACCTGAGGTCAGGCCAGGCAGCTGAACACATGGAAATACTGAACACGTGTAAGTGCCAAAGCGTGTGCTATGCCTTGGGGCCAAGAGGGCAGCGGCACTTACTACCGCCACTCAAACCACACACTACCCCCTACTGACCACAAACAGTCACTACACTGTGTGAGTGTGTGGCCTTGAAGTGACTTTTCAATTAGGGCTCCAGAAACAACCAGACCACCTTTGCATAATGTTGAATGTGTGTGTGTTTGTGTGTGTGTGTGTCCCTTTCCCTCCTGTGGTTTCCTGGGTCACCATAACTCACATTTTCCCAGCGTGCCATTTCAGGTCACCTTCCTTCCACAGAAGGATACCCGGCTTGTGAGAAAATACCTATGGATGATAAAACGATGAATATCCATTTGCAGATGATAACCTGAGATGAGATTTTATTTGTAGAGATCACAGTGAATGTTAAGCGCAGGACAGGACACTGACTGGCACGATGCGACCGATCACGCTCAAGGTTTCACTTTCCAGCAATGTCTGTGGGCACAGACAATGGAAAAAGCCGTGTGAATGTGTGTGTGTGTTTCCTTGCTGCCATTTGTTTGGTTTGCTTGATCATGTGTTTTTTTTCCTCACTTCCCGTCACATAAACCAAGCATGTGAATGTCCGTTTTATCTACAGCCTTTAATTTTGGCTAGACTTGAGGGGAGCCCATTAGGCAGGATGCAACCAGATCTGGAAGGATTCAGTAAAGGACACAGGGAGGGCGGCAGGCAATCTCGGGATGGTCAGTGGTGGTTGAATTTACTTAGACTAAGTGCAACCCTTGGTCAGCATATGTCATCTTACTCTCCTTCAGGTTTACATGTCATATTTCAGTTCAGGAGGCCTTCTCCTCCGCTCGGACTGCCAATAAATCTCCTCTGTGAAATGACCAGACAGAGGTGTTATAAACACGTATTAGACAAGAGCATCTGGCTGCATGGAGAGGTCCTCTGTTTGTGAACCTGGGATTATTGTTTTTATGTGTGTGTGTGTGTGTCTGTGTGTGTGTGTGTGTGTTTGCGTGTGTACAAGTATTTTCTTTCACCCCAGACTTGCAATGCATTTGAAACCCAAACACCGAAATCACAACATTGATAGACTCAGAGATTAAACGTCCTAGACATGACATACAGGGAAATGTTCCAGAAATGAGGCCCAGCAAATAAAAACCTAATTAGCTGGTTGTGAAGCTGTGGCCAGCTCTGAAGTGTTTATAACACACGCCCTCGTTTGCTGTTTGTTTTGCAGCGAGTGCAATTAAACCGCAAAAACGTTTTCATTTCACCTTGTTTCTGAAATGAAACATGTTACTTCAAAGGGGCATGTTGTGTATAAAATTACGACAGGAAATCCAGGCGTGCGGATTACTTTTCCGCAGAACTCCCTCCGGTTCAGTTTGATGGATTTCTGTTTAACTTGGCATCAGAGCAGAACACGCCAAATTGTTTTTCTGCCCCGATACTGATCACAGGAGAGCAAGATGGGAAATGATAACGGTGGCGTCACTCGGGGCTGTTCGTGTCATGGTGGTGACAGAAAGTATCGATACGCCAGCCCTGTCTGAGAGACAAGCATCGAGAAGCCTTTCTCCACCATCACACTGCTACAGGAGCACTCACAGCAATTATGTTCAGCTACGTGGTAATTAAGGGGACCGTAAACAGACGAATAATTCGCGATCAGACCGCTACTGTGTAAAGTTGTCTATCGCCTGTTTGCGTGTAAGCAGACACACACGTTTGTGGTAATGAGGTTTTCCACCTTCCCACTCACAGCTGGCAGGGATTTAGCACTAAAATAATACCTCAAACTTCCCACCCCCAGTGGTCACATGACTCGGGGCACCTCCCACAAAAACCCAATGATAAGTACTGTGGCCTGTGAACCCTTTAATCCACTGTACAACTCTCAGTCGCTCCATGGGAAGAGTGGAAATCAGGAAGTACTACTCAGTGCAGCCCCCTCACAGGTCACAACTGTGGTGAAGCCACCATATGGAGGCCCTGTTTTTCTGGCTCTCTAACCATCTCGTGTGGCTTGACCTCTTTTACACACTCCTCTATTACTATCATTTTTCTGAGGGCCCTTAACAAGAAGTATAAACAAAAATATCTGACCTCCACTGGCCATGTAGAGAGCAGAGTTACCAGTGCAGGTTGTAACACGACTTCTTCTTCAGCATGGTCGAGGCATCTAATGAAGTTCAGTTTTTGTTTTGAAACAGTGTTACAGCAAATGTGGACCTCCTGTTCTGGCTCGAGTCTCGGCCTTGTGTTTTGGAGCTGAGGCAGGCCTTAACTACTACATCCTTCATGCCAGGCATGTGTATCTGCGAGGAAGATTCCGGCTGGCGGCCGAGCAACCAGCTGATCAGCCATCGGTCCCCGTATGGCCTCATTTGACGAGATGGCGAGTTTCCGCCTTGGCTAATGCCCCCTGGTCCAGTTTCTGTGGCCTGTGATGAGATTAGCTGTCCCTTTTTGCTGATTTGTGGGTTAGGACTCCCCCCAATCTGTCCACTTCCCAATTTAGAAGGTTTCGAATTTGCTTTGTTTTGAATTTGCCAACAGGGGGCACTGGCTAGGTCTGAGTAGAAGCTTTTCCGGAAGATCTTTTCTTCGTGCCTTAGTCTCACCTTTGGCTTGAGCAATGTTGCAGGTTGACTTGCATGGTCCAGTTTCTGCACCTTCTGTAAAGTGAATTCTCACCGCAGCTTCAGCTCTGCGGGAGCACAGAGACCAGTTGCCAGTTGAAGGCTATTTCGTTGGACATGATGGATCACTGTTGACATCAAAACTGCAGGCACAGGGAATTAAACCATGTTTTACCCTCCATTGCAGGAATTACTCTAATTGTAGCATGTGGCTAAGTCTGTAAAACCTACTACAATTAGCCTGTCTGTTCTTGCGCAAGCATGGGGTGGGGGGGTGCATGGGAATATTAAACTTTTGTTTTTCATTTGTTCTGTATTATAATGTACAATAGCAGGCTGATATGCAGCAAGCTATTGTTGTTTTGTTAGATAAAGCTGCTGCAATTTTTAGCTGCTAGTGGAATAGCTGCAGTTTAAACCAGGAAAAAAGTACTAAATAACTAAATAATAAATATATCCCTCAATGTTGTCGGAGAAACAGACAAGGTGCTGTGCTGTGACCAAACACTAGTAAAGATCTCTTACATCCCAAAAACAGAAAATCTGTTGGTGGATCTAGTTCCGCTTTGGCCATTTTCGTAACTTGATGGATTCACAGACACTGGGTGGAAGCCACCTTTAATGCTAATGTGGAGATATGATGAGGATAATAAAAGGAGCATTTGTAAGGTGTAATGTTATATTTGAGAAGCAGTAAATACTCCTTTGAAAGGCCCTCCCTCCTAGCTTGTCACACTATAATTAACACAGCATGAATTAACCGTTTTTTAAGTGCGGTGATAAAGCATGTGACTTGGCATGCATTCCCTAATTATAGGTTAACATTCCGGGATTAAGGTGATGTGTGTTTTCATACCTTCGTTGCAATGTGCTGTGCGCCGCCTGTGCGTGACGGGGGTCATTATGGGCTGTCCTGCCCAATCCCAAGGCACGTGTGTTGTTTTTGGACGTTCTGTTGCTGTCGAGCTGCTGCGCTCACTCATCCTCAGTCATTCGCTCGGACTGTTGCCCCCTCTTAAGAGTCTGAATGGACTGTGAGGGGGGGGCAGCTGAGGGTGTGGCCATCTTTTGGAATGATGTGCAGCAATGACATGCTGCTTCATCCCCTCCCCCTCTCTCTCCTCCTCCCTCTTTCTTTCCCTCTCTACTCCATTCTTTCTCTCTCTGCCTCTCTCTATCCCTCACTCTCTTTCATTCTCTCCCTCGCTCTTTCCCTGTTTCCCTGACTCAGGTCCATGGTAAGTGCATCTGCAGGCACAACACTGCCGGGGACCACTGCCAGCGATGTGCACCCCTGTACAATGACCAGCCATGGCAACCTGCCAACGGGATCACGGGGGCACCCAAGGAGTGCAGGAGTGAGTAGTGGTGCAGAAGATGCACTTCTGTGAAGGAGTTAGGGTGTAAAACAATAGCCGATTTCATATGTAGTAGGAATCAAAGTAATTAGGTTGCATGTAAATCATGCTTTGCGCACACTGGCTGTATGTGCGCAAAGCATGATTTACACTACCCCCTACTGACCCCCCCAGAGTGTAAGTGCAACGGGCACGCGGCAGCCTGCCGCTTCTCCAGGATGGAGTGGCTGACCTCGGGCCGACGCAGTGGGGGCGTCTGCATCGACTGCCAGCATAACACAGAGGGCCACAACTGCCAGAACTGCAAGAGCGGCTTCTACAGGGACCCCCAGAGGCCAGCATCAGCCCCCGACTCTTGCAAACGTAAGGGCGCATCCCCTCGCTGGCCCCGCCCCATTGGCCCCATCCCATTGGCCCCGCCCCATCAGCTCCGCCCCCCTCTCCAGCCTCTCCCATCTGCATCAAATCTCACCAGATATGAACTGATTCTGGGCCAGAAACCTTCCTCTAAAACATTACCTTAAATTTACCATAATTTATAGTTATATTAAAACATCAGAAACGTGTTAGGATAGATAAATACAGTACCTGCTTCACAGAAAGTGAAATACCTGAGGTTCCTGCCGGTTCAGAGGTTATCCCAGAATAAGCCGTGGAGCCTAATCGCTTAAGGTGAGAAGGCTTTCCGAGGAGCGTGGCTCGGCCATCGGAGGGCTGCGAGGGCGGGGGGGCGGCCCGCCACACTGGAATGCCGACACCCCGGGTGCGAGCTGGGACAAGCATTAGCTTCCAGTGGGCACCTGTCCGGGGGAGGGGGGCGGTATGGTGCCAGGCCAAGGAGGGGCCCTAAAGAGGAAGGAACACTATGGGCCTCGGCAGGCCGTCTCATTGCGCACGACAGGGGAGGGACCAGACAGGTGACCTTTACATCACCAGACATTAAAAAAGCTCCTTTAGGCCTTGTTAAACACTTACACAGTAAATGCGATGCCTCCCTCGTGCTTTTGGACCGTACCATTTAAGAGAAAAGGGACCCCTGTGCTGTCATTAGGACAGATTGGACTGTACCACTTCAAATAAAAGGGAAACCTGTTCTGTCAGTAGGACAGGATGTCTAGACCAGTGTGTCAAAGCAGAACCTAAAGACTCTCCTGTAAGTCATGTTTGCTTTTGGTGGTGTCCCTGACTGCTTTATTGCATTTCTGAAGCGCTTGTTTTGGTTCTGGTCCTGGTTCTGGACAATTCCTACTTGTTTACTAATGCAGACCAGTTTGTTTCAGCACAGCGAGGCCCCCAGCCATACTCCTGGCGATGGATAATCCCACTTTGAACATCCAGTCACTCCTGCTGAAAATATCTTAGTATCTTAGCCACATGCTCCTGCTGGGGGTTGTAATATGTTCAGTAACACTTTACTTGACAAGGCAGAAATTCAGTTACTAAATCCTGAACAAATACAGTCACTACTTGAGATAGAGGAGGTATCATGATTCATTAATGATGAATAAATATGAGATCAGTATTTAATGTGTTATTCATGACTTGGTCCTTCAGTAGTTCACAAAGGTTTACAGAATTAACAAATATAGTAACTGCTTGAAATAAAATGTCTCAATTCGTAAATGATGAACAAACATGAGATCAGTATGCAACTAAGACTTAATTTGTGGTTAATTAGTACATAAGTAATAGCACAATACTATTATTTGTGCTGTGTCAGGTAAAGTGTAGCTCAGCAGGTAGAGCAGTGTACTAATGACACAAATTGATGGGTTTAAATCCCAGGAAACACACATAAATTGTAACGCTTTGTTGCTTTTGATAAATGTGCTAGCAGTAGTGTGGGTGTGGGGTCTCTTTTACAGCAAATGAATCATACAAATGAATCATACTGTATCTTTCTGCCTCCTGTTCTGTGTTTATGCATTCAGAAAAAGATAGATTACGCTCCTTACCCTCGAAGTTATAAGCAGTGCTTTACTCTCATTATTTTCACAGTTACTTTATCACCAAACATATTCAGGTTCTGATCTTTTAATTATCGCCCATTAATATTGGTGCTTTTGGAAATTCATGAAGGGAATCTGTTGTTCTTCCCTTATCAGGTCTACCTTTCCATCCGAAGGCTCTTACATATTATCCAGATAATCAGACGGGTGCTATCTGGTCCCGGCGAGACGGCCGACGATAAGGGGCCGGTGCACGCATCAGCGTGCCTGTCAGATCAGACAGAGACTGGCTGCTATAATGGGGAAGCGGGCCAGAAGCAGGACGCAGCTCAATGAGGTGGGGGGGAAGCTACCTTGGGCGGGGGCTGATTAATTGCCATATCCTGAAAACTTTGTATCAGTCAAAGGAAAAATCCCTTTGGTGCCGTCTGACAAATATGGGGCACTTTTTAATCATCTTCTTTGGTGAATTTTGCCATTGCGACTCCCTCTGAGGTGTAAACTGAAGAGCAAGCATTCACTGGACACTGGCTCAGCTGGGGGCGAGGGGGTGGCCCTACTGTACTGCTATAGTTGTCCACCATGAATGAGCTTCCCATACTGTACATTTTTCCCATTCCTGCCTGTCGTTTTGCTGTTCCTGCCAAGTTGGTGAGGGAGAGCTCTCAGGAAGGTGACGGAGGAAAGGAGATTATTACGTAAAGCCCAGATCAATAAGCCATTCAAACACAGACTGAATACCATCTGTTTGCTCTCTGGGTGGGTCACACGGTCACGCATACACGCCGCCATTTTGTCAGAACTCACGAAGATGCTGTAAATGGTCACTATTTCCTGGGCGAAAACGATTGGGCCGGAACCACATGGGGCATTGGGGGAAGAGGCCTTTGGGACGACTGAAGCAGGTTGAGCGCACAGCAGTGATATGATGCGCAGTTAAGCACCATGACGGTTGGCAGCTGCAGGAAAACAGGGTACAAGTGCTTTAGAGCTCTAACACCAAGAGATTCCCAGCCAAATCATCCACAGGTCACTGGCTGGTATATAAACACACACAAACACACACACACACACGTTATTCCCTTCATATCTTTTCAATGGGAAAAACCCTAATCCCAACAATGACAACCTTGTGTGTTTGTCTGTGTGTGTGTTTGTGTGTGTGTGTGTGTGTTTGTGTGTGCATGTGTGTCTCTGCGTGTGTGTCTGTGTGTGTTTGTGTGTGTGTGCATGTGAGTGTGTGTATGTGTGTGCGTGTGTCTGTGTGTGTGTGTGTTTGGGGGGGGCACTAAATGGCCATGCTGTTTTGCGTTTCATCTTGTATCACCAACCGCTGCTCCAGGCATTTCTCTCGGTTTTTCTCTGGGCCACTACTTTGGGTTCTAGGTAGAGGTACAGAGTCAAATGTATGGTGGCTTCTGATGTCTGAAACACAGAGAAATAGTGAAAAGCCTGGATGAGGTATAGTGTACTGTAGAAATATCACTACACATTCAGTAGACATAAACTCACAGCATGAGCGGGACAGAGATGCAGGCAGCTGCTGCTGCTGCTGCCAGGGGTCCAGGCTGCCGTTCAGGATGTAAATCAGCAGCTGTTGTGAGCTGTTTGCCTGCCTGGCATCATCTGAGCCATGTGCTATCAACTGGTGGATTAACACGGAAAAAAGGGCTCCCAAGCACTGATCCGATCCGATTCTCACTCCAGATAGTGGACCCACAGAGGAACCATTGTGGTATCAGCCATGTTAAATCATAAAAAGCCTAAATATGCTCTACTGTATCTGGAAAGGAGGTCATTACGGAAATGAAAGCATCAATCGCCTCTTCCTCATAATGTTATCTCTGCCCATTCAGAGCTTTTTGTTGGTGGTTAGTGCAAGGGGCAGGGTGGGGATGTCCTGGGGGGAGCATACATGGAGCTGTGTGACTCCAGCACAATCAGTGGTGTTGCCCAATTTACTGGGCTACATCCAGATTTATTCATTGGCTCCCAGTGAAATGTGGCATATAGCAAGTAGGAAGATTTTTTAGCCTGCATTAAACATTTATTAAATACAATGTATTGTCTTTATTTAAAAACTTTCCAGCCTGTGACTGTCACCCGATGGGGTCTGTCCACTACCAGCAGAGCGGGGGCGCCATCTGCAACCCCAGCAACGGACACTGCGTCTGCAAGCCCGGGGTGGGCGGGCTGCACTGCGACAGGTGCATGGTGGGATACTGGGGGTTCCTACAGTTTGGCTGCAAAGCCTGCGCCTGTGCTGGAGACTGCGACCCCTTCACGGGAGACTGCGTGTTTGGGTGAGCCAGCCATAATGCCGTAAGGATGCAGGGATGATCCCCAAAAGTGGGATGCGATCACCGTGTCCATTGTGCCGCAATATCACAGGCCTGTGTGTGTCCCTTCCAGCCCACTCAGCTTAGACCTGGAGCATGACTACAGCCCGAGACACAACGGCAGCAAAGGCAGGTCCATCTTCAGGACGGATGAGCTGTTCTCCGCCTTACACTACTCAGGTGGGGGCGCTGTTGAGGTCTTTTGGCGATTCACAGAAACACACGTACATCTGTAATATTTTGACATCAGACACTGAGAGGAGGTATCAGAGTAACATTCAGACCTTGATTGTAATTTAGTTAAGGGGGGGTGCTTTTTTCAGGGAAACCCCAGAAATCACCGGTCCTACGTGATCAGATATCAGAGCTCCGCCCTGTGCGTGTCACACATCTCTATGTTCGCCAAGAGCGCCAGGCTCGGATCGGGGAGCCCTACATGCCTTGTGTGTAGTCGCATGTTGTCAGGTGTTAAATGACCCTGTTCACATTATCACTTTGCAGAAAAGTGTGAATGCAAGGAGCAGGTCCTGAGCACGCCCAAGCGCTTCTGCTCCATGAAGTATGATTTTGGTGAGTTCTGCACATGGAACTCAGAGCTGGATCTGTAAGATGACACTATACCGTACTGCAGACCCAGTTCTGTTCAGTGTCGTAACATGCTATTGGCGTGGGACCACTCTCCGACCCATAATGGCTCTGGGCCCCTAGTACTGGGCTGCCATCTGGACCATAACAGTTTGGGGTCCCTGGATTCTGAGCCCTTAGTTCGGGGCCTCTCTCTGACCTCCAGCTGACCTCTTGCAGTGCTGAAAGTGAAGATCCTGTCGGCACACGACAAGGGCTCTCACGCCGAGGTGGAGGTGAAGGTGAAGAAGATCCTGACCCAGAACACCAAGGTGAAGCTGCCACGGGGGAGACTTACCCTGTACCCAGAGTCCTGGACAGCACGAGGATGCACCTGCCCCGTCCTCAACCCGGGTAGGGCCTCTCGGTACCAGCACACGATGAGGAGGACAATCTCGGCACAAGCAATAGGGGATTTCCCGCCTCCCTTACAGGGGAACCTACATATACAGTATGCAGCACAAGATGTATGGCCTGAGGGTGGTGGGGTACCCCCCCCCCATGGATGAACATACAGTGGACCCCACCATTCCCTCTATCTGTTTGTTTGCTCAACTGTATAACTATGCCACATAAACTGTCCATACAAACTACAGTGACCCATTCTGAGGTTTATACATATAACATATAACAGCTTTAATAAACAGGCATATTCATTGTTGATGTGAAGGCTGCATGCCTGTAAGTATGAGCCTCCTCTCTGTCCCCTCCCCTCCCAGGGATGGAGTACTTGGTGACCGGGTATGAGGACCAGAGGAAGGGCCGGCTGGTGGTCAACATGAAGAGCTTCGTCAAGCCGTGGACAGCCAGCCTGGGCCGCAAGGTGCTGCAGTTCCTGAACATGGACTGCAACCGGTAGAGGACCGAGAGCAGAGAGAAAGAGAGAGAGAGAGGGGGAATGAGTGTGCGGGAGAAAGTGAGAACAAGAGACAGCAGTAGTTTTGTTTCTGTGCACTGAGTCTGGGGAGGAGGGGAGCAGACGGGCCGCCATTGTGGAACAAAAGTACATGGTGAGAGGGATTCTGGGAAAGGAAGTATCCGGAAAAAGTTATAAACTGAAACTAACTAGAGCTTGACAAGCAAGTCAGAGGCCGAGAGCTGCAGTGAGCAGGCTAAGTTATGGCCCCCCTCCCCCCGGGGGCCCACAGCACTCTTAGTAGCACTTTAGGACTGTACACCAAAAGGAGAACTGACAGACAGGCGGCAGACATGCCCCCCCCAGCCTGGGAAAAACCTGCGAGAACTCCATAGCTGGGGGTCATCTGGCCACGTTTGGGTGTCAGCGGATGTCAGGGATGGTGGGAACTCGTGCACCCCATTTTAAACAACAAGCTCCTGGTGCATGGGAGCACGCACCGGGGGGGGGGGGGGGGGGGTAAGCGCAAAGTCGTCCTGCCACGCAAATTTAAGCCA
>JABFEA020000067.1:21020307-21034423 GCA_019775915.2 Cyphomyrus plagiostoma
AAAAAGTTATTTGTTTTTGTCATGCCTTAAGAAGAGTAACAACAAACAGAAAATAATTCATGCATCAGAGGGTTAAACGCAATTCACTCAGAGATTACCTGCCCATATGTGTTGAACATGGAAAAAGACTTAATTAAGAAAATTACCTTTACGATTTAATTGATGGGCATCAATTCAATGATGCAATTTGCCTAGTCAACGCTAATTATTCAGTAGCAATTAATCATTAACTCTGGAAATACAATACAATTGGTCTTAGAAAGACTACTCTTCAAAGTGGCAGAACTGTAGAAGTGTGCTGCCAAAAAGTGAGAGAAATGCAATATGTCATGTTTTACATTTCTGCAAAGTTTTATTAACTTTTTAACCAGTTAAACGAAAATGCCGCGTTCGTCGGTAGTGCTTTGTACTATTACGATCCCAGACATGTACCAGCCACAAACTCACGACACTCCCACTGCCTCGGGGCTCTTTTGTCTCGCGGCGGAGGGGGCGGTGGTGGTGACGCAAGGAACGTACTTTTCTAGGCTCCTGACGTCACCGGACTACGCAGGGGGAAGCCGACTCCACGCGACAGGAGTAGAGAAGATGGCGACGGTTGTAGTGTCAGCGGAGTGGGCGCCTTAACGTGATAGGTACGTCTGATTTTTTTTTTTGAAAATATTTTTTAAAAAAAAAACAAATGTTACTTTGCCTTTATAACACGCACCCGGTCGCTGAGCCGTGGCCATTAAGCTGTAAACGTGAGTCAGAGAGCAGTATCAGTCACGGATAGTGATGTGTGCTGCTATGTAAGGTCGCTTTGACATGGTCCTTATTGTACTGGTGGTAGTAGCTAAGCTCGGCTGCCTGGCTCTGTGGACCTAGCTGCCGCCCGTGTCTCTTGCACGGGAGCCGACGAGCTGTTGTACTGGATAAGCCCGGGGAGGGGGGGATACAACACCGGCCGAAGCTGCAGCATCTCCTCTGCCCCCCAGCATACCCTTTCGCGGTCATCCCCGGAGCTTGGTGGGCGCTCGCGGTGCGTGTTTCTCGTAACCCCCACCCCTTTCCGAAAATACGACTAACGGACGTCGCCAACAAGCCCGAGCGAGGGGGGACTACTCGGCTTTGCCTCCCGAAGCGTATCCGAGTCAGTTTACGGGTTACCTCGCTGCCCGTCGGATAGGTGCAGCCGGGGGTGGGTTCCCCTGCAGTTAATAATAGCCCGTGTTTGTACACAGCGCTGCCCGCTTTCCCTTTTTGTTCGCCGCCACCACGGCTGGCCGTGCTGCTGCTTCAGAGTTGACGTTTAATTCGCGGGTTTCGGTTGAAAAAGGCTCCTTGTCGGACGGGCTTTGGCTGGCTGGCCTCTGAGAGAAGGGGGGCCGGACTGTCACACGTACGCGCTCGCCTTCGCTTTGGTGCCTTAAAAATAAAACCGCATGGACCGTCCAGCACTCCCGGCCAGACCCCCACCACGGCTTTGTGTCTAATTATGGCAAAAACGCCAGCTCTTCAGTGTTTGTGAGGCTTAAATTCTGTAGGTGGGTGGAAATAAACAACAAATAAGATCTAAAATTAAATATTTGGTTAGTGGAATCTAATATTAGCTTCAATTTGGAGCTGAAGACTAAAAGAGTGGTTTAACATGTGAGAATAATTTTATCCATTTAACTTACCCTGTTGTTCTGAAAGATTTTGGCTCAATTTTTATTGGTGCCCAGTTTTATGACTTAATATTGTAGCTTGTGGCAACCAGGCATTAAATGGCTTAATATTTTACATGGATTCCTTTTTTGTTTGCTTGTTCCCAATTATGATTCCACAGCTATTGTCAATGCCATAAGGGGCTGGCACATTGAAATGGTGTATTTTATAAATTGTGAAATGAGGTGTTCAGATTCCCCCGCCGTGTATATTTCTCAGAATCCCCTGGATTTATTTGATCCTGGATTTCAATGCCAGATCTTCCCAAGGCCTCGGGAATCTTGTGATTTTACCAGCTCATCCTGAGAGCATTGTGGTAAATCATGGCTTGTGTGTTCCTAATATATCAGCGCCACAAGCAAGAGGATGTTGCCTCAGTATCATAAAATGAAAAATGGTGG
This sequence comes from Cyphomyrus plagiostoma, assembly GCA_019775915.2. Taxonomy (NCBI): domain Eukaryota; kingdom Metazoa; phylum Chordata; class Actinopteri; order Osteoglossiformes; family Mormyridae; genus Cyphomyrus; species Cyphomyrus plagiostoma. Next base: position 21,022,398 of record JABFEA020000067.1, read on the forward strand.
ACCTGCGAGAGCATAGCGCTCCGTCTCTGTCACTCTGGACGCGGGGCTCAGTGTGTGTCACCCTGTCCTCAGACAATGGGGCTCAGCTCCATCCCTTGCAGCCCCATTTTAGCAGTTGGCCCCCCTTTTGTTAACTGAGTAGAAAGCCGCCCAGCTCAGAGGCCTGAAGTGGTCGGGGGAGATTCCGACCTTTTCAGGGGGCTGTGTGCACAGCGAGGGATTAAGTCGCATGGGATCATAAGGGACCTGTGTGTGTATTATGGCTAAGGTCCTGCGAGAAGTGCTTCCTAGAAATGTCAGAATTGTTTTCTCAAACTGCCTTGCAGAATACAGGAAAATCATTTTGAGATTATATTTCTCAGAAATGGTATTGGAAAATGCCCATGGCATAATTACACCCCTGAAGCAACATAGAGAGTGCTGTAATTTTCTGTTCTCAGAGAACCGCTTTGGTATTTGCTGCCATGAAACAAAATGTTTTTTTAGAAAAAGTTTGATTCTCAAAACATTGGTTTTTCCCTCTTTTTCCTAGATAAAATGCTGTGGACGGGTCCTTTTTCACAGCTTTCCCCAGTTGCCATGGTGATCTGAAGCCAGAGTGGGCGGCAGGCACGTGATGGACCGGTGCAAGCATGTGGGCCGACTGAGGTTAGCCCAGGACCACTCTATTCTGAACCCGCAGAAGTGGCACTGCGTAGACTGCAACACCACAGAGTCTGTGTGGGCCTGCCTGAGCTGCTCGCACGTGGCCTGCGGCCGCTACATCGAGGAACATGCGCTCCGTCACTTCCTGGAGAAGCGCCACCCGGTGGCCTTGGAGGTCAATGAGCTGTATGTCTTCTGCTACTTATGTGATGACTATGTGCTGAACGACAATGCCACGGGTGACCTTAAGCTACTGCGTGGCACGCTCAATGCCATCAAGAGCCAGCGTTACGAGTGCACAACGCGCAGTGGGCGCACCCTGCGCTCCGCAGCTGCTGTGGGAGACGACGTCCCCCAGGGCGGTGCTCAGGAGCTGCTGCTCAGGGATGAGGACCGCATGTTCACAGCTCTGTGGCACCGGCGTCACGCACTTATGGGCCGGGTGTTCCGCTCGTGGTTTGAGCTGACGGAAGGAGGGCAACAGCGGGTGGAGGAGGAGCGGCAGCCGGAGGAGGCAGAGGAGCGCAGGCAGGAGGCACGGGACAGGCGGCAGGAACTGAAGCGGCGGTGCAGGGAGGTCCTGCGGGGTGCTCCACCCCGGAAGAGCCGGCGCCTCCTCCAGCAGCAGCAGCACAGTCGAAGGTCTGCAGGCAGGGTTGCAGCTCCCAGGGCTGTTCTCTCTGGAACCATCAAGACATCAAAGAGCCCCAAAGTGCTTAAATCCTCACCCAGGAGGGGGAGGGCAACCACAAAGTCTATGCAGATCCCGGCCCATTCACACAAAACCAAAACGGGAAGCAGAGCTGCCAAAGCCCCGCCCTCTGTTCGGTCGGCCAGCCCGCCCCCCAAGATGGGCGACTCGCCCATCAAGCGGAGGCCCACAGTGACCCCCGGCGTGACGGGGCTGCGTAACCTGGGCAACACCTGCTACATGAACTCCATCCTGCAGGTGCTGAGCCACCTGCACATCTTCCGGGAGTGTTTCCTGCAGCTGGACCTCAACCATGCGCTGGAGCTCCTGGCCAATGCCGTCAATGGGCGGCTGGTGGTGCGAGGGGGGAGTGGCGGCACAAAGGGCACCCAGCTGTCGCTGGGGCCCGCTGAGATTGCGGTGATGCCCCCCCGCAAGGGTTCGTTGGCAGGCTCCGGACTGAGCGGAGGTGCCTCACGCTCCCGCAGCATGGAGCTGATCCAGCCCAAGGAGCCTAGCTCCAAGCACATCTCCTTGTGCCACGAGCTGCACACCCTCTTCCAGGTGATGTGGTCGGGGAAGTGGGCACTGGTGTCACCCTTCGCCATGCTGCACTCTGTGTGGCAGCTGATCCCCGCCTTTCGCGGCTACGCCCAGCAGGATGCCCAAGAGTTCCTGTGCGAGCTGCTGGACAAGGTGCAGCGTGAGCTTGAGAACACTGGCACCTTGACGCCCACCAACGTGCCGGCCAATCAGAGGCGGCTCATCAAGCAAGTGCTCAGCGTGGTCAACACCATCTTCCATGGCCAGCTGCTCAGCCAGGTATGAGAGATGTTTCAAGTTTCGTATTGCCCTTTTTCACTGCAAGTTTTCTCTTGATTTCCACCAACCAAATGAAATGAAATTGCCGCTATTTCAGGGTGTGCAATAAACAAGGTAGAAGGAAAACGTTATTTTTATTTTGTTGTCCTTTGAACTTGTTTGTCACGCTCCATGGTGGTTCACCATCCCGTCTGAAGTCACCCCTGCGTCGTCCCGTTCTTGCAGTGTTGGTTGGCGTTTTTAACTATCACAGTGGCCAGTAAGGGAGGGAGGGAGGTGCATGGATACAAACAGGCCCTTTGGTCCCCCTGCCAGGTGGGGCTGTTGAAAACTAAGGGGATTAAGAAGCCAGGGAGTGGAAAAAGATTAAGCTCCACCACAGCTGACTTTGTAACAGGAGTGGCTGTGGCCAGACCACCAGTCAGGCGGCGTTTGTAAAATCAGGTTCACAAATCCAGGCAGGGTGTTCGCTGGCTTGCCACTGCCTACCCTGAACGTTGCTGTCGCCACACCTCAGTGTGGCCCTGATCTGAGCGGGGAGCTTTAAATGCCTTGGCCTGAGAGGATTATGAAAGTCACCTTCCGTGTTCAAACCCTCCTTGTAATCCTGTTTAACGTTGTTTACATTTTTTTCCCCCTCCATGTGTCAACTATTTTTAGAGATTTAAATCAACCAGTGTTCCTGTAAAGACCTGAAGACTTGCCTGATCAGTTTCCATGACTGGTTTGTTGCTGTAACCACTGGCTTGTTAAGTCACCTTGACGATGTTAATTCCATTTGCTCTGCGTAACCTGACCGATTCGGTGGCCCGATAGGGCAAAGTCTTCATAGAACTGAGTGCATTTCCTGAGAAGCTGTTGCTAGTGGTGTTGTGTTGGATGAATCATCATGTGGTGGTGAAGTTTCCACACTTGCCTTCTGTTATCAGGGCCTGTGCCATTAGGTGTGTCTCCTGTATCTGTAGAGGTTGCGTGGGCATACCTGATTGGTGCCCTTCTACCCTCCGTACCACTCCATCTGCATATAGGGGCCGTGCTGTTGATGGAGGAGGCCCTTTGATGTGAGACTGTAAATAAGTGCACGTCGTAATGCTGCAGCCCGCTGATTCTCGAAAGGCGTGGAGAGGAGCGAGCTGTTTTGATTGTGCTCTGTTTCCTGCACGCTTGTGATTGGGGGATTTCTGCAAGACTTAGCATGTCGAGGGTTAATCTGCCTATTTATGGCTGTGGTGCGGATGGGTAGTAAAAGCAACCAGAGTGCATTCACAGCATGTATGCAGACTAGTGACTCTGACCACAGAGGTCTGCCTCGTTTCACTGGTCCCCCCCCCACCTTGGTGGTGGGAGTGCTCTTACGAGGAGTTTGCCCTCCACCCTCATTTGACTCGGCTCCCAACCTACCCTGGGCCGTGTTCTGGTTTTCACAGTATCAGGGCTGTTGTGAGTGGTGTTTCCTTCATCTGTGTTAGACCCGGGAGGTGGTGGATGGGGGGTGGGCCGGTGGGCCGGTGGGCCCAGTGTTTGTCTATGCCACTGAGACGCTGGGTGACATGTGAAGCGTAAAACCCTGGAAGGGGGCCACCAGGCACACGCTGCCACCTGGTGTTGATGTTATTGTGGTGAGGGAGGCACTGGGGGGTTTAGGGCCTAATCGCTTGCCACCATGGCCCCCTCCTCAGCCACGTCCCAGCCTGTGTGTTTGTTCACTTCGCTGGGCTCGCCGCCCCACCAGGCTCCACTCACATTGTTATTCACTTCCCCCATGTGGCAAACGCTGTCTTTCTGGGTTCCCTTATTTTTCCCCTGAGTCACTACCTTATTTTCTTTTTTAAACTCAATCTTCTCTTCTGCTGTTTTTTTTTTTTTCCCCCCCCACGACTTCCCTTAGTATAGGAAAGTCAGCGTGTGCTTACAGAATGAAAGTTGTACTTCACAAAACGCTCTCTGGCACCCCGCGCCTGGCTGAGTGCCTTCGGCCGCGCTCGACTACCTGGCGTGAATCGGTGGGACTTAATGGAACATTGGGTTTTCCTCTTGCCTCCAAGTAGTGGGAGGGGGGGCTTTCTCTGAACACTGCCATTTCGGACAGAGTCTGCATTGCGTAATAGCGATAGAGGGGTGGAAACTCTCCTTAATGCTCTATTACACTGCATCGACTCCTTGCCCCTGAGTGTAGGTATGTGGAAGGTGCTGGTGTTGTAACATAGCAGGTTGTACGGCTTTATTGCAAGGACACACTCAGCGATAATTGTAGGAAAACACTGAATATTTCATATTGTTGCATGTGTCTGCCCAAAGAGGGATGCACTATAGCTGTTTATCCCGCTGAATGTCTGAGGAATTCAGGATAAATACCTTAAAGGCTCTACTCCAGGGACCTTTTTACGATTTTGCATGATGAGTCCAGGTGCTCTGGCACCTAGCTGGCTGGTTACCACCTCCTCCTGTCTATTTCGAAACGTCAATGCAGGCGTGTTGACATGAGTTTGTCCCAGACCCGCACGACCTAGTTCTGTGTATGTGAGAGATGCACCTGCTAAACGAGAGCTTGGGGAGCCAACACCGGGTTTCCAGAGCAGAGGCTGCCTGAATCGGCAGCTTCGACAGAGAGTCCTCTCCTCTGTCTCTGTGTGAACAACCATGTCGCTCCCAGGGAGGTGGGCACAGCTTTGTGGCGACTGAGCCCCGGAGGAGAGGTGCTCTTTACCCACACCATGTGTCTTGGGCTGCAGGTGTTCCAGTGTGAAAGTGTGTGTGTAAGAAGGGGGAGGTGAGCTTGAGTGAGAGTTTGTTGTGGTGAAGGCTACTTACAGGAAACCACTCTCTGTTTTCCTCTTCATTTCTTTCGGCTTGCTTTATTTCCAGTTTGAAATGCTCACATCCTTTCTTGTCCAGATGAACCGGTTTGTCTCATAAGGAGTTTGGCCAGCCACTGTTTCTCGCTTTGCCCATTAGCGTTTCACTGGCAGTTCCTGTAGTCTTTTTGGCCACAGTCCTTGTCACAATCCATCTTGATTGTCCCCCCTCCCAGGTGACCTGCCTGTCCTGTGACAACAGGTCAAACACCATCGAGCCCTTCTGGGACCTGTCGCTCGAGTTCCCTGAGCGCTACCACTGCAACGGCAAGGAGACCAAGGAGTCGGCAGCTCAGTACTCCTGCCACCTGACGGAGATGCTGGCCAAGTTCACGGAGACTGAGGCTCTGGAAGGAAACATCTACGCGTGTGAGCTGTGTAACAGTGAGTGTCAGGCCCCTAGGGCCCCGGTGTGTCCTCCCTCCCAGCTGACCTCCTGCCCAGTCCTGTAAAGGTGTCTTCCAGTGCTGAGCTCGTCATGTGATCTAGAAAGACCATAGACACTGGGGTTCTGTGGGACGTGGCACAGTATCTTCGGCTGCTAAAGTGTAAACAAGCAGAACAGCATGTTTACGTTACATTGAAGATCAATTTACAGAACAATTGAGGACTGATCAGCGTCAGTAAGAACAGAGTTGATAAGATTTAGTTTTATGGAGCTTTCTGGTTCTCAGGTTCTCTCAGCATGGGCCCTGACGTGCCGTCCCTCCTCCCTTTGCCTTTCAGACAAACGGCGGAAGTTTTCCTCCAAAGCCATCGTGCTCACGGAAGCCCGGAAGCGGCTGATGGTACACAAGCTACCTCAGGTGCTCCGGCTGCACTTGAAGCGCTTCAGGTAGGCGGCTAGCTCCCCGGCCACGCAGCACCAAGCGTGAACGCATCGCCGGTCCTCACGCATCCCCATCACCTTCTGTGCCCCTCCCTTGCCCAGGTGGTCCGGTCGAAATCACCGGGAGAAGATTGGCGTTCATGTCTGCTTCGACCAGGAATTGAACATGGGGCAATACTGCTACCGGGACCCCTCACCCTATCCCCCCAAGCACAATGAGCACTTCCTGTACGATCTGTCTGCTGTAGTGATGCATCATGGGAAGGGGTTTGGTTCTGGCCATTATACTGCTTATTGCTACAACACGGAGGGAGGTAAGTCTGGCTGCCCGTTTAAGAGAATTAAATATACATTTATATAAATATTATTGTACAGACACTGCTCTTCTGACCAATGAGATGCGTTCCGAACGGCCGTTCGTAATTTGAAACATTTGTAAATCATTATTAAACACTATAGGGCATACGCAAGCACAAAGACCTAGGATGCTGGGAGTTCACACGCTACACTGCGCAGTGGGAGTAGCGGCCAGAAGTCACACTAGGTGAAACTGGCACGCAGAAATAAATACTATTTATTACTATTAAATAACCTATTACTATTTATTACTATTAAATAAACTATTACTATTTATTTACTAATAAATAAATTGGTGTTGCAGACAGGAAACTGGAGCCCAATTAACATAATTTGGATATACATTCCTCTTTGTTCATTTTTAAGTTGAAAGTTTGTAAGTAGAGGAGCATCTGTATAGTATTTCTTGTACTTAAGTGTGGCTCTGTCTGTTGAATTTATGGCTGTGGGGTTGAAGTTTTTACTTTGTGCTCATGCAATACCCACAATGCCAAGAGGTTTCCCTTTCCCTGCAGGTTTCTGGGTGCATTGTAATGACTCCAAGCTGAACGTGTGCACCGTGGAGGAGGTGTGCCGGGCTCAGGCCTACATCCTCTTCTACACGCAGAGGGTCACTCAGGACAAAGGCAGGCCTCAGTAGGAGTGGGGGTTCAGTCTCCTCTTCCTTGTCGTGCTGCCTCTGGTGAAAGGCCCCTTGGGTGGGGTGGGGGTTTGTTAAATCCTCATCCCCACCTGCCCACCATCACTCAGCAGCTGAGCACCAGCAGCCTCTCTAGAAAGAGTCCCCCCGACTATATCCTGCCAAAGGAGAACGTCTCCATGGCAACATCAGTACTCTTTCCTTGATTTTATATATTTTTTTTTTTACATGAGCTGGATACTGAAAATGTTCTGTTCTTTTCATTTATCTTTGTGAATTCTTGTATATGATGTTTATAAGGTTTTGTATTAAATTTGTAAACATTTTTATTGATATAAATAATGTACAGTTTTTTTTTTTTGTCCCCCGTCCCAAAAGACTAGAGTTGTTTGGTAAGGATTCTTTGTGGAAATTTGATATTGATGTTTTCACCATGGTTGAACATTTTTGATTTTCTCTGTCATTCATGTTGTTGGCTCTAGTAATGAGTGCATGGACATATCGAGATCTTTGCCTTTCAGCCCCACATCCGTGTTAACTGTGAACAGACTTGCCATAGGGCTTGGGTTGCAGCTCGGTCCTGGGTGATGCTTTTTAACACTGCCCAACCTGCAGGTGGCACTCCGTGTGTCAGAGCACTTCAGTTTCGAGGGGCACGTGGACCTGTCTCCCTGGCTCCTCATTTTGGTTAAATGTAACCTCCCATGCCCCATGTTTAAAAGAATGCAGGTTCCATTTAAATACGCCTGCCCTCCTTCTCTCAAAGTTAGAATGTATTTGCAATTAGAATGAGTTTTGTTTTTAATCATTAGCTTAGGCAGTGGAGAGACAAGGTGAAATCGCGTTTCCAGGTTTTTCCTCAGGATGTTGAGTGTGTACAGACCCCCAGCTGAATTTTCCTAAATGGTGCACAGCTTCAGGAACACGACTCGTTTACAGCCTTTCTGGCAGGACAACGCCATCCACTTACATTTTATACAAGTGTTTAGTACCACAGAGGAGAGGTTTCGTCATCAACAATCAAGCTGCCTGCCTCCTAATCGTCCCTCACGATGGGTAACTGGCCGACTCTGAGGTTGGAGGTGCTGCTCCGGAGTTGGACACTTTTTTTTTTTTTTTTTTTTTAAGTGCTCTTAAAGTGGTTTTGTTGTAGAGGTGGCAATAACAGGAACCTGAATTGCCAAAAAAAAACAGTTTGTTAATACTGGAGTTAGAATTAAGATTCTGCCGGAGAGGTGATGCAGAGAGATGTTCTGTTAAATACAAATGTGATATTGTGACTTGGATTGTTTTAGAAATCATGTGCTCCTTGTCTGGGTGTATCTCGTCAGGAGCCGGTATCAAAACCAGCCTTTGTTAACCAGATGTTAACCACACATTGTCAGCAGCAGTGACGGTGTACGGGCAGGAGGGTGCGAACATCACTGTGGAAAGATGCCATCCCTAATGCCAGGTCCATGTGTGAATACATAGAATGTATTGCTTAAGAATGATTTCCCAGCAAGCAAATGCCCTTCGCTTGTCATACTGCATTTCATTTTTCTTATGGGAAGAATCAAAGCACAACATTGCTGCTTGTCTATCTTTGAATGTTTTTTTCCCCAGATGTAAATTTATGGCAGTAATACTATGCAAATTGTTACCTCAATTTTTAGAGATTTACCTCAATAAAATGAGAATATTTTTTCATTTTTTTTTTAACAAGGCTCCTGTTTTTTGTTGTATTCAGAATGCTTACTCATCCTTCAACGTTTCTTGTTAAATTACGGAAACCTGGAAACCCATTCCTTCTACACTCACCTCGATATCTGGTCATAGATACCCCCAAGCCTTCTGATTTGTTTATGCTCTGTAGCTGTCACTGTGCACCCCTAAAGCTCATCTCTGGCTTTTTTCCTGGCAGAGCTGCTGTCAACAGGAGTGAAGCCAAGTGACTTCAGCCCCTACAATGATCTCCCTTCATGCACTGGTCCTGTTCTTTCATCTGCTACTAATGTTGTACTGTATTTGAAGGCGTTTTGTGCACAAAATCGCATTCTTTATGAGTGGTTTCATGGAGGCTGTGTAGCAAACCACATCCAAACCAAACAGACTTCCCCAGAAGGCACTTTAAACACAAATATTCCTCCAGTTGTACATGAGCACAGTGATGTGAAAAACTGAATTTCAGAAAAGGGGGGGGGCGGGTCCATACTTTCCCACTTCCTGGGCCCCTTAGTCCCACCCTAAGGGAAAGCTCTTGTCCAGTGAATCACGACTTGTGGGTTTCACTGCATCTTTCAACACACAAACTCAGGTTCGATGACGCCTTATACCCTCAGAACAGATTACAACAATGTGAACGGCCAGCGTTGAAGTCTTCACTCATTAACAACCCATAACAAACATTTCTCAGTACAGTACAGGTGAATACTATTAGCAACTATGCTGTTTGATAAACATTTATCATTGGATCATTGAGGGCAAAAGTCAACACAACAGCCTAACTTCCTCATACTGTCATAACCACAAAGCCTGCAGGCTTAAGCTGATAAACATTTATTGCTTAACATACTGCTTTAAGCATGAATACCAACAGGAAATTCTGCCACCACCTAACCAGTAATGGAATTTATAAAAGAAACTGGATTCCTGCTACAGCTCCCACTGGATTGTCCATGGCCACACTGGGCATTGACCATTAAGAAGCAATTTGGAAACTGTAAGGGTTAACTTTTATATAACTTTATTTTTCTACAAAAAACATTTCAGGGAATCGAAGAACTGCATTGGGCACAGAGGTCAGAATCAGACATTTCAATATTTCTCAAAAAAAAAAAAATCCCAATATAAATACAGAACAGAGGAGCAGGCTGCAGATTTTTAATAACTTTCCGGCTAGAGAGCCTTCCACTTTAGCTAGAAGCCAAGCTTGCAGCCATTATACAATTTCCCCGGGGGGGTTGATTTCGTAATGTCACTGAAGCGCGTCTTGTAAAAGCGACTGGACAGATTTTCAGGACGGCCGATCCTGCCACTAGACGCGGCCACGCAGTTTCACTGGAACTCTGGTGCAGCGGCCTGCTCAACCCGAGGGACGACAGCTCCGCCCTCGGCAAAGCCAGAAGTGAGAACAAAGCAAGCTCTTGTTAAATGCGTTTATTTTTAATACATTTTTGCTTTTTTTTTAGTGCGCGTATGACATTTCGGTTTGACGTGCGGTGAGAAGGGATGGTCAGTAGTCGTCTCCCCGGCTGACCACCTCCTTGCAGGTGGGCCGGAGTAGGATAGTGTGCTCAAACTGTGCCGTGTAGCACCCCTTGGTGTCGCACAGGGGTGGGTACGGGTCCACGATGCCCAGGTCACACAGGTTCTTCAGAGCCATCAGGTACTTGCTCTCTCCGAGGCGATCCAGCCAACGTCGGCAGAAGGCCAGCGTCCCGAAGTTCTCGTTGATCACGTTAAGCAGGTGCTTAGCCCTTGGGAGTCTGTGGGGATGGGGGGGTGCATGCGGTGAGCTAACTAAAGGGGAATCACACTGGGCACCCCGGTGTACTCTGTCTATTAACCTTACAGCTACTTATATAGCAGATGCTTTTGTTTAAAGCGACGTACAAAATCAAGGCTAATGGCACATCGCAAGCGTTCATGCCATCAAGGAATCAACTAGGCAGAAGCGCAGCTAGGCTGAGCTTACAGTGAATGGTCAGGTGCAACTGCAAGTGGTTTTGGAGCAGAAACTATACACCAGCAACATCTACACAACAACTATCAAAGGACTTAATCAGTCAATTCAAAGGGCCAGTAAAGGCAACAGCATTCAAAGGACAGAGGGATCAGTCATCTGTTAGACATTTAGATTCGATTCCAGAGTCGACTGTCCTTCTCTATTCAGCATGTGCCCTGGTCTGTACGGCCTTCTGCGCACGCACGCACACATACACACGCTGCATGAGGGGACACAGGCAAACCAATCCACCAACCTGATTGGAACGTGCCCGACATCGAAATTCTTCATGTAATGGGAGCATTCCATATCATCATGCACCACACCCTTGCCTGTGCTTCCGAACGTCTCGATGGCATACACCTCCCCCTCCTGTGGGAGGAGTCTCAGTTAGGGGCAGGGCGGACACAAGTACAACAGCCAAACAGCAACTACCTCCCACAATGGACCGATCACAGCTGACAAGTGCTCAGGCACGTTAGCAGTGTCTACAGGCACAGTACAGCAGTGCTCCCCATATCTGTACTTTACTGCAGTTGAAAAATAACCATTTGTAAATTGTGTGACAATATGTTTTGTTCATCTGTTGAGGGGCATACAAAAGCAAGATATTCATTGCTACATCATCCCTTGACATGTGATACTTTTCCATTGCTCAATCTTCTCTTGAGAATTAGGCTAAAACATCAGAATCCCCTTCATTTGAGAGAGCACAGTGTGGTACAACGTACTTTACTATTATTATATGTACTGTTAGTCTTATTGTGCTTATCAGTTATCATGTATGACAATCATTTTATATATGGGGTCTCCAGATGGTTCGCCCTCCATGTTTTTGGCTTATTGCAGTAGATCTCAGTACAAATCACCCACTGATAAGGGAAGGCTAGTGTACACTGGAAAACTTAAAAGCACATTTGCAGTTATACAAGTATACAGTGTTTGCATGAGGATTATATAATCGTGCTCTGGCACATTTCAACATCACATTTAATTTTCTCCTTTTAAGATTTCCACAACAAAATGTATTACGTCTGCCGTTTCATTCTTAAACATATTCTGAAAAACAAGCATTTCAGCTGCAGGCCAGCTTTTGATCCACTCTGCATAGTAAGCAGGAAAGCGAGCCAGCAGCCACTTCTGCCAATCCTTGGCATCCACCCTGAAATCACTACAGCACATTTAAAATAGAATTGTGGCCAATGGGACGTGTAATATGCAGGTCAGAGAGCACACAGAGTAAGCATGTTAGCATTAGACAGCTAGCTGCTCTGGGTGGGTCGAAGAAGCCTTGGGCTCTGGCTGACCAATCACAGTTGCTTGCTCTGATGACCACTTCAAAATACTTGGGGGGTTTTCCCTCCCATTAAAAATGAACCTCCCCAAGTATACTACGACCTATTAAACTAACCCTCTGTCACCCTGAAATTTCTAAGCACAGCCCTGTTCAAGCCAAACACATAAAAAAGATTTTTTATATA
>JABFEA020000067.1:21034523-21048065 GCA_019775915.2 Cyphomyrus plagiostoma
AGTTAATTTCCTGCTTGATCAATTTATATATGATTACATTATAATTAAAATACCATGCAGGCAAGGTAAGGGTGGAGCCACTAGGGGGGAGGAGACACTACTTATCCATGCCTCTCTCTGAAACATGTAAGCCGACCGCTGCTTGTTTTACCCATAATCCCCTCAACCATAAAAAGCATGATTTTTCAAATGCTCTGAATGAATGGTGTCAAAGCGTGACTGCAATGCCGGCCTAACACCCACCTCCATCCTTGTGGCCTCTCCACCCTTGACAATAGGGACAGTCTTGCCGGCGTGTATCCTGTACTGTCCGATGGAGTGGCCATTGAGATTCCGAATGGGCTTCACTGAAACACAAAGGGGGAGAAGTGTCCCCGACGCAAAGGTAACATCAGCTGAGACAAAAAGACCCCAGTACAGGCAAAAGCCACAACAAAAGCTGTTTTGTTGCTCACAAAGGCTCAACGTTTTGCTTCCTGAGAGCCTAATCAGGAAGGGGAGGGGCAGAATCTAAGGGCAGCAAAAACTTACAAAGCCCTGCTTCTCCAAACCTCTGTACCTTGGTAGGTTTTGCCGTCGATAACCACTTCGTAAGACTCCATAACCTCCTGTATCTGTTCCCCGACGTCACAGAGGCGAACGTCGATTCCAGCGCACTGGTGCATTGAGCGGGAAAGAAAAACAGCAAAGAACACCAATTAGTAAATGTAGATATTACACTGATACAAGTATGGGGTGGTTGCTGAAAGAGACCCTGAGCAGATCTATCTGGGTATAAGGCCCCAATTAGGTCATGTGACAGGTGTGATTGACACCTGAGCACCGCAGGGGACCCTAACCCTACCTTAATTCCAGTATTGGTGGCATCTTTCACAGCTTCCAGCAGCTTATCATACTTTGGGTTGAAGGTGACGGTAAAGGCACAGTCAATGATTCGACCTGTGAGATTAAGAACACAGCGCACGGAGGCTAGAGCGACAGAAAGCAATGAACAAAACCTCTCGCTCTCGCACACACCTTGGATCAGATCTACCAGTGCGGTAGTTCTCAACCAGGCATAAAAGCCCAGCCTGAACCCACCTCGGGCACAGGACTCACCGTTGATGTGCGTGCCGAAATCGATCTTGCAGACGTCGTCGTACTGCAGCACGGTGGTGTCGCCGGCATTGGGGGTATAGTGGGCGGCGCAGTTGTTTAGGGAGCAGCCAGTGGGGAAGGCCAGGCCGGCACTGAGCCCGTTCTCCTTTATCAGCTTCCGGGAGCAGTCCTCCAGCTTCTCACTGCCGGGCGCATCGAAATGGGGGGGAAGTGGCACAAGAGGACGAAGAGAAAAGAGATGAAAACACTGGAGAGGTGTGCTACTGGACCTCAGGAAACAACATCATCGTCCCCGGCTGCGAACCAAAGCATGACATGTAACAGACGACCTGCAAAGCGACGTGGGGACAGTTGGACTCACCAGATCTCGATCATGGTCAAGCCGGGCTTAATCCAGCTCATGACGTACTGCCGGACCTGTCGGTGGGCCTCGGCCGCCTGCCTGAAGTCGCTCCACACCTCCTCGTTGGCTTTGTCCAGGACCTTCTTCTCCTCGCTGGTCATTCGCCATGCCGCGGTGCGCCTGCCAATCAGGGGAGTACCCACGATGCATTTCAAAGCAGTTATGAACCGAGACTGGCCCTCTAATGAGCCAGCAACAAAGGGAGGCTCAGATCTCATCAGGGACAACGATGAGATCTGAGCCCCCCCTTTGTGCGCCAGGCTGGAGTCAGCAACCAGCCCACTGTATTTACAACAAGGTGTGTACGTGCTTTAGACATCTAATAACAACCTGGGTACGCTACAGTTCAGTCTCAGAAACCAGGTGCTCATTATCAGACCAGTAAAGGACCTTTACCGCATTTACCGCAATGTCATTACCACCGGTGTAGCTGAAAATTAAGGGCTCACGGATCTCACCCATCCTGTGTCGAGGGATATTCACATTCCTGCCCCTTTGGGTAAACCCCACTTGGGTAGAGCTCGCAGATGGGGATAGAAGGAGGGTCGGTCTGTCCTTTGGCTGTACGGAGACAGAGGCATAGCTGATGATGCAACATGTAAACATTTTCCTTTTACACATGAAATGTATTCAAGCAGAAGTTCTTCAAGTTTGAGTCCTCCGCTCATGGCTGCATGAGCTGATGCTTTTTAATGAGTGACAGCTATTTCAAAAACAACGATAACGATTGCTTGGGAGGTTCTGCTTAAATAAGTTTAAAAGGGACATTCCACCCAAATAGATTAAAAAATGAATTACATTCCAAAAATATGAAAAAAGTATTTCTTGGTAAGAAAACACCAGTTTTGGCATACAACAGTCCCAGAGCACTATATAATTGTATATAACATCTTATATATTTATAACATTTATAATAGAGAAGGGCTGATCATCAAGCGTGATTTTCCAAGTAATATCTTTTGATTTTGCACTGTCTGTACTGAATTTTTTTGGTAGATCATCCTGGAATTCTGGAAATTTTAGCAGAGCAGTGCCCACAAAAAGCAACTAACGATTTTACCAACATTAAAATAATTGCACACAGCTGACATCTTTCTGTGTAGTAAGCAGGTGTGCAAAGTGATATAGGTCACCATTTTAAAGAATATCAGTTCATTTTTAATCATTGGCTGATGGCGGAAAGTTGCTGCATCGGTTGATATAATTGGTGCATCTCTATTTTTAACAGAGCTGAGAATCTGCTAGCACTGGGTGAGTATTTAACGCACTGGCTCAGCCAAATCAGCTATTCGTAACACCCATACTGAGGCGAGTTGTGGCACCAGTGTACGTACCACAACCTGGTTATCAGCTCAGGGAGGGGCGTGTCCTTTTCAAACTGCTTTCAGAACCACAGATCACAAACCACTGACTGTAACAGCTCCTTTATTTGGAAAGGGATGGATGGGGGGGGTTCACAGAGAGATACACAAGCATCTTACGTCCTCTCTTCTTTTTCTTTTTCTTCTTCTTTTTCCCAGCAGAGTTCTCTCCTTCTCCATCTGTGGAGAACACAGCATTCAGACTTACAGGGCGATGGTGCTCTTGACATGGAAACAGATGAAACACAAAGGGTGGACATGGACCAGGGACACAGTACCATCCTCGCCGTCGTCCTCTCTCTCCTTGTCCTCAATGACTTGCTTCTCCAGCTGTTTGGTCACGCTGCTCACTCCCCCAGCAATACCTACACCATCTGCCTCACTGCTTGCAGCTGCAGAAATCATACAGAAGGCTAATGGACGGATACCGCACATGCTCATTAGGCTGACGACACACTACTTATGTCAGGCAACCCACACACTTCTCATATGTCGAAAATTCACTGTTTAAACAAGTATCATTCATTCATCACCATGCCTTCAACTGGTCAAACAACACTAATAAAGGGATGGACTAATCATCCTGAAATTAACATATATCGTCCATGATTCACCCATGATATTATTGTGCCATGGTCGAACTGCACAAGCATGTTTTCACTGATCACTTATATAACTTGTCTCCCACAAATAACTTGATTCTCACAGAAAGAGCTAGGACACCTGTCTTGTCTTTGGGGAAAGGGACACTTATCTTGTCTCAAAATGTTTTGTAACCGCAAGTGCAAATAGCCTCACCTGGACAGGAATTGGAGAACGAAGAGCGCATCGCCAAAGGGGAGGGGTGAGCCTGGCCAACTTTCCCCCTCCCCAGACGCATACTGCTTACGATTTAGAATAAAGGAAGGGGAAAAACTGTACTGACCGGAGCTCAGCTGTGGGACAGAGCACGCATCCCCCGGCATTTCTCAGGACTCACGTGTTGGTTTCCTGCCTGGACTGAAAAGGGCTCCCTGGTCCGTGCATGAAGGTGGTTGATGATGGAACGTCCGATAATTTTGTACTGCTTTGACTACTTATCAATGCTTATTATATTTCGTTATTTTGTATTTTATAATTTTGTATGGCTTTTAATAAAGTATTTCTGAACGAACCGAAGCGTTCCTGTTCGTTCCTTCGAGAGCCCTATATCCCCTTCTCACATTAAAACACTAGTGCATAAAGAGCACCAGCCTGAGGCGTTTTGCTGGGCTATAACCTTGGGAGTCAAATCGTCATACAGTACTGCGCAGGCGCATTCTTCTCCCAAGTTGGAAAACGCCAGTCGCTTGGAGACAGCAGTCTTTCTGGTTTCCAATTAAGGTAAAAAAGTACACACACCATAGAGCTGACCTGGTTAAAATACACTGCAGCCCCGGCACGAAACTAGCTGTGCTATCTTAGGCAGGTAATAATCCAACTAACTATACTAATGCTGCCCTTTACTAGAGGTAGTTTTAACTTTCACTGCCATGCTTGACGTCTACACCAAACGGCGCAGTGGGCTTAGCCCGCTAGTTGCTCGTTTTTAAATGTCAGGAGTAGGTCTGACCGTCAGACTGTATGAGACGAACGCGCAGGGTTGTAGGTACAGACGGCCTTAGAACCGCCCCGCCGTTTAACGGCAGACATGGGACTGCTGTTGGTTAACTTTAACGAGTGTGGATATCGGGCGCTCACGCAAGACAGTATTCTTCCGCACATGGCAAGTCCAGAAATTAAGTTAACAATTAAGCCAACGTCTCACAATTTTAACAATCGACGAATCGGCTTAATAACATTTCGAGCATTTTCTTTGTACGATATAAATGTCATGGGTTTTAAGCAAACGATATACATCCTGGCGTAAGAACGTGCGGCCTTCAGCACTCACCAACGCGGCCTGTCCCTGAGGCCTCCTCATTTTGGGCCGCCGACTTGTTTTTCTTCTTCTTTTTCTTCTTCTTCTTTGCCGTCTCTTCCGAAGGGTCCGCTTCTTCTCTTTCGTCGAGCTCCGCGTTCCCGTTCAGAATCTTCTCCTGCTCGGGCTTCACCTCCAGTTGCTGCACCACATCCGCCATGACTGCAGACACCAAAGGGGAAGGGAGGGGGGAGGTGTAGCGGCGCGCTGGTAATGCTGGGAAACCCTGACCGGCGAATGACGGAGACGCCCGAAACCGAGCCGATGCCAAGCACGAGCGCAGCACGAGAAAATAACGGCCTTAGGACTGAAACCGTCTGAAGCTTAATGTCACTTCATCGCCTTTTAGTAAGTATTTTTTACTCAAGAATGACCGGCCATTCATCTGTATCCCCTGACGCGTACCATAAAAACTGACAGTAAGGTTTTACGAATGAAAAATATTATCTACGTTATGAAACATGCAAGCTTAGACATCTGAGTGTTTTCGACAACACAGGCGTCGTAAGCAGAGAGGGTCAAATGTCAAAATATTAAAGCATCAATATCTATCTGTGGCCGTTGGTTTCGCATAATATCACTTTCTGAGCGAGCCTTCGTTGGATTGGATCTTGTGACTGACAACAAGGGCCATACTTTTTTGCAGTGGAAATGGGCAGAACCAGATCTGGAAAAGCCCGTCTCTCGCACCGCGCCTGTGGAAACGGGATACAGCAGTAATCCCACCACCACCAGTTTCGACGCCTGTTTTCTTTCAGTACTACCGGCAATAACCAGAGGGAGGCGCCTATATATATATATATATATATATATATAGGCGTCTTCGGTGTAAAGCCCATAATCCCACATTCATCACGGTCAAATTGCTTTCCAGCGTCCCTTGGTAAGGGATACATCTAGTGCATTAAAAATATGTGAGGAATGGCGACTTTATATTCGTATATGTTGGCATGATGTTTTGACTTTTAATCATACAGTAGAGATGACTTGCACTATTTGATTCAGTGTACTCACTTGGAAAACAAGTTGTATCCAAGCAACTAGATTTTACAAACTAAAAAGTAAATGCGACGTTTTCGTAAGGGTGTACCAGGTTTTCAGAATCGTAAGAAATTATAATTTATATCAACTGATACAGCTTATTTACAGAACAATGATAATGTTCTTAAATGCAATATTTAAAAACCACTTTTATTTGAAGTTTGGAAATGGAAGACAGACCTGGACCAATATACTTCTTTGATCAGGTAACATGAGATAGATATAGTTTACAGTCATAAATAACTATTATAACAATTGATTAATATAAATTTCTCTAAATATTTAGCATTCAAGTAAAAAAGACAAACGATCAAGATTTTCGGCTGACAGACCACCCTTTCCTTTACGATACTACTGTAACCAGCCATCCTTTGAATCAGTCGTTAATAGGTAAGTATCCGGAGACGTTTGTAGTGGATTCCTGTTGCTTGTAGTACCATTTATAACACCTGTGTTTATATGATTAGGATATACAACGGAGACTGACTGGATTATTAAACTATGAATATGTCACACATGTCGACTGAACAGGTCGGTTGCCGACGGTGACTCTGAAGAAGAGGATGACGGCGACAGTGAAATTAAGAGAGAAAAACTGAAACTGAAAAGGGGAATAAAATGGGAAACGCTGCCTAGTACAAAAAATGATCAAGGATCTGTAGGCGCTTGGATATCGGGGGTGGAGGACAAGGCACATTTGAATGAGCTTAGAAAAAGAGCTGCTTATCTCCTTCAGGAGCTGGGAATGTTGCTTCATCAGTGCAAGAGATGCGAGGTAGATTTTTCTTTGCCCCGGGGGCTGATGAATATATTGAATTACACCTGGAATGAGCTGACAGGAGCAGACGCTTATGATAAACTACAGTGGAAATCCCTGGACTTCACAGGTAGGAAAGAGCGCAACCTGAAAGCCGCGTTGGCTGCAGCGGAGCCTTCCGTTGATGCACGTCATCCGGACGGCTTACAGGTGAAGACAAAAAACAGAAAGACGGCGGAAAAAGTCAGGGAAGAAATCGTCCTGGAATCTCCTAGCTTGCAAAACAAGCAAATGAATACCAAGGCACACAGCTGTGAGTGTTAAACGTGTAGGTGCATTATTACAGTAGGAGTACCTCATTATTCGGTAACACTGCGTGAAAGTATTAGCGAAAAACACACAAAATTGGTCAATAGTCTGACTTAGTGAGTTGTCGCCAGTCATCAAAGAGGCATCTCACGTTACCCCTGACGACTGGGTGCGCGGAGGGCAGGCTGGTTTGTAGGAGTCGATCCAGGGTGGATACCGTTACTGGTTTTACGGCGGATATTATTACCTGCTCCACAGTTTTACCACTTAAATTATTTATACTTCTCCGTGAAAACAATAAAAGCACACACTGTCTACTTGCTTGATAACGAGTGCACTGAATGCAATCCATAGGAATTGGTTTGAGTGAAATATTTTAAAACCATATTATGATATTTATGCCGTAATTTGTTGTAAAATTCGTACAATGGTAAAATGTAAACTTTCAGTTTCAGCAGAATCATCCGAGGTACCAACCACTATAAGCTTCTCAATATCTTCTGGACTCTGCAGGGATCAAGGTGCAATTTACTATATATTGTTTCCTCTTCCCCTTCATACACAAACACAATACTGTCTCCAGGTCGGTACTTGATGAATACCATATTGAGCAATGCTGTCTCGTCATTCCTCCCGCAGGCTGGCTTATTTACCCAGAGTCACCACCTCCTGATGACCCTGATTGGCAGGCACAGTGTCAGTGGGTTGTGGAGAGGCTTCAGCCAGTGGTAAAAGCCATGTGAGTAACGTTAATGGTGCATCACACAGGATTTACCTGGCACACAGATACATCACCTTTTTTCAACAGATTTTTTCCACAAGTTGTTCTCAATTTCAATTGGGGTGTGATGACTGGTGTGTATGGTGTTGTAGCATGAAATAGAATGAATATGATGGTGGTGATGGATGGCATGGTGGTGCAGTGGTTAGCACTGTTACCTGGGACCTGGGTTCGAGTCTCCGCCTGGGTCACATGTGTGTGGAGTTTGCACGTTCTCCCCGTGTCGTCGTGGGTTTCCTCCGGGTACTCCGGTTCCCCCCCCCCCCGTGGTCCAAAGACATGCTGAGGCTGATTGGAGTTCCTAAATTGCCCGTAGGTGTGCATGTGTGAGTGGTTGGTGTGGCGATGGGCTGGCCCTCCATCCAGGGTTGTTCCCTGCCTCGTGCCTGTTGCTTCCGGGATAGGCTCCGGACCCCCCGCGACCCAGTAGGATAAGCAGGTTGGAAAATGGATGGATGGATGATGATGGTGTCGTTTGAAGTATGCAACATTGTTCTTACTGATTTGCTAGATTTTGTCTTGTTTGGACATCGTTTGAAGTATTACGTTACAGCTGGGCAACTTTGTCTGTCCTGGAGGCTGTCACTAATGCAAATAACAGGCTTGTTTCTGTAATCTTATTATCTTATACAGTGGTACCTAGGTTCTCAAACTCTAATTTCTTGAAAGTCGAACAAACCAGCTTGACCTAGAACTCAATCTGAATATCAGAAGTCCAACCTTGAACGCTGACCTAATATAAATTGTACACGCCAGGAAATGAGTCGTACAATGCAATTCTTACTTGAATGCTTTCTTCACAGACTGGACGATTAACCAAATAAAGCAGTGCGACTTTATAGTAACTAACAATAAATAAACCACTAACTTATGTGTACTATTAGAGCAATTATGTCATTTATTTAAACTTTATTTTACCAGGTAAATTAACTGAAAACCAGTTCTCACTGCTTTACCCGATATTCAGGAGAAATAGCAGATTACGCATCGGAACTCCCTGGGATGCAAACAACATGTGTGTAACTAAACTCTACAGCCAATAAGGGAAAAGGTGTGTCGTCACGGAGGCAGTTCCAGTTTGTGCAGCCAGGTGAGAGGTCGCAATGCATCTAACCGTAATGCATCGCATCAGGATCAGAATGCGTTGCTTTAAGCCAGTGCTGTAAGCAAGTCTAACTGGGTAAACAAATTGAAACGCGGACTTAATACAGAGGATTGATGACAACAACCAGAAACAGCTGATCACATAGGGATCCCACACAAGGTTAACGAGGGGGCGTGGCACACGGAAGGAGCGGACAATCGGACCAGGACAGGGGTAATGTTGGGATAAGAACTTTATCGTTTTGATAGCCATTAAAAAAAAATGCTGTTCTTGTTTCATCCTGTTCATTTTGCGTTTAAATGCTAAAAAAAAAAAAACATATTTAGGTGTAATTTTGGGGGACCGGGAACCAATTAATTGGTTTTCCATTATTTCTTATGGAAAAAATTCAATTAGAACTCAAACTTTTTAGGATTCGATCCGGAGTTCGGAACGGATTAAGTTTGAGAACCGAGGTACCACTGTATTCTTAAATGTAACTTCTGGAAATTCTGTCTTCATGGGGCCCCCAGTGGCTGGTTCTCTCACTTTATGGTAAGGCCACTGCTGTACAAAGGAGCTAATTTTTTTTCCTGATTAACCATAGTATCTGAATCAAATATTAAAGGATTGATAAAGGATATGTCTATATATCTGTCTCTCACTCTGTCTGTCTGTCTGTCTGCCTGTCTGTCCATCCGTCCATCTGTCTGTTAAATCATGCAAGTAGAAGTTATCCTGAAATTAAACTTAGCTATTTGTAAATAAGTCCTCTTTTTTTCTCCCAATGTTAGAAAGGAGCAAACTACAGAGCTTAAGGAGCGAGGACTCACCAAGTCACTGGTGTTGCGTCACTATGGGGATGACAGGAAAAGAGCCATGGTTGGTTGCAGAAGGGGAGGTGTTCCCTTCTGTGGTCCTCCTCCACTCCCGCAGATGGTCCAAGAAGAACCATCACTGCCAAAGCTGCACTACAGAACCGATGACGGGACCTCCTTCATCTAGTGTCCTTTCTGTCTGGGATCAGCAGTTTTGACTTTGGTTTCCCTGTCATTTGTGAAAAAAATATCTGTATTAGAGAGGGTCTTTATTCCAAAGTCAGGTGCAGATGATGGACAAAGGCGACTTTAAAGGGGCAGTGTGCATGTGTACAGTGCCAGTATTTGTTTTAAGGGGAGTCATATTGTGTGGCAAAAATAACACTTCTGGGGGGCAACTTTGTGTGTAGCAGGCCTGGGGGGCCGGAAGAGTGCTTGGTTTGGGAAGGGGTGGTGAAAGCTCTGGGGAAGAAGCTGTTTCTCCATCTGTTAACCTGGGACCTGATTTCCCTGAAACACTTTCCGGATTGCATTGGGTCATACAGATGATGACCTAAGTGAATTGTCTCTGTGATGATGCTGCTAGCCTTCGTGTTCAGTCAGCAGCATAAATAGTGTCTAGGTATTGGAGGTTAGCCCCAATGAATCACCGGACAGGCTTCACTACGCAGTGCAGGTCCTTACGCTCTACATCTGTGCAGAGTTTTCTGTAATGTAGTAATTAGCTGAATTAGTATCTCTAAATTTTCCATGATGTGTGATCGTGCATCAGCATGACCCTGAATTGGAAATGTGCTTAAGGAAGATGGATAGAAATAAAAGCTTCTTATTGGTGAGGGAATCTATCCTTCATATGTGGTTTGACCAAAATACCTTTTCTTACATCATGTTTAAGCTTCCCACAGAAAGGCAATACAAACATAGAAACTGACCCACAGATATGCATCAGGTGCAAACTAAGCTAATCATCATCACTGGGGCTGGATGGAGAAAGCAGGCCCGCATCTTTCCCTTGACTGTGCCAGCTACCCTTCAGGGCGTATAGCAGTGTGCCAGACCCCTTCCGGACTGCTGTGTGGCGGCTACTACACCAATGTGTTTGGGGACACTCCTGAGCAGGATATTCTGGCCACCTTCACGGCATTGGGCTGCGGCAGTGTCACATATCCACTCAGGTAGGACACCTTGCAGTGGGAACATGGAGATTGAAACCCTCATTTAACCACTTGTGTGTAAGTATTAAATTTACTGTTATTTTCTTTGTGAGGGGAGAATACAAAGAGTATGATGGTAATTTAAGTGGCAGTTGATGATGTCATTATGGCACGGCTCTAGTGGCACAGTGATGGCAACGTGGAATCAGCGTGGGGGGTTTATGTGTGATCCAAATGGGGCTGTGAAGAAGGAATGGATCTGGGGCCTCAGAACCTCATCAAATGACCCAATCCGTATACAGGTTAGAAGGCTCAGAAGACCCTATGAATCTATGTGCCCTTTGTGTGTATGGGACAGCCTGGATCATTTTGTCCACGTTTCCTGTTTGTAGGTCACTGAGCTGATCTCAGTACGAGTGCGGAGCCCAACCTCTGCTACTCTCTGGTTCAGGGGTCCCCAGGAGAGTGTGCAGCTGTCAATTACTCCTCCTTCTGGTGTGAAAAGCCTGGTGAGAAGCTCCGGACCACAACAGCGAACCGTCCTGCATCGTCACCTCTTTTTCAGAGTGCTAACCTATTACACAAGCTCTGATATAGGAATTGTTGGCGAAATGGAATTCCCATTGCTATGACTGCATGTGTGGGATCTGTGGCCTGCCCCCAATGCTTGCAACATCTCTGACATAGACACTTTTAGAGATGGATGAAACAAAGAACTGGATGCAGAAAAAAGAAACACTAATTTAGTAGACATGAAGATGTCTGTTATTGTATTTCACTAGATAGGTATGTTCTTTATAAGGGAGATCCCATTGTGTTACTGTGACGTGGTCTTTTCTCTTGTTCCTAAATGCTTCCACTTTGCAATAATACCACTTGGAATATCTAGCAAGGGAGAAATTTCATGAGCTGTCATAAATGGCATCCTATGGCAGTACCATGCTTGAATTCACTTAGCTCTTTGGATCCATTATTTTACAGGTGTTTGTAAACTTGACTGCGTGGTTAGGTGCTTGATTTTATGTGGCAGTGGCTCTGAATGAAACACCTGAATTCACTGTTTAAGAGGTGTGTCCCAATACTTTTGTCCATATAGTATACATACATATACAAACATCCTCACTCACCTTGTGATTCAGGACAAAAGTCATCAGATCACCTTTGTTCTGTAAGTGATGTATGAATCTTATTTGTTTGGCTCAGTGTCACTTATGAATAGCTCTCCACACCATTTAAGGCTACATTCTGGGCACAGGTAGCAGTGAGGCCAGCAGAGGGAGTGACAACAGAGGTGACAAGCTCTCAGATGAACTGCGTGGCTCAGCAAGGAGGACAAATGGAACAAGAACTGAGATGGCTTCGACGAAGAGCTGGGAGCATCGTGGATTGCTGGTTGGAACACTACCGTGTTACCATTGGTGTGTGGATTGGGAAAGAGGGTCCAAGAGACTGATTCCGCTGAACTGAGCAACTGCAAAGCCTCTGATTACAGAAGAAATGTAGCTATAAGGTTAAACATTCAACTGATCAACTTAATTTGCTATCCTTCCTAAAGTTTGTGCTCACAGACCATGCATAGTCATAAATTTACTTGTGCTTTTAAATTTTAATAGCTGTAGCCTGTATGTGATTGTAATAAAGGCGTCATATTTAATCCTTGTGTCCTTAATTTCTGTGTTTATTTTACTGACTGACCAGCTGTATTTCAGATCTGAAGGTATCAGAATGCCCCTGTTCGACCGCTCTGAAACAGCAGCTCCTGTCAACAGCCCTGGCCTCCATTTCTGCTGCTGGTACAGAAGTCCCATTCTCAGAACAGCCATTAGGGGGCAGTGCTGAGGAGCAAATGACAACTCACCATCAGTCTGTACCTGCAAACAGCATCCGGTGCGACTTGCCCATCTGCACTCCACTGTCACGGTAATCACTGGAGGAAGTATAGTGAGAAATACTCTTATTGCTAAACAGACTATTCCTAACCACATCTGGTCTAGAAGCCACCTAGAAAACATACATTTGCATGTATTTATTTAAGACACATATGTCGAAACTGCAGCACCCAACCCATCCATCCCAAACGACTGGTAGATTATGCTTTATTTCATTGGTGGCCACCCAGTTGATCATGACCCCGCCCTCATTCAGTAGCAAAATATACTGCTGAAATTCAGTAGCTTTTCAGAGTATTTTCTTTGTATAAGTAACTCTCACGGTAAAAAATGGCTGGGCACCCCTGGTCCAAACAAACATGAAAATGGGGCTTGATCAAAATCAGATCACAATATATACTTTTAGTTATTTAAAAACGCAGTTAATAAATAAGAGATTAACAGAGATTCCTTTTGATTACCGTATTTTCCGCACTATAAAGCGCACCGGATTATAAGGCGCATCTTCAATGAATTGCCTATTTTAAAACTTTTTTCATATATAAGACGCACCGCATTACAAGGCGCATAGAATAGAAGCTACAGTAGTGTCTGGGGTTGCGTTATGCATACACTAGACGGAGCTGTGTTAAAGGGAATGTCAACAAAATAGTCAGATAAGTCAGTCAAACTTTATTAATAGAATACAAACCAGCGTTTGGACAACTCCATTCACTCCCAAAATGAATAAACAGCTGTTTTATTATTTTTCCCAAGGTATTGTCAGTGACGTAGTATTTTCGCGACACAATTTATCTTTTAACAACAGCAGGGTATAACAGTTAGTGCA
This sequence comes from Cyphomyrus plagiostoma, assembly GCA_019775915.2. Lineage (NCBI taxonomy): Eukaryota > Metazoa > Chordata > Actinopteri > Osteoglossiformes > Mormyridae > Cyphomyrus > Cyphomyrus plagiostoma. The sequence continues at coordinate 21,047,987 of JABFEA020000067.1, forward strand.
AAATTTTTATCACGTAGTGGAGGGGAACTTTTCCTCGATTCAGTAAACACGTAAAAGAAACCGAGTCTGATACCGTTAC
>JABFEA020000067.1:21048165-21063070 GCA_019775915.2 Cyphomyrus plagiostoma
GAGAAAATGGAGTCGGCGGCTGCTTCCCGTAGTTGCGAGACCTGTTGCGGCTCAATATTGATCCATATATAAGGCGTGCCGGATTATAAGGCGCACTGTCGGCTTTTGAGAAAATTGAAGGCTTTTAGGTGCGCCTTATAGTGCGGAAATACGGTACTTGTTCATTGAAAACCATAGAATTTAAGATTCTCCTATAAAAAGCCCAATCGGGCACAGTGTGGGTGACATTTAAAATGTCGCTTTGGCGTTCGTTCAGTGTCCTTGTGTCACAGCAGGTTGAAAACCCCATGGGATGAGAAAAATGGGGAAGCTCAGTATGTCAGAGAGGCTGGGCCGCTCCGGGTGTACAGCAACATCATGCTGGAGTAAGGCTGAATGCAGTAACGTCTGAAGTACAGACTTCACACTACTGTCTAATCTTCTGTCCCCTAGTGGAGATGCCAGTAAAGTTGGTTTTTGTCTGTCCCCTTCAGTCTTCTACTAACCCCCAGAAGCCCAGAAATGCCCTGGCCCAGCCCTGTACTCCCAGGCCTCTCCATGCCCTGCCCCAGCCTGCTACGGGCCACTCTGCTTGGTCACGAGGGGTGCCGGCTGTGCCCCTGCAGTGCCCACTGTATGCCCCTGCTGACGGACCTGGAGTATGACGTGTTCGTCTCCAGCCAGGCACTGCGCCATCAGCAGCTGCTGATCGTGTGTGTGGCCGCAGCCCAAAAACCACTGTCTGCTTCTGCTGAGGCTGCGCTGGAGGAGATGTACAAGAGGAGGAACAAGAACAGGAGCAGGCCATGTGCTCAGGTACAGCTTCACCCATTCAAACAGCCGGATCATTTACTGGAGAGTAATAGTAGTTTCGGTTATAATAATGAAGTAGTCTGCTTACAGTATTCAGGTGTTACAACATTGTTAACATGTATTCAACAGGTGTTAAAATTCTTGTGTTTTTCACCTCTTTGGTGTTACATAGCATTGTGTATGCGTTGACTCATGTGAATACTACCGCGACCCTTACCAGAACCCTCTTTCTCCAGTGCTACCTGGATCCATTCCGCATGGTGAAGTACGCGACCCATGCCACAGATTCACCTTCAGGCTCACAGCCTTCTTTGCTTCAGCAGAGACACAATGTAGCTCCGGGGATGATCATGGTGCGTCAGCCTACCACCTGTACTTACATACCAAGGATTTTTTTCTGTGTTGCTCTTAAAAACTCCCAGTCAGCCCTTTGAAATTATAATGTATTATCATTACTGACCACTAGGTGGAAGCACTGTCAATGGTATCTATACTGTACTGAATGAACATATGTGTTTAAAACGATAATAGAATAGAATATGAATACATGTGGAAAGAGAACTGGGCGCTGGCAGCGATGAGCTTTTGCCATTGTGCCTATATAAAACGAGTTATAGGTCTGTAACAGTCACATGTGGGGGGGTGTCTCTACACAGCCCTGATGTGTAAAAGCCATGAGTAAACATCAGAAGAATAGCAGGTCTGTTAATGGAGTGTATGGAGAAAAAGCTAAATGTCATCATCTTGGCATCTGACACCTTCCAACCCTGTGCTACTGTACAGTAACCGGTTAGTTAGACACTTCTGACGATTGGAAAGAAATATTATTTTACCAAAAACACTTTCTTTGAACATTTATGGAATTTGTTTGTTGGCTTGGCAAGAGCCACCCAAAGGTGAGACAACTTCTGAGTATGAGTCTGGAGGTAGGGGGTGATTTACTTAATGAGTCATTCGGATTGTGGAAGGTTGTCTTTTATTTTGTGAACAAACAGTGTGCTAGAATGCAGCACCAAACCAGTGCAAGGCAAAGGTGTGCTTCTGTTGTAATAAGTACTAAAGCTAATGTCTTTGGCATCAAGATCATGTAAACAATGTGCCAAATGTAGCAAAGGTAAGTCAGGACATCCTTGTGAATGATATGCATCACTGGCATCGTGAAGATAAACAGCAGCCCAGGAATTTCAGTGAAGGATTCTTAATAGGTAAAAACATTTCCCCTTTGGTTCGTAATGATTCAGAAACAGAACAACTGTGAATGGTGAATGATAGCAAAGCATATCATGTGGAGGAAAAAATACAGACTGAGTGTGAATTTCTCTTTTTATTTGAAATTCCAAGGCTTTCATCTGATACGATAACTAGCACCCTCTGACCCAAGAAATGCTAATTAAGCATGACTTTAATCAGTCAGGGTGGCTATTTATAACATCCGTCAATTCAATTCCGCACACGAGATGGTAGTGAGAGGGGGAAAATATCCAGTCAGGCTGCGTTGCTGCGTTCAACATTTTGAACATCTGTTACAGGAAGGTAAAAAAAAATGCACAAAACGCATGGACTGTTTTGTCAGCAACAAAGGAAGACTTAAAAAAATTGAAGGTACTTGAGTAAGAGGAGTGTGGGTGCAGGGGGTGAAGTTCCCACCATTAAAAGTCACTGCTTGTTCTTTGAGTGAAACTCGAGCCGAGTTCTGCACTCAATGACTTATTGTGGAGATGGGAATGGCAGTGGTTGTGTTGTGGAGGTGGGCCAACTGTCTTGTCTCCTACACACACAGAGACAGCTCCACAGCACGTGTGCGTGTGTGCGCACACACACACACCCCGACTCGCCATTCATTTGTATGGGCATAACCTTAATCCTATGATAACCCTAACCATTATATAGTCCTAGCATTAAGTAACCAAACAATATCAAAGACTATTGGTAGTTTTTTTTTAGCTTCTTAATTCCATTCACATATTTTTATAAAATTAATGTTTATATTGTTGGGACCTGAAAAAATGACTCCAGAAGCTAAAAACGAACAGGTTTTACCACATTATGTGAATGTCGTGAATACAAACCCACACACAAACATCGGGGTGCCCCAGGCTACAAAGCTGCTCCCCTGCATCTGTGAAATCTGAAAATGAATAATCGGAAGTCATGTCTATTTTTAGGGAGCCAAACTCAATCAAATTTGCAGAGGGGGTGTCACTGCTAGGCCAGGATAATTTGTGAAACTAGAGTCATGTGAGGAGAAGAGGGAAAAAAAATCATAAGCAACAACTTTGTCGTCATTTGTGTGACTACTGCGGGTGGGAGACAGCGATGAGAGAAATGCCCAACCAGGAACTAACTGTTGGTTTTACATTCCGAAAAGCAGGCTGATTAGACACAGTGGTATTTATCTAACAGAGGCAAACTAAATTCTTAAAAGAAGGATGACAGATAGCCTATCTGTTTATTCAGCAGACACACTGACTCATCCAGCTTCCTCTCAATGGTTCCTCATGCCTTGTTTCTGTTGAAGACATGCAGGTGACACTCGTAGTGGCCCACCAACTACACCTCAAGAATCTCAGCTTTCCCAGTATCTCATATGTCAGCTTGTGGTATGGAGTGGTAGAGCCAGGATGGAGTATGGCAAGGTTCTGATGACGAGGCAGAATATGTCGGCGGGGTTGCCACCCTCTAGTGTCGGTTCAGGTGACATTCCTTCCTCCATCCAGCAGATACAAAACGGGGGGGCTGGTCGAGGTGTGGATGTTTTCATAGCTGTGGGTCCCCCACTCCACCCCCATGGGCTCTCAGCCAAATTCGCACGTCGCAGGGAAATAGGCCCATTCCTCCCACGCCGGGTCTCCCTATCCAGGCCCCCAGACCAGTTCACTTTCTTCCTTTCCCTCAGCCCACCAGGGTCTGGTCCTTGAACTGATTCTGTGGCTGACAGACAGGTGCTTCCTGGTCTTTGCTGCACACGTGTAACCCCTCGCCACAGCTGAAAGACTAAACATCACAGGCCATTTGAAGGGAAACTCTGCTAAAGACATGCAGATGAGGATACAGGCTGTACAAACTATTGAAGATTTGAAAGAGATGGCTCCCTGACAACCACTTCGATGGCACTTCACCCAGAATTAAAGGGGGGGGGGGGGGGTTCTGGGAACAGAGTCCCTTTGCTGTGGTGCTGAAGGAGACTTTTTTGACTTGGTTGTGTTGGCAGATGTACATAGGTGGGAAGCTGCTGTTTGCAGATTACATAGCTGACGACGGCAGATGTTTGTCCGAGGAACTCCAGAAGCAGATCGCCAGAACGCTGGCAGCTTACCGTCGTGGTCACTGCCTGCCAGCTGACTACAGGTTCAGGTACGCTGAATTCGGCTACAAGAAGGGCTAGGGTCACTTGCCGTCGATTCCACCCACTCAGGAATGATCACTGATATCAGAAGCTCTTTGCTGGAGTATTCTGGGTGTAGGGAGGATAATCCCTGATGCCACGGAGGAAAGACCAAGTGGCCTGTTGTCATCAGTCCTCAGGAGGGGCGCCCGAGAGGAAGGGGCTGTCAATCCTATTACACAGGGGCTGGGAGTAGACCAGGACGTGGGACTGACTCTGCCAGAGAATAGGGAGCCACAGATACGCGCTGGGTACTGGTGCCAATCCCTGCATAGACATGTGTCTGCCTGCACGCTAAGCCTGAGAGGCTCTGCTGAACTGATGCGCACACACTCTGTTTCTACAGGCCGCCTGTTGCAGAAGAATCAGACTCACTGGCACTACAGAGGAGCTGGCTGCAGACCGAGAGTGCCCTCAGCTATACTGTTCTCCATACCCAATGAGAGGAACATATGTATGGATCCAAGCGTGGACTCTAGCCCCAGGCTTTGAAGACCAGGCCCTGATTTGCAGGCTATACTGCTGCTACCTCCCGTACCTGGCAGGGCAAACAATTACCCAAGTGGGAAAATGTCTCAGGAAGGAACACCGGTGGTCAAATGAAAAGGGGACAGTGGCGCAGTGTCCTTAAAAGGTTACTTTATTCATCAGATGAGAAGTACAGAGGAACAGCAACTAACTTCACTGGCTGAAGTGTCACAGAAACAGACAAGGCAAACAGGAGGCAGAGAGAAGCACAGCGACCCAGACAGGGAGTCAGCAGACCCTGGGTTGGCTCCTACAGGTTCGGCACCACCCAGACGATGGAGGTAGGAAGGGAAAGCTCCCAGCATAAAATCAGGAGATGATACTGGGATGGCTACATTTAGCGAGGATAGTAGCACTGGTTCTGGCTGTGAAGCGGGAAAGAGCTGCCCTGCGACACCAAACATCCAAAGTGAGGTGGCCAGTGACGCAATACTCCTTGCATCCATCTCATTCGCATGCAAGACTGTTTAATCTGGTTTACCGTCACACCCAAAACAAAACAAATGTTTCATTCCTGCATCATCTAATTATCATAATAATACCATTTTAGTGCTCAAACAGAATAAAACTATTGTTAGCAAAAACAAATCCCAGGCAAAAAATCCTCTACCAATTAGTGTAGCTAAAGGTTTCTCTCTGTTTTCTTACAGGTGTCAAATAAAACTCAGTTAAAAAGCAGAGGGAGTCAGAAAGAGATGAATTAGGATGGCAGCATGTAGGAGTCAGATTCTGCGGAGGATCAGTGATTCATGTGGAGTAAGTGCAGTTGGGAGGACAAAAAAAAAAAACCATGTGATAGTAGTTTGGCCACGTGCTGCATTACAAAGCCGGTCTCGTCTACCCACAGTCCCTTGTGAAAGACTTTTGTGCACCGGAGTTCTTGAAATAGCATGCCTCACTCATGAAAAGTTTAAGGAAACAGACAATGTATAGCTAAAATACCACTGGTTTATAGAAATGCCCCCCCCACCACCACCACCCACTGAAACCCCAGACTGTCACTGTAAGCATTCAGCTGATATCTGAAGGTCCCATGTGACGACCCATCAGACTTGCAGGTAAACTTCATAAAGGAGAGCGGCGCCCTCACAGCTGTAAAGGAGAGCGTGAGTGAGATGGTCCTGGAGCGCCGTGCGGGCTGAACAGCACGCCAAACCACATGGGGCACATTTTTAAAGAGGGGAAAAAAAAACTTAATTTTTTTGATTGCACATTTGGTGAATCAGCTCATAAAATGCCACTACAATAAGTATAGGGCGCCCTCTGCCAAGAGACAATAAGACACATTCACGCGCTTAGTAACATCTTTACATTCGGAGCACGGCTTGCAGAGGAGAAAATGTACCTGAGAATTTTCCATGGATTGTAAACACATTAACATTCTCCTTCCCCCCCTTCCACACCCCAAACTATATATGAACCTGAACAACCCCCTTCACTTCCTCAATTAGCAAGGGTACCTGAATGAATTGGCAGACCATGGAGGGGAATCCATCCAGCTATTACTTTGGGGGTTAACCCCAAAATTAGCACATTAAAAAGCAGAAATATTTAAAATTAGAATCCTCTAACATCCCCTCAGCACTGGCCTGTGGAATTCCTAGGAGAAACATTTGCACCGTAAACAGAGTCTCTGAATAGCCAGCAAAGTATAGAAATATGGCCCCCAAATCCTTTAGGAAAGGCAAAGGATTCCACCCAGGGCATGACGACTGGTTTGGGTTAGGGTCCGGACTGAGTGAACCCTAAACTGAAGCAGAATCCCTGAGCGGGAGTGGAGGCCGCTTTCACGGGTCTCTCTCTCTCTCTCTGGTGGTAGCTGCCCAGGGGAATTGTGGGAAGGGAGAGCGATGAATGGTTGATTTAGAAGTAATGGCTCGTGACGACAACCAAGTAAACTTTTACAAAAATACAATAACTCTGAAGGGATAAAACAAAACTACATACACATTTCAACACGTCACAAAAAAAACTAATAATTGGGTATTTGTTAAGGAGAATTTCAATAAATAACAGAAAAATCCTCAAATAAATATCCTTGCCTACACTAATTTTTTGATAAAGCAGACCTGTGGGTTGTCTAGTCCTGTTCCTGTTTGTCTTGCTTCTGTACCAAAGTATACGAGGTCATCGCATCTTCTTCCTGATAGTCATCTCCGAATGTCTGCTCCTCCATGTTGGTGAAAGAGTGAGACCGGGCTGCCACTTGGGCCGCGAGAGCGGAGCTGAAGCTGAGGGTGGCCGTGCCATGCATCTCTGAAAGTCTGTCCATCACGGAGAGTGTGGGTGGTCTCCCCACCAGGGATCGCCCTGTTCCTCCCTCCCCATCTCCCTCCCCTTCAGTTCCATCATACTGATAATGGACAGTCTCTCCTTTGCCATCAGGAATACCTGCGTGGTCCTTGTCCTCTCCCACCTCCGACTGTCCACTGCAGAACTCTGCCTCTGCCCTCGTAGGTAAGGGATCTGATTCTTCGGTGTCCTCCTCTGGTGCCTGAATCTGACCCTTCACATTGTTTCTAGCCCCGTCCCCTGGGTCCAGAGGGGAAGGGTCCACATGCCCGCAGGGTTCCATCAATGTTGCAGGTGCTACAGGTATCAGGGCAGCTGTGAGACAGATGGGAGAGATCACTGGTAGCCAAGTCTATGCAAGGGAACCACAGTAGCTGTTTCCAGCAGTATGAAGTCAAAGGTGATGTAATTCTAACCAGCTGTACTAGTGGTTTTCAATTTAACCGATTTTAAATTTACGTACCATTCATTCATCGGAAAAAAACTGCAGATGGTGTAAAAGATGAAAGGTGTTTAGAAACAGTAAGATTAGTATTGTTCTCACTGAAAGGTCACCAGACAATTTGTTTGCAATCAGCAAAACACTATTCAAAATATACCTAATAAAATACTCCCAGTAGAAATGGGACAGTAAATGTTGACATATACAGCCTAATATAGTGCACCATTACACATTACTGGGTCCCTGCTGACTGGTCTCACTGGGCTCCACCGTAGTCTGCGGGTGATGTCACGGTTACTGTGACAACACTGAGGGCATTCACGCGAGCGTGTGGATTCCAGCCAGGGCTGCTGGCACTGCGGTACAAAGCCACCATCCACCACCTCCGTGCTACCACACCTGGGTTCAAGGGTCCCACATCATGCGTCATGGTCACCAGTGTGTTACATGATGAGAGTCAATTCATCAAGGCACCTTATCAGTTAAAGGTGAGAGTCAAACAACATACTAGAATGTGGCTTGTGTGTGCGTGTTATATATAAATTACATTATGAGGACATTTGTAATAAAAACCTGTTATTTTGATTTCTACTTTATAAAAATCTGTGAATGCAACCAAAACTAAAAAACTACCAAAAGACTTGTAAGGATAGGGCTGGGTAGGGGTTAAGGTTGTCATTGTTAGAATCAGGGTTATGCCCATAAAAATGAATGGTCTCCATAAAGATATGAATACAAACATGTGTGAGTGTGTGTATTAGACTGGGTGCCCTCTGTGTCATGCACTGGCAGGATGTCCTTGTGCCCCCGTACCTCGATCGCTGAAGAGCAGCTGTTTCCACTTCTGCCGCTCGACGTCAGAGGCGCGCAGGCCCAGCACGGACTTCAGTTCCAGTAGGACACGCCGTGACTCCTCCCGCTCCCGCCTTTGCTGATCTCGCTCCTCTGAGGTCAGCCGCTCTGAGGCGGAGCACCGCCACTCCCCGTCCGAGTCAGAGTCCGAGGCATACGCCTCCAGCTCCTGTCCGGTAGGAGTGCAGTGGGGTGACAGTCACTCAGCAGCAGGGCCAGGACCCCACCCACAGCCTGTATCCCATGTGTGCTGACTCTCACACCCACAACACCTGTCCCGATTACTACCCCAGGTCTGACAGGTCACAGAGGAGCCTTGAAGGAGCCTGAAAGTTCATTTTACCAAAATATCAGCCATTCATCAGGTCATAACTGTAGTATAGCCATACCTACTGGGACACCGTTGGCTTTTCTGAGACACTGTAATTGACCAACCTTCACCAATCAGGGTGGAACTAAAACAAGACCCCAACTGTCCAGGAGGACAGCTTTCTGCTGGGACACAGCGCTAGTGACTCGGTGTTTTTTTGCTGTGTGTTGTACATCTGTGATTCTTAAGTGTGGTATAAACGTGAGGTTTCTGTTGCATTGGCTGTTCAGAGGCGATTCAGGTTATCACCTTGTGGAGTGCAACAGCATAGTAAGTTACACGGTCAGTTACTGAACCCCCCCCCAGCCCTCTAGAAGAAGCAAAACATGTAATTGTGTCATTAAATGGTCATAACGTCAGGAGCCATAGGAGGTTAACAGTGTCTTACTGAGGCAGCCTCAAATTCTGGAAATGAAAGAGAAGCCAGAACTCTGGAAATTGGATGAAACAATTGAGGAAGGAGCCGCCTGAGGCCCTGACATCCCTGCCATAGAGCACAACCTGGGTGGGGGACTTCCAGGCTGTGGGGTAAACCTGTACAAGAAGGATCAGGCGGAGGCGGGACCTGCTCCTCGGGGACGGGGTCTTGGTCCTGGATGAGGGTGATCGGGCGTGGCGGGGGGGCCAGGAGGGTGAGGGTCCTCTCCTCTGGAGACTCGGGGGTCCCTGAGAGAAATGTGATGACCACAAGGTGCATATTACCCAACGGGCAGTGTGCCATCTACAGGCCGTGGGAAGTTTTCCAGGTCATAATTCCAGAAAACAGGAACTTAACCTAGTACTCAGGGACACATTATTAATGGATAAACAGTGCAAAGTATGTCCACAATGAAGACAGAAGCCAATGCAGGCTCCAGCACACGTTTATGGGTCAAACAAAACCGAGGTAGTAATCAGCTTGATGACATGGGTTCTGGGAATGCGGGGGGTGGATCGACATTTTAATTTTCTTTTGAGACATTTTGCCTCCCCCCACCAAAACACACCCACTCTGGTTGATTTATAGCCCCTTAAGAGTGGCTGTCTCAATAGCAGCAGATGGAAACACTTATTACATTCAAAAACAATAAAACTCCCCAGCAGGATGTTTCCCTGTAAGCTCCGCCCCATCCCCCCCCCCATGTATTTACCCCACTCACTAATCTAACAGGAGACAGACTGACTTGCCGGCAGCACCCAGAGGTAGTGCCAAGCGGGAAAGGTACTGGTGACATAACACCTCAACATTGCATTGTCTCAAGTCTGAAAGGGCCTCACTGTGACCACTTCCGCTAACAAGGGACATCCAGCCATGTGACCTGAGAAGAACCATGCGAGACAAGGGGGGGGTCTGCCATTGGTGGCCCTCCGTGGCTTGTTAATGCTAGCAGGAGGCGGCAATGTGTTTGGATTCTATGTCAGCTGTGAACCCCTCCCCCCCCAGTTCTTGAACAGATCACATAACCACTGAGCTTTGTGCAAGCTGACATCAGCAGGGTGATGTGATAAAATGTGGTAAATAAGGCATCATTCTGTCTCTTCCCTGCTTCCCTCTGAAGATGTAATTTCCTACAAAGGTCAGAAAATGGTGGACATGAGGAGCGAATTCTCCCTGAAAGGCAGACAGAGAGGCAGAGTGACCCAGACAGCTGCTGAGTCTCTAATCATCACAGGTGGACTGACACCTCCCCATCTTCATACACACATCACAGCCGATGGGTGGTCAGGCTGGGCATGGCTTCCCAGGCAGGCCCCTCACCTGGGCAGTTGGTCGCACGGCACAGCATTCGCTCCACCTGTGCCACCGTCTCCTCCCAGCAGCTCGCGCTGGCCTGCATGTGTGGCTGCAGGAAGCGCAGCCTGTCCTGAAGCTCCTGGTAGCCCACCCGGGTCATCTCCATCGTCTCCCGGGAAACCATCAGTTTCTCCAGCTCGTCCTCCAGTATTATCACTCTAGAGGGTGTAGGGTGTGAAGTGAAAGCAAAACTAAACATTGACATTGTAAAAAATGTCACCAGACAGCATTTCCATGGCACATACCAGAAATGTTCCAGAATCCTCTTGTCAAGTGACAATCTCTATATTGTCACATAGCTGTCTTTTTAGTAACTGGCTTGTTACACGTTGGACCTGTCTGTGTATCCCAAGTTTCTTCCATTAAACTCACATACTCAAAGTATGACAAGCTTCCCTGCGCTGGCTAGCAGACATGCAGGAACCCTAAGGGCCAGCCTGCGAAAAGCCCCCCCCCCAAACTGTGTGTGTTGTCTGCTTGGCAGAGGTCAATGGTCGGCAGGCTGCGTACTCGTTGAGAAGGGCCTTGAGGTGGAGCTGTAGGCTTCGGACGGACGTGTGCAGGCTGTTAAGCTCACAGCACTTCTGGCGGGCGCGGCCAACCCGATCGGAGCTGTGCGCCTGCAGCTGCATCTCGAAGTAGCGGTGGAAGTCGTAGCTGCGCTGCAGGTCACCCAGGCTGCGGGACAGCACCCCATGCAGTGGCTCCGTCAGCCTGTTGATGGCCCGGTGCGCCAGCCCCCTGCTGGCACGCCAGGGTGGCTCCTCCTCCCGGCCAGGCGACAGAAGCAGCGCTAGGCGACGGAAGAACTCAGAGCTCTGACTGACCCACAGCTGGAAGAGCACCTGCCGACCACAGGGAACAGTCAGCACGTCACATGGAGAGTGCAGTCACACCACGTGATGTTAATCCCTCCTCACTGGACCCGCATCGTGTGTCCCAGCCTGAACCAGCCCAGCTGGACCCCTGTAACCACGATTTGACCCAGTTCTGACAGGCCCAGTGTCAATAACTCCTAGCACCGATGACTGGTCTCCAACTGCAGCTCAGGCAGCTGTCACATGACCTGGCAGGCAGCCCACTATTTAATACAGCTTATGGAAGTGCCCTGGGCCATAAGCACACATAGGACCAGTGTCAGAATCAGAGTTAAATTCTTAATGACAAGGAAAAGAAAAGTAAGTGTCATTAAGGAATCCAGTTCCATGGAAACACTGGAAGCCAACATTAGGGTCGCGCGATGTATACAGGAAGTTTGGCAAGGCTGCAGCGAGTAAACAGAACACAAAATTTACCCGCATCTGTGTGAAACCCTGTTGTTGATATAAACTTTTCCTAAAATTCACTGCAAAGACCGTCTCTGCTTATACCCCATACTCTCTGCTGTTCTTGAGAAATTAATGTTTCTATTGCCCACAAGATGGGAGAGTCACTGCAAAAGAAGTGAACGTCAGGGACTGAAGGCCCAGCCGAAAAGGAGGGAGGGATGAACAGAAGGAAGGAAATGAGGAAGGAGGAGGAAAATGGACTGAGGCAAGACATGAAGAGCGAGGTGGGGTCAGAGGTCAGGGGTCGCTCACCTTGAGGGCGGGGAGGCTGTAGTCATCAGTCAGTTCCTGCGCTTGTTCGTCAGACAGAGGCTCCTCCCCCAGGCCTAGGCCCAGCTCCCTCAGCGGCACCGTAGAAACGTAGTTTGTCACGTTGTCAATCTCCAGGGTCAAGGGGTACGTAGCAGACTGGGTTAAGGCAAGCGGACCTTGGTGTCGGACCCCGAAGCCATTGATCATGAGCCAGGAAGTGCGAGACAGACTCACAGGCCGCTACGTCCCACATGCCATTTGTTTCCCTGGGTTCTGAACAACTGAGTCACTTGGAGAGGAAGTCAGATAGAGAGCTTGAGAGGGAGATGACACTCATCCAGGCTGTGACATAGTATGCATAAAAGCAGAGTGCCACTCCATTTAACAGAATCGCTCTGGTGAGGAGCAGAGCCGTCCCTCTTGGCAATGTCTACACGGACACAGCGGCTCCATGACACGCTGCCATAGCAGTTATGCCTTTATTAGAACTTAGAGGATGGGGGAGGGGGAGACGGGTGGGTCTTTCTAGAGTTTGGGCTCGGTCCAGCTGAGCTGACCTGGTTTTCCTGCCTGGGTTGCCATGCCGTCCAGTGAAGGAGGGGGCAGAGGGGCTGCAGAAGGATATGACTTGAGCATGTGGCAGGTGGCCAGGCGGGCAGCGCGGAAGGCGGCTCTCACGGCTTTGTAGAAGGCTTTCCTCAGGCCCAGCAGCTGCTGGCCGCGAGGCTGCCTGGCCTTCTTAAAGGGACAGGCCGCACTGACCCTGTCGAGCAAACTTGGAAGAGTGAAACGTGATACAGACTGTGCAGACATCCCACGGTGGCTCTGTCGCAACACACAGCAGCGTGCTTCCCCAGCAGCAGGTGCGTGCGGCACGGGGCTAAGTCACGCTAACGTAGGGTGGGAGGCACACGAGACACCACCAATGGCCTTCGCTGTCCTGCTCATGCAGCTGTACCTCACGCGCACAGGCAAGCAGGCAGGCGGACAGACAGATTGTCTTAACTATCAGTCAGAGCTGGTAACACAAACAGAGATGGGGATGGTACACAGGATATGATGTTATAGGTGGAAGGAAGAACATGTGATATCAGGAAGCTGGAGGGACGGAAGGTCAAGGGAATGTAAACATGTCTGGAAGAGTAGACATGGAACATGCACTCATTAATTTGACACTACATTACCCAGAATACCCTTGCAAAACACACATATTACAAGTAGAGCTCCTGTACATTCTCACAGATGACTGTTCCATATAACTGACAAAACTATTCTAGTTACTGTATATTTATGGCTAATGGGCACGAGATTCCAGTTTGTGGCTTCCTGTGAGGAGTCCAATAAAAAGGGATCAAGCCCTTCAAGGATCCTGCATGGATCCAAACTGCCCCCCTCCTCCACAGAACCAGTCCCCCTTAATCCTGATGCAGTGAGAGAGAGTCTTATCCAAGAACATGCTAGGTATGCGGGGAGACTGGTATAGACCAAAAGGAATGGGGCATTATGGGAGAGGTCGCAAGGTGTGGATGGCTTTGTGGGGACTGTATTCATAGTGATATATATGACAAAGAGAAAGGGACAGCGCATGCCCTGGACACAACAGTTGTGATAGGGACAGGGGGAAGCCACCAGTGAGACAGGGACAGAGCAGGTGAGACAGGGACACAGAGACAGGCCTGGTGGGACAGGAAGGGACAATGGGAGAGAGCAGATGTGATAGAAACACAGGGACCAGTAAGACAGGAACAGAGCGGGTGAGACGGGGACAGAGGAACAGAGCAAGTAGACACTTACAGCGTAAATCCGCGGGAAATGACCTCCGTCTCCTGGATGAGCCGCAGTGACTTGCGTGCCAGGCTGGTCAGGGTGCGGCTGCTGATGGCCAGCTGTTCCAACTTCTCCTGTTGGAGACACATGGTCTTCTGCAGACATGTTGCTCGCCACAGGCCCCGCCCACGTAGCACAGCCAGGGCCCCCAGGAGTGTCAGCAGGAACAGCGACGCCGCCAGGCCCAGCCCGTTCTCCAGCATCAGTAGGCCCATCAGCACAGCTACAAAGCCCACAAGCACGGACACATCCCTGGGCAGAGACAAGTCCACACATGAGCTCCCTACACAGCCCTGTCTTCTGGACAAAAATGCTGGCAATTATCCAAGGTCACAGCATACATCAATCACTAGACGGGAGTTTAAAAAGCTGCAGTTTGTTTTTGAACCACCTCAGATCACTGAGGCCAAACTGCCAGGCAACTACACAAAAGTGTATTATCCTTCACAAGGAACCGAGCAGGAAAAACAGAAAGGCGTGCACAAATTCAGATGGGGGCCTGACACAAAACATTTGGGGTAAAGGAGAGAATGAGTCAGAAAACAGAACAGAAAAAACCATCCATCCACACATCTTTCAAATGCCTATTCAGTGCAGGGTCTCGGTGAACTTAGGGGAGGGGTGGGGAACCTGGTCCATGGAGAGCCGGTATGGCTGCGGGTTTTTGGGATGGCCTCTCAATCAGCCAATAATAAAACGGTGGTTCCCAACTCCGGTCCCGGGGACCTGCTGTTACTGGCTGACTGAGAGGCCATCTCAAACTGCATCCACACCAGCCCTCCATGGATTAGGTTCCCCTCAAAGACCTAGAGAGGATATAAAAAGCATACGTATGCCTGTTAAAATGCAAGGCTTTGTCATGAGGTGTGCACACTTATGCTACCAACTTACTGGATGCTTTTTTTTTTTTTAATTTATATATACACATACATATATATATATACACACACACACACACACACACACACACACACACACACACACACACACTCATCTAAAGGATTATTAGGAACACCATACTAATACGGTGTTTGACCCCCTTTCACCTTCAGAACTGCCTTAA
>JABFEA020000067.1:21067173-21081647 GCA_019775915.2 Cyphomyrus plagiostoma
TAAAATACCCCCCACGGGGTTGGGTTGGGGGGGTTTTACCTTTTTTTTTGTGTGGGGGGGGGGGGGGGGGCAATAAGATCTCCCATTTCAGCAAGAATTTATGCAAACATACACAGGTGGATACGAAAAAAAATACACTAACCCAGTTTCACCACTTCCTAGAAAAGGATTTGGATTCTGCAAGGGACTACTAAAAACACGACAAAGATCCGGGTCGTGGAGGAACCTTCCACAGAGCACGGGCCTCAGATGGCCCTGCTGGGTCACAGCTACTAACCAGCAGCCTGCGGCAGGTGCCTCCGTGTGCTCCATCTTGCCCTCCGCCGCTCCTATGGCATTCTCCGCCTCATTGCCAGTCTGCGGCACCGTGACGCTGCACTCCCAATTGGGGCTACTGTCCATCCACTCAACTTAATCAGAGTCACCTGGGACCTGGATAGCCAAACCCCCACCCCCGACTCACTATGAGAAATGGGTAATCCGTGCTGCCATCTCACTCACACACACACACACACACACACACACACACACACACACACACACACTCCGTGAGTACAAATTTGCGCTGGATAACAAACATCCCCTCCAGGGCTTGATTTAGACCCGGTGAGCAGGTGACAGAGAAGTCTACGTATGGTGGAACTAAGCACCAATGCTGATTATCATCGCCTCTCTACCCTCATCTCATCGGCACTCTTTGTCCACCAGCAACATACAGTGCACCTCGCAATCCACGCTTTATAACATAAAACCATTCTTCCACCTGCGTGCAGGCCTTGTATCTGCTTCTCCCTCCCCCAATCCTACCCACATCAGAAGCCACGAATGAAACGTCACAAATAGGTCACACCAGGAGATGACTGCAACGGCCTGGCAAGGAAGAGAAGGGGAGAGAGGACAGGAGACTGGATGGGGCGGGAAGAGGGAGAAAGAAGGAGGGAGGGAGAGAGTGAGAGACAGGGGAAGAGGAGGGTGGGGGTGAGTGAGTAAGTCAGGCCTCACAGAGTTTTTTGGACAGGAAAGCGATGACAGGATTTAGGAAGACTGGAGGGGAAACAGCAGGGGGCGTGAGTCAGGGGCAGGGGGGCACTCACTCTGGGCGCAGGGGGGGCATCCTGCTGGGGGTGCCCCTCCTCTCCTTCGGGGCACCGCTCTTCCTCCTGTGAAAGCGACGGACATGCCTCAAAGTCCGTGTGGCCTAGATCCTGCAAGTACTGGAACAACGGAGAATTCTGGGGGAAGGTGGGGATAGAAAGTAAGTGAGCGAGTGAGAGAGAGAGTATTTAATTTAACATACATCTCCAAAATGTGCTGTCCTGTCAGAGCTTACATTCAACACACAGGCAACTGGAGGGGGGAACAAAAAGAATAACATGCAATACAAAATGTTTCTGTTGATTCAGAACAGACATAAACATTCACAACCCTCACCATATACAATTCATCCCAGGCATTAAAAAAATCGTGCTTAACATAGAGTGAACTGCTCTGAATAGCTAAACACTCCCAATTCACAAATGGACTCAAGCCTTCAGAATAGAGTATCCTCTGTAAGGAATCCGGTCCAGATTGCAGTTCCCCGTGGGTTTCGACAGCTACAAAGTCTCAAGCTTTATTTTTGCAGCTTGTGAAACCCACATTTAAATTTGGGCACAAAAGAAAAGTTGAACTTAACTTGAAATCATAACAAAACTCACGATCATAATAATGTTTCAGCTCAATTTTAGTTCATATATCCTGGCACTGTCAGTGTCACGACTTTCAAAAGTGTTAAAATCATCAAATGATTCCAGACAGCTCGGTTACATTACACAGATTGTACAGATGAATGGTACAGTGTAACTGGGAAGCGCATGCAAGAAGGAACGGGGCTTTCAGCATAACACAGGGAGCCATGTACAATCAACTGCTCTGCGAACGTAACGTGGGTCCCAAAAATCATCAGTTCTCATAACAGAAACTACTTTTTATTTCAAATCCATATTTTCTCCCATAGATACAACATCTTTTTTATTATTATCCTTTAAAGAATTAGTCAAAATGGCAGCATAAGAACGTAAATATTAGCTCCTTCAACTAACAAGTGGAAGGATGCTTCAAATCACAACAAAGTGTCTGCGGACACAAAACACATCACTGCTTCTGTTTTATCGAACAACAAAACCAGAATGGCATGCAAATGAACGTGATCAGAATACCTACTAATATGTCCTATAAAATGGTACAGCGTCGTTAACTCTGCCTTTCAAAAATGAATGCTGTTATCCTGCAGTGAACAACACAAACTTAAGCTGCTGGGGGAGGGTTTTTTTCCGGGCAGCGAGGCAACAGCACCGCTTAAAACAGCTCATGTAGCTGCAGCAAGAATTCAATGCTCCACTTTACACCGTAAAAAAAAAAAAAAAACACAGAAACACTGACCCATTTTCAGCCCAATGGAATTCATTTGAATGCGATGCGCATAGCTTGTGCACGGTGTAGGGCTGGTGAAGATGCTGATCAGACGACCTACCGGCCGGTTCACAGTCACACATTACTCCTGATCATTGTCTGTCTCCGCTCAATAATAAGCTAGTGACCCACCCGCATAGGCGAATCCGGCGACATGCACAGATGCATGACAGCAATTCAGAAATCAACGCAAAGAAAACGCAAGTTTACATATAATTGCACTACCAGTCAGCCAGCCGCCAATCTGACTGTCAGATTACCATGCGTGGTAGCTATGAAGTAACGGGGACTAAATGGGCAGCGACGGCTAGCCGGCTATCACATCCAGCAAAACTACCACGATGCAATGACAACCCCGAGTCGCCCATCTCTGCCAGGCCAAAATGCACGATTATTTTCGTGCGGTGACTGCCTGCGAGCTGGACAAAACGTGCACGGCGACTTCACGTAAATCGCGATCGCCAAACACAAGACGCCGCACCAACCTCGAACACCACTTCTTCATCAAACTCCTCAGTCATCGCTCCTCGCCATGGGCATCCCAACCCAAAGGGATTGTGGGATTGTAGTCCGAGAATGCCGAAGGAGAACAGCGAAAAATCATGCAAGCTCCGACTGCGCAAAGCTTCGACGCTGTGAAACTCGGTTTCCCATCATGCACAGCGTAGCACTTTTTGGTTACGTGATTAGCGTGGGGTGCCCCTAGTGGACGTTCTTTGCAATTACGACTCAATCAATAGCGAGTCAAAGGAGTCCCGTGCTGTGAATCTGAGCGGGCTGAGATGAGTGGCAAAGGAAAACACGGAAAAGTCGCTAAACCTATTTAATTATCAGAAAACACTATTATTACTTAGAAAGTCGTATGGAGTGTTTTAGACGATTGGCTATTTTATGGATGTGGAACTGACAATGCGTTCTGGAAAAGAAAACCCAAGAGTTTACAAGGCATCGAGTTCACCCAGCAAGTTATTCATGGATTGAGAAGTTCTGGGAATCATGAGCACAGGTTTGTTCCACAAACTGCTTTAATCGATTTAAGAAGTTGCGTTTTTTGGATTGGGAAAGGGGTCTAAAAGTTACATTCGAAATACGATCGATTTCCTCCGCGATGCTTGTAGTTTAACAGCCAACTCAAGTAATGGGTGCACGGCATTGTTAGCTCGGAGGCTAAAACGCTTTGTATTGCTTTGATAGTTGGGAAGCAAGCCTACCTTTTCTTTATTCGCATTTATTCCCAGTCTTATTTATTATGTGTCCATTTTATTACATTTCAAGCAACTCGCATCCCTCGCTGTCACACTCACAACTTTTATCTGTAATACCCGTGCATGTGATTTTAATGGACGGAAATAGTCAGTTCCATCTAAATGTAAGTAGCCTATGCTAAGCAGTTGAGACTGCCCGGTTTGAGATACAAATACGTTTTGAGCGTTTTTTAAGGATCTATCCTGTTGTGGGTCATTGTCTCTCAAACGCGGTGATTTGCGTGGGTTCAGAGGGAAATGTGTGCCTGCGGGTTGCGTTTTCATTATTAATTCTTAATTGTCCACCATTTGCATATGTAACTTCGTGTCGGTAAAGTAAATAATGTGATTTAAGTCATCTTACCAGTATTACTCCGGATGTCTTCGCGATGTTTCTATTCGTTGCGTTTATAATGTAATTCCATATTCCCCCCCTCTTGCTACAAATGTGAAATATTTTGCAAAACTTGATATTTGCGTTGTAACACTTGAAATGGAAGGAACGCGTCTGATAAAGGTCCTTTTATATGCGTCGTTTAATCAAACACGTAAGCTGACTGCGCAGTGTTTATTTTTATATTTTGTAAGCGTTTGGTAATTGGTAATGCAGAGTTTTAATGGCACATCCGCTCGATGATCATGTGCTGTGGGTGCCGAGTCTTGATTAACAGGCGTAACACTTTACTGTGTACAGGACACCGCACCTCCGCCGCCTCTTTCGTTCTTATTCCGGTCCCTCAAAGCTGACATGCATGCGTCAAATTAATGTGTTTCAGCTGTAAATTTTGGAGGGTGATCAAAGTCCATGCTGTCATCAATTAGTCTATTTAATCTGATGCAAGGTAGGCTATCCCTATACAGTCATTGAGTTTAGTAAGCATTTTGCAAACAGTAAACTGTATACATCATAATTAGAAAGAATAAGATGGCATTTCTGTAGTAGGCTGTGATCAGCAACTTTATGGCCGTGGAGGAAAATATAAGCAATTGATTTTTTTTCTACTAAAGGCTGTAGTTTCAAAAGAAGCTGTAACTGAGTGTCAGGGTTTCCAAAATACGCCTTGTAAATTAGATAATTATAAAGCATATTCAAGAAAGTAATGATTGACCTAAAGGAATTCGTGAGTGGGAGCCAAAATCGTGAGTGGTGTGAAAGACGTGAAGTAAATACAGAGGTGTTCACAGTTTCCACACACCCAGTTTTATCCGCCTTGCCAAATGCAGCCCTCCGCTGTAGGATTAATAAATCATCACAGAATAAAAACCGGCGATTGCAAACTGGCTACCGGCGCGGCTCTGAAACCTCGCCAGAAACCCGGTCCGATGGACCAAACTTGGTAACCTGGTGCTAAGTGCCTTAAATAGAGATTCCTGGCTTTGGCTTCCGGGTAAATCTTTTTTTTCCCCCTTTGTGGCTTTGCTGCTGGTGGTTTTGAGGATGTTTAGTGGTCTGTGTTCTGATTCTGCTAGTGGTGTCGTAGGCTTGCATTTGGGGGAATTTCTGTCTCTAAATTGTGTGTGTAATCCGAGGTGGACTGGCATTCCGTCCGGAGTACCGCGTGCTTCTCGTGGATAGGATTCAGGCTCATGGGACTGTACTTGATAACAGGGCAAACAGCGTTTATTTTGGTGCCGAAACTATCTAGCTCTGTTGGTCTGCAGATGAGAGAGACGTGCGATAACGTCCGCACTGCTGACATGCATCAGAAATCCTAGTCTCGCCAAGTAATTCAGTCATGACAATGTAATTAAATTCGTGCTTTGCATTGTTTTTCATAGTATTGTGGTTTAGCGAAGAGACAACACTCGTGATTTACGACTTTTTTTTCTGGCTCAGTTGGTTTTGAAAGTTTTCTAAGGACACAACATAACATGCTATGATAAGTGTTTTGTCGGGGAGACTTTCTGGTTCCTTCAAATAACAAAGGTATTATTTGGGGCTTGTTCTGAATGCCGAGAGCGTTGCGGTTCTTTAAAGGGGGGCGGGGCACGCGCGGTTCAGTTTGCTTACCCGTTACTAGCAAAGCGTTTATTTCAAGGATCAGTGCGGGGAGGGTGTGCTGTGTCTCCGCCGAACTTGCTAATTTGCGTCCTCCTACGTTGCAGATGATTTCCCGCTGTTTTCCTTGGTCTATGTATTTCTTTATGGGCTTTTTTGTCTTAAAATGTGCCTCTGAATATTTGTACAAAAGAAAATGTTTTTCCAAACGTGCTTTAAAGCTTGCGCTATAACACGCATAATGTGGAGTTTGCCATCAAAGCGCTCCGTCCTTCTGAGGCAGCGTCTGACTTCAGTAACGGTTATTTTTAGACGACTGGACAGACTGCACTGTTGTTTCAGACTTTTTGGTTTTAAGTCGAACTAAAAAGGGTTTAATGAAATGTGTCATAAAAGAACCCCAATGCAGCTGGGTTTGTACGAATAAACAAACAAATCCCTTTCCCCTCTTGATATTTCTTTTCCAATTTCGACCAGCTGTCGTCCAATAACTCTTCCTATATTGATGTTTGGAAGGCTCTCTGTCATGAATGACCTCTGGCGACCCCGTAATCTCATCTCACAAAGCACACGCCTTCCGCCTTGGTGTACAGTCAGGAAAATGGAAACTGGGCACTGCTGTTTTGGCACATGAGGCACCAGATGCTTTGTGGTACTCAGCTGTTCAGTGGTTAGATTGGGATAGTTGACCTTGTGGTTTTTTCAGATATCTCAACCTGCAGGTCTTCTTTTCTCCCTAGATTTTACTGATGTTACAGTACGCTAATGTATTAAGAATGTATTCATTGTGTGAATGTTAATATTGTACAGACTGCCCTCAATTTACCCCTGGGTTTCATTCCGAAAAACAGGTTGCGCATTGAAATTACCATATGTGGGAACAGGACAGGGATGGGCGGTCTTATCCAGAAAGGGCCATTGTGTATGTGTGTTTTTGCTGCAACTCCCTAATTATATTACTAATTACGGGACTGATTGAATGAAGAGTCCTCACACCTGGGTTAATCCACAGTCTCTAAATTCTGCCATCTCTGTCACCTCAGGTGTGAAGAAGCCGCCTGTGGCCCCCAAACCCAAGGTTATCCAGCAGCAGAAGCCAATACCGCCTCCGATCGCCCCGAAACCAGACATCGTCCTCTCACACTCTTCTCCAGCAGTAACTAAGAAGGAAAAGCCAGCAGTTGCACCTAAGCCATGCCTTCCCAAAAGCACCGTTTCTCCGGAATCGAGACCTCTTGCCCTAAAAGGCATAGTTCTAAGCTGCGCACAAGAGAGCACAGATACTTCGGAGAACCTGGGCCTTCTGAACTCGAAAAATGGGATGAAGACTCAGCTGAAATCGGACTCTGATTACATCATTCGGACTTGCTCTTGTGGCCAGGATGGCTGTGTACAATGTGAACGCGTGGGGAACTGTAAGTCAACCGGAACGGCGATAGACCAACTTGAAAAGCAGTGGGAAACGTGCCAGAATGGTGGGATGGAAGGGTACATCACACCGTCATCCCCCATTCCCAGGATTCAGAATAAGCCAGAGAATGGCCAAGATAAAGTAGGGAACAAGAGTCAGGTGCTCAATGCCAGTTTTTTGGAGCAGAAATTAAAGGATGTTTGGGTCCAGGCAGTATCCCCCAACACCTACCATCTTAAGCATAAACCTCAGGGAAAGCCCATAGTGCCGGGTAAGGCTGGGATACCGGATCAGAACCTGAATGTCACTGTAGAACCCAATGCAAAACCGATGTTCCCCGAAAAATCTTGGAGTGATGAAATTAATTGCAACGTGGAGCCTTCCATCGATGAAGTCGAAGACTTATCTGGACATGTAGAGAATGCGTCGGAGAGGGATGCTGATTCTGAGCTGATGCATCATAGACTCTCGGTTCCAGCAGCTCCTCAGAAGCCTCTGCCGACCCCCATGCCACGAAAGCCGAGAAAACCTGCATTACTTAGGCAGGCTGGTGTTGATATAAGCTCCCTGGAGATCAAGGGGCCAACTGAAATGGTTCAAGGAGTGACTTATGAAAAGTCAGCCCCCTGTGATAGTCCGTGTGTTTCTTCCAAAGTTCTGGTTCACACACAGTGTGTCACCTACTCCAAGAACTCAGGTGATGATCACAAATATTCTTCACCTTCTCTAGAATCTGCCGTGTTAGAGGATTTGAAGCAACCAATACCTCCTCCACGTAGGGCATCACTTACACCTGAACTCGACAGGCCATCTGGCTACTTTCTGCATGGGAACTACACCCAGGATGAGGGTGGTGATCATCACTGGGGGGGTGGTTTTATGGATGAAGTTGGGGACGGCAGTGACTTTCCTCCATATCCCATAACGAGGAGTCTCCCCAAGAAGCTCAAGTTAAGCTGCAATCTGCCTTCCTCTGTGGCAGCCAAGGTGTCCTCCTCCATGGAGGAGGAGAGCTCACCAAAAGTTGCCCCGAAAAAGCCACAGAGACACAGCCTGCCAGCTTCTGTGTTGCTGAAGAAAGAATTGTCAGACGAGGCAGAGGAGAGTGGCACAAACTACGAAGATAGGATCTACGAAGAAGCTCCTGGGGAGGAGGAAGAGTCTGCTGACACGCCAAAAGCAGATGAGGGGGAGATGAGAGAGCTTCCAGCACCTCCTACTGAAAAAACAATATGGAGGTTCCCCCGGCACATGGTCCCATTCTTTATTAAACAAGCATCTCGGGGTTCAAGCACGGAGCCACAGCGCAAAGCACTTGCCTTCCGCTTGGGGAAGCAGAGGGCCAAGTCCTTCTCCTCGGCAGATCTGGACCGATCTGATGGACAAAAGAGGAGCTCGTTCAGGAAGATCCTGGAACTGAAGCTCTCCATGAAGATGCTTCCCAAGCTGCTGGCAAAGGGGAGCCATTCTCTGGACTGCACTTCTATTGAGACGGAGCAGTCTATGGATGAGGACCGCAACGGGGCCCGACAGGACCAGGACAGGACCCGGCCCAGAGAACGCAAGCTGTCATGCCCGCAGATTGCCGCAGAGCCTGATGTGCACCGGGACGAATGCCACTCGGGGGCGGAGTATGAGAACCTGCCGTTCTATGAGGAGATACCAGAGTACATGAACCTGCCATTTCTGAGTGCAGCGGGGGCACTTAGTGGCTCGCATGCCTGCTTCATGTGGCAGAACTCATCCAGCATGGAGGGCGACGATGAGGACGGGGACATTTATGAGATTCAGGAGCCGTACGAGCCTCGAGAGAAGTTTGCAGCTTGCAAGAGGTAACGGAACAAATGGGGTCATCAGTTCCATTTCCCATGTCTTATGATCTCAGAGTGCATCTTACGCATGTGAATCTGTGTGTGTCTATATATGAAGACTATTAGTAAATAGATTTGCGGATGCTGCATATTCTTAACCCGTCTGCATTGGCTTTTTTGAAGTAGGCCTTGTGATTTTGGTGGTGGTAATGCTGATGAATGAGTCCGTTCCCACGCCCACTCGGGTTCCCTCCCCCTCTAGGACCAGTATGGGGAACAAGGGGGAAGTGGATTATCTGGGGGTTGTGGTGGTTTGCTATTTGTCAATGTAAAGTGTTGACTGTGGAGGAAGACGTGAAGAACAATGTACTTTATTCTCATGTAGTGTGACGGGCAGCTCTGGAATTCAAAAACATGTTGGTAATTTTTTTTCTTATTTAAAGCCTGTGAGTTTCTGTTTCCTTCTGGGCTTTAAGCTGACGGACTGCCAGTGCTGGTCTTCCGTAGATGTCTCCCTCATCTGTTTTGCTGCTCTCTCACGTCTCTGCAATGAATCGACAAGGCGGAGTGCAGGAACTTGCTCTCGCAATGTAGCGATGCACGGTGGATGTCTGTCCCTCATCACACCTCAGGCCATTTCTAAAAGTAAGCCGGAATTAAGTGCTGGAATCCCTGGATTGCGTGGAGGGATTACGCACCTCAAGGGCATATGATGGGTGTGTTTTCACTGTGCTGCATGTCAGCAACTCCTGTGTTGGGTTTTTTTTTTTCCTGCCCAACGGCCGGACGCCTCGCTGCCCCTCCCCGCCAGACCACCTCCGCGAGTTACCGTTGAAGGCCCCCTCGCCTTGAGAGCAGCGTTCACCCTCATGCTGCTGCACCCGTCCTTCCTGTGGGTTATTCTTGGCCCCATGAAGCAGGAAGCTTTTCGAGTGACGTGCAGCCCATGAATTTTAGCTTGGAAAGAAAACCCCATGTTCCTGCTCTGGGGGTTTTTCTCCAGCTACCTCTCGCTTCCTCTTCCCTCCCCATTCCGTCCTGTCCTGCTCCTCCCTGCTCCCATCTTCTGGAAGTCTCCAAGCGCGGTCAGCTGTGGCAGTTATTTTCCAGCAGCTTGGCTGGTGACTATCTCTCTCTGTTTCCCCTCTGCAGACACCTGGCCTATGTGGGCCACCATTCAGATGAATGGAGAAAGCTGCTCTAGGCTCTTGGTATCTTGACCCTGCAGGCCATGCCTGCCTTCCCATAATACACTGCAGTGTCCCGGGTGGCACTGAAATGTGCCTGCTTTCTGTGCTCCGGTTGCTGTCAGTTTAAGTGAAGCTTGTCCCCCTGGATCAGTAACGTTAACTCTAAAGCTACCATGTGAGCCTCATGATTTCTCCCATAATCTGTCACAAAAACATTTAACGATGGCGTTACGTCAAGTATTTAAAGGAGGCTAAGCTAGCTGGCAATAACCCGTCATAGATAATGTCTTGGAATACTGTTTCTCAGTTATTCTTGGCTCCATCCATTGAGTGCCTCATATGTTCGAAAAGGAACCCTAACACATGGCTTTGCTAAATGTGTTCTCCTGGTGGGTGTGATTCCTGTCATGTCTTTGCATGGCCTTCAGTAGTGTATCAAGTCTCTGAGGGTCTCAAGAAATATTTTTAATGAATCGGAGGTGTGTGTGTGTGTGTGTGTGTGTGTGTGTGTGTGTGTGTGTGTGAGATTTTGTATTTGTTACATTGTGGGGACCAGAAGGGAAAACACCGTTTTATAAAAAAAATTTTGTGATTACTATCAAAAAAGTAAAAATGCCAAAAGTCTGGTATTTTGTTTGGTTACTCCAGGTACCCCAAACAATAGCAAGTCAAAGTACATGAGGATGTTTTGTCTCAGATAAACAAGTGTTTTTTTTTTTTTCTTTGAGCGCCGTGAAGGGGCTGAAAACCGCATCTAGATTTTGATGGTAAGGTTTGTATTGACTAGTTAGTCTGATGAGGTCAGCTGTGGAGGTCCGTGTAATAAAACGTATCGCTCGTCGTCGTCTTATCTGAGGGCATTAATCCTGCAGAGATGCTCAGATGCTCCTGGAACACTTGCTCAGAATGTTGTGTGTGTGTGTGTGTGTGTGTGTCTGATCGGGGGGGTGTGTAAGGTGTTTTGTGGTTTTCTTTCTCTGGCGTTTTTCTCTGAAGCATTTAGTGGGTGCCAGTTTATATAACTGTGGCCAGGCGGTAAACAAGAGGGGGTTTGTCCTTGTCCCCACAGTGGGGATGCCTGTGAGGGGGAGGGGGGAGGTAGCAGCCACACAGTGAGCTTCCAGTAAAGGTGAAGCGGCAGACCCTCATGGCTGTCCATCCGACTGCTGACGACCAGAGAGGAGCTCTGTGGGTGAACCATACATGTCATGAGACGGGTCATTTCCATCGTGATCCTGATTCCCGCCTCATGGTTCTGTGAAGCGGTCCGAGGATGACCGGGGCTGTCCTGACAGGAATGCGGCGCTAATGAGCCGGGGACCGAGACCGTGAGTGTGCCGTCTACGCTATGAGCCGGGGACCGAGACCGTGAGTGTGCCGTCTACGCTATCCGGCTCTTTGGCGGATTACAAACCCGCTCCGTGTGGTTTGTGAGCACAGGACGCTCTTGCTTTGAATTCAGTTCTTGTCTGACTGGGTTAGTTTGCCGTATTTCACGATAGCCTGGGTTCACTGGAGCGGCATCTGTGAGATTGTGGGGACCGAAGTGGAAGTGCGAAGGAAAGTCGCGTGAAGGTGAAGCAAACCCATAAGCAGGGGTCGCATTCGAACCCGAGATCTGGCTGTTTGTGGGAATGGAGGTCCGTTACGCTTTTACATCGCAAGACTGACGATGAGAGTGATGCTTCCTTCTTTCGGTGACTGCTAACAAGTGGCTTTTGTGATGGACCCCAGGGCCTTTCACTGGGGCCCGGTTCCCCCCTCGTCTGCTCCCCGCCCCCCTGCCCGAGGTGGAGAGCGTCGCTGAGGGTCCGGCGGCTTCCTGCCTGAGGGGTCGCCAGGGGCCACGTTCTGTCCCGGGGGGGGGGGGCTTTCACCGAATGTCCTGTCTTCTCTGGTAGGGTCTTCTCGCTTTTTGGAAGCTGCCCAGGAGTTTTTGTTTGCAAGGAATCATCGTTTCCTTCTCCTCCCTGCCCTTGATACAGTGCCAGTGCTGAGCCGTACCCCGGCCCCACCCCCTCTTAGCTTTTCCATCGCTTCTGCTGGGCTCTCCCTCCTCCTCGAGGGTGCTCTTCATGGCCGCTTTAGCCGGAATTGCCGTTCTGTGCCTCTCGCTCAGGCAGGACGCTTGCTAAGGCTGATATTACATGGTTGGGGGAGGGGTGGCGTTGGCTCTCACAGGGTGCGGCTTTTGGGTGTGTCGCCACCGCTTGTAGACTCCGGAGCGGCGTTGGCGGGATGACCCGTCTTGGTCCTGCCCGTCCCAGCATGCTCGGCTGCCGCTGCCCAAACACGCCTGGCTGGTTACTGGGACCTCATTTGCTTTCCCAGTCAGATCAGGTTATTTTGCACTTTTTCTGACCCCCTTTGTTTGCCAGCAGTATCGCCAGGCATTTCAGCACCTGTCCTCAAGATTTTTTTGTGTACTGTAACTTTTTTTAAGGTTACTTTACGCATAATACACTTCCTGCGCAATGATGCTGAAGTAGCTATAATGGAATCTCTTGCTGCATAGATCCGCGAATGGCGGCGTACTTTTGGAGGGGCTGCATTGTGTGTCAGCTGCCAGTGAGGCCCAGTACCTGCCATGGAAGGTATGAACGTTCCGTGACAATAACTAAAACATCAGAGAAGGTCGGGAAATTCCGCTCGTTTGTGCCGGAGGCAAAGGGAGCCTCATTCTTGTTCTGTGGAGACATCATCAATGTGCTTGATAATCTGCCAGCTTCATAAAAATGCGATATTAGACGAAGGGATTGCCTTGTTAGTGTCAGGTAGGATTGAAGAGTTTTGAGCATTAATCTCCTTTTTCTGGTTGTGTCTTTGAAGGTTGCCCATCAGAGTTGGGGGGAGGGGTGGAGGGTCACCTTTCCCTTCCTTCCCTCAGCATCAATGAGCTTCTTCCCATTTGTCTCTCCATGAGTGTTTGTGCTGTATCTTCGTTCGCTCCTCTTCCGTTTGTGGTTACCTTGTTATTTTCTCTCTCCGGTCCGTGGCTGGCCAGCGTGTCTGTTTCCGTGACGCTCACCGGTGTTTTCCTGTTTTTCCTGTCAGGGCATCTCTAGAGGAGGACGATGGACGCTCCGAGGAAGAGGAAGTCCCCGGCAGCTCGGATGAGGACGACGACGACAGCTCCGCCTCCAGCAAAGGGGAAGCAGAGTCACCCGGGGATCAGCAGGTGCGACTTGCCTCTGTGTTCCTGTGGTCGTCGTGACGTTAATCTTCGTGGAAGGTCTCCTTCCCTCAGTGGAGCGTATAGGAGGGGCCCTGCAGCCGTGATCTTCTACAGGCAAAAGTGACCTGAGCTAGCACTGTAAAGATAACCGTGCAAATGTCCACAAACGTGTACCAGAGTGAGGAGCAAGATTCCTGATTAGCAGTGGGTTAGGGGTTTAAACCTGTGTGTGTGCGTGTGACTATATTCTCATTAGCTGTGTGGTACCCTCCCCTCCATTGTAATTGTGGCTGTGACTTGCCCCAGTTCAGTGCACACTTCCAGTTGTTAGTCTTACCGCCTCCCTGCTTCTCCTTTCGTCAGCCTCCGTCTCCATAACAGCTCCCCCTTTGATCTTCGGTAGCTAAAACCTTCTGAGCGTTTCACAGGAGACTTAGTAACACGTAGAGCCCAGCATTACACTCCCCACCCCCCTACCCCCGAATAAATCATGCTTTGTTGGCTGGAAAGTGTCTTTAAAAACCAGCTTGGTGATGCCAGGCTGGCAGGGACTTCCTGCTTTGTGTTTGGGTTGGCAGCGAGGGTACATTTAATTCCTCTTCCTGTTGGATGTGCTTTGACAGGCTGAGACCAGTATCAGATTGGGCATGTGGATGGTGTAGACCCCTTGCCTGCAACCCACAGAACACCAGTGCCCCTCTTACACCGCAGCACCGTGTCCCAGGTCCAATTCTGTGAGACTGAGGGTGGGGGGGGGGGGTCAATGATAGCATTACTGTTAGATGATAAAAGGACAAGGCCACGCTCCTTCCCAGCTGAGGCAAAAATAACTCAGGAATGCATTCTAGTTGGCCCACGCTGGCACGCTAATCCGTGTGCTGACCTTTGGTCTACAAATGGCAGAGAAACTGTGAAATTTCGCTCACTCATGCCTGAGCTTTAGTTTTTGTAAGGTGTTCACTTTCTAGCCTTTTTATGTTTGGAAATTGACTCTAACTGACAGATCCCCATCAGATGGAGAAAGACGTAAACGCAGCTTATCGATGCCGGCCCTGAATTTCCCCATAATGCATCTTCTTTTCCAGTCTCCCCTACTTCCCCTGTAATTGTATTACTCGGGGGGGGGGGGGGGGGGGGGGGGGGGGGGGGGGGGGGGGGGGGGGGGGCGGGGGGGGGGGGGGGGGGGGGGGGGG
>JABFEA020000067.1:21122373-21138770 GCA_019775915.2 Cyphomyrus plagiostoma
CCCCCCCCCCCCCCCCCCCCCCCCCCCCCCCCCCCCCCCCCCCCCCCCCCCCCCCCCCCCCCCCCCCCCCCTCGAGAATGGTGTAGTTATAATGCTGGTGGTTTTCCTAGGGAGGTAAAAACTGGCCCATGTAGAGAGGAAAGTCTAACAAGTGGTTGCATCATAAAGGGTTTGGCTTGTATAATATGGTAAAATGCCTCTAGTATGCAAACAGTACAAAGACAGTCAGAGTCGGAGGTGAATCCAGTCCTACCGATGCAATCCATAGTAAAGGACCCGGTGGGGGGCTATATGACCCCCATCAGTCAGCTGAAAAGGCTACTTGACTTTGATGTTTTTCATAGTGCAAAGCCAGTCCCACGTTGGCCCTGCAGCCTTTACCACGTTGTGTGTGTGCGGTCTTGTGACCCAAAGGGAAGACTGTTTGGGGAAGGAAGGAATGGAAGAGGTGGTTTCTCCTCCGTTATTTTCCAATTATGTCATCCCATGTTGACTTTCTTGCACTTCTTTCTGTTTGTGATGTTCACCAACCACATTGACATTATATATTTATATTCTCTGTCACATTCCACAAGCGATGACGGCCACCGCTGGGTCCTTATGCCTGCCGGATGCCGTTTCTCTCGCTCTGCTTTTCCTGCATCTTCCTGCATCCTGCTGCTCAGGCGCGAGCGACTTTGGTGGGTTTTGTTGTCCCACAGAGAGAGTCTGATTTTTCTTCGGAAAACATTCAGCTCAAAACATCAGGAAGACCGTTAGGATGCAGCGAAAATAAGCTGTTGAGTTTTTTAAATTTTTATTTTAATGTCTCCTATCAATCTGTGGCGATCTGAGGACATGATTAAAGGCCTTTGGGCCAAACAGTGGGATTGTGGGCCAGAAGGATATAGAATAGCTCAAGCCTGGGAGCGTGGAGCGTTTCACTGAGCCATAGTGCTGCCCCTGCAATTGGTTTTCTGATCATAAATCACAATTGGTCGCTACCCATTTGCTTTATAATGATCAGTGTCAGGGTCAAGGCTCTGGTGTGGTCACTGTGACTCCTGTGATCAATGAAGCCGCGATGGAAAAAGAGATGAAATCTGGTCAGTGGTTATACGTTGCAGGAACTTGGGTGTGTGCCTGGCGCTGCAAAAATAATTAGCACCATAAATGTCCTTTCTGCACCGAAAGGGCAGCCATGCACGCAGACAATAAACCCCCCCCCCCCCCCAGCCGTGAGGTCTTGCCCTCCTTCACCTGTGCCTTTGCGACTGTGATTCTGAGCTAATTAGCATTAGCAGCAGTCCCTCTGCGCCCTCTCCCATCGGGCCCCCACAGGGAAAATGGATAGGAGCTGATCGTCCTGAGAGGCACCGCAATGTCCCATATGATGTCATTCGGGGTCAAAGGTCACCATGTGGGACTGAGTGACCTAGAGACTGTAAACAGGAAGTCCGGAGGTCCAGAGCACGGGTGGGGATGAAAAACAACGTTCTGTTTATATAAAAACACAAAGAGCAAGTTAAACAGCTTTTGTTTGGTTTGAGGGCTACTAATAAAGCGAGACAATGCATAAGATTGGAGAGAGACCCTCACAAACCACCCTCGCACTGCCATTTGTGATTTTTTTTTGTATATTTTTTTTTCTTTCCAGGATTCCATCCGTGCCAGTCTCTCTCGGGCATTGCACTGTAGCATTATGTGTCGATAATGAAAACAGGCATTATATCCCAGTGGGATATGCAACCCGGCTGAAAACCACACCGCAAGTGAAAGCTATTGCGATGTGAATTTCACTTCTCATCCTATGGAAACAGTGTGTGTCTGCTCTGACTGCCCGTCCTTTTCTTGCAAGCAGCCTCATTGGTGGGTCACCAAAAGCAGCCTTGCAATTGGCTCCGATTTCACCTAGAATGAGGACAAATTCCCAGGAGATTTGATGATTTTGCAGCATAATAAATAGATTGTAAGCTAATGTTTTTTCTGCAGTTTTATTAGCTTTAAAAAAAGAGATGTGAAATTAGAAATTACAGTTACCTGTTTCCGTAAACCTGCAATAATTGCAG
Source organism: Cyphomyrus plagiostoma (assembly GCA_019775915.2). NCBI lineage: Eukaryota > Metazoa > Chordata > Actinopteri > Osteoglossiformes > Mormyridae > Cyphomyrus > Cyphomyrus plagiostoma. The sequence continues at coordinate 21,124,422 of JABFEA020000067.1, forward strand.
TAAATCGTAAAAATGTTTTGATGAACATGTAACAGTTTAATGTTTAATTTGCCTAAATGACAGGTTTGCTTTAAAAGCTTCATGTTATCAAGATGCAATCTCCTTTTAGTAATTACTTTGTCCCAGGGAAGTAGGTAATGTTATTAAAAGCTGCTAAACAGAATTTAGCAAGTTTAAATATGCCCGGCAGAGCACGTAGGCTTGAAATGAACTTGTTTCTCTGGACTGGAAACAAATGATGCAATCAAGAGGAATGACTGGGGTAAAAGATCAGAGAGACACAACAAGCAAAGGAATCAACACAGAAGATTTGTTACTGATCATTCCTGAAGAGCGATGGACCGTCATCATTTTGCTTGGTGAAATTAATTTCGGTTGTGAAACGCTCCTGTTATTTGGCCGGTGTGAGATGATGTGGCAGAAACTGTGGCCTGTGGAGAAGTAAGGGTGATGGGGAAGCGCCGGTTGGTGTTAAATTTCGGTCCCATAAGTGTCCTTTTCCATACATGGGGCTGAAATCGGAAGCAGGTCCCTGCCACACTGTCCCCCCCCCCCCCGGGAACAGTCAGCAGAATTTTGGTGATTTATCGGCTCTGAGAATTCATGTCATCCACCGGACATCGGCATAGGGGGATTCCGTCTTGCCAGCCTAGCAGCTTCGGAATTAAGAGCTTAATTAAAACTTTGGAATCATGGAAGATCCCAAACCAAATAAATTTTTTCCTTTTTGCTCTTAGAAGTGGAATTGCATGGGGGACATACTACACATCTGCATCTTTTCAGAGAATTAAATGTTCTAATAAGAATACACTTTCATAATCACTTTCTTAAAATGTGTGTGTCTTTATTGTCAACAAATAAAGCCAAATGTAAGAAACACACAGTACTACTGCCTTAATATCAGGGTGCCAAGCTTTGGAAAGATCACCTGACTAAATCGATTGAATTTTTCACCCATTATATACAGGTAAGTTTGGCGATCTTCTATTATGAAGTTACAAGCGTAAGTAAATTCTATATTTGCATTAATAAAATGATGTTGCCGTTACTCTCCTGTAGTCTGCGGAGTTCAGGCTGCTGACCCAACTACACTGCTAAAAAAAACACAGGCTTTAACTGAATTAGATGAAGTGGTTAAGAATGCTGCTGTAACCGGAGCGTGAAGCACAATGGAGATGGCTGTTTGCTGCAGACTGGCTCGCCGTGTGCCTGTGCATGCATGAGTGTGCATGAATGTGTGCGTGTCATGTGACTTTGGCCCCGACACTGACGGTGTCACGGACCAAGGGGCATTTTCCTGCCCCACCTGGAGTTTGGCTGATGCTGTGATCTCATGCAAACTAATGTAACTCTATCACTGATGTCATGCGAGCAGCTGGGAACAGAAGCTGCTTTTTGAGAATGACACCAGTGTGCCCCCCCCCTGCCCCATTTCCCACCTATACTTTGACACTTACTTGAATTTATCAGTGCACAGTTTCACAGTTAGTCCAGATGTTGCCGTAATCGTGATCCTTCCACCAGCTGGCTAATTAGCATAGCCACTGAGTTACTGCCAGGAAAACTGGCTGCTTTAGTGACCGTTTCCAACCCCAAGGGTCTGTGAGGCCGTGGTCCCGTTTAGCGAGCTTGGTGCGCGGTGGGGCTCTTCCGCAGCGATGCCAAACCTGCCTGACAACATGGCAGTTCTGTGTTATCCTGTCAGTCATCAGAAAGCACGTCATTCGCTGACATTTCCTTGGATGGGATTCCAGATGAGATTTGTACACTATCTTTAGACTACAAACTCTGCAAAGTCTACTAAATTAAAACGGCTGATGTGAAGTAATTTACCATCAGCTGACCTGACACATCAGCTGACGTGACACATCACTTGACCTGACTGCAGGCCCGGGTACGGCGTTTCTGTGCTCACAAAGCCCTGTGTGCGAGCAGAAGCTAAAAGGGCGACCAGCAGCATCTGTTCAGCCAGACGACGGACCCTCGCTTTAATATGGGTCCGTGGCAAGGATGGCGTATGGTTACACCTAAGATATCGGAGACCCTCCAAGCACACAACGGGAAACTCGGGCCTTAAAATCGGACCGACATCAAGTTCTCCTCTTACAGGAAAAGGGAGGTTTTACACTTCCTCTTTGAGTCAAGTCCCAGGCCAACTGACACTCTACTTGTTCATGTAATAAATTACTCTGGAGCTACAATAGGCATCGTCTCAGACACAGAAAGAGCCAGGGACCGATCTGGTAGCCGCTGGCAATGAATGCTGCGGCTGCTGATACAGCTGTTAAACTATTAATAGGCTTGGTGCAAGTTACAATTCAAACAATGCATCAAAGTTATTGGATTTCCAAGTGAGATCTTTAAAATTTAACAGTGCAATGAAATATTTCTTAAAATATTGATGATGTGTCTTGCTCTAGTGAGCTGTTATGAAGTGTTGGGTGTCTGCTGCATTGATTGCTCTTCACAGATCTGTTTGACATGCAGGTCACAGCGTGTGAATCAGGAGAGCTTTTTAATCACGTGTAGAGGATGGTGGCTTGTGGGTAGGGTCAAAGTCTCACCCCTCCCCAGCTGGGTGTATGAGAGCTGACCCTGTTTTTGGTGAGTGTGCTTGCACATTCTTTCTGTGCTTGCATGGATCTCCTCTGCTCCTCCCTACCTCCCTTTGGTAGGGAGATAATGAACAATACATTTGATGTTTTGTTGGTTTGCAGCGTTTTTCCAGAAATGTTACTCACTCAGTGTTCCAGCTCCGGGTCATGCAACCCAGTTCACATGTAGCACAGACTTTGACCACTTCTGTACTTCATTTTTGCCACATTAGTTTCAAGGTTACTGCTCAGAACAAGTGCAGCGCTGGGGGGCAGAGAGACTGAGAAGGCCATCTTCTTTGGAAGATGGGTGTTCGTATGGGGGCAGAGAGACTGAGAAGGCCATCTTCTTTGGAAGATGGGTGAACCGTATGTGGGCAGAGAGACTGAGAAGGCCATCTTCTTTGGAAGATGGGTGTTCGTATGGGGGCAGAGAGACTGAGAAGGCCATCTTCTTTGGAAGATGGGTGAGTCGTATGTGACCCAGGAGGTGAGACACCTTAGTGATTCATGGTAATTACTTTCAGGAAAACGAGGCCTAGTTAAACAGCTGTCTTATTGCACAGGATGGGAGAGAGTCGTTGTCAAATGACAGGCGATCTTGTCATTAACCACCAGGCTTACTGGTACTGGTTACCAGAAGCCCCACTCACATTTACTAGTACATTCGTGACCTTTATTTGTTATTGTACAGTGCGTAATTGTTAATCTTTGTAAAATTCCCCGAAATCCCCCAAAAACAAAGGTTATGTAACCTGCAGCAACTACATAAAGGAATATAAAATCCCAAATGTTTTCCTGTATCATTCTTAAAATGGGGACATTCCACTTATTCAGAAGATAATAGTCGTATTTCACAGAAAATGTTTCAGGTAGCCCTGGTAATCACCATATACAAGTGCTGTTTAATTATGTTGTATGTTATCACAAGGGTGGCATGGTGGTGCGGTGGTTAGCACTGTTTCCTCACACCTCTGGGACCCAGGTTCTGGTCTCCGCCTGGGTCACATGTGTGTGGAGTTTGCATGTTCTCCCCTTGTCGTCGTGGGGTTTCCTCCGGGTACTCCAGTTTCTCCCCACAGTCCAAAAACGTGCTGAGGCTGATTGGAGTTGCCAAATTGCCCGTAGGTGTGCATGTGTGAGTGGTTGGTGTGTGAGTGTGCCCTGCAATGGGCTGGCCCCCCATCCAGGGTTGTTCCCTACCCGTTGCTTCTGGGATAGGCTCCCGACCCCCCGCAACCGAGTAGGATAAGCGGTTTGGAAAATGGATGGATGTTATCACGACACATACATGCACAGCGGCTTGGGAATGAAAAGAAATGGAACTGAATATAGCAGGGCTGGGCAATCTTATCCGCAAAGGGTTTTGTATGTGGGTTTTTGCTGCAACTCCCTAATTAGACGACTGATTGGCTGAAGAGTCCTCATACCTGGGTTTGAACAGCTGACCTACAGGTAATCCCAAAAACCTGCATACACACCGGCCCTTTGCGGATAAGTTAGGGCACCCCTGGAATATAGTGTCTGAAATGCAAGAAAACGCGGTGGCTTTCCGTTAAAGTTGCTGTTTTGGTTTATCCGGCAAGAGCTGGGGTTTAACGTCAAACTCCAGGGTGAGAACTGGACAAACTAGTTGGGTGAACATTCTAGGAAAATTACGTGTCAGATTCCTCTGGCTGAAGTACAATAGAAGGTGAGCTTGATACGGATGGGGGGGGCAAGATGGTCTGCTCTCCAAAACAACGAAATATATATTAAAAAACGATTATGCTGCAAAACATAAATAACATGAAAAGTCCTTAGTTACTGAGTATTTCGTTTATCCGTATACCTTTCCCAAGTAACAGTATCGTTGCCGGTGCGCGGCGGAGAGCAGGAAGGGTTAAGCGCTCCTCCCCAGCCCTCGGTAGGCAGGGTTTACACGCACGTCGTGCCTCTAGGAGCCGGAGGGAGGGCGGCTGGCGTTCAGAGGCTCGGTCCGTGTGGAAATGAGCCGGGCTGCGGGACTATGCACAGCACCGGAGGCGCCGCGGATGAAAGTTTCGACGCGGGGAGACTGAGCCGTAGCAGCGCGGGCGAAATGGTAACCGTCCGGGCAGAAACTCTCCGCTTGCTGACAGCTGCAGTTACTGTGATTAAAATTCAGTTTCCTCCTTTCCACGCCGCTTCTGCATGACTGCGCGTATATTTGCATAACTGCGCGTATGTTCTAGTCATGACTGCTGCTTGATAGGATTGTTTAACTCATTTTTAGTTTTGCTGGTTATGTTTTTTTCTTGTAGTTTTAAAAGACCGAACGAAATCTATTAAAATCGCAATACGATTTCGTAACCCTTAATGTGGGGATGCGTATTAACGTATTCATATCCATACATTTGGCTTGCAAATAGTCGTGAATAATTTTGTCCCAATTTTATGATCGCGGTGGCTTTATTATAAAGGAGTCGCTCTTGGCAGCCTAATTTTTATTTCAGCTGGCGATTTTCTCAGTCTCTTTTCTAATATTACAGTTGCAGTACTTATAAGACATTCATTCCCTTAATGTCACAGTCTGTCTGCAGCCTTTTTAACGCTGGTTATGCAAGCAAAAAGTGTGTCAGCTCTTGTTGAGTCACCCGATACCGTGTGCGCTCATACGGAGAGCCGAGCTGTTTTTCGAAAGAAAGAAAGAAAGCACCCACCGTGTCCACATTTGATTGTTATTTTAATGATGGCTAGGGAGAAGTTTTAATCTCCTTCCTCTGCGTGTCAGTCCATCTAGACTACATCTTTTAGTGCTTCTAAAAGCGTTACAGATATTTTCCAGTCCCACCGTTTCACGTTTATTGTTTTATTATCTCAGTATGACTATAGCTATTGTTTCGGTGTGCGGTAAAACGTCAAAGACAGCAAGCCTTGTCGGCATCATCTCGGATACTTAGCCGGAGGAGGTAAAAGGACGGAGAAAGCGCGTCTGTTTTGAGCAACTCGTTTCACTTCCTTAAAACAAATGTTGCCCACCGCTTGGTCACAGCGGTATTAAAACACTAAGCACGGTTTGTACTTTTATCTGGCTGTGCACGAAGCTTTATTCCATTGTTTCAGCGTTTCCTCCCGGGCTGAGCAGCAGCCCCTCAGCCCGGTCATTTAAGGCTGCACTTTCTGAACCCGCGCTTATTGAAATGGGTGTTTTCGGGGGCCCGGTCTTCACTGTGGGCCCTGAGGTGATGAAAATAATAGGCAGGACTTTGGTTAATTATTGTTCTTAATTTGAGCCTTTGGGGGCTGACCAACCATGCGTTTGTAAGCCTCAAGTTACATGCTTTATTGTGTATGTGTTTCTGTGTATGTCTGTGTGGAGGGGGCACAGTCTCTTATCTTTTCAGCCATTTAAATCTCTTTGGTCAAGCCTTTTTTTCTTTATATAAAGTATATCCAGAAAGACAGATGCTCAGATATCTTTGCTCTAGATACTGCAGCTTTGTGTTTTACCATGAAACAATGCAGAGAGATATTGTGTCAGGACTCTGCTATCACTTAAATGGGTTCAGTGCACAGCCTGGCAGTGAGACCATGTGCCATTTTCACACTTGCTCTTGACTGTGTAAAACTCAACCCGGGGACAGTGGTACTTCACAAGTTCACAACTTGGGCTCTTAGCGGTTAGCTTTAGCCCCCTTGGGGGGAGGGGGGGGTCTGAGGCTAATCCCGAGAGTGCTCGAGCCAGCTTGGTGACAGTGCCATCTTACTGAAGCTGGGAATCGATTGGATATCACTTGCCTGGATGTGCGGCAAGTTCTCTTGTAAATGACCGTAACTGTTAAAGACAAATAGTGCATAAATAACAGCCCTGCTTTGGGTCTATTGGGGTTTCTGTTTTTTGGCTAACCGTGTAGAACATATTGCAAATAGGTCGGTGGGGGGTAGGGGGAGGGGGGGTTTGGAGTCTATCCCAGGGAACACAGGGCAACTTATCTAGGATAACAGTCCGTCACTGGGCACAAACACATAGAGGGTGAATGGGTGGATGAATACTGGAAATGGGAATGCTAAGTGTACAGATTATTAAACACAGTCAGTTAAAATCAACCACCAATAGCACAGACTACAGATTCCCACAATCTGTTTTGCGTGTTGTGGCTGTCATCCTTGTGGTCTGTAGACGCCTGCAGCCTGTTATTTACTGCCCATCACTGGTAGTGCATGGAAATAAATAAAAACCCCTCAAAGACCACAAACGATCCCTCTGCCATGTCCTGGAATCAGGCGGTATTTTCCGAGAATTGAGTCACAATAGTCTCCTTTTGTACGTGCCGTCGTCTTGCCAAACTGGTTCTGTCGTGGTTCAGGGTCAGACCTCGGGGGACCTTCCCGAAGGTTGTACCCTTCGGCGGGCCCTGTCAGTAAGGTGCAGCCCCTTTTGTCGACAGGTTAGGCCCGTGGTGGCCGTTTACAGTCGGTGTCATTGCACTCTTCTGTTGTCATGGCGACCCAAGGAATCCTGCACCCATTCCATATTGCATGAACGAGGCTTTTGTCTGGGGTGGGGCGCTCACTTACACACGGCCGAGTTTTCCCCCTCGCTGCTCGCCAAGGTTGTCGTCAGTCCGACTGTTTGTGGGGTGGAATCTTCACCACCGCAAGCCGTGTCTCAATGTCACATTTTTGCGGGCCGTCTCTCTGAAGCTACCCAGATACAGAAACGTTTGCGACCGAGCCAAGGGAGAAGCTGCTTATCGAAGAAGATGTTTATCAGGCATAAATGTTCTAAAAAAACCTTGTAGGGGGGTCCACCTTCTGGCTGTGTGACCTCTGCTCTTCTGACAGTCTGTTTTGTTTTCGATTTAGCCTCTAATAAATAACTGGAGTGAGTGATGCTCTCCTTTTGCCCCCTCTTAGAGTACAGATGTGTACAGGTCTGCCAGTGGCATGTGTGGTTACCTTGTCATGTGATTTGGGGGGTGAGAATGAGAGCATTCGGGGGGGCACTGTTCCATGCACCTGGGGATTATAATGAGATGTCATGTGAAATGCAGAGTCTGACTGAGGCTAATTCTCTTTCTCTCTTTTTCTTTCACATATACACACACACTCACACACAAGCAAACACACACTGACCTATGTAGTTCACATATTCATATCTTTATAGAGACTCTCCCTTCATTTCTATGTATGTAACTTGCCTACCTTGTTAAATGTGTTTTTGTAAAGTTTCCTTGAGTGTATGAAAGGCGCTATATAAATAAAACTTTATTATTAATTCCAAGAATGACAACAATAACCCCTACCTAGACCTAACCTTCACTATAAGTAACCAAACAAAGTACAAGACTGTAGAGGGACTATGTCACAGTTCTTATCTGTTGCATCTACAGTATGGTAGAGACATCCACATAATGAAATGCTTACAGTGAGGCACAAATAATCGATAACACATACAACATACATGCGTATCACATGGATAAAAAAAGGGGGGGGCAAGGGGGAAGTTAACGTGTAAAATAAGATGAGTAGGGGTACAGTGCTCAGCACTGTTGCCTCACACCACTGTCTCCACCATGGCTCCATGTGTGTGGAATAAGCCAGGAATGAACAAGTTAGATCTTGTAAAAGTCATGTGGAAGACCAGCTAGCAGCATGGATTACTAGACGAGGCACAGAGAACGTCACGAATGTGCGAACTTAACTGACACCTGCAACAACGAAACTCTGGGTTCAGATTTATATTAAAATAAATATGGGCAGTGAACCGTATTTTAACATGAGTGGACTGCTATCTGTTCTTCTTCAAATCGTGTTATTAGCAGGAAATGAGACGGGTGAGACGCACCAGCTGTGGTTAATGTAATCAAGCAGTGGGCATTTGCAGATGAACCCTGCAGATGAACTGCACTGGAAGCGGTCAGGTTAATGCTATTAGCTGCAGGGGGCGGGGTAGCAACCCCCGGGTCAGTCCGCGCACGGCTGGTCTGATTGCTGCTGCAGTCCACAAAACGGCAGCTTGCACTTGCTAATTCACCTAATTTATTGCCGCCCCTTAAATACCAATCCATGCTAATAACCCAGTTGCTATTAATATCGGTTGCAGCACATGGGTGCCGAAGCCATTTTACACCACCACGGGATTATGGGTCGCCTCTATAAGACTTCTGTGTTTTTGCCCGCGTGTCGCTGCTCGGTCCCTGCAGCTGGAAATCCCAAAATCTGAGAAGGCATCAGGTCTTCTGCTTGACGAGCTGCGTATTGCTCATCCCTCATTGGTTTTGGGGTTTAACAAACTATTCAGCGAGTCAAAATTCGAACGTGCTAACATTAGAAAGCCTTTAATGTTCCCTTTTAGGAAACTAGAGTTTGATGGAAGAGTATTAATTGGTATTCATTGAGAGATTTAATTTTATTATGTGTTTGTGGGAGTCTCTCATCCAGCCTTGGTGTCTTGCCTGAAGGTGAATAGCTGACTGATGTTTTATGTGCCAACATGTGGACCTGATGCTTCTGGAAACAAGGTGATGAGTCACAGAGCAGCTCTGAAGCTAGAACATTGGTCAGGTGGTTAAGACCAACCAATCTCTGAGTTTGACTGAATGGCGGTGATCCACAGCAATTGAGGTTAACATGTTTAGAATTTGACATGTTGTAATTTAGGGTTTGGGGCTAATTTCCTTTAATGGGTTAATGGTCTGACGCAGATGAAGCTTCATGCATGAGTTGCAGTGATGTGTTCTTGTGTCAGACCCCGTGACAGTTCTGCATTCTAGCTTTTGGTGAGCGAGTGCATGGGATCAGCCTGGAATTTCCTGCTCGGAAATGGCCTGGAAGTGAGCACTGCCTGGCACGGCCCATGGCTGGGTCGGGAAGAGTCAGCAGATGGATGGGAGATTTCGACAGGAGGGCCGCTGACTGCTGTTTGAGGCAGTCACTTGTTCGCCTGCAGTGGGGCCTGGCTCAACGGGGATATGTTAAATCTGCTGGCCATGGGATTAAAGCCAGCAACCTCCTGGGCATGGGTACAGATCCCTAACCCGCTTAGTCAGACACAAACTGAGTTACTGAGCAAAAGCTGAGCTCTCCGTTCTTTCCATAGGACATGCTGAACTGCAGCCTTAAGGAGGGATTAGCATGAGCGTTCGACAGCGACAGGCAGTCACTGCCTAATACCCGTCAAGCTAGCAGCATTAGCGTGAGAATTAGCTGCTCGCTGTGGGTACGACTGCACCGATAGGAGGGTTCGTCTGTCTCTCCCTCGTCATGAGATTCGCTCATCCCCAACTTCGCCAGCCGGTTTCCGTAAAGCCTGACTTCTGAGGAGGACGTGATGTTATTAACAAACTCGCAAAAAAGGGACATTGGCTGCCGTCATCTTGTGTCCCCCTGGCCAGCCCTTCTCCTCTCTTCCCCGCTGTTCTTTTTCAGAGCTGCTTCCTCTCCAGGCGATGGCATCATCACCTGAGCCGTTACCCTGAAGGGTTCCAGTAGAAAGGGGCCGGACTTCTTTTCGTCTATCTCTGCCCAGCATAATTAGTGTTTTACCTCATGCTCCCTGTAATCACCCTCTCTTGCTCCCGTCCTGCCAGCTAGTGGCCAAGGGTGGTGGCAGTTACGGTGCAGGAGAGCTCTGGGCTCAGGATGTCTCGCTGTCCCGCTCGGGTAAAACGCAGCCAGCGTGAGGCGATATAGTGCGATTTTGGATAGCCAGCTGAGGAGCATACGGATGAGTCTCGGAGTGGGTTTTAAATGCCACTTATGAGTTCAGTCGCATGTAAACACATGGATGGGCTCCACGGCAGCTGCTGTGAGGTACTGTACGTTGTATTATTATGCTTGCTCTAGTTTTGGAGTGTTTTATCTCTCTGAAGTCATCCTCGGCCTGGTGTAATTGGCGTCTGTGAGGTGTGCACTGCATGTCGTATATTCTCATTCGGGGGGAGGGGAGGCTGTTTCTGCTCTGGGATAATGGTGCTAGTGGTGCCAGCGATGTGATGGCCGCCTCTCGCTGGGACATCGACCCACAAACCATCACACCGGCATTTCCCAGGTGTGACTGTGATGCAGAATAGACCATTTACAGGGTAATTAAACACCCAACACACATGCCTGTATTTTTCACAGTTTTCCTCATTAGAATACAAATCCCTGTAGGTGTAATTTTTTTCTAATTGTTATTCATTTATCACATATAGGCTTTGGTTTTAATTCGGTTGTGTGATCTGGGCGTCGTTGGCTTTGTGCTGAGGAAACGCAGAGTCCGGCCATGAGGATGGTGACGTGCCTGTGCACGTGAGCCGGGGGCCGTGGGTGGGGGGTATGTGTGTGTTTATCATCCAAACAAATAAAACTGCTTTAGTCATAGCAGCTGGTCAGATACACCTGTGTGGCGTTAGCTGTCTAATTGTGGGGTTAGGGTTGCTGGGGGGGGGATTCTTTGCAAGCATGACATGGTTGTTGCTCATGTCATTTTAGCCTCTTGTTCAGCACCTATCAGTTATCAACATTTACTGTTCTGCTGATGTGCTTTATACTGAGTGTGATACTGGCTCACACTCTTCTCACCTGGGTCGGCATCTGGCCCATCTTTCATGCGTCGACTGCCTCTCCAGGACTTTGGATTGTTCTTCCTGGACACACATCAGTGTGCTAAGCTGCAGCTGCCCAGCACTGTGTGTCCGACTCCAACGCTGGATTTCAACATAGCAGATCCTGTGCGTGTGGAGCTCAGCTTCTCGTACACATATCATCATCTCTTTGGTGCTCGTTTGCGTTTCTGCAATGTTGATGAACGTTTTGAACATTAATGAGTCTGCATTGGTCAGAGTGTGAAATACCCTGGGGTGGCATCTGCATAAAAGGACAGAAGGTGGCTGATTTGGAGTTAATTTAGACATGATTCTCATAGTCGGACAGCTGGGGGCGTGTTCTCCTCTTTCCGTGCTGGGACCTTGCACTAAAACCGTTGGGAAAACGTCTTTAGTTCACTTGTTCGGTGTACTTTGCTCTCCCTCCTCTGCTCTCTGCTGTGCATCCTCTAGAGGGAGCCCACGCATTCCCGCCTCATGTCTTTCTGTGGGTGTGGCGTGGGAGGACGCACAGTTTAAGCATCTGCGGGCGTGTGCACGCTGAAAACTCATCTGTCAATTAGCTGCAAACATGCCGTCGTGGGCTCCCCGGGTTAATGCGGAGATCGGGTCTGTCATGGAGAGTATGGACAGGAAGTGAGTTTTTTTTCCACTCGACAATGTTGCTCTCTCCTGCTGCTGTGGGGTACAACTCTGCTGCCTCACGCAGCAATGTGGAGCCTCACTGCCTGCATTCCCGTGCAACGCATGTTCCCAGATGGGTCAGTCCGAGCCGCATGAGTGGCAATATGCTTCGCATTACAGAAGCATGCAGACATTTTAATGCTCTTTGTTTACTATCCAGGAAATTCCTTTCCTGCTGACAGTCTGCAGATACTGTTGCCTCTTTGTGTAACTGTACATCCCGTCTTTTTTTGGCTCTGTGTTGGGCCTCATGCATCGCTTTTCTCTTGTCACATGATTTTGTTTTCTTTTTTCCCTTTTATGGTTGAAGACTGTGTTTTCATTTGAAAAAGAGACTGAATACCACATTTGCGTCTCGCTCCCTGGTCATGAGATTCTGCATGTTTTTTGTTTTTTCCCCCAAGACCCCTCTCAGCTTACCTTATTGATACCTAACCAGCTAAGTCTTTGCTGTTCGCAAGATTTGTCGATGTGCAGTATTTTTGTTACTGGAACACCACCACTGTTTCATAATGGTACTTTTTTCCCCTTATCCTACTGTTAGTGCACTGGCATGAAAGATTAAGCTTTGTCTCATCAAGTGATGACTGGGCTGAGTAGTGGCTCTGACCCAAGGGCCGGGCGCCTGTGGGTGAGACCTCTCCCCACCCTTGTTTCAGTGCGCTTTTCTCTAAGCATGGCGGCTTGGGAGGGGGCGGCAGTGGAGAGAGAGAGGGAATGTCAGAATGAGCGAGGATGAACTTGCAGAGCAAACTCTGTAGGATAATTGTTTCTGCCCATCTGAGAATAAGGGGGTCCTGTCCAACCTGTGTGAGGTGGGTCCAGGGATGTGGCTGTGTGTGCGTGAGTATAAATGAGATTACAGGGAGGTCCGGTGGGCCGATTCACCTCCGTTGCGTCCATCACCAAACCTCTGTTTGTCTGACTGTAACATAAGCGATACAGGTTCTGATTGGATACTTTTGTTTCATTCGGGCACTTTCGCGGACACCTCAGTCAGTTGAAGTTGGGCAGACTAGCAGTAGCCTAAAACTGTCCTCAGTTGCAGCTGCAGTTGGTTGCAAAATGGGAGTCTTTTTGGAGCTGGGTTGGTTAGGAGACATAAAAGTGGGGCTGATTTAGGGGGGTGAAGTGTGTAATATGAGAGAGCGGGATAATATGAGGAAAGGAATGCAGCAAGTCAAGCTTGTCCAATCGCAACACCTTCTTAGGGTCAAATAATATCCGTAATAAAAGGCCCATGTACACGATCCAAGCTGTAGGTAATATAATCTCCTTCCATTGTTCTGGTTTAAGACACCAGACGGTAGGATATGGTGTAATTCTCAGGCCTTTTAATGAGAATCTGATTATGCCACACATTTTTATTTTAAGTCCTAGTGAAAAATGTTCTGTTGTATAGTGAGGTGGTGGCTTGAGAGAGACAAGCTGGCCTTTGTGTGCCCGTCTGGAACGTAGTGAACCAGCAATCTGTCTGGGCTCAGTGAGGCGTTTTCCATGGGAAGGCATAGCTGCAGTACAGTGGAAGGGGCTATGGAATACACAGCCAATCAGTGCTTGTTTACACTGTGGGTGAATCTTATGTGAACTCACAAAATGTTTACATTTAAGTGGGGCTTTCCGCTGCCTGACTGACCTCTTTTGAACAAAACAAACAGGCAAAGTTTGTTTGTTTAGTTAGTTTTTAGTTTTGTTTGAAGTTTGTCTTGTCTGAGTACAAGTCCCTGCGTAGATGTGTGGTGTTCTTGGCCCCGTTTCTGTGGTCAGGTGTCACCCAGGAGAAGCCATGCTGGCCGGGCTGGACTGGACTGGACCAGATCTGCACACTGGCTTTCAAAGTGGCACTGTCACCTCATTTGAGCCCAGCGCTAATTACTTCATGGCTGCAGCCTCGGCCCATGCGTCGACTGATAGGCAGGAACCCGGTGGGGGGGGGGGGTGGAGAGAGGCTGGCATCAGGATGGTCAGATGGTGCCGAAACTCAGGGCAAATTAAATGTGAATGGCATTAAATGTGGTTATAAGGTAGGGCCAGAAAAATATGGAGATAAAGTATGTTTTGGCATTAGAAAAAGCTCTACAGAGACCACAGGTGGAGTTTAAGTATCTTTCAGAATCACAAGGAGGTCAAACAAGATAACTAGATGAATTGTGTGGTGTTAGGGCCCTGGGGAATACAGATGGCTGAGACGGAGGTGGAGACAATGATGAGGGCATGGCACTTTGGATCCTCGTGAAGTTAGCAGACAGCTGGAAGCAAGAGAGCATTAAAGAGCACAGTGAATGTGGGATAGTGAAGCTGGTGCCTGGAGCCAAGTGTGGAAGGTGACAGGGCTGGAGTTCCCCTACTCCCCAAGACCGCTCAGCCCTCCACCCTCCCCAAAACCCCGTGAGAGGACACTTAGTCTCAGGGCAGATTCGCTGCCATGAATTTCACCTAAATGAGTCACTGATTTGCCACAGTGCTGCTGCATGGTCTCTGTTACAGGAGACTGATAGATGGGTGTGAGACTCGCTCAG
>JABFEA020000067.1:21138870-21154839 GCA_019775915.2 Cyphomyrus plagiostoma
ATGTTTTGGCATTAGAAAAAGCTCTACAGAGACCACAGGTGGAGTTTAAGTATCTTTCAGAATCACAAGGAGGTCAACCAAGATAACTAGATGAATTGTGTGGTGTTAGGGCCCTGGGGAATACAGATGGCTGAGACGGAGGTGGAGAGAATGATGAGGGCATTGCACTTTGGATCCTCATGAAGTTAGTAGACAGCTGGAAGCAAGAGAGCATAAAAGAGCACAGTGAATGTGGGATAGTGAAGCTGGTGCCTGGAGCCAAGTGTGGAAGGTCACAGGGCTGGAGTTCCCCTACTCCCCAAGACCGCTCAGCCCTCCACCCTCCCCAAAACCCCGTCAGAGGACACTTAGTCTCAGGGCAGATTCGCTGCCATTAATTTCACCCAAACGAGTCACTGATTTGCCACAGTGCTGCTGCATGGTCTCTGTTACAGGAGACTGATAGATGGGTGTGAGACTCGCTCAGCGTGGAGTGACATGGGACCTAACTGTTATTTTACTTATGCTGATGAAGGTATCAGTAGAGAGGAGTGCAAACTCCCCGAATGTGTGTTGGCTGTAGTATGAGTAGACCTCAGGCTAGCTTGTGCCACCCTGCAGCTTAGGGGAGAGTACCCTGGGCTGCATGCTTACCAACCTTAACTGCTGGCATTTGTGTTTGACGCTTCTCTCCAAATTGATATAAACCTGAGGCAGATATTACATCACAGGCATAGGGCTGTGCAGGATCCACCAAGGTGTAAGAGCAGCTAGGGTGAACTTCCCAGCAGGTATCGGGAACAAAGGCGAGTTCTCATCAGGCCAAGAGCTAGACGATGTTATGAAACATCATGAAACGTTACCGGGAGAACTGCTCAAATCGGACTTGCCTCATCAGCGTTGTTGGAGGTGTCTGCGAAAACCGACCTTGGCACCGGGGCATGTTCTGCACTTAACCCATTTGGATGTGGCCTTGCCCCCGGTCGGCCCTACCGCTTGGCGAGCAGGCAGTGATGTACTTGACCATCGTCCAACCAGACAATGAAGTCTATTTATTGGCATGAACAGGAAAGGAAGAATTCAGGTTGTCCGTCTGTGACCTGTTCATGCTCGTCGTCAAACAGAGATCAAAGTTTTCCTTCCTTGGGAATGGCGCACGGTTACAGCAGAATGTAACGCTGACTGGATAGTCATCTGGCGGCAGCCTGCAGCTCATACCGCGTGCGACACGTAATGCTTCTTCTTCAGAGCTGTTATGTGCTGTAACCGTGAAAGCGTTTGGCTTTTCATTCGAGTGTCTTCATTCTCTCACACCTCCCGGCTGTTTTGTTTCCCCCAGCTGTGCCGCCCGTCACACTTATTTGCAAAAAGTGTATCCGGATCAGATTATGAAGACGGATTATGGATCAGATTATGAAGATTCACACATGCAGGTGATGCCGTGACATCATTGCTGTCACATTCTGTTGCTTGGTTACAGGGGCATGCAGTCATGGGTACTTCTGTTCATGATGCGCGCGCGCGCACACACACACACACACACACACACACACACACACACAGTGACTCCTCCCCAAATCCTGCTCCTTGTAGCTCTCCTGACTTCCATTCCAGAATAAACTAACCCTAATCCTCCCTTTCAAAATTAAGAACTCGCCAGGTCTAAACAGAAACTGATCAATCTTAATTTAGCAGGAATAGGCTCCTCTTTACTGCACAAATGGCCTTTAATTGTTATTTTTTTACATCCCTGCGTTGCCCCTGGCCGAAGGCGTAGACAATTAATTAGGTCCTATTAGCAGAGCGAGTAGATATTATTTTTTAGATGTAAATTGGATAGATGGTGGAATATTTAAACAGTTTGAGTTATGACTCTTGACCTGTCTTAGTCCGTTAAATTGAGCCCAGAGTGGAGAGTGTTCCATGTCTCACTGGCTCGGGGGGGGGGTTAGTTTTGCGTGGAAGCTGATAGCGGGGATGTGTGGGTCGGCCCGTCACAGTTTACTTGCTGGCTGTGTTTTCCCCTGTTCTCTTCTCTCTGTCTATCCGACCCCCCCCGCACCACCCTGACGCCTTTGCATCACAGCTGTGGGGTCGTGAATTCAGCTTCCTGGAAAGGCACGAATGTACCCGCATTCTCACACACTTAAATTCACCACCAACTTTTTAAATCTTTCGTCAAACCATCTGCAGTCGCCGTCTCTCTCCAGTCCAGCACCAGTCCAGTCCCAGGCACTGGAATCCCTTCCCTGCCCAGTGTACATCCAGCCCCAGATGGCCTTGGTTAGCCTTCTCACTAACCTCTTCGCTAACAGTCTTCCCAGCGGACCTTGCGGATGTTTCTGTCACCATCAGACAGAATTTTTGATTTTTCTGGGTATTTTATGCCTCCGCTTTTCAAAATGAAACATTCATTAATGTTGCAGATAATGAAATCTGTTTCAAAATGTTATATTGAACGCACTTCTCTAAGGTAGATGGGGGGGAGGGGGGTGTTCAGTCCGTCCTCATGTGCACAGTCGGCATCTGTGAAAGTGGTCATTCTCCCAGAATCGCCCATCTGTGTTTTCATGCAGCAGAAACACAGATAACTATGGTCGTCAGACAGCCATTATCGGCAGCCTCTGATTAAATCGACCGTTTAACGCGCACACGCGTGCACTGCCAACCCCCAACTCCCCCCGGGCCCGTCGGTCTCCCCTGGAATGCGGCTTCACTCGGTGGCGTTGCCATGGCAGGAGCACGTTCCCATGAGAGCCACACGAGCCGCCATGCTCCGGTGTTTACGTTTACGCTTGTTTGTTTGGCAGGCGGGCGGGGGGGATGGGCTCCCCCACTGAGCGACTTGCGGCGCAACACAAACAGCGAATTCTGCAAATAGCAGACAAGGAGCACTGGCATAGGGGGAGCGATGGGGGGGGTAACCAGGGCAAGCAGCACCGGGCGTGTTAGACGTGAAAGTATTATATATTAAAGGCACCAATAGACTGCTTACACTCAAATTGTACAGTATATGTTAATAATTCATACTGGGACTGTATCTGGCTCAGGGGGTTAGAATGCTTTGCCTGTGATTGGAAGGTTGCTGGTTCCAATCCCAGGATCAGCAGAATGATGTTGCCATTAAACCCCGACCAAGGCCCTTAGTTCCTGGAGCAATTGAGGATTATCTATCCCTGCTTTTTCATTAAGTACATAGCTAATGGTAAAAGTGTCTGCTAAATTAATGCAACATGGTGCAGTGGTGTCAGCTGTCGTGGTTTGGAGTACAGAGGATACTTTGCTTAGCACAGTAAGCTTAGGCCCTCAATGTTGGGGGTTAGAAGCTGTCATGTTCTTGCCAGGTTGTGTAGGGTTTCTCCCGCAGTCCAGAAACACTAAGTTCACATTAAACTGGCCTGAATGTGAGTGTTTAACTATGATGGACTGGCATCCCGCTGCCTCAGGCTCTGTGAATCCTGGGAGGGACTCCAGCCTCACCCTGACCCTGGACTGGCTGATGTGTTTAACTTAAGGCAAAATGTTGCAGAGAGAACTACTGACCAGGCCCAGGGCTGGACTTCAACAGACACCATCTGCATTGACCAGGAGAAGATCGAGGATAGCGTGCAGTTTGTGTCCGTCACTTTCTGAAAGTGAGAAGTGAAAGTTTGTCATTATTGAAGAAAATGCCTTGTATTTCGTGACCTTAAGGAATGCAGTCTCACCGACTGCGCTCAATGGGGTCTCACCGACTGCGCTCAATGGGGTCTCACCGACTGCGCTCAATGGGGTCTCACTTACTGCGCACACGCTAGAACTTGTTTCACGGTTTGAAGCCAGTCGAGAGCAACATGAAGATGTGGATTATTTGTTCTGGATTATTCTAGCTTTGTGGTGGGTTTTTTTTCTCCATGTCTGGCCTAGATAAATAGTTATGTGCTTGAGAAGGTCAGATAAGGAAAAACACCCTTGCCGTATGTTTTCAAACATGGGCCTGATTTTGTTGCTGTGGCTCTCAAAGGTTTGTGGACCTGGTGCTTCTGGTGGCATTTGTCTGGTTTTCTTGGTATTCTCTATATTTCTTGACAGATCAATTAGATTCTAGGGTTCACAGCATTAGTATTGGCTGCTTGGCGATTTACTATGGTCGATTGTAAGGGTTCTTCAGCATAATCCTGAATCTTTTTCCTTTTCCGGCAGGCGGATCGGAGCACCGATGGAAATGTCCTCAGCATCCCAGTGCCAATACGGCGGGGGGGTTCAGAGACTAACCTGGACCTGGACTCCACTGATGGGCCGGGCCTGGGGCTGGACTTCCACAAAGGCCGTCTTGACATCGACAATCTGCAGCAGAAGATCCTGAAGGTGACGGAGCAGATCAAGATCGAACAGACGGCCCGCGAGGACAATGTGGCTGAGTATCTGAAGCTGATCGGCAATGCCGACAAGCAGCAGCTCTCGCGCATCAAGCAGGTCTTCGAAAAGAAGAACCAGAAGTCTGCGCAGACCATTGCTCAGCTGCAGAAGAAGTTGGAACAGTACCACAAAAAGATGAGGGACAATGAGATGAATGGCTCCTCCAAGCATAGCGCATCCAAGGAGTCGTCCAAAGAAACGTCTAAGGAACCGAAGGAGATCTTTAAGGACAGCTTGAAGGACAGTCTGAAGGATGTGAGTGGCAGTGGGAGGCACCCTTCTGTGGATAAGGTGAAGACCATTGGCCCCGGTGTCTCGCTTTCCCCACCCTTCTTCTTCAACAAGTCGCGTGAATTCGCCAACCTAATTCGCAACAAGTTCGGCAGTGCAGACAACATCGCTCACCTCAAGAGCACCATGGACACCTCATCCTCCTTTCACCAGGAAGTCAGCGGGCGTTCTCTGAGTGGCAGCGCCACCATCGTGGCCAAGCCCAAGTACCCCAGCGACGACGAGTGCTCCTCAGGCACGTCTGCGTCCGCTGACAGCAATGGAAACCCCACCCCTGGCCCAGATGGCTCTGGATCACCTGAGGCTCAGAGCAAGCTGACTCTTATCCTAGAGGATGTGAGGGATATCCGTGATGCCCAGAACAACCTAGGCAAAGGCATGGAGAGCCTGAAGGAGCAGTTTAAGAGAGATTATGACTATGTCGTGCAGACACTGCACGAAGAGCGATACAGGTGATGAGATCTCTTCTTTATGACCTTGGAAACAAGCTATTGATCTTGCATGATTTTGCTTTTGTACGCGTAGAAGCAAAATGTCCTCATCTTAACAAGCTGGTGAAAGGAATGATAATGAATCTCTTTTAGGATCTGGGTATGACTCATTCACATTCACATTCTCATTCACATTCTCATTCACACACTCACTGCATTTCATCTGGACTGATTCATGTCTCAAGTGTTTAATAAGGTTTTTACACACCAGCAGTCTCTTCAGCAACCGGCTCTTCTTAAACGTGCTCGTGGACACACAGAGATACCCCGAAGCCTGTTTCAGCGCGCTTTCTGTAGTGTGTCATGTTCTTGCAGTTTCCGTATTTGGGACATGATTGGTTCTGACGTGTTGCCATGGTGAATGGCGGCCAACCAGAATCCCACTGCGGGTTCACTGAGGTCGGGTATTTCACTTGTCCTGAAGTAAAATTTGTCCTGAAGGATTATGTGGGACTAAAAGCTTTACATTTATCAGCATCAGTGTTGTGGATAATTAGGTGTTTTGCTGAAGTTCTCATGAGCTGGTCCAGGAGGCCTTTTATGACAGATGGAAGTAACTTAGGTATGATAAATGACTTGATTGCTGTACAAATTCAGCTCCTGCGTAGGACAGTGAAAGAACACACGTCATACTCTATAAATCTGCACTTCTGAGCTGAATTTTGTTCTGAACAGCCTGATGATGAGTCTTGATTTAGGAAGGGTTCAGGAGGAAGGTGATTCTGGTTGACCTGGCAAGACCCAGAGACGTCGTGAGTCCAGGCCAGGCAGAAAGCACTAGAGAACTGGAGCGTGTGTGTGAAAAATGACTTAGATGGCTAAAGGGCACTAGGAAGTCTGCTCTTGGATGATGGCAGTAATGGACCCATAAGATTTATGTCTCCTCATCCATCTCTCCCTCCCAGGTTTGAGAGGCTGGAGTGCCAGCTGAACGACCTGACCGAACTCCACCAGCACGAAACCAGCAACCTGAAGCAGGAGCTGGCCAGCATCGAGGAGAAGGTGGCTTACCAGGCCTACGAGAGGGCGAGGGACATCCAGGTACCTCCACGGTCATGGCCGGGTCTTTCACCGTTCAACAGATTCCAATTCACAATTCAGCGAAGCATAAAATTGCTTCCCGCCCCACCAAAGCATAATGTGTTTTTTTAATAAATCAATAAACAATAAAGCCGTGTTTCCCAACCCGGTTCTCGGGGACCCACAGCCTCCCAGCTCCTGAGACCAAAAACTTGGACTGTCTGTGGGTCTCCGAGGATCAGATTCGGAAACACTGCAATAAGAAGTTTGAAAAATGCAGAACAAATTTAGAACAGAACGTACAAGCAGTTCTTCCCATTCAGTGCTGCTTCCCTCTCTTGTTTCTCTTCCTCTCTGTCACTCTCTCCCTCCCTCTCCCCCCCTCCTTTGTCCCTTCCTCACTTTTTCCTTTCCTCCCTGCTCTTCGGTACATCTCTGACTTCTGGAATGAACTGACCACCCTCCCCATATGCCCACCAGGAAGTGCTAGAGTCCTGCCAGACACGCATCTCCAAGCTGGAGCTGCAGCAGCAGCAGCAGCAGCAGACGGTGCAGTTGGAGAACGCAGACGCCAAGGTGCTGCTGGGGAAATGCATCAACATCATGCTGGCGCTGGTTACCATGGTGCTGGTGTGTGTCTCCACCGTGGCCAAGTTCACGGCCCCCCTGACACGCAGCCGGCTGCACCTCGTGGGCACATTCTTCGCCGTGTCGCTGCTGGCGCTCTTTTGGAAGAACTGGGAGCACTTGCAGTGTGCCTTTGAGCGCATGCTACTGCCCAGCTGATCGGAGGGGCGGAGCCACCTGGGGGAATGTCAGGAGATTGGCTGAGAAACCATCTCCCATATCGTGGGATTGATCAAGATTTTTTTTCTCATTTCCTTCGCCCGGACCTTGGTCTCCTTCCCCAGAAAGATCCCTGGACTCTGGAACTCTTTGGGCTTGTGCACCCAGCAGAACATTCTGTGGTTTGCAGGATGAAAAACTAGTGATTCTCTTGTGTTTAGACGTTGACTGTTCATTCATAGGATCAGAACACTGGACTTTTGACCTCACTATACCTGTGTGTGTAACATATGTCTCTCAGCCATATGTCTGTCTTGCCATACTTACTCGTGTAGATTTCACTGTGCAGCAAACTCATCAGTTTTAATTTTTCAGATCATACACTGTTATATTGGATTAAGAAGTGCAATATTTGTGTTTTGAGTGGCAATGGTATAACGTGTGTCCGCTTATGATAGTTGCTTAACGTGATTAAGAACCATGGCGGAGAATCCTGCCAGGGTCACATCAGCTCTGTATAGGAACTACATTCCCCAAGAAACGAGGAATACATTTCCACACACTGTAGCAGATGTGCACTCATTGCTTTTGTTGGAAGGAAAATGAACATTGGTCACTACTGGAGTGGAAGAGAGGTTTTCAAAGGAATTGAAGATAGTTCACTTTTTGTGAGGGGGGGGCTAAAGGTTGTTGACCTTTTGTGGGGGGCGGCTGTTTTCATGAGATGAACAGTGTGGTGGCAGGCTGTATGGATCCTGTGGATTTAATTTTATACCCTTATATTTTATAGGTTAGCAAATTAGTTGTGTTCCTAGAAGTTCGCACTGTTCTTAGACACAACTGAATCCTACATTTTTTGTTCTGCAATGTTTCCTTCCTCACCTGTGGGTGGAAACCTTCTAACAGCTAGCTTTAGAATCTCAGTGACTTGGTGGCATTACACTGTGTTTCCATAGGAGGGTGCCACTGAGGTGGTCACAGCTGCTATCAGTACCTAGGGCTTTGGTGGGGTGTCCAGGCTGACCAAACTGTCAGTTGGGGTTTAGAATGGTTTGGAGATTTATCATCAATTTGTACATTTAAAAAAAAAACTCCAAGTTGAACGTTAAAAGTTAAACACATTGATGCTGTTTTCAGTATGTATTCTGGGTATTCTGAGAATGTGGAGTTGTTTCAGATTTTGGAAAGCAGTTCAGATGTATATTTTTGGGAATGTTTGTTTAGAGACTGAGCAGGACAGTGAGTCTGTATATGTAAATAGACTTTGATCCATATGATGGAGGCCTTTGAATGTCACCAAGGTCGCAGCTGTAACGTTACCGCAACGTCAGATTCAGAGGATGGAAACACACTAAATCGGTACACTAACGCTATTGAATTTACTGCCTATTCTTGTTGTCGAGTCCATCAGCCGCAGTAAATACCAAACCGAATCTATTTTTATAGGCATGATCCTCATGCTGTTTGAAGCTACAAATTGCGTGGCCTTATTGAGGTGCCGTGCCGCCACTTGGCTGTTGTCGCATGCTGCTCGTACTCAGCTGGCTGCCCTGCACAGGATCCGCCCGCCGGCGCTGATGCAGATTATAAGCGTGCACACTTGTCCGTTGGGGTTAAAATGAAGACATAAAATCGCAGCTGAAAGGGAAGCAGGCGTTTTTGTGGTTGGAATTCCAGTCGTGCTTCATGCGGCCACCAGATCAACTTCACTCCTGCTTCTCTGCCTACTTCATCTTCAGCGTTTTAGGTCTTTATTTCACGTCTCTTAAAGCGGAGAAAAGAGAAACTCGCATGCATCCTGTAGGGACAGCAGCTGAATGCATTGAGGAATTTGTTATTGTGAATTTCAGTCTCCTTGTCCCTACAGTTTGTCGTTTGTTTAATTCCCCTAAAGCCCAAAGCTGTGAATACTGTGCCTCCCGTTGGCTGAGCGGACACTCCCCCCAACCCACCTGCTCGCCTCCGTGTCGCATCACTGTGACCTCTTGCTCTTACCTGGCTCAAAGCATTGTGGGAAATTTCAGGTCAGCGACAGACTGGTCCTTGACAAGTGCCGTTCCCACTGTGCTGGGTCTCCACAACACCATGGAGGGCCATTTATGGGCAGATTACCAGTTCAGCCAGGACAGACCAATCTGTGACATCAATAGCCACAGCTTTGACTTGGCAACCTTGCGATGGTGTATGATGTTGTAACAGCATATAAACATTAGAGGAGGACTTCACACAGACTTGGATTCACTTTTTACACCCTATAGTTTGTTCTTTTGTAATGTATTTTTATGGTAGACATTTGGGTCAAAGTTCATGTTTGGTGTGGCCCACTTAATATCGTTCTATGGTAATTTATCACCTGATCTTCTGGAAAATACTTTGTATGACATGGCTGGAGAACCACTTGATCGGTTTCTGAAATACTTTTTTAATAAATAAAATCTTTGTTTTTTAAGCTTTGCTTTCCCCCCCCTTCCCCTTTCCATCATGTGACACTGACATTGTTGCCCGGAGACCTTGAACTAGTCCATAGGCATAATTTGTGACTTCTGGCCCCTCTAATGGTTCCCCCTGAGAAATGTGTAATTTACTCCGTCCTCTGAAAAAACATGAATAGATTCTTGTGGTCCTGTCCTGAAAATGCCTGGGGTGCCCTGGCTTGTCTGATCATTAGCGTCGCCTTGACAAGTTAAAGGCATCTTAGGTATTTCCCAACATCAAGAAATGTCATGTGTGATACATTGGTGAAGAACTATAATTAGTTTTATGTTTACACACAAAGTGAGAACACAGATAATACATTTTATTTTCATTTAGCATCATATTGAGTTTTTCTCTAGAAAACTTGTGGTCAGTGTGGTTGAAACAAATTATCACCATTTATAACCTGAACGAAATCGTCAAGTTCTTATACTGAATTATAGTGCATGTATCGCTTCACTCTTTCGAAAATCTTTATTTTGTCGCCCCCTGGTGGATTTAGGTGGGTGGTGCGGCACTGTCGGAACAAATTTGCTGCGGTCCCACTTAGACTCAATATTTCATTAAATCTCAGTATAAATTTGATAAATGGGCAGAGCAGTTGACAGCATGCAGTAATATATTCAAAATGTATTTTAAAAGTTTTTAAAATTCTAATTTTTCAGGCTCTGATGTACTACCTGCCCGGCTCGCTGGCACGTCAGTTCGAACAAAAGCGTCCGCAGAATATGAATAAATGTAAACGTATTAATCCATCTGTTGTAGGCTATTGTATGCAAATTGCAGGCAAATGCTTAATCGCTTACAAATTATCACACTCAGAACTTTGATCCACTTATGATGTGTATGGGTTAATATTAGCAATATTTTTCTGACCTGTTGAAGTATCACTGACTACTTTGAATTATCCACAGAACAGACTGGCTGTTGATTTAGAAATTCCCTCTTTACGCATCGCTGTCGATTCGCGGTCTGCCTTAGGGGTGGGTGGTGTACGGTGCCTTGTAGGGGCCCCTCCAGCACTGTGGGCTGCTGGCGAACGAGGCACTATGACTAAGGCTGGGCGTCCGCTCAGCGCGGCGGCTTTACCCTGAGGACGTGCCGCTGCAAACGCCGGTTGGACCAGAACGCCAGCATTGGGGACGTTCTGAGGGACAACAGCTTTGTTGAACTTGGTAAAGGATGTAACTGGCCAAACTAGTATTATCACTTGGTAAATATTTATTATCAGTCGTGTTTGCTTATATCATCAGCCGACTGAGATGCTCTCAATCTCCCTGGTGTTATGAAATGCTCTTTTTACAGTTCTTGGCGGGGATTTTCCACCTGCGGGCGGTGTTTCGTTTTTGCCAGCAGCCCTGCATCTGTATCACTTACACACCCTGGCGACTGAATGCGAACACCCATTATATGGCAGAAGTCCTGCATTTTAATCCTTGACAGTTTTTTAGTGATAAAAAACATGACTTGTGAACCCAATGAGGTGAGTCTGTCTGCCTTAACTAGACTGACATTTATATCAGTACACGGTAAGGAAAAATCAGGATTTAAGTTCTCGTTTTCCATGGAGCCGACGTGCTCTTTCCATCGTTTATGGGCACAGTACATAGATCGCGATAGCCTTACTCCTGCTACTGTAATCTGGTCGGTTTAGGGATGAAGTATCCACGGAGAGGAGACCATTATTATAGACCGTTTTCCAGACGGACATAACCCATAGCAGGTCACCCCAAATGCAGAATGGAGAGTCAATCAAGCAAGAGGACCAATATAAACAATTATTAATTAAAGAAGAGGTATGTTATGCATATATTTGACGTATTACAATACATCTGTATTAATAGGGTAAGTATTGTTAAAACGGGACACCTGTCAAAATGGGACAGTTAAGATTTGCAGTTAATAAATGTCTTAATACTTTATTTTCTCTTCTACATAGTTTTAAGTTTTAGCCCTTCTGCAACTCTGACCAGGATAAACAAATAGATGTGTAGTTGTTTCACGTTTGAGATTTTTATGTTAAATTTGAGGGGGATTGCCCTTCTCACATTTCATAATTATTCGTTTGGACCCCACCCCACCCCACATTTAACATAAAATATTAGTTTTATGCCAGCTTGTCCCCCCAAAAAATTCAAAATGCTTCTGACGCCCCTGGGTATGCCCTTTAGTGATTTACGGAGTCAATACCGGATTTGGGAAAATTGGGCGAACTGTTATATCACCTGACAACCTTCAGTGAGTGTCTCTTCAAGGCCAATAAAGGTGAGCCTTAGGATCTGCTTAATGAACGTGTTCAGCCTGCTTCACTCACGCTTATACTTTGCAGGAGACTGCAGGAGAACTTGATCCTGTCTCATGCAACTGATGAGTGAATCCCCCAAGATTCTGGGGCCGGTTGCACAAAACAGCTTAAGTTAAGATTTTCCGAGTTTCCGAAGTCCGAGTCTCTATAAAATAAAGTCGGTTGCAAAAAAAAACACCCTTAAGTCTCCTCCTTAAAGTTTCCTTAACATTTTCTCTTAAGTATTTCTCTTTATCTTGGTCTTATACTTAAGAAATCCCCTAACGGTTGCACAAAACACCTTAGCAACCAAACTAAGGGAAAAAATTAAGGTACCTCTAACCGTACTTTAACTGCAACATGGCCGAGTTAATGATAATAAATAACGAAAATGAACGAATCCCAAAAACAGTGTTCCGCGACCGGGAGAACCCGTTAGATTATTGATGAGCAATTGATTTTGCTTTATAAATTTGACCGGCAGTCAATTTATGATTTGTCCAACTGTCTACAGTTGGGTCACTCCATATGCTTTCCCAACTGTTTTGCTCTGCAGTTTTATGCTACAGGCTCGATCGTTCCGGGCTGTGTTAGGTGATGAATGTCATGTCCACAAGTAAACGGTGTGCTGCGTCATTCACCGAATTTCGAACGCCATTGCCCGTCTGTTGAACTTCCCCCTCTAAACAAGAAGAGGATGAAATAGCCACACACTTTAATGTAGCCGGCTTCCCAAGAGTGTGCGGGGTGATAGATGGGACCCACATCAGGATTCAAGCTCTCGTACAATATGAAAATCAACTTATTAACAGAAACAAATCAATATTTAATTAATGTCCAGTTAGTTTGCAATCATGAACATAAAATAACTAACGCTGTAACACAGTGTAGACTTCTTTAATTAATTTTCATTGCAATTTCCTCCCACATTCGTTGTTTTCTGTTTGCTGTTATTTGCGGATCAAATTTACTTTTTAGTATGTTTTTTCTTTTATTGTATTGCTCGAAAAATATTATCTTTTCCTCCGCTGACTAATTTGGCTTTCTTATCTTCTTTTCTCCCTTTTTTTTTTTTACTTTAAGTTAGTGAGGCGATACCGGGTATCACAAGCAGACGCGAGTGCCAGCATATAAACGGTCTTCATGGAAACGGGACAATTTTACCGCTGTAAAACGTCTTTCAATGTTGTAAATCCCTTAATGTTTTTCCTTAACTAAGGAAACATTTTAGGGGGTTCTGTGCAACACCCTTAAATAAATCCCTTAGCTAAGGAGAAATTAAACCTGTTTTTTGCAACCGGCCCCAGGCCCTTTGCTTGAAGCTTGGAAAGCTTTACTGGTTTCTTCATTTAATTTTAAAACGTTAGGAGTGTGGACTCTTAAAGATCTTTGAAGGGTGCTGACCCAAAGCTTAGGAAAATAATAGGTTCTTTTGCTAGCTGGAGCCATATTTAAGATCACTTGAAGTCAACAGAATCTGTGTAAGTAGGGATGTGTTCAGCTTTCCATGGCTGAAATTGCCACCGCGGTTTGATTCTCTGTGTACCATTGGACCCAGTCTTGGGTGACCCACTGAGTCCAGAGCGGACCCGGATGCGGCTGGTATTAAAAATCAACATGCTGGCCAGGGGCCACAGTGGCATCTCTATGGACACCATCCAGAAGATGATAGAGGCCTTCACTGGTATTGCCCAAGGCTGCTGGGCCCTTGTTGCCATCACCGTCGTCGCTGTGTGACGTGAGGCATGACCCAGATGGTTGTCTTTGCAGCATCCTGCCTCCCCAGTGTCCCAGAGAAGGGCACTGTGGGGGGCAGTGGAGATCTCGCTCCCCTGGCCCACCTGACCCTGGGGCTGATGGGAAAAGGAATGATGTGGTCCCCGAAGAGTGCCTGGGCAGATGCCAAACATGTGAATGTCGAGGGACCTTAGTCTACTACCTGACATATGACACATCTTAATAAGCACAAAAATCGCCACTGATGTCAGTTATTTATGCTACATACAGTATATGTTAATGATAGAGAAAACTATGCTTCATGAACCATTGGCTGTATTTTTTGTCCCCACTAGATGGTGCTCACTGTTCAAAAAAGGGGCCCAAAACATTCCCTAAAAGAAACCAAGAGCGCCATCTAGTGGGGTCAAAAAATACAGCCAGTGGTTCACGAAGCATATTTTTTTCCATCATTTCAATGTTTTGCAATGGTATTTCTCTCTCAAAAACATCTTTTTACTAGGTGATGAAAGCCCATGGACTGACAGAAATGTCACTGAAACTGAAGTAGGTAGTTGAATAAGAACCCCCCCCCCCAACAAGATCTGCTGGGATATATAGTTTTTTGAGACAAACATGGAGGTGTGGTTGGTTAAGAACAAAGATTGTTGGTGATCACATCTCTTGCGGCAGAAGCTGTTGAGCAGACCATCGTCAGGCAGGTTGACATAATTGCATCTCTCACAGTGGAGGTGCTACAGAAAACCAGCCAAGCCTTGAAACGTGGTGAGGGAGACCCCTTGTGTCAGATTCTGAAACTACAAAATAAGGTCACGTTAAAGTGTAAAGCAGTTCTTAAAATAGAGGTTAATAATAAGACATTCATTTATAAGTGTTAATCTGGTTTATGACTCTTCCTGTACTGATTTGTTAATACAGAAAAAATCAGCATTGCTGTTGGACTTTAGAAGATTCTAGTTCTCATTTGGCAGTTTTAATGTGACAGTTATCTCAGTATTTAAAAGGGGTTTTAACTAGTAATCAATATTTGGCATATATAGAAAAATCAGTCTGAACCATTTGAAACTCCTTCAAATTAGGATCCAATATGAATCTGGATTACAGCCAAGATTTTTCTCCAGTTTCAACTGAATTAAATTAGCTGTGTGACTATGATTCCTTTGAAAAATCCAAGCGTGGTTCCCTGTTCACTCTCTCCAAGATGTCTACATTTGTGTTTTAGATATCCTGTGGATCAAATACTTAATTTGCATTGTGCTTGTTTGGATTCCTCAGCGGTTCATAAGTGAGTTAATGGGGGGGATGGGGGGGCATGAAAGTCTGCCTGCAGGTGGGCCAAGCCACGCCTGAAGTTGAATTACACATTTTTGAGGGTTGGACTCCCTAAGAATTCTTAGCTGTTCCCCTGCTGTCTCTAATGATAAGTGTAAAGAATCCCTACATCCCTAAACTGATTACCCACTCAGTCCAGCCGTGTATAATTTGTTCTAGATGCATTGTTTTGCCAATGATAACATAGCATTCATGAAGAGAATCATCTCCACAGAGATGAACAGCTCCACTGACAACCCGGTACACTCCTCATTCTGTCCACAACATCTGGTACCAACTGGGTTGTTGGCTTGTTCTGCACAAACAACCATTGGCATCCCCATTTTTGACTCCTAATCCTCAAAGGTTATGTTACACCTTGTCCGCTTTAACGCTCTTACAACATATCTTACTCTTTAACTTACAGCTGGTCTTTGTTGAACTAGGTGATGTTATTTCTGGGGGGAATTTTCACGGAGAGTACCCAGCTATTGTGAGAAATTTCTGGTACTTGTTTCAAATAATCAAAAATCCCCATGGTTTGGTGCACATGGTACGGTGATTGAGGATGTGTGAAGGTGCTTTTTCAAATTCCACAAATGGCATTTATTTAATATCATTCTGCAAGATACATACCCAAAATTCCTCCAGTAAAATACCTCAGTATTATGAAGGGTGAGGTAAAAAGGTGTCTAATAAGTAACCAAATGCTGCATATTGTTCTCAACATTTTTTGCACCATTTTTTGGCTTTGGGGTGGTCCATGTTACTGCCTGTAATCTGGGTTAGTTGACGTTGGCAAATCACCTCTCTAGTTGGCTGTCAGCTTGCACCTGTACGCTCACCCTGTGCTGAGCGCTGTGCCACCCAGCCTCTTTGGAATCCCTGTCCACTAGCATTGCCACTGAGGATCACGTGTCCATGGGTGGTTGGACCTCCAGGAAGGCCCTTAGGGCAGTGGAAGACCTGGAAGAAGGTACTAATAAGCCCACTGAATTCTCACCGTGACACCAATGACAGTAACTCTCAAACAATGTTACTATTATTGTGTAAAGAGGTTTATTGAGTAGCATTGTAGCATGTTGGAGTCTGAACCTGAGTAAACTCCGCCGGGTCCGTCGATGAGAAGAGATTCACGCTTAGAGTCGCTGGAGGTGTTGCAGGTCAACATGGTGTTTATTTACTGCCAGCTGGTCA
>JABFEA020000067.1:21154939-21165703 GCA_019775915.2 Cyphomyrus plagiostoma
GCATATTTCACTATGTGTTAGTTATATTCTTCTAAATGCATGTGTTAGTTATATTCTTTTAAGTTCTATTCCCACAAGCACTTAACCACTGTGTGCCTGTCCCCCCCACCTGGCCCTGCGTATGTCTGCACATCTTCCTTGTCTTTGCAGTTCAAAACGTGCTGTTAGGTGACTTGTGTCTCTAAGTTGTGCGTCATGTGCAATTCTGCATGTGTATGCAGTTGGTTAGTATCCTGCTCTGTGCTTCCTGCAATAGAGCATAGAAAATGGTTATTGTATGTGTGGATGTATCTATCTATGTATCCATACATCCATCCTTTAACTGATTATCCTGGGGCATGTCTACCAGTTGGTTTGCTCCATTGTCAGGTGATGCTCAGTGTAAACATTAGGCTTCCAGGGAAACTCCTAAACATGCCATATTTAATATTTTTAAGCCTTAATTTTAGTTTTAAATCTTAGTTATCGTCAACCAATTTTCAATACAGAGCCGAATGGACAAGATATTCGTTGTCAGCCAGCGCTTTTTTAAACTAACGAGAACCTGTGAAGTGGCCAATGGGAACTGCCTGCATATGGTATCTCCGACCCACGTGACTTTGCTATCCAACCTCATTGACTTCCGTTATCTCTTTCTTTCCCATGAGTCTCTGGGGTTTTGTAGTTCATTGACGTGGAACGGTAGCTGTTGATAACTGGGGAGAACTGGGATTTGTAACAGGTAAGTCAGGCGTGAGTTTATAGCATAGTTTACCGTCAGTGTATTTCTATCTAATGCCTAATGTTGTTTTTACCTTCGTGCGGGTATCGTCTTGCATTTCTGTAGCACTGTCAGGACGGTTTCGTTTTTAAATAGCCAGGTTAGGTTATCCGTGCAGTTAGCGAATATGTAAAAGCTGTAATGAAAGCGCCATTTTTAAATCTAGAACTTACTGAGGGAAACAACACTTTAAAATAATGATATTTGCACATAATGTAGATACTTTTTAGACGTTTTCGATCGTATCGTCTGCACTGTCCCTTTTATGATTTAGCTTTCCGGGAACATTAAGCCGTTAAATTCGCTTAACAACGTAGGTATGTGGTTAACGGTTTAATATGCTTTTTACAACTTCATGATTAATTTATTTGGAATGAATTTCTTTGAAAATACCTAAATATGGATATAAAACGCTGTTGTTCGTTGTGGATAGCGCATTTCAGTTGCCCGGACAACAGTGCTGTGAAACAGAGGACTTGCTCTAACCCCTCCTAACAGACTAGTTTTTGGTTTATTTCCGGCATTAAAAAAAAAAAAAAACAGTTCCTTCGTCACGTTTTTCGGTGTGTGAAGTATTATTAAAGCTACTTCAGTGCTGGTAATTGACTGAATATTCAGTAGGACAACTAATTGCATATAATCAAAGGCATCCCTCTTTCCCTACCACTCACCAGCCTCAAGTAGGCGCAAATCACTGGGGACATGGCAAACACCCATACTGGATGTCAACTCGTCATTACCTCCTTCCTGTCTGTTACATCAGTATCACTGTTAAAATCAAATTAATATTTGAAGCAATTTACATATTGTGTTTTCTGCTACTGGCGGTTACTGCCTTTTGAAGTTAAAACCGAGCTGTATTTAATTTTTTAACATCTGGTTCATCGCTGCACCAAATCCCTAGCTAATTATTGTTGGCAGGTCATTTTTACTGAGAGGTTTTTTTTCCCCCCCAAGAGCTTTTGCTGTTTTAATCACCCAAGGTCAAATTGTTTTGAAGATTCCTCATTCTGCAGCTCGGTGTTTTGTATCAGATGTGTTGAGCCTTTTGGGAGGAGCCTGACTGGGAGGAGGAGTCTTTGGGGGAAAGGTCAGGATCAACCATGAATCCTGCTGACCTGGCAACGTCTACACCCCTGTTCCGGAGCCTTGAGCTTGGGGCCAGCAAGCCTGGATCCCTCCCAGGGCTCACGTCCTTGGCAGGGGTCGAAACGGAGCTTCAGAAGATGCTCATCGATGAGAGGATGAGGTGTGAACACCACAAGACCAACTACCAGACCCTGAAGGTGGAGCACACCAGGTACTGCAGCTGCTCTGTCGTGGTTGGATGTCTGGCTCTCCATTTCCATGGCTCACCCAGTAGGCCTCCTTTAGTTGGTTCTCCACCTCTTCTCGTACACCTCCAGGTCTCCTGTGCATTTATTGGGCATGGTCTCTTAACATTCATAGTCCAAGAAATGTCAGTATGACTTCTATTCTATGGTTATTCTCTTAACTGAATGCCAAAAAATTGCTAAGAGAAATACCATGCTTTATATTTATTCTTTGTCCTTTAACACATCTATTCAGTAAGAGAAGTTGACTACTTTTACAATGCTGTTCTTGTGGTCAAAGATCAGCAGACACTAACAGTATAAAGCCCTGTAGTCTATGAATATGGATTGATTTGTCATTGTGAGTGCTGTGTGTGCGTGTCTGTCACCCTGAAATGTGTGGCTTTGTGATACGAATGCCCCCTGTAGGCTGCAGGATGAGTTTACCCGGGGACAGAGTGAGCTAAAGCGTCTGCTCTCCGAGAAGCAGAACTCCCAGGAGCAGATGCAGATCTTGCTAGCTGAGCTGCGGGGGAATCTGCTGGACAAAACCAGGGAACTAGAGGAGCTCAAGCTTCAGGTAAAGAGCTGCATTTCCCCCCCCCCAATATCCAATTTCGACTTCATGCTCTTTTATTGTCAGAACAGCAGGTGGCACTGTAAATAACTGGAATAATGACTGGGACCATCAGGACTCCAGAAGGAGCCTTCCTGTTGAGTAAACACTCAATTTCTAACAGAAGTACATAATGGCTCACTGGGTAGCATTTCTACCTCATACCTCCTGACTTGGGGCTTCGAATTCTGTCATTGCCCGATTCCCTTTGTGTCTCAAAGACTTGCAGTTAGATTACAGCTGAGTATTGGCAGAGTTACCCCAATATGGATTCACAACGTAATGATTTGCTTCAGATTTAGTTTCAGTTTGATAGGAATGAGATATGAAATGGAGGAAGCCCTAAACGGAACAAAAATTTACAAATGCAGACTCAGCAGAGACAAATTGTGAAAACCACTAAAGAAAAGGTCAAAGGCTTGTACCAAAATCTTATTTGAGGAACATATGGAGTGTAGTTCCTTAAAAACATAACCACCCTGTCCATTTTAAAACGCCGAAAAGACGACCTGTGGAGGGATCCTGCATCGAGAGGCTGCAGAGACACCCGCAGCTTCATTATGAAGCAGTTTGCTGCTCAGTAATGTTTCTGTCTCTCTCCCAGCTGCCCTGTTTAAAGCATTCATTTGTCTGGGTGAAACTTTCCTCAGCGGGACTTTTATCTGAAATTGTTTGTGCTTTGAATCTTTTAAGGGTTCAATGTTCTCTCCCCAATTTTGTGAAATGTCACTCGTCATGCCTTTTGCGAGCCATTACACTGTTACAAACACTCTTTTCAGCTCCAGAAACCTGCTCTTCTCCGTGCTGCATGTGAACTGTGGCTTGCTTAATAATGTGGAATACTTTTTTTTTTTTTTAGTAAACTTCCCTTCATTGAAGATCTGACAACCATTCACAAACCTCTATGGGCTTGACACCAGTCATTTAAAATGACACAAATAATAAAATTGGCATAAGCTATGGTTTACAAACTAGAAATTAAATGCCTATTTTGATTAAATCCTTCTGATATGACATTTGCATAATAGTGTAGGTAATGTGAGGTATCTGCTGACAGCAGGGTAAGTGTAATGTTAACTATCGGTGGCATGTGAGGTGCAGTGATGATTCCGTTGCCTGACCAGCAGAGGGCAAATATTTCATTCGACAGTTCAGACATTTAAGTGGTACCACAGTCTGCAATCCAATACGGTTTAGTACAACCCTATGCTTAACCATTGCGGAAATTAAAAAATGCATATTAGCATATTAGCCTGAAGGATCTGTAAATTCTACGGATCCAAAAAAGAACATAAGAAATTTACAAACGAGAGGAGGCCATTCGGCCCATCAAGCTCGTTTGGGGAGAACTTAACTAATAGCTCAGAGTTGTTAAAATCTTATCTAGCTCTGATTTAAAGGAACCCAGGGATTTAGCTTCTGCTACACTAGCAGGAAGACTACTTCCTACTCTGACACGCTGCGTAAAGAAGTGCTTCCCCAAATTTATTTAAAAATGTTCTGCCGCTAATTTCCACTTATGGCCACGAGTTCTAGTATTTAGACTAATATTGAAATAGCCATTTGGCTGAACAGCATCCAGACCTGTTAGAACCTTATAGATCTGGATTATGTCCCCCCTTAATCTCCTTTGCTCAGGACTAAACAGACTCAACTCAGCAAACCTCTCCTCATAAGACGAGCTTTGTGGCAGTTCTGTGTTTGACATTTCTGGTTGTGTGGTACTGGCAGGTCCTGAGCCCCCAGAAATTGGAGCTTTTGCGGTCTCAGATACAGCAGGAGCTAGAAGCACCAGTCCGAGACCGCTTCACCCAGCTGGAGGAGGTGTGTCCCTACACTGCTCTCCGCATGTCATAGCTAACTCTGTACAGCAGGGGGCACTGACGTTTACACTGGAGTTCTGGGGAGTTTTAGTGATGTAAGGTAACCAATAAGCCCACTGTTTGGAACAGGATCCTTCTCCACTACAGTAAGCCCCATCTTCAGGTTCTTCATAGCCTGTCTTGTCTCAGCCCTGTTGGCTCACTCCCACCAATGTATGTCCCCCTCTTCATAGGAAGCAGAAAGGTATAGGTCAGAGTATAACAGGGTGCGGTATGACTTCACCTTCCTGAAGTCCGAGTTCGATCACCTGAAGGAGGAGCACGTCCGTGAGCTGGACGATATGAGGCTCCGCCTAGATGCTGAGGTTGGTCGTGCTGGGGTTTCCCTCAACATCAGACTCTACTTGCTGCCTCCTCTGCTTCATGACAACCGTGTCCGGCTGTATGCGGTGACCCCAGGTAAGCCGGTTGGAGAGGGACAAGGAAGACCTGAGTGCCAGGCTCCTGAGCTCGGACCCCGAGCGGGACGGCAAGCGAGTTGAGGCGCTGCTGCGCGAAAAGGCGCAGCTACACCTGCGGCTGAAGGGCCTGGAGGCGGAGGTGGCCCAGCTGCGGGCCGAGAGGGACGACTGTGGCATGCAGGCCAAGAACGTGCAGAGAGTCCAGCTACGGCAGCTGGCCGAGTCCCAGGCTGCGATCAAGGCCCTGGAGGTACGGGTGGTTTTTACTTTTGTGTTGTGGGGGTTAAAATAGAATGGCGTGTGTTTCTATAAGCGTGATGCATGACTTGTGAAAGAGTCCTGAGGATTACGATTGAAATCCACACGTTCCAGGCGTGAACCTGTTGGAAAGTGTCTTCTCCCTCCAGGCTGAGAAGCAGTCCCTGCGCATGCAGCAGGACAGGCTGGATGGCGAGCTGCGGCTGAGCCAGGAGCAGAGCGCACTGCTCACCGCGCGCCTGCATAAAGCGGAGAGGGAGGT
The DNA here is from genome assembly GCA_019775915.2 of Cyphomyrus plagiostoma. Lineage (NCBI taxonomy): Eukaryota > Metazoa > Chordata > Actinopteri > Osteoglossiformes > Mormyridae > Cyphomyrus > Cyphomyrus plagiostoma. The sequence goes on from JABFEA020000067.1 coordinate 21,160,433, forward strand.
CGGCGCTCTGACAAGCCAGGTGGGTCTAAGGTCGGCGCTCTGACAAGCCAGGTGGGTCTAAGGTCGGCGCTCTGACCAGCCAGGTGGGTCTAAGGTCGGCGCTCTGACCAGCCAGGTGGGTCTAAGGTCGGCGCTCTGACCAGCCAGGTGGGTCTAAGGTCGGCGCTCTAACCAGCCAGGTGGGACTAAGGTCGGCGAGCACGCGGCCAGTCAGAACTCATGCATGCAGGAAGACGTTTCTTTTTTAGGGTTAAATGTTTCTCAGTGGCGAGGCTGCACAGTGACGTGTGTCCAGATCGAGAGAAGGCAGCTCTATCTGCCCTTCTTCCCTTTCCTTAAGTGTGGGACACGCCGGCTGTGGCGTGGACTCCGCGGATGCAGAAGGTGTTGATTTTCATTTTGGCGTCTATGTTAATGTGTTTTAGCTGCTACGGCACGTCATCCAGAGATTTTTGTGGCGTCTATTTTTCATGTAAGCAGTTCTTACCAAAAATAATCAGGTAACAGATCCATTGATAGTCAAACTGACATATCAGCAACATTGCATAACTGATACCTGATACTGTAGTTTCAACGTTTAGCTGATATAGCATAGACATAAAACAGGCAAATCTGTTCTGATGTGGTTGACATATTAGTATCCAAGTCCGATACAACATAGATTTGTATTTGAGTCAGAGAGAAGCACTATGCAAACTACAACGCGATAGTGTTAACGAGAAACACTGCTTGCACGCAGAACAGCCATCCAAGTGAACAACGGTGATGTCTGGTTTGTGAACACATTGTTCCTTTGAACTGATTCTTTTTACTGAATCATTCAAACCGGTTTTCAAATCTAAAAGAATCAAACTTTTTATACTTCCATCAAAGTCTCACTTTGAGAAATGTACAAATATCTGGCAAATTATCAATAATAAACTGTCTTTTTGTATCTTATTATAACATTATTGTTCACTCATTGTTGTTTTAATTTTAATTTCATTGTTGCTGTGCATGCTTCACAAAGTTTGGGAGTCACATTCCCAACTCTGTTTTTCCTTATGGGATACGAGTTTTTTTTTTTATTTTTTTTTTTAATAACTTTTTATTTTCATTTTCATTAAGCAAACATCAAAAACATTTGTCCACTTGTCCCAGTCAGCCCCGGACTTTTCTTCCTTCATTCTGGGATGCGTGTATCTTAGTATGCAATTTTAGTGAGCGCGATGTTTTTCTGCAACGCATTACTTGTAAATGTATAAGTATTGGCCTTGCAGTGGCTGTGCTGGAACAACAAGATGGGCGGAACTGCGCGCTGCTCCACCTCGCAGCCAGCCTGTCCTTGGCATTGGACTTCAGCTGGTGGTGCACAGTGTCACACCTCAGTGCAGGCCGCTGTTCACGTTTCTGTGCAGCTTGCTCACAGACAAGGCCTGCTTTCAGCTAATTTGTGGCATGAGCTGTATTGGTACCTTTTGTGCCCACGCTAGTCTGTTACCCAGATCATGCTGCAGAAATGTGAATGTAACTTGATCAGATGATTGATAAGGTTGATATTTGAGAGCAAGAGTTTGACTGACTCAAACTGTTGCCACTCATTTACAAACTTAACCATCAGTTAAAACAATACTTATTTTATGAAACTTGGGGGTTAGATATAGCAGGTATAGTATAGTAGATATAGTAGTGTGATGCATGGCTTAAGCGGCATTTTGGCTGTCTGTCAGCTGGAGGAGATGAGACACTCCCACAAGCTGGAGGTGGCGAACATCAGGCTGGAGTGTGTGCGGGCCAGGGGTGAACTGGAGGCGGAGAGAGATGCCCTGCAAAGCAAGGTGGAAGGTAACCGCACGTATGGTCCCCTGACCCATTTACGTTCCAGACTCCGACATCGAAGCCGTACGTAAACATGCATCATTTTTATCCTCTCAATATTAATGTTTTTTAATTAATGTTATTAATGGTTTTTAATGAATGTTTTTTAATTAATTTTTATCCTCTCAATATTAATGTCACTTTGCTATAGCACAGTGTTTCCCAACCGAGTCTTGGGGGACCCAACAGACTGTCCATGTTTTTGCTACCTCCCAGCTTCCTCCCAGACAGTCCACATTACCAGGAGCTGGGAGGGAGCAAAAACATGCATACCCCAGGACTGGGTTGGGAAACACTGCTGTAGGAGCTTTAAGAAATATTTCATTCTTTGTGTATGATCTTGGGGTTCCCCTCTGTTTTCATTTGCTTGCCCCCTGATCTCCCAGGACTGCAGTCTGACATGGATGACCTGAAGGTGGCCCTGGAGCGCAATAAGGAGCACCTGGCGGAGAAGGAGAGAGAGATGATCCGTAAGGTTCAGGCGGCGCGAGAGCAGGAGCTCCACATGATGGCAGCGGTCCAGGAGGAGAAGTGAGGCCGACTTGACTCTTTTGGCTCCTGGCAAAGCTGAAGTTGGCTGATGTTATTTTTTTATTTTTGTTGAGCCCAGGTCGTCATTGTTTTGTGGGGTGTGTGTGTTCCTTAGGTTGGAGCTGGAGAATCGTGTGGCGGATCTGGAGCAGCAGAGGACGCTGCAGGAGGCGGCAGAGATTTCTCAGAAGGAGCAGTGGGAGGAACGGTTCCGGGCCGCCCAGTTGGGCGAGGAAACGGCTCGCAAGGAGGCATCATCCCTGAAGTATCAAGGCCTGCCGTCTGCAACCAGTCCGAGTTTTTGTGACTGCAGTCATTGGGCACCCATGTGACACGAGTCCTCTACCTCCTCCTCAGGATCAGGATACAGCAACAGGCGCGTCAGCTGGAGGAGCTGGAGAAAGAGAAAACAGAGAATGGAGACCTCCGAAAGGTGGGGGGGCAATGGCAGGTTGATGGATCGGACACTGGCACGCACACATGCGAGTGGTGTATAGTGTAGGAAGCAAAACAGGCTTTGAAAGTTGTTGTGGTCAGGTTTATCCAGAGAGCACCAGCAGAGCTCGCTCATGTTTGCAAAGCTCTCACGCGCAGGACGTAGTTCAGGCATCGTGCGTGAACTCACTTCTCACTTTGTTTAAATCTGGTGTTGTGGGCAGCGGTGAATTTGCTGCCTTGTTTCGTGTCCTGGTGGTTTTTAGTGGGTCTCCCCTAACCCCCCCCCCCCATCTCACCAGCAAAACCAAGAACTGACGGTACAGCTGAGTTCCCTGTCTCATTCGGAGAGCGAGCTGCTGGAGGCCAACCGCAGGCTTCGGGAGGAGCTGGGGAGGCTGCGCGAGGATCAGCGCAGTGCCCGCTGCCAGGCCGAAAGGGCCCACTTGGAGGCAGAGAGGTGTGTAGCGTGACGCACCGTGTCTGCGGCGTGGCGCACGTGAAGGTGGGGGGGCAAGCAGTTCCTCACGTTTTCAAAGAGGGTTTATATGAGACCAAACTATTGCTGTGCCTTAATCACAGTGGATGGGTATTACTGAGATGCTGGCACAGTGGCACAGGAAGTTGTGCAACACTGAAAAGTCTGCAGCCCCCCCTCTCTGCGGCTTCCTGGTGGCAAACGAAAGTTTGTTTGTTTATCTGTCTATTTTTAAAGCTGCAGCCTTATTACACTAATGCCCAAATACAAGTGTGCAAGCTGCAGTAATTAGGAGATGGTAAAGTTTGATATCCCCGTTCCGTAGATCTTCCCGTCCCCAGTTTGCCGGCGTCCACGTGCCTTAACCTGTATCCCCACTCCACCCGCAGGCTGCTGGAGGAGCGACGGGTGGAGTGGCTGCAGGAGAAGCACCAACTGCAGGAGCGTGAAGCCCAACTAGAAATACAGGGCAGCCAGGCTCGGGAGAAGCTGCAGAGAGCAGCACTGGCCCAGAAGAAGGTACCGATTCCAAAGCTCCGAACTGCGCTGCTAATGTGGAGGAGCCCAAGTTGTTATGCCTGTACTGTGTTAGATATGTGACACACCCACCGCACTCTAGCTACTGCTGCCACTAATTTATGCGTATGAAATCTGACACCTCAAACTGTTTGGCACCAAGCGCGTTTCCTTAACCACGCCTCTGCATCCTGCTTGCGCTGTGATCGGTTCTCTTTACTGCCCCTGGATGCCTCAGAGTGTCTCTGCAGCATGTGCCCGTTTGGTCTGTTTCAGAGGAAGACCATGAGCGAGCTCAAGGAGAAGAAGCTTCAGGACAAGATTCAGTTGCTGGAGGCCAGGATAGAGCAGATGGAGATCGAGAAAAGCACAGAAAATAAGTAATGACCTTCAAGGGCATGTCAAGGTGTTGGACATGCAGCTGAATATTTCCCTTTTCTGGGATTTCCTGTTCTGGCCAGGTTGAGCTGTTCTTGCTGCTGAATGGCCAAACTGCCATTTCTTTTTTTTTATTTTTAAACAGCTGCCCAGTGAGCAAGTCTTGTTTCCTCTCTAAGTGCTGTCAGGGTTTCCTCCCGCATGTTAAGTACTGACCTCCCCACCTCTGTGTTTGCACCCCTCCCCAAAGAAAGGTGTTTTCAGGGGAGCAGCTTCAGCTCCAGCGCCGCCTGAAGGAGCTGCATAGGAGGCACAGCGAGTTTCGCCGCTTGCTCCTGGGAACGCAGTCGGCCCCCGGCCCCCCAGTGAGTCTGCCCCACCCCGGCCTGCCCTGGGTGGTCCCTGAGCCTGTGTGGAAGTTTATAGTTTTGATGTAGAATAGGGCAAAGCGATTTTGTCAATTTCAAATTAGCAAATTGCAAATGCTGCAATTTAGGTCATGCATTATACAGCATGGCTGACCCAGGGCTTAAAACTGTCCTGAAAATACTTTTAGAAATTCGTGCCATGCTCCTTGCATGCCAGTCATGCTCACCAATCAGAAGTGGCCGAAAACGACTGCATGCGGATATGCCCACAAAGAGCTGTGAACCCAAAGAAAACATCACATTCGCAACATGGCTTCTGCTGCTGAGCTATAGGAATAACCTAAGAATGTCCTGGTCAGAGATTTAGCGAAAGATCATATACGAGGTTGCAGTGCTAGAATCTTTCAGTATCTATGGCTTAGTGGAATTGTTTTATCATCACTCTAAGTCAGAGCTTTTTAAATAATCGTCCTGTTTGTTCTTTGCTTAATATGTCAGAATATAGATATTTTCCCCAAGTCGTTCAGCCCTGATGTTGACACGCACAATGGGGGCGGCGTGTGGCTCAGTGGGCTAAACCTTCGCAGACAACTTACTCCACAAAGAGCAAGTTGAGGGAGGCGTAAAGACAATTTCCCCACGGAGATCAATAAAGTACCAAGTGGATGGGGGGGGGGCGGGGGCCGCGGCGCCGGCGCGCGGGCGGGC
>JABFEA020000067.1:21191185-21201984 GCA_019775915.2 Cyphomyrus plagiostoma
AAATGGCCAGCGCTGTATTTCTTTGATCGCTCGTGTTACCGGCTGTAAAAACACCTGCCCAGTATCCAGGAAAATCACCGCCAACGTAAGAGGAAGAGACAAGCTTCAAGCGAAGCTCTTCGCCGCAGCACGATATAGACTTGGGTTGGATGTCTTTTAAAACTTTGCTCTTATCGTCATTGCTTTGCGTTCTAAGTAGTTGAACCTTTTTGTCCGATTGCACGTTTACAAAAGTATAAATCTCTGGACCAATTTGGAAACCGTCTACAAAGTTTACGTGTTCATCTAACGCATATTTAGGTGTTTGGCTACTTCCAATCGCCGAGAATATGCCACCGTCCTGTGCATGAATCGTGTTCCTCAGAGTTATTTCGTTACTGAACTGCTCCCCCGTCTTTTCAGTGTAACTCACCCCAGTCATTAGATACGCGCCGCTCCCGAACTCCATCACAAAACAGATAGAAGACGCATTATAACTATCTGGAGTAATTGAGGTATCATTTTCTGCATGTATTAATTTAGAAATATTGTTTAAATCAACAACCTCGCAATATCCAGAGTTTCTCGGGACACAAGTGAGTAAAGTGTTATTTCTTTCAAACACCACTAAAACCTTCCCTCTGCCTGGCTCCGACTCGGCGAGGTCTCTGGTTTCCTCCACCGTGAAGTCGCGGTTCATTTGGTAGAGCTGATCTCCGGCGGCAACATAGATGCTCCTGTTCCATACAGCGAGGTTATCGATCTGTTTGTCAAACCTATGATTGTAGTCACACCGGCTGAGGCCTATGAAAAAAATAAAGATGAAAGCCGTCCTCATGCTTATAGGATAAACTGCTTTACAGACCGCTGTCAGATGCCTCCATTCGGAGAGTTTCTGAAACTTCCTTTTCTGTCACTGCGTTCCGCGTCCCTTTATTGTCAAGCGGGAGGACCTTGTTACGCGGCTGTGTCTATTAATATTAACATGCTCGGCTGACGAGGAAACGTGAAAAAACAATGACAGTGATAAAATAAATGGAATAGCAACCCACAACAAAACGTCAAAAAAAGTATACAAGTAGATTATTCACTCTTAAATGTGGAGTTTACAACACTAACAGCAAACTTGAGTAATAATATAAAGAATAATGTTAAGTGTAGAATTTTATTTCCAATACGAACTATTAATGATACGGTTGTGCCGTAACACCATTTCATTAGGTGTCACTTAATTCATTTGGACCTCGATATATAATGTAATTATTATTTTACTTATATCTATTTTAGCTCATGTAATGGAATATTTTCAATAACCTTAGTCGGTAATTTCATTTCAGCTGGTGTTTTTTTTGGAGACAGTCCTGAACTACTAGTGATGCGGCATCGCCCCCTAGCGATCGATAAAATAACTTCTGACTACGGGAGCGAGACTTCGGCAAACCGACAAAGACGAAAGCTCAGATCCCTGAGCATCACAGGGGCCCCAGCGGCAGCGCCACACGAGGGCCCCTGAAATTCACCATGGATGGTCTGCTTTGTCACTCTGAAGCTGATCTGTCAAATACCCAAAGGTTCTAGACCCCACATGGGTACCCCAGTGCTGTGGCCCCGTTGGGAAATCTGCATCTGGCAAAAACACTAGGCTATAAACCAAGTGGTCTTGGGTTTGAAGCCAGCTCCAGTAATACCTCTGGAAAAAATTGAAAATAATCTGTTTAGTTTCTAATTGGAAAATAGTCTCAATATATACACCTTACTTCAACATAACTTACAAATACCATACAGTATGTAAGTATCATAACATAATGTAAAACACTGGGCTACAGACTAAGAGGTCAGAGATCAAATCCAGTTTGAGCCTTCACTCTGAAAATAACCTGTTTTGTTCTTGGGCCCCGTGCAACAGGATTAAAACTCCACCAGCTCAAACGTCTTTTTATTATTTTAGAGTCGTGGAGAACTTTGGCTGTAAGTCAGTGGTTGATTTCAGAGTTTTGTGGATGGCTCTCTGAATCGACAAGGATGAACCTCCATCAAGTCTGAAGGCTTCAAGTCATGAAGCACATGCTCCGGTAGCTGTGTCCCGTTACACTCCCGCCAGCGCGCAAAAAGATGCTGACACCGCGGTTCTCCCACCCTGAAACACGCCTGAAACTCCACCCCTCGGATGCCACAATCCTCGGAGCATCACCCTGACATGCATCGGGGTATTCAGCACAACACAGCGAGTCACTCGGCACAAGGGGTTTTGTCTTAAAGTAATACTGTTTCATCTGGGCAGTATTGTGTTTAGATAATCTTATGCTTATATTCACTGTACTGAGGTGTTAGTCTAACTGTGTGATCCTTGTGTTGCTGATTAGGTCAGCTGGTTAAACAGATCTCAGTGTTGCTGTGATTTTCAGTGTCGTTCTCATAGGAGCTGACACACGGGTTATTACACACACACACACTCGCATGTATATACCCTCCATCTGCGCAGGCACCACACTCGCATTGTTCTATAGATGCCCTTCATTTGCACAGGATCCACACTCGCTTTGTTCTATAGATACTCTCCATCTGCGCAGGCACCACACTCGCATTGTTCTATAGATGCCCTTCATTTGCACAGGATCCACACTCGCATTGTTCTATAGATGCCCTCCATCTGCGCAGGCACCACACTCGCATTCTGTTGTGTTCTGTACATTCGCCAATAGTTGGCGAAAGAGGGCAAGGCTTGCTCTCCGTGTGTGCTTCCAAAGAAGAAGAAAAAGAAGAATACAGAGAGACTCAAAATACCATGCTGCCGTGCTGCGTGTGATTTAGTTTCCTCCTTATCCTGCTTTTACCATTCCAGTCAGTCACCACACAACATCACAAATTGGCGATGAGGCTGTTGACCCACTATGACGAATGATGACTCCCTCCACTCCTTTTTTAACCCCATTTTTGCATTGTCCTGGAGAACCGACCCTGCCATTCGACACGTGGCTGAAAGTATTTTACAACTACTTGCTAGTTGTTGCCTCGAACACAAATGGATGGCCAGACGCTCGTAAGTGTGCACGTGTTTTACACGTCCTGGGGACCGAGGGACAGCGGCTCTTCTACTCCCTGCCTACTCAAGGGGAGAGCCTAGCAGACGCTGTCGCTGCTTTGCTTGCGTACTTTACTCCCCGTCTCAATGTAGTTGCTGAGCGCCATGCATTCCGAAGACGTGCACAAGCTCCTCATGAATCAGTACTGCAGTATGTCGCGGTTTTGCGTGACTTAGCGGCTACGTGCGAATTTGGATCTAACTCAGACGAGATGTTGCGTGATCAGTTACTGGAACATGTAAATAATGCTCGCATACGCGAGCGACTTCTTCTGGAACCAGACTTAACCTTACAGAGAGCCATTACACTTGCCATGCAAATTGAAGCTGTTGGTGAGCAGGCAAAGCTTCTTGCTGGTGACTGCCCAGCACCAGTTCATGCTGTGGCTGCGGTGGGTCCTCTAAAACACTGTGTTGCTTCCCCTGCTCCTGCTCGTCCCGCATCTAGCTGAACTTGCTATCACTGTGTATCAGACCAACACCTTGCAAATGCCCCGTCGTGTCCTGCTGCTTCAGTGAAGTGTAAGGCCTGCAAAAAAACTGGACATTTCAAGAGAGTGTGTCGTTCAGCCCCAACTCACTCTGTGCGCGAAATCGAATTGCCTGAAGTTCAGATTCTTTATTTGAATGAACACACAGCTCCAGCAAAGATTAAAGGCACAGTCAATGTTAAAACTGCCACTGCTTCTGTGCCTGTGGAGCTCACTGTGGATTCTGGTTCCTCAGTGTCCATTCTGACTCACAGCCTGTACAACAAGCACTTTAAAGGAGAACAGCTGCTACCTGCAACAGTTAAGTTAGTGACTTACTGTCGTGCTCCTATTCCACTTGTCGGTTGCTTACCTGCTACTGTGTCCTGGAATGATTCTACTTGTCAGACATCTTTCTTCATTGTGGAATCTGGTACTGCTCAGCTTGGCATGGATCTGATCAACAACCTGGGTCTGTGCTTCAAGGATACAACTGTTCAGCCCTGTACCATGACCTCGGCTCAGGTGATGGCCACTGCTCCTCTGGTCTCGACTGACCTTGGCTGCGGATCACGATTCATGCATAAAGTCAAAATATCGCCTGATGAGGCTCCTGTGCACCAGAAACTGCGTCGTTTACCCTTCTCTGTCAGAAATGCTGCGAGTGCAGAAATACAGCACCTGCCGGACAAAGGTGTGATTGAGAGAATGGATGCTTCGCCATGGGTTTCCCCTCTAGTGCTTGTTCAGAAGAAATCGGGTAAAATCCGCATGTGTGTGGACCTACGTGAGTCTAACAAGGCGTTGGTTGTGGACTCCTTTCCTCTTCCACACATTGACGAAATGTTAGGCCTGCTTCATGGAGCTACTGCTTTCTCTACTATTGACTTGGAAAACACTTACTTCCAGTTGGCACTCCATGACAGCCGTGACTTGACCGCCTTCATCATCGATGAGGGATTGTTAAAGTTTTGCTGCATTCCATATGGTCTCGCTTCTGCGCCATCTGCCTTCCAGAAGATGCTAGCAATGATCCTCAAGGGCCTGCCAAATGTTGCAAATTATTTGGATGATGTGATCTTATGGGGTTGTACTCAAACTGACCATAACACACTGAAAGCTGTACTATAACTCTTGAAAAGTGAGGGGTTACAGCTGAATGTGTCAAAGTGTCATTTTAACAGATCTTCTCTGTGCTTTCTTGGACATACTGTGACCGCTCAAGGAATTCAGCCTGATGGAGATCACATTGCTGCTGTTCTACAAGCTCCAGCCCCTACTGATGCAAGAAAGTTAAGATCATTCTTGGGCCTGTTATCCTGGTACAACAAGTTAATTTCCAACTTCGCTACAGTGGTAGAACCCTTACGTAATTGCATTCGCGAAGACACTGAGTTCTGCTGGTCCGAGGTGGCACAGCGCAGTTTTGACACAGTGAAACAACTGTTAGCGCACAGCCTGGCCTTAGCACTGTTCAACACAGATCTTCCTACCATTGTATCCACTGATGCTTCTGACTATGGTCTCGGTGCCATTCTCTCACAGATCCAGCCCAATCAAGCTGAGCATGTGACTGCATTTGCTTCAAGAACCCTTACTCCTGCTGAACGCAAATACTCAGTAGTAGAAAAGGAAGCTCTTGGATGTGTCTGGGCTGTGGAGCAATGGAGGACCTACTTGTGTGGCCAAAAATTCACATTGCGTACCGACCATCGAGCCCTGACTACTCTCCTGAGCACTAAAGATGCTGACCATGCTGGTATGCGTATTGTGCTCTGGGCTGCGCGACTGCTGTGTTTCACATGCGACGTCACCTACTTACCTGGTTTAAAGAACAACACGGTTGATTGTCTTTCCCGTCTGCCCTTACCTGCTGCCACAGAGGACAATGTCATTGAACCCGAGTTTCTAGGTATGCTGTCTGCAGATCGCCTACCTGCAGTCTTCACTAAAGAATTTGCCGCTGCTTTTGCTTCCTATCCTGAGCTCTGTTCATTGCGTGAACAGATGGCTGATGGCTGGCCATCCTGGCTTTACACCCTTATGTCAAACTTCGCCACAAACTGTCAGTATAAGGTGATTTTATTTTCCGTGCTTTCTGACTTGTTGTTCCTGTTGCTTTGCACCATACCCAGGTTGACCTGGTCCATGAAAGGACATCAAGGAATCGTGAAAACCAAACAGCGCCTCTGTAACGTTCACTGGTGGCCAGGTATGGATGATCTTGTGACTGCTTCCTGTCCTCCCAACACCTCCAGCCACCGCAGACATCGCTGCGCTTCATTGGCATGTATCCTTGAAACTGCACAATGGAGACCTATACCGACTCCAGCCGTGAAGAACTCCTTGCAGTTTTCTAAAAGGGAGACGGGGTGCACATATTAAGGCCTCATCACATTCCAAAAGCTCATTCCCACCATTCCCAGAAGTTGGAAATAAAAAAGAAAGTAGGCCTGAATACTTACCTACTGGCTGATGGCAAGAAATGGCATGCATCGCGCCTAACCAAAACCCAAGTACCTTCTGCATCTGAGAAGAGCAGTTTGTCACATGATGGGCGTACAGATGTGCCTGTTCCTGATTCTGACTGTCCGGACATCGGGGACATTCACACAATCCCTGCTCGTGTCAGACAACCCGCATGCTGGTTCAAAGACTATGTGACTTAAGTTTGTGATTATACACGTCTTACAACAGCCAGCAACTTAATGTAGTCTGTGCAAATGTTCATTATTGTTAGTCCGTTACTTTCTTATAGTGCTGTAGGGTGTTAAGTATTGCTAATTCTATTTTGTGTCTATGTGTGCATTGTACCGTTACCTCTATTATGCATATTCATGGGTGTTATAATGTGATACTTATAATTATACATTTGATTCTTAAGAGCAATCCGTGTACAGTGGAGTGCTTTGTTGTTGCTTGCCTTCTAGCAGTTTAATTCTTAAGTGAGAGGGAGATATGTTGTGTTTTGTACATTCGCCAATAGGTGGCAACAGAGGGCAGCTGCCTTGCTGTGTGTGATTTTGTTTACTCCTTAACCTGCTTTTACCACTCCAGTCAGTCACCACGCAACATAACACATTCTTCTGCAGATGCTCTCAATCAGCGCAGACACCACACTTGCATTGTTCTGCAGATGACCTCAATCAGCGCAGACATCACACTCGTATGGTTCTGCAGATGCCCTCCATCAGCGCAGACATCACACTCGTATGGTTCTGCAGATGCCCTCAATCAGCGCAGACATCACACTCGCATCGTTCTGCAGAATGCGCTTCATCAGGATTTCTGTCCTCTCCTGGCTTTGCTGGATCTGCTCCATCCATGTGTTCTGCATCTGCTGCATCCTTTGGAAGAGCAGTTCCATATCAGATGCATGCTCCCTGATGGTGTCACTCTACAGTAGGCCCTACAGAAAGAACTGAAGGAAAAAAAAAACCTTAATTATACTTATTTACCAGAGGAAAATAATCCAAGGTAGGCGTGCTAGCAGCCTTCTACAGTTGAGGAGTGCTACTCATCCACGGGGAGCCCTAGTTATTATGCTTGTACTGCGTTAGATTGCCCCTGTGACATAGCCGCCACACTCCAGTTGTTGATACTGGTTAAGTGTATGAAAACTGACACTTGTTTGGCGCTAAACCAATTTACGTTTTTTGCATCATGATAACCAATCTCCAATTACTGTGACCCTGGGTGCATCAATCTGCCATGACCTCATGATGAGCACATGCACATTTTGGCCATTTCAGAGTGTACTCACACTAGCTGATCTGTACCATGCCCAAACATGTTTGACCCCCAAAGTCCAGTCCATTTGACTAGTGTGATAGCTCTGTACTATGCCTGGGCTCAATACACTTGTTTGAAGAGGTTAGGACCCCAGGGCAGGGAAACGTGGGAAGATAAAACACTAGACAGGAAGGCTCACACACGGTAGATCATTATACATTACAGCAAGTAATGAGGTGGCCAAGGAACCGCAGCCTTTGAAATACACCAGCAAAGCTGTGCATGAAATGTACACGGCCTTGCAAAGTTCGGCTTCAAGGTCCCAACTTGGAGCCCAACGTGCCACATCCTCCTGCATGACATGCGCTGCTGCGGCTACATCATTACCAACACAACCAGTTACAAGAATCTTTCGCAGGAAGGCACTTGTTCCTCTGTACGTGCTGTTCATTCGGCCTCTGACATGTTTCTAAGCCCAGCCTCACATTTGCGGTTTACCTCACGGTAGACATTCTGAGGAGAACACCACACTGCTTAGTTTATCCACCATTTATATATATTAGAAATTTTAGAATTTAGTGATTAATTGTCATTGTTGACACACTACAGCAAGAAAATGTGTTCTCTGCAGGGAGCAGTGCTTGGGGGGGGGGGGGGGGGGTTGCTCCGGGTACCTGGGTGGTGTTTTGGTGGTCAGGGGTTCAAACCAACAATATTTCAATTACAAGTGCGCTTCCCTAACCGTTAAGCTGCCACATAAGATTGTATGTGTGCACACTGTGATGGACTGGCATCCCGTCCAGGGTGTCCCCTGCTTTGTGCCCTGTGCTTCATGGAATAAAGGATCCCCAGGACCCAGTACTGGCTAAGTGGTTATGAAACGTGATCGAGATTACAGTATACTGTCGTCCTACATGGCCAACCGAGAACAGACGTGAACAAAAGGGCTGCCGTAGTGGTGCACTCATGCCATTGCTAAATAACGTTGGCATCATGATATGCATGGCCTACTTTTATTCAGAGGTTTAAGTAATTAGCCACAGCAGCGGTTAGCACTGTTTATTTTCACCCTGTGTAGAAATTATTCTAAATTTGCTCTTTGCATCTATGAAATATTCTTTGCTATTTGGGTTTTTCCTGTAGTTCATGCTGCAGGGTATGGTTTTTATATCATGTCTAGATCTAAACCCACACATGATAGCTTCTGCTATTTGTTGCATACTATCTGTATTCTATGCCTGAAGCCCTTGGGGCTGAGGTCTGTGTGCATGTGACTTTGCTTAACCCTCTGGGGTCTAGGGGTAGGAAACACACTTTAACTGACTCGGGCATGATCACACATTTCTTCAAATATCATAAACTTAATTCATGGCAAATAAGTTATTTCTTATATATTTGTTTTGCCATACACATCTTTTTTTGATATATATTGTAAATACGTCAGATTTTTGTTAAGTTTGTAAGTTGTCATCAAAGTATAGACATTCCAAAATGCAGTTTGGAACACTTGCAGAAACATTATAAAAGTACAAAGTAAGCAATGCTAGCATTTTGTTTTGATCCCAGATATCCGATCACCAAAGTTTTGACTACATGAAGATGACTAAATGGTGTAGATGCAACATTCATTTGGATAAATAAGAAAAAGCTACCTCATGTCACTATTTATGGCTCCTCATTGAATATGTAGCAAGTTTCATGTGTATGAATGAGCCATTGACACCTTTAAGATTTCCGCAAGATATGAACTGAAATAGACGTGAAAAGTACACTGCGTCGCCGTTGACGCACTCAACCCCAGAGGGATAACATGCCCACTGGTCATTATGAGTACTTAGTTATGCCCTTTGGTTTAACTAACACCCCAGCTGTATTTCAGAAACTGATCACCACTGAAACATGTTGGATAAATTTGTCTTTGTTTATTTAGAAGACATTTTTATTTTCTTTCAAGATGTGCAGTAACACATCCAGCATGTCCAAAAGATCCTTCAGCATCTTCCATCTAACAACTTTTATCTCAAAGCTGATAAATGTGAGTTCCACAAGCTAAACATCTCCTTCCTAGGTTTCATAATAACAAAAGGATCAATTCAGATGGATCCTGAGAAGGTGCAGGTCGTTGCGGAATGGCCCAAACTACTAAGGTTCATTTCAATGGAAGGAAGAAGCTCCTCAAGCATTTATTTCTCCTCTGCGAGTGCTTCACATCCATGCTTCATAGTCCTGATCCTTCAAAGCAGTTTGTGGTAGAGGTAGTCAGATCAGGGACTGGGTTGGGCCGTGCCAATGGCAAATTATACCCAGGAACTTATTCATGTAGCTTATTCATGGGGAAGGGAATCATGACATAGGGACCTGGGAACTGCTGGTAGTCAAGTTAGCCTTGGGAGAATGGAGACATTGACTGGAGGGCACCTGGGAACTCTTTTTGATCTTTACTGATCAGAGGAATTTGGAATAACTTCATTCTGCACATCAGCTTAATGCTCATTGGGCAAGATAGTCACTATTCTTTAAACGATTTAATTTCCTACAGACCCAGTTCCAAGAATCTCAAACCCAATGCCCTATCATGTAAGGAGAGGAGACTCCAGAAAATTCCAGTCCTATCTTGCTTACTGATTGTTTTGTGGGAGCAGTCTCTCGGGGAAAGGAGGAAGTTGTTCAGGTAGTTAAACATTTTCTACAAGTCCCAGGTGGTTGTCCACCGAACAGATTATTTGTATTCTCAGACTCTCCAGTGGGGGCACTTATCGCTCTTGGTCTGCTATCAGGGGCTTCACACCAACCCCTGGTTGTACGATGATTTTGGTAGCCCCCAGTATACCAAGATATCCAGTTTTATGGCCACCTGTGATGTCTGTGCTCGCAATAAGGCCCCTTCCCAATCCCTGGTGGGTCTCCTGCAACCACTATCGCTTCCAAATCACCCCAGGTTCATATGGCTTTAGATTTTGTTACTGGACTTCCTCCCTCTCAGGGTTTCACAGGGGTTCTCTCTGTTGTTTATCGTTTTTCCTGTTTACTTCTTCTAAGGACTTGACCATTCTTACCACCTGGAGTTTTCCAGAAGGAAACACTCAGGCTGAGCATTTCTGAACGTTCTCCTCTATAGGCCTATGATGCCACACGTGGACATACCGTAGTCCTAACGAAACAAGCACCTCCACATGCGTCTCTGCAGTAATTAATGTCATTGATTAGGACGGGGCCGGGGAAGAACAATCCTCAGTTTTCGACCCATATAAGCTTGATACTGTACTTGGGTACGACTGCCATGACTCCTCATCCCCGGCTTTACTAATAACATCACCAATGGTGACACAGCAAAGCATGTGAGCGGAGTGGAGCGGTAAGAATTTCCGCTCCTCGCTCACAAGGCTGTTTGCTCCGCCGCTCCTTCGCACTAAGCCGCTCCGCTCAACACCGCTCATCGCTCCACTAAAATTTCCTCTTGCTCCACGCTCGCTCCAATTTAAAAGAGGGACAAATAATCTGCATGCCTAACAAATGTCACCTTAAACCGAAGCCTT